>OZ014521.1:379426725-380026725 GCA_963966055.1 Lathyrus aphaca
GAAACACACCATACAGCAAATACGATTTTCCATCCCCTTAAACTGAACTTCAAAAAGAGGCCACATACACTCTAGCAAAGCATCAAAGAAGCTCAAGGGTGATCAGAGAATGGTGTTTGCATCAAGAAGAAGGTCCAAGCAGCTCCATTGGCAAAGCTTCATCTCAGGTACCTTCTTGAAACATTTTTCCAAAAATCATTTCTTTAGTTACAAGATGATAGAGTTTGCTCTCCTGATCACAATGAACATTTATTTTTGACGAATGGTTGAGAATTGACTGTGTATGCGTGTTCTGAAATTTTGTCCATTTTTATATTTTTGTTCGAATCTTGATCATGATGCAAAATAAATGAAATTTGTTGCTGGATTCTTGTTTGTTGTTGTCCATTGATTATTTCTGGAGAGTTTGATGCGTTTTAGTGGCGTTTTGAGAGAGATGGCATGAGAGGTTGGCCGGAGAAGACGATCGGAACACTGTTCCGACCGTCTGAAGTTAATTAGGGCTAATCTCAAGTGATTAGGCAACTTTGAATTAGGGCCCTTAGATTGCATTTCTCGCGCGTGTTTGGACGGCTTAGATCAGTCATTAAACCCTAATACTTAATTAATTAATTTAATTTAATTTAATTAGGTTAGAATCAATCCCAGCCCTTGGTATGCCCGCTGGTCAATGGTCCCCCCCAGTTTAAATCTCAGCCTTTGGATTGTCATAAATTCCCTTTATTTTATTTTTATTTCATTTTCTTTGTATTTTATTTCATATATTTATTAAAAATAGCAAAAATGATTTAAAAAATCTGAAAATTTTTATCAAGACTTTTATTAATTTTCAGAAACCAAAAATATTTTTATTTTTATTTTTTGCATTAAAAAGTATTTTTAAATCATTTAAATGTTTTATTTAATTAGTTAATTGATTTTAATTAATTAAAAATACATTTAAGTATTTAAAAATCACCAAAAAAATCAGAGAATATTCTTAGACATTTACAAACATTTACAAACTCACCATACAAATTCCTTTTTGGTTTTTATCATGCTTTGACATTTTTCAATGAATTAGGGTTCTTAAAATTGTTCATTCTCTAACCCTAACTTCAAAAATTCATAACTTTTAAACCAAGTTGAGTTTGTGAATGGTTCTTTTTGAAATGTTCTATGCATGGCTTCTAGCATCCAAAAATATTTTTGTTTCATTTTTATTTTGCATTTTCAAATTATTTGTCATTTTACATTGAGGATCACCCAAAAAACCCTAGAAACTTAGGAAATTCATAACTCCTTCTAGGTTTAGCTTCTGACCTTCCCCTTTGGTTGATAACCTAGTATAGGTTTAGGGTTCCTTTGAGTGCATTTTCAATTTTTTATCATGTCATTTGCTTCTGTCTTTGCCATTTGCATCTCATCCTTTCATGTAACCCTAATTTTGCATCCTTACTTGCATTCATCTTGCATATGCATCCATACATGAACTTTCCATGACATTTCATGCATTCATATGTCATCTTAGACATCTTAGGACATGTTAGAATCATGCTTGATCATTTCTTTATTCATTTGCCATGATTTGCATTCATTTCATTTCATTAACTTTCATGAACTTTTAAACTTCAAAGCATGCCTACATGACATCTCATTCTTTGTATGACCATTCATATGCTCTTTGAATGCCTTTGCATCATGTCATAGCATCATTTGCATCATGTGTATGATTCTGATTTTGGTCTTTGTCTTTGCATATGCATCATTCCATTTCATTTTTTCCCTTATGCATCTTGTGCTAACTTTTCAGGTTAATGGTAAGTTGTTTGAGAGGTGGATTTTCCTTCACCTCCCACTTCTTCTCATCTTTTTCATATTGCATCCTTGCTGCATTTTTTATTGTCTTTAGGTGAGCTTGCTCACTTGTGTTCACTTCTCACTTTCTTTCTTTAAGTCACTTATCTTCTTCAATGAAGTAAGTAACTTATCTCTTCTACTTCTTCCTCCTTTCTTCTGCTTCTTCCATTGGTGGCTTCCTTGAAGATCTTTCTCAAGCCTTACAAACCATAGGAACATCCAAGCGTGATAATAATTAGGGTTGTGATTATTCCCCCTTAGTTTTTACCTTTGAGTCTTCTTTGTGTCTCTCTTCTCATCTCATCATTAGAGACTAAACCTTTAAGGTTTTAGGACTTTGGAATTAGGGTTATGCCTGCATCCTTCTCTTAGGATGGAGTGTATAACTTTAATCCTAAGTGTTAAACCCTTAATTTGTTTAAACCTCTTAATTAATCCATATAATAATCACTAAGACTTCATCTTGTAACTTGGGCCTTACATTAGGGTTCTAATTCTTCCTTTGTGGTTAGGAAGGACTAACCTTAGTGTTTAATGGACAAGTCCCCCTCAAGCTGTATTACAAATCATAAAACTCACTTCTTAATCTCACCTCTAATCAAAATCCACTTAATAAAGGTTTGTTATATAATGACTTTAATCCCTAATAGTGGATTAAGTTGAGGTATCTTCCTCAACTTAAGTGTGCTCATCTATTATCCTTCTATTAGGATGGTGTAATGAGTTCACTAATCCTTGATTATTGCTTAAACTCATTACTTAACACTAAACAAAAAACCCAAAAACATCTAAATAATCACAAGTAGGTTAATGATCTTAATCCTACATCATCATGGCAACTAAGTTGAGGGAGGATATAATGAGTTTATAAGCCCTTTGATTTAGGCTTAAGCTCATCAACTTATGACAAACTCCAAAAGCAATAACAAAATTGAAAACATAAAAACAAACAATAATCATCTCCTTCGGGATTCTTTTCTCATCACCTTCATTCACAAACGAGAACTTGCTTCTTCCGTCTAATGCAAGACAGTTATCACTTGAGCCAGACAAGTTCATAGTCAATCTATCTTTCAGTCTCTTTGCGTCGAACTACGGTGTTCTGACTTCCTCATTGCACGAGAGGATACGTAGGCATAACTTAACAATTATCGAAAAAAAGTCTTTGTGTCTTCCTCCTCTTTCAGCATTCTCTTTTAAGCCTCAGTTCCTGAGCATTCACCCTTTTTGCACTGACACTTGTACATTTCTTTTCCAGCTTTTGCACACAGATAGAACATATACCTACCCCTTTAAACACAATCTTGTAAGCGCGGATCTCGTCGAGTACGACGGACAATCTGGGTGCTAATACCTTCCCAGGTTGTAACCAACCCCCTTTCTCAGTTTCTCTGGTTCGCAATCGTCTTATCCATATCTTTCTAGGTTTATGCAGCATTACCTTTCCTTCGGGATAAAAATGCCTAGCTGGCGACTCTATTCATTTTCACCTTCATTTCTCCTTTCGCCGACCGTTCACGTCTGTACCCTATCTGACCAGGTGTCTTTTCGGGGGAGTGACAACTTGGCGACTCTGCTGGGGACCCTTATATTCCAACCAGGGCTTCTGGTTCTTTTTGTGGGTTCCTCCTAGCGCTTGTTTGATTTGTGTTTACGGGGTGTTATGTGCTACTTGTGCTTATTTATTTGCTTTATTTATTGCCTTTTGTACAGCTTTATTTATTGCTTTCATTTACAACTTTTATGCATTTCATATTGTCATTATCATTTGTGTTGGATCTGCTGTTTCCTTGGTGGGTGGGGGATCATTGAGTGATTAAGCTTCCATATCGAGGACCTAAGTGACACATAGGCTAGAGTGGCTTCATATTATTTCCCATTCCATTTGAGTCTGGTGCGGGAATATGAAACACGGTTCAGACATGGGTTTCTTCTTGAGAACTTTGTGCTACGGATTTCCTGTAGTACTAGGGCTATCTGGGAAGCCTGCTAAGTCTGGATGACCTTTTTATGACCTTCAGCATCTGAGGTGAATTAGAGGAGGATCTTTTATGGTTATTGTAAACACTATACCTCCGGGTTAGAAGTGTTTACACTTCTCATAACTGATCCAAGTCTGAGGATCCTTGTTCTAGAACATTACATGTGAGGGGGTTGGGATGTTTACAGGTTTGCAGGAAACCTAGGCCTCATCATACCCTGTTACCAGTTTTGTTTTAAGAATGCACCACTTTGGACAGTTCTTGCGAAACCCTGGACTTGTGACTCTTTATTTGAGTCCCCCGCCTAGTTACTGGTTTTCTAAGCCTCCATCCGGACTCTCGAACACATGGACCCTATCAAGGCAGATAACAGATCCAGCACTTGATCACAAACCCTTTGCATATCATTCTGCATACATCATTTTTTCATCATTTAACATTTTCCTATTTGTTTTACAGGGTATCCACCTTATTATCCTTGGTTTGGTTTTGACATGTTCTGCTGCTCAGACTTCTCCAGTTATCTCCACTAGCATTTTCACCAGAGATTCTTCCCAGTTCTCTCCATCAGATGTCTTCATCAGAGACTCATCTTCAGCATCTTCTTTAGTGACCTTCATCAGCAGTTACCCTCAGTTTTCTTCACCAACATCCATTATCAGCATGGACACTTCCAGAAAGAGCAACATCACATACCACTTCTTTGAGCCCACCCTGACAGGCATCAGACAGATCCAGTCTCTCATTACTCTTGATCATGTCCCATTATTCAGAGAACATTATGGAGGCATATTGGACATGATCATGGACCTGGATGCATCCCAAAGGAGCATGATCCATACTTGCTTGCAGTTTTATGATCCTCCCCTCAGATGCTTCACATTCCCTGATTTTAAGTTGGGATCTCTGCTAGATGTATTTTCCATGTTGTTAGGTGTCCCTATCAGGAGAGGGATTCCTTTCAACCCTGAGATGGTTACTCCCAAGAATGAAGACATAGCTAAGGCATTGAATTTGGAGCCTGCCCTCATTGATCAGAGTATGACCACCAAGGCTGGGGTTCTAGGCGTTCACTTGGACTTCTTGATTTCCCAGGCCACCCTGCATGGTGCAGCAGGGAAGTGGGATGTTGTTTGTGCACTCTTGGCACTCAGCATATATGGAGTTATCTTGTTTGCAGACGAGTCAAAGTTTGTAAGCAAGAATGCTATTCACCTGTTCTTACTGAGAAACCCAGTGCCTACCTTGCTTGGAGACTTCTATTATTCAGTACACCAGAGGAATGAGAAGCAAAGAGGAAGACTGGTCAGATGTTGTGCTCCTCTCTATTACTGTTCGTTGTTAAGACATTTGCCAAAATCAGACACTTTCCTGAACCCTCACCAGCCAAGGAATTGGGCTACGAGATTGATTGCCCTTACATCAGAAGACATCAGATGGTGTACTCAGAGCACCAAGGGCAAAGACATCATTACTAGTTGTGGGCAATATCCTAATGTGCCTTTGATTGGAGTAAAAGGTTGCATCAACTACAACCCTTTGCTTTTCAAGAGACAGTTAGGATATGCTTTGGTTCATCCCCCAAGAGGGCAAGACATGACTGAAACCCTATATTGTGACATCCAACACAACTCAGCTGTTGTCAGACAGGCAGCCTGGGCCTGGGACAACATTCAGACTAAGGGGACAGCCATTCTGGGTAAGTGTAACAACATTGCTTCAGCACAGTATCTTGATTGGTCTCGTACCAGGGCACAGATCACCTGGATGCCATTCACCTTAGAAGATGTACCTGGACCTTCAACAGTGCAACCTGCGGCTACTGTCAGTTTGGAATAGTTTGAGAAACTGAAAGAGAGGAATACTCAACTCTCTGAGGCCTTAAAGAAGACCCTATGGGAGAGGAATGACAGCCGTCTAGATAATGAGAGGTTGGAGAGGCTCAGGATTGAGAACTTGACCAAGATTGAGAAGATGGATGACTACATCAGAAAGGCTAGAGCAGGAGAGTTAGTACTGAAGAATACTTGCAAGGAAGCAAAGACTCAGAAGGCTAGGGCAGAGCATTGCTTAGAGGAGAGCCAGGCTAGGTGGATCAGGATCATTGAGGCCCGTGCACGGGAAGATCAAAGGACCCAAGCTAAGATAGAGCAACTGGAGGCTAATGGGAAGAAGCATCAGGAGGCATTATTAGCAGCACAAAGGGAGATCTCTGAGTTGAAACTCCGAGCGGGGTTGAAGAGGTCAAAGGATCAGGATAAGCATAAAAAGTTAACCAGTCCATTGCTACCAGGAACCTCCTCATCAGGACTATCACATAGCACCCAGTAGGTCCAGTGATTGAGGCCCTCCTGAATGAAGTTAGAGAAGATGACTTTGGATTGGATGTTTGACTCTTTTTGTTTGTACTTCATTTTTGATTGTATTTTCCTTTTGTTAATGTATTTTGACCCACCATGGGAATGTTATTATAATCAAACTATGTGTCTTCACTCTTTGTAATATATATGGTTTGTATTATTTTTGGTGGGCTTTATCTCTCTCTGCAACATCATCAGCATTTCCTCGAGGTCTGGAAAGGTCAAAACCAAAGAACCGAATCGGATACCCTTGGAAGAAAAATAGGCATCCTGCATTGCATACTGACATTTTCTTTGTTTTGTAGGTTTTTGTTTTGTTGTTGTTTCTCACTTTGTTGTGGTTTCAGGAAACATTGCTCGCAGAAGAGTGTTCCCTGTCAACAGAATACACCGGTACCCGACAAGAAACAACCTTCTGGGACTACAGATGGATCAAGTTGAACAAGACCTGAATGAAGTGAGGGCCCAGATGGCCAATGAAAGGGTTGAGATGAGAAATCAGATGAACCAATTTATGATAGTGATGACTGGCCTAGCTCAGAGCTAGGAAAGACTGAGGGAGTTAGTTGAGCGACAAACTCCCGAGGAACACCATCCAGGTACAGGAGGTACCAGTAACAACGATCACGTACAACCTCGCACTGATCCACCAGAGTTTGGACCTCATATGAACCCAGACATCAATGCCATAAGAAATACCCAGGGTAACAATACTGGAGGAAGGGTCTTGCAAGAGGATCCTCAGGAAGAACAGTTTACAGTGGTTGGGGCTGGAGACGAAGTTTACGACCGTCGGTTGGACGAAATTGATGAGAAACTGAGGTCTCTTGAATCCCAAAACTCTCTGGGTTTTGATGTCATGGACATGGGATTGGTGGAAGGGGTGAGAATTCCTCACAAGTTCAAACCCCCTTGTTTTGAAAGGTATAATGGCACATCCTGCCCATGTACCCACCTTCAGTCTTTCTTGGGAAGATTAAAAGCATACACCATGGACGAGAAGATGTGGATGTTTTACTTCGAGGATAGCTTGACAGGGGAATCCCGAGAATGGTATTCCCACTTGATCAGAGCCATAGTAAGAAACTGGAAAGACTTGGCTGAAGCTTTTATCCGTCAGTATCAATATAACCTAGACATGGCTTCAAACAGGACCCTTTTAATGGGAATGTCTCAATCTTCCCGTGAAAGCTTTAGAGAGTATGCCCAAAGGTGGAGGCAACTAGTTGCTGCTGTCCAACCCCCGATGTCTGAAAGGGAGATGGCAGACATGTTCATGAATACTCTCTAGGGTACCTATATTGACATATTGGCTGCATTTTCTTCCACCAGCTTTGCAGATGTGGTGATAGTTGGGGAAAGAATTGAGAGCCTATTGAAGATGGGAAAGATCTCCGACAACGGTTCCAGTTCAAGCAGTACAAGGAAGCCATTTGCTGGGCCCCATAGATCTGGTGAAGCAAACTCTGTGCATGTGGGAAGAGGGAGACCCCAGTATTTGCCCAGATCAGTTGTTGTTGTTACTATCCCTTCTCCACCTCCTCAGTATACTCAACAATCACAACACTTTCCGCAACAACCACAATTTCCTCAACAGAGATCATACAACAACAATAACAACAACGCCCTTTTCAACAGCGGCCATCTCAGATCAACAGGGTGATTGACCCTATTCCTATGCCATATGCTACACTACTGCCACAACTCCTAAAGCTCAAACTTGTTGAGTTGAGGACATTGGCTTCACCTGATCCTCAGAACCTTCCGAGAAACTATGATGTCAACGCTAGGTGTGCTTTTCATTCTAATGCACTTAGTCACTCTACGAAAAAAAGCAGGGCCCTACATATGAAGGTCCAGGATCTGATAGATTCAAAAGCCCTGAACTTTGCACCTCCTCCCAATGTAATGAAAAATCCTATGCCAAGCCACAATGGGCCAAGGATTAATGCTATAGAGTAAGGCTCACCCATGAGTTTAATAGAAGATATTGCAGGTATTCAGACACCTCTGGCAGAGGTTAAAGCCCAGCTTTTGAAATGCCAAGTGTTTCCAGGTTGTGAGGCCTGTTGTGAATTATGCAAACTTTCCGAGAATGGGTGTGCAAGCTTGAGGAAGGGCATTAATGGTTTGATTGAAGAAGGCATTCTGCAAATTACCACAACCGCTTCTACAACACCAGCAACTCTTTTGTCAACAACAAGTGATTCTTCTACAACTGCAACAACCATTGTTCCTACTGATTCATCTACAACTTCAGCAACCACTTCTTCCATCACTTCAGCAAACAACAATTCCATTTCATCTCCTTCTACAACTCCAACAACCACCAGCAATGATGTCTCCACAGTTACTATTTATTATGACCCGACAACGGTCCCGAATTCCAGCAACTTTCAACAATCTCAACAACAGTTTCAATCAAGCTTCAATTCACCACCACCAACATCCACGAGAAGTCCTGTCACCATCTTTTATGATCCACAGACAATTACGGTTCCAACTTCTGCTGCAGTAAGCCCATTCACCATCACGGTGCCAGGGCCAATTCCATATGATAAAGACAGCGCTGTACCATGGCATTATGGTGCTGACCTTTACTATAACGGAGAAAAAGTCCTTCTTGATTCTTCAGTTCCTACCCCACAAGTGGACAATGTTGGGGGAGGCGGAGGCTTCACCCGAAGTGGACGTCTCTTTGCATCACAAGCTCCCAGAATTAATACTGAGGCAGAGGCTGCTGCCAAAGCCAAAGGGAAAAGTGTGGCACCTGAAGAACCTGCACAAAAAGAGACTCATAAATCATCCTTCGAACAGGATGTGGATAAATTTATGAGGATAATTAAAATAAGTGACTATAAAGTTGTGGACCAGCTCCACCAGACTCCTTCTAAGATCTCTATATTATCCCTGTTGTTGTGTTCCGAAGCCCATCGGGATGCACTACTCAAAGTTCTGCATGCTGCCAACGTGCCAGAAGAGATCACAGTGAATCCGCTAGAAACAGTGGTGTCAAATGTCAATACTAGCCATGGGCTAGGTTTCACTGATTCTGATTTGACAACAGAAGGACGTCACCACAACAAAGCTTTGCACATAACCCTGGAGTGCAAAGGAGCTGTATTATCTCATGTTCTTGTAGACATTGGGTCCTCACTCAATGTCTTACCCAAGAAAGCTCTTGTCAAGCTCGAATATGATGGAATAGCTCTCTGACCAAGCAACCTTGTGGTAAGGGCTTTTGATGGCTCCAAAAGATCTGTTCTTGGAGAGGTGGAGTTGCTAGTGATAATCGGTCTGCAGGTTTTCAAGACTACTTTCTATGTAATGGACATTCAACCAGCCTACAACTGTTTGTTGGGTCGACCATGGATTCACACCGCAGGCGCAGTAACGTCGACCCTTCACCAGAAATTGAAATATGAGTGGGAAGGACGGATTATCACCATCTATGGTGAGGAAGACACATTTGTTAGCCATGTGGCTACATATAAATACATTGAGATGGATGGTGAAATCCATGAAACTATGAGCCAAGGGTTCGAGGCCCTAAATGTCAATAAGGCGACGACTGAAGTATTTGCTGCATCCCAGGAAGATAGGATGGGTAATTCAATTGTCTCCTATCAGCAAGCCCGGAAGGTTGTTGAAGATGGTAATGCCTAAGGCTGGGGCAAGTTGCTGCCGGTAGAGAAGAAGGAGGACCGATTCAGTTTGGGTTACAAACCACTCCGACAAGATCAATTAGAGGCTGCAAAGGAGCCTAAGTTCATCAGTGGAGGGATGCTCGCCCCATATGTTGTTAACAACCTGGAAGACGAGGCAGAAAGCGACCTCAACCTGGAGAGCTGGATTCGTCCAAGGATCCCGGGGCACCAAGTCCTTAACTGGTCTTCCCAGGAAATTATAAGGGTTACTCCTGCAGAGTAATTATTATTTCCCGTCTTTTTTTAGCATGCATCAAGTCCTGCATCTTGCCCAAGATGTCAAGACTCATTTTGTAATAGGGCCATATTGTAATTTTGTGCAAATGAATTATCAATGAATATCAGACATCTTTTGCTAACAAGTCTCTTTTTCGCTCACTGTCTTTTCATTTTTCACTTTTTGTACAAAACAATAAAATGGCAATGTTTTCAAAATAAATAACTTCATTTTCACTTTTTCTAAACAAGATTAAAACTGATCACTAAAATGAACAAATATCAACCCTTGCAGAGATTATCCTCCAGATTGCACCGACAACAACATTGTTATGGCCTTGTATGACTTCGACAATCCAATTAATCAAGCTGCTGAAGGGGTTGAAGAACACTATGAGTTACCTGAAGAGTTAGCCAAGTTGTTGAGGCAAGAAGAGAAAGTGATTGCTCCTCATCAGGAGGAGGTTGAAACAGTCAATCTTGATACCGAATAGGACTTGAAAGAAGTGAAGATTGGGGCCAGTCTGCAGGCTTCAGTAAAAGAACAGCTTATTGACATGCTTCGAGAATATGTCGACGTCTTTGCTTGGTCCTATCAGGACATGCCAGGTCTAGATACGGATATTGTGATGCACAAGCTGCCATTAAAGGAAGATTGTCCTCCAGTGAAACAGAAGTTATATCGTACTCGTCCAGATATGGCCATGAAGATTAAAGAAGAAGTGCAAAAACAGTGGGACGCCGGTTTCCTTAATGTAACTAGTTACCCGCCGTGGGTCGCTAATATTGTACCAGTGCCTAAGAAAGATGGCAAAGTACGGATGTGTGTGGATTACCGGGATCTGAACAGAGCTAGCTCGAAGGATGATTTCCCATTACCTCACATTGATGTATTGGTCGACAACACAACTCAGTTCTCGGTATTTTCCTTCATGGATGGTTTTTCTGGGTATAATCAGATCAGGATATCACCCGAATACATGGAAAAGACTACCTTCATCACACCTTGGGGCACTTTTTGTTATAAGGTAATGCCTTTTGGACTGAAGAATGTCGGTGCAACTTATCAACGGGCTATGGTAACATTATTCCACAATATGACATGATTGCCAAGTCCCTCACTGAAGAAGATCATCTGGTAAATCTGTTGAAGTTGTTCAAGCGTCTGAGAAAATATCAGCTAAAGCTAAACCCCAACAAATGCACATTCGGGGTACGGTCCGGTAAACTACTGGGATTCATTGTAAGTGAAAAGGGAACTGAAGTTGATCCAGACAAAGTCAAAGTCATTTAGGAGATGCCTGCACCTAGGACTGAAAAAGAAGTTCGGGGGTTCTTAGGTCGATTGAACTACATATCAAGATTCATATCTCACCTCACTGCAACCTGTGAGCCCCTGTTCAAATTGTCAGAAGGCTTTTAACAAAATCAAGGAGTACTTACAAGAACCTCCAATTCTCATGCCTCCGATTGAAGGAAGACCTCTAATAATGTACCTGACAGTATTAGAAGGATCAATAGGGTGTGTGTTGGGCCAGCATGACGAGTTTGGTCGAGAAGAGTATGTGATATACTACCTAAGCAAAACGTTTATCGACTGTGAACAGCGTTATTCACTGCTCGAGAAAACTTGTTGTGCTTTAGCGTGGGCTGCTCGCCGACTAAGGCAGTATATGTTGACTCACACTACCTTGTTGATCTCAAAGATGGACCCCGTCAAGTACATATTTGAGAAGCCAACACTTACCGGAAGGGTGGCAAGATGGAAAATGATTCTGACAGAGTATGACATTCAGTACACATCTCAAAAGGCCATCAAAGGCAGTGTACTATCTGATTATCTAGCTGAGCAACCCATTGATGATTACCAACCAATGAGATTTGACTTCCCTGATGAAGACATCATGTTCCTAAAAGCAAAAGATCATGAAGAGCCCGTTCACACTGAAGGGCCTGACCCAGAAGAAGAGTGGACTATGATGTTTGATGGGGCTGTCAAAATGAATAGTCGTGGAGTTGGTGTAGTGCTCATTACACCTAAAGGAGTTCATATGCCTTTCTCGGCAAAACTCACCTTTGCCTGCACTAACAACGAAGCTGAATACGAAGCCTGTATCAAGGGTCTTGAGGAATCCATTGACCTCATGATCAAGACATTAATTGTATTCGGAGATTCAGCTTTGGTAATTAATCAGACCAATGGTAAATGGTACACTCTCCAAGAGCATCTGATTCCATACCGTGACTACACGAGGAGATTATTGACTTTCTTCACAACAGTTAAACTTGAATACATCCCTCGAGATGAAAATCAGTTCGCAGATGCTTTAGCTACCATTTCCTCCATGATCAAGGTACAAACTGCAAATTTTGTGCCTCGGATTTCAGTATCCAGACTAGACCGACCAGCGTACATATTCTCTGTGGACATTGTCAAAGATGGCAAGCCTTGGTTCTATGACATCAAAAGCTTCTTAGAGGATCAGACATGCCCACCTGGGGCATCACCCAATGATAAGAAGACATTAAGAAGGTTGGCTGGTAGTTTCTTCCTCAATGCTGATGGTTCATTATACAAGTGAAACTTTGATATGGTTCTGCTCAGATGTGTTGACAAGAAAGAAGCAGACTTGCTGATGCACGAGGTGCATGAAGGTTCTTTCGGTACCCATGCTGGAGGACATGCAATGGCTAAGAAATTAATAAGATCAGGTTACTACTGGATTACAATGGACGCAGACTGTTGTGCCTATGCCAGAAAGTGCCATAAATGCCAGATCTATGCAGACAAGGTGCATGTGCCTCCAAATCCGTTGAATGTGACGTCTTCACCCTGGCCCTTTTCCATGTGGGGCATTGACATGATTGGAAAGATCAAACCGACTGCTTCAAATGGCCACAGATTCATCCTGGTAGCCATTGATTACTTCACCAAGTGGGTTGAAGCAGCCTCATATGCAAACGTCACCAGACAAGTGGTAGGCAGATTCCTGAAAAGAGACATCATCTGCCGATATGGAGTTTCCGAGCGAATCATTACTGATAATGGTTCCAATTTGAACAACAAAATGGTGGCGGAACTGTGCCGGGACTTCAAAATCCAACATCACAATTCTTCTCCTTACAGGCCAAAGATGAATGGCGTTGTTGAGGCAGCTAACAAAAACATCAAGAAGATTGTGCAGAAGATGGTAGTTACCTACAAAGACTGGCATGAGTTGTTACCATTTGCTTTTCATGGGTATCAAACCTCTACCAGAACTTCTACTGGGGCAACACCATATCAGCTTGTGTATGGTATGGAAGTCGTCCTACCTTTTGAAGTTGAATTACCCTCCTTACGGGTACTGATGGATGTAAAGTTGAATGAAGCAGAATAGGTCCGATCTCGGTACAATCAGTTGAATCTGATCGAAGAGAAGAGATTAGCGGCTATCTGTCATGGGCAGTTATATCAGAAAAGGATGAAGAAAGACTTCGATCAGAAAGTCAGGCTTCGGGAATACCAAGTGGGAGATCTTATGCTAAAGAGATTACTTCCTCCTCATACAGACCACAGGGGCAAGTGGACTCCAAATTACGATGGCCCATTTATAGTAAAGAAAGTTTTTTTCTGGTGGAGCACTGATGCTCTCTACTATGGATGGTGAAGATTTCTTATCCCCTGTGAATTCAGATGCAGTTAAAAAATACTTCGCATAAAATGAGCCGCTGGACATAAAAACAGAATGTGAGTCCAGGCAAAAATAGGGCATCCCGGCGAGTCAAAAACAGAATAAAAGACTCGGGAAAAAATAAGGGAAAAAATTGTACACCCACTGAGTTGAAAAGCCACATTGGACAGCTCAGGCAAAAATGGGTATCCCGGTGAATCGAATACCCGAAAGGGCGGTCCACGCAAAATCAAGGAATAAGCGAACAACTGCATTCTAAATTTCTCTATATCACTCATAACACGGCAAGCTTCGAAAGGACAAAGCATCAGTCAGAATCAACCTTCTTCAGAAAGCAAGATGAGAAGAACGTCAAGGTCATACAGGTCATAGCAAGGAAGCTCACCGGAGCGTCGTCAGCATTGTCAACCCTTTTACTTTTCTCAATTTATAACAATCTCCCCATTCCATGAGATTTGTTTCTTTGACTGTATTTTCCAATTCAAGGCACCCAGATTAATAAAATCAGATTTTCAGTCACACCTCTTTTTGTACATTTTTATTTCGTTTGCAAAATGTCTAATATCCATGATATAATATTAGCATAAAACAAATGAGCCATTCTTAATAAATGCTTGTAGGAAATATATTTACTTTCAGGAATATCTAATTCCTATGACGGAATCCGGTAAGGGATACCTCGGGATACTCGTGCGTTTTTCTTGTATTAACAAACTGCAGGTATTCAATACGCAACATGGGGCATGCTAAGCACACTTCCCCAGCATACCTCCTCCCCGAACAGTATCTGGAATGCTTTTCCCTAGCGGAGTTGTCGAAGCCTCCTCATCCTTATCACAGGTCTACTCAACAGGAGCATCCCCAGCCAATCTCCCCACAGAAGTTCCAGTCTCTCCCCAGAAGAGCAATGCCTGAAACTCTCACACAACAAAGTGACGGGAGCTTCCGTCTCCCTAGCTGAGGTTCTCTTTACGGGATAGGTCTATCAATGATCTATTTCCCCGAGCAGAGCTATATATCCTAACAGATCTACCAGTGATCTCCCCCAGCTGGGATATCCCTCCAAGCAGATCAGCCAGAGATCCAATCTTCAGTGGGATCCAAATCCCGGATCAGTTTCCCTTTGCATAATCATAGCATTTGCATCATTTTTCCCCGCAGAGCGTAGCATTCTGTCTAATACGGAGCATTACGGCAAAAATCAAACATTTGCATGATCACAAGCCCGGTTCGAGCCAGTCACCTGCAATTACCATCAGTATCTCATCAGCAACATATATAACAACTCATATTCCCTGCAAATAAAAGCCAAAGCATCCCATTTGCACTCTCCAACATAAATGCCTGTTTATATATACTCTTTTGACACTTGTCTGTGTCATATCATTCCCCTGCAGATATAAGCCAAAGCATCCCCTTTGCATTTTTCAAAATATAGATACCTATATATACTCTTCTAACACTCGTCCGTGTCACCCTTCCCCAGTACGGTTGCCCAATCACTTGTTGCAAACCAAACACTTCTTTATAATACACTCTTGTCGACACCCGTCCGTGTCATCCTATCCCCACAGGTTGCCGAAACACCTTTTACACTCTCATATACAAATGTTTGTTCATAACTTATACATTCTCTTTTGACACTCGTCCATGTCATACATTCCCCGGTTAGTCGAACACTTGTCCGTGTCTTGCACATACTTTACCAACAGGCAATTCACACTCATGCTTATACAGAAGTCTCTGGTACTCGTCCGTATCATGTATATTATTCCCCACAGAATCGACACTCGTCCGTGTTCTTTATTAACCAGTTGGTACTCGTCCGTATCATCATCTCTGAACACGCATCAGCGTTTGTTTCTACCGATACTCGTCCGTATCATTGACCTAAGGATACTCGTCCCCATCTTTAATCTATACACAATGTCAAACACTTATATACCTTATTCCAGAGCATAAGCACTCGTTTGTGTTTACCATTCCCCAACAGAACAACCTTCCTCTATCCGACATTTGTCCTATGTCGCGATATTTTCGGCAGTCGTACCCTGCCAGGTGATCGTCCTTCATCTTTGGATGACCGTCCCTCATCCTTTTCCCAGTGAAGTCTCCATTATTGGAACCCTTTTCTATCTGACATTCGTCCTATGTCAAGATAAACCCCGAGAGCAGCCGTACCCTGCTAGGTGATCGTCCTTCACCTCTTGATGATCGTCCTTCATCATTTTTATCCGATGGCCGTCCCCATCGTTGATCTTGTTATCCGACATTCGTCCTATGTCGAGATAAACCCCGAGAGCAGCCGTACCCTGCTAGGTGATCATCCTTCACCTCTTGATGATTGTCCTTCATCATGCTTATCTGATGGCCGTCCCCATCGTCGACCTTTTCTATCCGACATTCGTCCTATGTCGTGATAAAGAGCAGCCGTGCCCTGCTAGGTGATCGTCTTTCACCTCTGATGACCGTCCCTCATCATTATTTCATTTATTCTTTAACCCAATGGTCGTCCCCATCGTTGTTTACTTTACTTTCCAAGCTTGATGGTCGTCCCCATCATTGCTTATGCCTTTACTTTGATCACCAAAGAATCTTATCTCCTTACCTGATGGTCGTCCCCATCATGATCTCTTTATTTCCCCAGCTTTTTGGTCGTCCCCGTCATTGCTTTACCCCCAGCAGACGTCCTTTGCTTGATGGTCATCCTCCATCGCCTGCATTTGATAATCATACTATACTGTCTTTTACAATTTATATCCATTTTCTTCTTCTCCCTAGTGAGTGCAAATGTTGGACTGTCTTTGATATTCAACTACAAGTTATCTTGTTTGTCTGTTAATCCAGACGCTCACATCCTGCACAGCTGTCGCTCCCCCGAAAAGATACCTGGTCAGATAGGGTACATACGCGAACGGTAGGTGAAAGGAGAAATGAAAATGAAGATGAATAGAGTCTCCAACTAGGCATTTTTATCCCGAAGGAAAGGTAATGCTGCATAAACCTAGAAAGAAGATGGATAAGACGGTCGCGAACCAGAGAAACTGAGAAAGGGGGTTGGTTACAACCTGGGAAGGTATTTGCACCCATATTGTCCGTCGTACTCGACGGGATCCACGCTTTAAAGATTGTGTTTAAAGGGGTAGTGTATGTGCTATCTGTGTGCAAAAGCTGGAAAAGAATATACAAGTGTCAGTGCAAAAGGTGAATTGCTCAGGAACTGAGGCTTAAAAGAGAATGTTGAAAGAGGGGGAAGACAAAGAGACTTTTGTTCGATAACAGTTAAGTTATGCCTACGTATCCTCTTGTGCAATGAGTATGTCAGAACACCGTAGTTCGACTCAAAGAGACTGAAAGATAAATTGACTGGTGAACTTCTTGCTTGTCTATGCTCAAGTGTATGACTCGTCTGGCTCGAGTGCTAACTGTCTTGCATTAGACGGAAGAAGCAAGTTCTCGTTTGTGAGTGAAGATGATGAGGAAAGAATCTCGAAGGAGACGATTATTGTTTGTTTTTTGTGTTTTCAGTCTTTTATTGTTTTTGGTGTTTGTCATAAGTTAATGAGCTTAAGCCTAAATCAAGGGTTAGTAAACTCATCATATCCTCCCTTTGACTAAGGATAATGAGAATACCTTAAGTATGAGATAAACACCTCAACTTAATTACCATGATGATTTAGGATTAAGATCATTAACCTACTTGTGATTATTTAGATGCTTTGGAGTTTTTGTTTAGTGTTAAGTAATGAGTTTAAGCCATAATCAAGGATTAGTGAACTCATTACACCATCCTAATAGAAGGATAATAGATGAGCACACTTAAGATGAGGAAGATACCTCAACTTAATCCATGATTAGGGATTAACCTCATGACAAAACAAACCTTTATTAAAGTGGATTTTAATTAAGGGTGAGATTAAGAAGTGAGTTTCATGATTTGTAAGACAACTTGAGGGGGACTTGTCCATTAACACTAGGGTTAGTCCTTCTTAACCAATAAAGGAAGAATTAGAACCTTAATGCAAGGCCCAAGTTACAGTTTAATGTCTTAGTGATTATTAGATGGATTGATTAAGAGGTTTAAACAAGTTAAGGGTTTAACACTTAGGATTAAAGTTATACACCCCATCCTAAGAGAAGGATGCAGGCATAACCCTAATAACAAAGTCTTAAAACCTTAAAGGTTTAGTCTCTAATGATGAGATGAGGATAGAGACACAAAGAAGACACAAAGGTGAAAGCTAAAGGGGACTAATTACAAACCTAATTATTATCATGCTTGGGTGTTCCTATGGTTTTTAAGGCTTGAGAAAGATCTTCAAAGAAGCCACCAATGGAAGAAGCATATGAAAGGAGGAAGAAACAGATGAATAAGTTACTTACTTCAATGAAGAAGGTAAGTAACTTAGAGAAAGAAAGTGAGAGATGAACATGAATGAGAAAGCTCACTCTAAGACAAATGAAAATGCAGCAAGGATGCATATGAAGAAGATGAAGAGAAATGAGAAGTGAAGGCAAATTCACTTCTCAAGTTAACTTACCACCTGAAAATGTTAGCATAAGGAAAGAAAAGAAATGAAATGATGCACATGAAATGACAAAGAAACAAAACCAGAAGCAATCACATGATGCAAATGATACTATGAGATGATGCAAAGGCATACCAAATGTTATGAATGTTCATATGAAGAGAAAGAATGCAAAGGAAGCATGTAGGAAGCATGAAAACACATGTATGTTTATGAAATGAAATGGATGCAAAGCATAGAAAATGTATGAAGAAATGACCAATCAATGTTCAAGCAATGTCTTAAGATGTCTAAGATGGCATACAAGTGCTTATAATGTCATGGAAAGTTCACATGTTCATGCAATGCAATGTAAGATGCAAGTATGGATGCAAGATTAGGGATATATGAAAGGATGAAATGCAAATGACCAAAACAGAAACAAATAACATGATAAAAATTTGCAAATGGACTCAAACAAACCCTAACCCCATATGATATCACACCCCAAAGGAGAAGGTCCAACTCTTAACCTAAAGAAAGTTGTGAATTTTCTAATTTAGCTAGGGTTTTTGGGTACCTTAAGAGGAAAAATGAAAATAAAATTGAAAATTCAAGATAAATTCATGGCAAAAATACCCTAGAAACTAAATGCTATATGAAAAACAAAGCAAAAATATTCATTGTCAAACCCTTCATAGTTAGGCAGAAAAGAATTTTCAAAGTTAGGGTTCTAAAAAGGCAATTTTATGAACCCTAAATTCAAGAAAAATGTCAAAGTTGGATCAAAACCATAAAGAAATTTGTATGAATGGTTTGACAATGTTTCTAAATGTCCTAAGATGCAATGTGAATTTTTTTGGAATTTTTAGAAACCTAAATGGTATTTTAATTAATTAATTTCCATTAATTAATTAAAATAAACATTTAAATATTTTTAAAATGATTTTTAAATGCAAAAAATAAAAATAAAAATGTTTTTGAGTGAAGAAAAATATTTGAAATTTAAATGCAGAAAGAAATAGTTTTTGGATTTTTCTAGGTATTTTAAATAAAATGCACAAAATAAATGCCATTTAAATGAAATAAAATAAAATAAGGGAAAGTATGACAATCCAAGGGATCAGATTCAAACTGGGGGGGATGCATTGACCATCGCACAATCTAAAGGTCCAGATTCAATCTGGCCTAATTCTAATTAATTAAATAAATTAAAATGATTAGGGTTAAGTGAAATGATCCCAGCCATCCACACACGCGCGAAACCTAGATCTAACGCTCCAGATTCAAACTCAGCTAATCACCTGAGATTAGCCCTAATTCAACTCAGACGGCCGGAACAGTGCTCCGGTCGTCTTCTCCTGCAGGGTAGTTTCTCAAATCCCCACCTCACCCTAAACACGAATCCACCCTCAAAACTAATTTATTTTGCATTAATCATGAGAATCAAACAAGAACATGTTTCACGGGAAAAGTTTCAAAAGTCAAATACAAGCTTATTTTCCACTCATTTTCAAAAAAAAATTATATCACAGTGATCATCATAACATGTAGAATAATTTAGAAACTTAAAATCATGCTTCTGGAAAAAAGTTTGAAGATGGATACCTGAGCTGGAGCTTTCACTTTTGGAGCTTTCAGGCCTCTTCTCTTGTGCAAATCCATCTCACTTGACCTCCTGATGATGTTGGAATGCTTTGATGGAGTTTAGAATGGCTGGAATGAGAGGTTACACTCCAACTGGCCTGAAATCGTGTTTTGTGTTTGTGGGATTTCGGGCTGGTTTGATGGTTGGGAAGTGTTCTAATGATGATGGTGAGTTGAATGGTGAAGTTTGTTTGGAGTTTGAGTGGCTGGACAGAGAGTTTCAAAAGTTTTTGCTTGAAGGTGATTTTTTGTGAAACTTGGTGTATGAACTCATTCAGGCTTGTGTGTGTTATGGTTTGGCTTACTTTTGGTCCACATAAAATAATCCTATTGGCCAGAGAGTGGTTGTGGCTGCAGCTGATTGGTATGGGCTCTCTTGCAAAAAAGTCAACAAATTTTGTACTTGAGGTATGGGCTCATGTTGCAGTTGTTCTTTGGCATGTCCTGGCTCAGCATTGATCAAGGAGAGCCATGGAAAATGATTTGGGGTGATGCAGCAATTGTATGAGAAGATTCATCCCCTTTTGCAAATTTGAAGAACTTTGGCCCTTTTTGAATTACTTGAAGTTCAAGGCATGAAATGGAATGATTCTTTGGGCAATTTTGGTCATAATGCATTGTATTATGTTTGTGTGATGATTAGAGAGTGATAAGAGGTCACAAAATGACTTGGTATATGAAATTGCACAAAATCCTCTTTGGTGTGAAAGTGAAAATTATAGGATTTTTGCCAACTTTGCAATGCCATAACTTGAGTTCCATAATGAATTAGGACTTGTTCTTGTACTTTTTTGAAAAGGTAATGATCCAATCTACAACTTTCATGACCAACAATTTTTCATTTGAAGCATTTTTGGTTGAGAAAGAGGAGGTTGAAAAACTTTCCCAAAATGGAAAGTTTCCATTACAAGTAATTTCCATTTTTGGCAACTTTTGGTTTAGCTCAAATTTATTCAATTTTGTGAACTTCCAAACACTTCAATGATCAAATAAAGATCATATAACTTCAATTTGATGAAAAATCCACTTTGGTTCCATTATTGGGGGCCTCAGATGCCCGATTTTGCTCTGACTTGCTCAAGAAGTTACCCAGTGAACAGATGACTTCCACAATGAATTTCTTCATCAAACTTGGTACACATGATCCTTATAACATATTGAGACTATTAGAAACAATAATGACCAAAAAATTTGGAGTTATGGCCCCTGAAACCAAAACCCTAATTTCAGGTCATTTGTGTAGTGAAACCCTAGCTCTGCTTCCATGCTTTGCCAGTTCTTGTGATTTCTTGACTTCCTTGATCTTTGAGGGATGTAATATGATGATAGAACACACATGGACCCTCTTGGAACAATTGGAGACCTTTAGAGTGGCTCAGATGGATCTTTGGATTGCTCAGATCACAAACCCTAGATGCAGATGATCTTGGACTATGCAGATGAAACAAAAATGCAATATGAGATGATATGCTTATGCTAATGCAAGCATGAAAGATCACAAGCCATGGTGAAAACTTTGTGAGGGAAAATTTGGGGTGTTTACAACAACTAACTCATGTTTGAATAGGGGCAGCTATAAACACCCCAAATTTTCCCTCACTCTTTATCACACCATGGCTTGTGATATTTCATGATTGCATAAGTTTAAGCATATCATCTCATATTGCATATTTGTTTCATCTGCATAGTTCAAGTTCATCTGCATCTAGGGTTTGTGATCTGAGCAATCCAAGGATCCATCTGAGCCACTCCAAAGGCCTCCAAGTGTTCCAAGAGGGTCCATGTGTGTTCTATCATCATATTATATCCCTCAAAGTTCAAGGAAGTCAAGAAATCACAAGAACTGGGAAAGCATGGAAGCAGAGCTAGGGTTTTCATTACACAGATGACCAAAATTAGGGTTTTGGTTTCAGAGGCCTTAACTCCAAAGTTTTGGGTCATTCTTGTTTCCAATGTTCTTAAGATGTTATAAGGATCATGTGTACCAAGTTTGATGAAGAAATTCATTGTGGAAGTCATATGTTCATTGGGTAACTTCTTTAACAAGTCAGAGTAAAATCAGGAAATCTGAGGCCCCCAACAATGGAACCAAAGGGATATTTTCATCAAATTGAAGTTATATGATCTTTATTTGATCATTGAAGTGCTTGGAAGTTCACAAAATTGAAGAAATTTGAGCTAAACCAAAAGTTGCCAAAAATGGAAATGACTTGTAATGGAAACTTTCCATTTTGGGAAAGTTCTTCAACCTCCTCTTTCTTGATCAAAAATGCTTCAAATGAAAAATTATTGGTCATTAAAGTTGTAGATTAGGTCTTTCCCTTTTCAAAAAGTACAAGAACATGTTCTAATTCATTATGGAACTCAAGTTGTGATCTTTCAAAGTTGGCAAAAAACCTATAATTTTCAAGAATGCACCAAAGAGGGATTTTTGTAAAACCACTTGCCAAGCCATTTAATGACCTCTAATTCATCTCTAAACATCATACCATCATAATATAACTCATTTTGATCAGAATTGGCCCAAGAATCATACACTTTCATGCCTTGAACTTCAAGAAATTCCAAAAGGGCCAAAACTTCTCAAATTTGCAAAATGGTATGAATCTTTCTATACACTTGTTCCAGCTCATCAAATCTGATCCATAAGCCTTCCTTGATCTCTGCTGAGCCACGCCATGCCCAAATCCATGCCTGCCATCTGCCCATACCTCAAGTACAACCAACCTTGACTTTTTGCAAATCACCCCATACCAATCAACATAGCCCACACCAACTATTCTGACCTATCACAGCTTCACATACATGCCTCAAGGGACTCATTTTGATACACATGCAAACCTGCAAGTTCTCACACGTTAAGATTGCCAAAATCCCTCTCAAACTTCATTTCTTCGAAATTCATAAACCAGCCATCAAAACATCAAACAAACTTCACCATTCAACTCAGCATCACTCATAGAACAAAACCCAACCATTAAAATGGCCTGAAACACACCATACACCAAATACGATTTTTCATCCCCCTAAACTGAACTTCAAAAAGAGGCCACATACACTCTAGCAAAGCATTAAAGAAGCTCAAGGTTGATCAGAGGAGGGTGTTTGCATCAAGAAGAAGGCCCAAGCAGCTCCATTGGCAAAGCTTCATCTCAGGTACCTTCTTGAAACATTTTTCCAGAAATCATTTTTTTAGTTACAAGATGATAGAGTTTGCTCTCCTGATCACAATGAACATTTATTTTTGACGAATGGTTGAGAATTGACTGTGTATGCGTGTTCTGAAATTTTTTCTATTTTTATGTTTTTGTTCGAATCTTGATCATGATGCAAAATAAATGAAATTTGTTGCTGGATTCTTGTTTGTTGTTGTCCATTGATCATTTCTGGAGAGTTTGATGCGTTTTAGTGGCGGTTTGAGAGAGATGGCATGAGAGGTTGGCCGAAGAAGACGACCGGAACACTGTTCCGACCGTCTGAAGTTAATTAGGGCTAATCTCAGGTGATTAGGCAACTTTGAATTAGGGCCATTAGATTGCATTTCCCGCGCGTGTTTGGACGACTTAGATCAGTCATTAAACCCTAATCCTTAATTAATTAATTTAATTTAATTTAATTAGGTCAGAATCAATCCCAACCCTTTGTTTGCGCGCTGGTCAATGGTCCCCCCCCCCATTTTAAATCTCAGCCTTTGGATTGTCATACTTTCCCTTTATTTTATTTTTATTTCATTTTCTTTGTATTTTATTTCATATATTTATTAAAAATAGCAAAAATGATTTAAAAAATATGAAATTTTTTATCGAGACTTTTAATAATTTTCAGAAACCAAAAATATTTTTATTTTATTTTTTGCATTAAAAAGTATTTTTAAATCATTTAAATGTTTTATTTAATTAGTTAATTGATTTTAATTAATTAAAAATACATTTAAGTATTTAAAAATCACCAAAAAAATCAGAGAACATTCTTAGACATTTAGAAACATTTACAAACTCATCATACAAATTTCATTTTGGTTTTGATCATGCTTTGACATTTTTCAATGAATTAGGGTTCTTAAAATTGTTCATTCTCTAACCCTAACTTAAAAAATTCATAACTTTTAACCCAAGTTAAGTTTGTGAATGGTTCTTTTTGCAATGTTCTATGCATGGCTTCTAGCATCCAAAAATATTTTTGTTTCATTTGTATCTTGCATTTTCAAATTATTTGGACTTTTACAATGAGGATCACCCAAAAAACCCTAGAAACTTAGGAAATTCATAACTCCTTCTAGGTTTAGTTTCTGACCTTCCCCTTTGGTTGATAACCTAGTATAGGTTTAGGGTTCCTTTGAGTGCATTTTCAATTTTTTATCATGTCATTTGCTTCTGTCTTTGCCATTTGCATCTCATCCTTTCATGTAACCCTAATTTTGCATCCTTACTTGCATTCATCTTGCATATGCATCCATACATGAACTTGCCATGACATTTCATGCATTCATATGTCATCTTAGACATATTAGGACATGTTAGAATCATGCTTGATCATTTCTTTATTCATTTTCCATGATTTGCATTCATTTCATTTCATTAACTTTCATGAATTTTAAACTTCAAAGCATGCCTACATGACATCTCATTCTTTGTATGACCATTCATATGCACTTTGAATGCCTTTGCATCATGTGTATGGTTCTGATTTTGGTCTTTGTCTTTGCATATGCATCATTCCATTTCATTTCTTCCCTTATGCATCTTGTTCTAACTTTTCAGGTTAATGGTAAGTTGTTTGAGAGGTGGATTTGCCTTCACCTCCCACTTCTTCTCATCTTTTTCATATTGCATCCTTGCTGCATTTTTTATTGTCTTTAGGTGAGCTTGCTCACTTGTGTTCACTTCTCACTTTCTTTCTTTAAGTCACTTATCTTCTTCAATGAAGTAAGTAACTTATCTCTTCTGCTTCTTCCTCCTTTCTTCTGCTTCTTCCATTGGTGGCTTCCTTGAAGATCTTTCTCAAGCCTTACAAACCATAGGAACATCCAAGCATGATAATAATTAGGGTTGTGATTAGTCCCCCCCTTAGTTTTTACCTTTGAGTCTTCTTTGTGTCTCTCTTCTCATCTCATCATTAGAGACTAAACCTTTAAGGTTTTAGGACTTTGGAATTAGGGTTATGCCTGCATCCTTCTCTTAGGATGGAGTGTATAACTTTAATCCTAAGTGTTAAACCCTTAATTTGTTTAAACCTCTTAATTAATCCATCTAATAATCACTAAGACTTCATCTTGTAACTTGGGCCTTACATTAGGGTTCTAATTCTTCCTTTGTGGTTAAGAAGGACTAACGCTAGTGTTTAATGGACAAGTCTCCCTCAAGTTGTCTTACAAATCATAAAACTAACTTCTTAATCTCACCTCTAATCAAATTCCACTTAATAAAGGTTTGTTATATAATGACTTTAATCCCTAATCATGGATTAAGTTGAGGTATCTTCCTCAGCTTAAGTGTGCTCATCTATTATCCTTCTATTAGGATGGTGTAATGAGTTCACTAATCCTTGATTATGGCTTAAAATCATTACTTAACACTAAATAAAAAACCCAAAAACATCTAAATAATCACAAGTAGGTTAATGATCTTAATCCTACATCATCATGGCAACTAAGTTGAGATGTTTATCTCATACTTAAAAGTATTCTCATTATCCCTAATCAAGGGAGGATATAATGAGTTTACAAGCCCTTTGATTTAGGCTTAAGCTCATCAACTTATGACAAACTCCAAAAGCAATAACAAAATTGAAAACACAAAAACAAACAATAATTGTCTCCTTCAGGATTCTTTTCTCATCACCTTCATTCACAAACGAGAACTTGCTTCTTCCGTCCAATGCAAGACTGTTAGCACTTGAGCCAGACAAGTCATACACTTGAGCATAGACAAGCAAGAAGTTCATAGTCAATCTATCCTTCGGGATTCTTTTCTCATCACCTTCATTCACAAACGAGAACTTGCTTCTTCCGTCTAATGCAAGACTGTTAGCACTTGAGCCAGACAAGTCATACACTTGAGCATAGACAAGAAAGCAGTTCATAGTCAATCTATCTTTCAGTCTCTTTGAGTCGAACAATGGTGTTCTGACTTCCTCATTGCACGAGAGGATACGTAGGCATAACTTAACAGTTATCGAACAAAAGTCTTTGTGTCTTCCCCCTCTTTCAACATTCTCTTTTAAGCCTCAATTCCTGAGCATTCACCCTTTTTGCACTGACACTTGTACATTTCTTTTCCATCTTTTGCACACAGATAGCACATATACCTACCCCTTTAAACACAATCTTGTAAGCGTGGATCCTGTCGAGTACGACGGACAATCTGGGTGCTAATACCTTCCCAGGTTGTAACCAACCCCCTTTCTCAGTTTCTCTGGTTCGCAACCATCTTATCCATATCTTTCTAGGTTTATGCAGCATTACCTTTCCTTAAGGATAAAAATGCCTAGCTGGCGACTCTATTCATTTTCACTTTCATTTCTCCTTTCGCCGACCGTTCGCGTCTGTACCCTATCTGACCAGGTGTCTTTTTGGGGGAGCAACAACTAAAACAAATCAACCGACCAACCTTAGTACCACGAACTACGAGGCTCTGACTTTCCCATTGCACAAGGGAATACGTAGGCACACAGATCTTACTCCTTGCCGAGCACCCTAGGAACAAAATAACCCATTTCCCCTATTAACCTTAGATTAGAATCGTCCGCATTTACTTTATTATTCGAAGAAAACAGAAAGCATAAGTCAACATTAAATCGCAAATTAAATTAAGAGGTTCCCGTTGAGTACAACGGACGTAAGGGGTGCTAATACCTTCCCCTTACGGAATCGACTCCCGAACCTAAAATCTGGTTTCAAAGACCATGATCCATCCGTTTTTCAAAGGTTTCTCGATATTTTCCTTTTCCTTAATTGGAATAAAATAAGTTCGGTGGCGACTCTGTTGTTTATTTTTTATCCGCGGTATCTTTTATCGCGAGGTCGTATTTTCGAGGTGCGACACGAACCAATCACCTGCAAATACCAAAATCATTTCTCCAGTAATATACAAAACTTATCCCCCGCAGACAAAGCCATAATACCTTTTGCACTCTCAATACAAATACTTGTTCATACTTGTACATATTCTTTTTGGCACTCGTCCGTATCATACTTCCCCAGCAAGTCAAACACTCGTCTGTGTCTTGCACATATCTCCCCGGCAGGTCAAAATACTTGTACATGCTTATACACAATCCTCGGATACTCGTCCGTATCTTGTATATATCACCTCCCTAGCAGATCAAACACTCGTCTGTATTCCTTGCTTAACCGATTGATACTCGTCCGTATCATCATCCTTAAAAACGTGTCAGCGTTCATTTCTATCGATACTCGTCCGTATCGTGGTCCTAAGGATGCTCGTCCGCATCTTTAGTCTATACACATCGTCAAACACTTATACCGTTTATTTTGAAGCATAAGCACTCGTCCGTGTTTACCAATTCCCCAGTAAGTCACCAATAAAACAATCCCTTTTTATCCGACATTCGTCCTATGTCACGATATCTTCCGGTAGCCGTCCCCTGCCAGGTGATCGTCCTTCACCTTTTGATGACCGTCCCTCATCATTTTATCCGATGGCCGTCCCCATCGTTGATCTTTCTATCCGGCATTCGTCCTATGTCGTGATGCTTTCGGCAACCGTCCCCTGCCAGGTGATTGTCCTTCACCTTTGGATGATCGTCCCTCATCCCTTCCCCAGTGGAGTCCCTATTGTTGGAACTTTCTATCCGGCATTCGTCCTATGTCGTGACATCTTTTTAGCAGCCGTCCCCTGCTAGGTGATCGTCCTTCACCTTATGATGACCGTCCCTCATCATTTATCTGATGGTCATCCCCATCGTTGATCTTTGTTATCCGACATTCGTCCTATGTCGAGATAATCCCCAAGAGCAGTCGTACCCTGCTAGGTGATCACCCTTCACCTTTTGATGATCGTCATTCATCATGCTTATCCGATGGCCGTCCCCATCGTTGATCTTTTCTATCCGGAATTCGTCCTATGTCGTGATATTTTCAGCAGCCGTCCCCTAGTAGGTGATCGTCCTTCATCTTTTGATGATTGTCCCTCATCATTATTTCATTTACTCTTTTACCCGATGGCCGTCCCCGTCGCAGTTTATTTCCCCTTTAACCTGATGGTCGTCCCCGTCAGTGCTTTCCTCATTTTCTTTAATCCAGAGAGAATTTTATTTCTTTACCCGATGGTCATCCCCGTCGCGGTCTCTTTATTTCCCAGCATGGCGGTCGTCCCTGTCATTGTTTTACTTACCGTTTTTCATCCCCAGCAGTCGTCCTCTGCTCGATGGTCGTCCTCCATCGCTTTCATTTGATACTCATACTATTCTTCCTTTTACAATTTATATCCTTTTTCTTCTCCCCAGTGAGTGCAAATTTCGGACTGTCTTTTGTATTCAACCACAAGTTATCTTGTTTGTCTGTTAAGCCAGGCGCTTACACCCTGCACAGCTAACTCATGCTTGAATAGGGGCAGCTGTAAACACCCCAAATTTTCCCTCACTTTTTTCTTACACCATGGCTTGTGATCTTTTCATATTGCATTGCATAAGCATATCATCTCACACTACATAGTTTATTTCATATGCATAAGTTGCATAGCTAGGGTTTGTGATCAGATGAATCCAAGAAGTGATATGAGCCATCCCAATGGTCTTGAAGCATGCCAAGAGGGTCCATGAGTGGTCTATGGTCGTATTACATCCCGAAGAAGTCTTTGAAGTCACAAAATCACAAAGGATTGCACAGAGGTCCAGGCAGGCTAGGGTTTTCTGCACAGATGACCTAGAATTAGGGTTTTGGGTTTGAGGCCCTTAACCTCAAATATTTTGGTCATTCTTGATTCTAATGGTCTTAATATGTTATAAGGAGCATGTATACCAAATTTTATGAAGAAATTCATGGTGGAAGTCATATGATCAACTAGTAACTTATTGTGCAAGAAAAGTCAGAATCAGGGCATCTGAGGCCACCATCAATGGAACCTAAGGGTCATATTCATCATTTTGAGGTTCTATGATCTTTATTTGATCTTAGAAGTTGTTAGAAGTTCACAATATTGAAGAATTTCAAGCCATTTGCAAACTTTCCTTTTTTGGACATGACTTGTAATGAAAACTCTCCATTTTGGGAAAGATTTTCAACCTCCTCTTTCTTGATCAAAAATGCTTCAAATGAAAAATCCTTAAACATGAAAGTTGTAGATTGAATCTTCCCATTTTTAAAAAGTACAAGAACTCCTCTTTATTCATCCTAGAACTCAAGATATGATGTTTCAAAGTTGGAAAAAATCTGGTAATTTTAAAGTATGTGCCAAAGAGGGATTTTTGCAAAATCAAGTTTCAAGACTTCTAATGACCTCTAATCCACCTCTAAGCATCATAACATGATCATGAAACTTGCCTTGATCAAAATTGTGCCAAGAATCACAAGTTTTCATGCCTTGCACCTCAAGAAATTTCAAAGAGGGAAATTTGCAAAATCCATGTTATTTCTTGCATCAAGCCATCCAGCTCACAAAATCTCATCCAAGGGCCCTCCATGAACTCAGCTGAGGCAAGACACCCCTTGAAACAACCTCTGACCCGTGCCATGCCTCAAGTACACCTTCATTGATGTTTTTGCAAAATCACCCATACCAATCACATTATGCCACTACCAACTTTCTGACCAATCACATTGCCTTATACAAACATCATGGACCTCATTTCATATAACCTTGGAGCCTGAAACCTCACCACAATCAGATTGCCCAAAATGTCCCTAAAACTTCTCATTTTCGATCTCTCAAACCAGCCACAAAAACTCAAAAATTCTTTCACCAATCATCTCAAAAGCATCCATAGAACAAATCCCAACCATTAGAATGGCCTGAAACACTCCTTAACCAAAACACGATTTCTGCGTTATCAGAACCAAACATCACAAACCAGCCATCACAAACTTGTTCTAAGCCTTTCAAAAGCACAAAGGGGATCATTGAAGTGGTTTTGCACAAGGCAGGAGGTCAGAAAGCTCCAAACTGAAAAGCCTCAACTCAGGTAATCATCAAGAACATTTTTCCAGAACTCTCCTTTTAAGTTATAAAATGAATCTAAATGCTCTCCTGATCATGCTGATGTGTTTAGTTTTCAAAATAGTTGAGAAATGAGGATGTATTTAACTTCTGAAAGTTTTGCACATTTTTCCGTTTTGCTTCGATTCATGAGTTTGATGAAAAATAAATGAAATTTGTTGCTGGATTCTTGTTCTATGTTGCTTAATGATTGATTATGGAGAGTTTGAGGTGTTTTCATGGCCTGGGGGGAGTTAGCGTGAGAGAGCTGCCGGAGAAGATGACCAGAGGTCTTCTCTGGCCACCTGAAAGTCATTAGGGCTAAAACATAATTAATTAGCCAGTTTGAATAATAGCCCTTAGATCATGTTTACCCGCGTGTTTGGATGGCCCAGATTCACTCAGTTAACCCTAATTCTTAATTAATTAAATTAATTAGGTTAATTAGCTAGATTGAATCCTAGCCCCTCATCTGCGTGCGCAGTCAATCCAACTTTAAACCTGGACCATCAGATTGGTTGACTTTCATTTTCTTTTGTTTTTATTTCATTTTATTTCATTTTGTTTCCATATTTATTTTAAAATAGCAAAAAGACTTTAAAAAATCTCATTTTCTTCATTTTTACTTTAAATATTTTTCTTAACTCAAAAACATTTTTTATTTTAATTTTTGCATTAAAAAAGTATTTTTAAATCATTTAAATGTTTTATTTAATTAATTAATTGATTTTAATTAATTAAAAATACATTTAGGTTTCTAAAAATCACCAAAAAAATTCATGAAGCATTCTCATACATTTAGAATCATTTAAAAACTTACCACACAAATTTATTTTTAGGTTTGATCACATTTTCACAATTATCTTTGAATTAGGGTTCTTAAAAATCACATTTTCTAACCCTAACTTGAAAAAATCATTTTTGATCAACCATGATGAGTTTGAACTTGATTCTTTTTGCATTGTTTCACATATTGCATCTAGTATCTAGGATATTTAACTCATAATTTTGCATTGCATTTTCAATTTGATTTACATTTTTCCTTTAGAATCATCCAAAAACCCTAGTTAAATTAGGAAATTCATAACTTTCACTAGGTTTAGCTTCTGACCTTCTCCTTTGCGGTGTGATCTTGTATGAGTTTAAGTTTTGTTTTAGTTCAATTTCAAATTTTTGTCATGATGTATGCTTCTGTTTTGGTCATTTGCATCTCATATATTCATAAAACCCTAATTTCTCATGTTCATTTGCATTCATCTTTGAACATCATCATCATATGAATGTGCCATGACATTTCAAGCATTTGTATGACATCTTAGACATCTTAATACATGCTTGAACATTGTTTGATCATTTCTTCATTCAGTTTCTATGCTTTGCATTCATTACATTTCATGAACATCCATGTGTTTTCAAGCTTCTAACATGCTTCCTTTGCATCTCATCCTTTGTATGATCATTCATATGCATCATGTATGTCTTTGCACCATCTCATAACACTTTTGCATAGCATATTCACTTCTGGTTTTGGTCATTTGCATAATGACTTGTTGCATTTCATTTCATTTCTTTCCTTATGCATTCACACTAACATTTCAGGGGCTTATGGTAAGTTGTTTGGGATGTGGATTTGCTTTCACATCCCACCTCTTCTCATCTCTTCGTATGCATTCTTTACTTGTCTTTAAAGTGAACTTGCTTCACTTATGCTCTCTCCTTATTACCTTATTTCTTTTAGGTTACTTATCTTCTTCAGGAAGTAAGTAACCTATTCTCCTTCCTTCTTCTCTTTTCATCTGCTTCTCCTCCATGGTGGCCTCCTGAAGATCCTTTCTTTAAGCCTCATAAACCATAGGATATCCAAGCATGATAATTTTTAGGGTTGTATATAGTCCCCCCTAGCTTTTTACCTTTGAGTCTCCTTGAGTCTCTCTTCTCATCTCATAATCAGAGGCTAAACACTTAAAGCTTTAGGACTTTGAATTAGGGTTATGCATGCATCCTTATCTTAGCATGGAGTGTATAACTTTAATCCTTAGTGTTAAACCTTTAATTTGTTTACCCCTATTAATCAAAACACCTAATAAAGATTAAGACTTAAGCTTGTAACTTGGGCCTTACATTAGGGTTCCATCTCTTCCTTTTGGTTAAGAGGGACTAACCCTAGTGTTTAATGGACAAGTCCCCCTCAAGCTAGTCTTATAAACATAACATCCACTTCTTAATCTCACCCTTTAATTAAAATCCATTTAATAAAGGCTTGTTATATAATTAATTTAGTTCCTAACCATGGATTAAGTTGAGTTATCTTCCTCAGCTTAAGTGTTCTCATCTATCATCCTTCTCTTAGGATGGTATAATGAGTTCACTAATATGTGATTAGAGATTAAAATCATTACTTAACACTAAACAAAAATCCAAAAATATCTTAATAATCACAAGTAGGTTAATGATCTTAATCCTACATCATCATGGTAATTAAGTTAAGACGCTTATCTCACACTTAAGTAGGCTCATTATCCCTAATCAGGGAGGATATAATGAGTTTACAACCCTTGATTTAGGCTTAAGCTCATTATCCCATGCAAAACACCCAAAACAATAAAAAACTTAAAACACAAAAACAAACAATAATCCTCTCCTCTGGGATTCTTTTCTCATCACACTCATTCTATAAACGAGAACTTGCTTCTTCCGTCTAATGTAAGACAGTTAACACTCAAGCCAGATGAGTCACACACTTGAGCATAGACAAGCAAGCAGTTCACAGTCAAAATCATCCAGTCTCTTTGAGTCAAACTACGGTGTTCTGACTTCCTCATTACACGAGAGGATACATAGGTATAACTTAACGGTTATCAAACAAAAGTTTCTTTGTATTCCCCCTCTCTCCTTCTAGCTTTCTTTCTAAGCCTCAGTCTTGAGTATCTCACTCTCTCTTTGCACTGACACACTGTACATTCATTCCTAGCTTTTCATACACAGTCAGCACATACACTATCCCCTTTAAACACAATCAAGTAAGCATGGATCCCATCGAGTACGAAGGACAATCTGGGTGCTAATACCTTCCCAGTTCGTAACCAACCCCCTTTCTCAATTTCTTTGGTTCACAACCATCTTATTCATACCCTTCTAGGTTTATGCAGCATTACCTTTCCTTCGGGATAAAAATGCCTAGCTGGCGACTCTATTCAACCTCAACCTCCAACATCACTGACATTTCACGTCTACACCGGATTGTAAATCTTCGAGAGCGACAGCTGCAAAAGCCAAGGGCAAGCAAATAACCACTGAAGAGGTTGTGACCCCAGCTACTGATCAGAGTGTCTTCGAGAAAGAAGTGGAAGAATTCATGAGGATTATAAAGAAAAGTAACTACAAAGTAGTGGAGCAGTTGAATCAGACGCCATCCAAAATTTCTATCATATCATTGTTGATGTGTTCGAAGGCACATAGGGAGCCTCTTTTGAAAGTACTGCAGTTGGCTTACGTACCTCAAGAGATTATTGTTAATCAGTTGGAGGAAGTAGTGGCCAATGTAAATGCTAGTCATGGGTTGGGGTTTACAGATAGAGATCTTACGGCCGAGGGGAGAAACCACAATAAGGCTTTGCACATCACGATGGATTGCAAAGGTGTTGTGTTGTCACACGTCTTGGTAGATACGGGTTCCTCTCTGAATGTGCTCCCAAAGAAAGCTCTAATGAAATTGGATGTGGACGGTATCATTATTCGACCAAGTGATTTAGTTGTGAGGGCCTTTGACGGTTCCAAAAGATCAATATTTGGAGAAGTGGAGTTACCGGTGAAGATAGGGTCACAAGTATTCAAAAGTACCTTTTATGTCATAGACATACAACCAGCATACAATTGTCTGTTAGGTCGTCCTTGGATTCATTATGTTGGTGCTGTGACGTCTACTCTTCACCAAAAGCTGAAGTATGCGGTGGATGGTCAAGTGGTCACCGTGTGCGGGGAGGAAGACATCTTTGTTAGCCATTTGTCCATGTTTAAATATGTTGAGATGGATGGTGAAATTCACGAGATGTTATGCTAGGCCTTCGAAGATGTAAATGTCAGTACTTTGGCTCCTACTTCTACAATCAAAGGCAGTGAGATAGTGGGAACTTCCATCTCTTCTTACAAGCAGGCTAAAGAGGTAGTATAATCAGGGCAGGCCCAAGGCTGGGGCAAGTTGCTAGAAGTTGAGAATAAGGATGACAAATTTGGCATTGGCTATCAACCGGGGCAAGTTGGATGGTCTCAAGGTAGCAGGGCAATGAGCTTCACCAGTGCTGGAATGATTGATCCAAACCATGTGTGTGTTGTGGATGAAGATGCTGACAGGGACTGCGATTTGGACAACTGGGTGCGCCCATGCGTTCCCGTGTAAGAGCTGCCGAACTGGTTTGCAGAGGATTTCATCCAAGTCACCGGTCCACCAGAGTAATTTTTCCTGTTTTCCATTTATCATTTGCATGTTAAGTCCTACACTATGCCCAAGGTGTATGGATCCATTGTAGGGCCACCCTGCATTTTATGCGATTAATTTTATCATGAATAAAGGACAATTTTCATTCAAATTGTGTTCCCTTTCTTTCTTTTTAAATTTTTCACAAAAAAAAATAAAAATGGCAATGTTTTTCTTTTCTTTTGGTTTTGTTGTTTTCATAAAAGCAAAATCTGAAATAAGCACATCACTTGTGCAGAGTCAATCATCCAAATTTCTTTGATAACTCTTCTGTTATGACCAAGTATGACTTTGATAATCTGATCTACCATGCTGATGAAGGGGTTGAAGAAGACTGTGAACTCCCTTAAGAATTAGCCAGGTTACTGAGGCAAGAGGAAAGGGTTATTCAGCCTCATCAAGAAGAGCTCGAAGTTATCAACATTGGGTTTGAAGACGTAAAGAAGGAAATTAAGATTGGGGCCAGTCTGCAGGCCAGAGTAAAGGAAGAACTTATTGGCATGCTTCGAGAGTATGTGGATATCTTCTCTTGGTCATATCAAGATATGTCAGGTCTGGATACCGACATTGTTATGCATAAGCTGCCACTGAGGGATGACTGCTCTCCTGTTGATTGTAACACCCTAAATTTGCCCTCTCTTTTTATCATCATAAGCATAGCATAAGCATACCATATTCTAGCATTTGGCATAGAAAAATGAGGCATGATACTCATATGTTTTAGCATAAGTGTAACACGGTAGGAGAACTGACTTTCAGTTATGTTGCGGATAGCAAGAGTCGCCGCCGACTTTTATTTTATCCAAGTGGAAAGGACATAAAATAACAGGAAAAACCTATTTTTAAAAGACTTGGGTTCGGGGGTAGGTTATATAAAGGGAAGGTGTTAGCACCCTTTATATCCATGGTTATCCATGGGCTCTTAGTTACTTAGCTTACTTAAATTGTTTTTGAAGAGTGTAGTGTGTGATTAGAAATTTTTCTAAGTACTTTGTAATGATCCTCGTATGGATGTATACAAAGCCTTGTTTTTAAAAATGTTTAAGAAAGTGAGGTGTAAAAAGTATTTTGAAATGTGAGCAAGCAACTAAGAGGTACCTACCCTAGACTAAGTCATTCATGTTCTTATATGTTCTTTCAAAGGTAAGACTATCCCTATTATTAAGGAATAGGTAGTAATTACCTTGGATTTGTTAAGGGACAAGCGTAGGGTCATCGTATGGTCATAGAAGGCAACTTAAAGGGTGTCTTTAGAAATTCGTAGGGACTATCATCATTTATTCGAAGGGACAAGATCATTATTCCGTAGGGACCAAATTGATGTAGTGCTAAAGAAGGGTTGTAGGTAATGCCCCCTCTTATGCCTAGAAGTGGCACATTAGGGAACTCCCCACAACGGTCAATGATAGTAACATTCTCCATAGATCGAGAGCACCAATGAATGTATGAATGAGAAAGTGACATAATCCTCTTAGACCACCTTAACCCTTGTTCATTCTTCATCACTGATCGAGGAAGGTGAGAAATAAACCACCTAGACAATAAAGGTATGCAGCACATCAGAGTTCCTCTCGCCTTTGTAGTACGAGTGTGAAGAGAATGTAAGATATCTCCAAGTAATGTAGGCACTGGATTATGAGTCAGAAATATGTTAATGGCGTGTACGTCTATGAACTGGTCTGGATTAGGGAACAACACTAAGCCATAAATCAATAGGGCTAGGATATCCTCAAAAGCATCATAACTCATAGCCTTTAAGAACACTTGAGCTTTCTCCATCAATACCTTAGCAAGAATACCCTTAACTCCGCTTCTTGTTTCTAGGACAATGTCTGATTTCTTTAGATGTAGGGCTGCATCAATGACTTCAGGTTTAGGCTCCTTCTCTAAGCCTATGAAGGGTCTCTGATCAAGGATAGGTATACCCAGTAGTTTGGAGAACTCTTCCATTGTAGGAACTAGCTGATAATCGGGGAATGTGAAGCAATGATGTTTAGGATCAAAGAACTGAAATAGGACACTCATCATGTCTTCATTGAACCTTGAAGTGACTAGATCCAATAGGTGACCATGCCTCTTTATGAATTGGGAGTTTTCAGAAACTTGAGAGACCAATTCCTTAAGCTTAGAAGGTATCCCTACAAAGTTGATTCGAATAATATTCCTACGAGCAGAAGCCATGACCTGCAACAAAGAACAAAGATAAATCCTTTGGTCCTTGAAATGGTTAGTGAAAATGCTATGCTTATGATGTCATGATGTTATGCTCAATCACAAACATGTGGCACACACAAACAAGTCACACAATAGCCCTAGGTTTGAAGGCTTGCATTAGGTTTAACGGTAAGTACCCTCCCCTAAAGTTTAGTTGGTTCATCTTGTCCTACAAAAGTAATCAGGTTCTAAGGGATCTCAATATCACTGATCCTTCCCAAGGGTGGTTGTTCAGTGGGCAACTTATTTGCCAACCAAAACCCTCCAAGTTTAGGATCTCAATGAGCGTAGTATCGAGTATCAACGAACTTGAGTCTTCACCAAAGCCGACTATCTCACTACTTTCTAAAGGCTAAGATGGGATAACTAGGGTTCTAAAAGTCAGTTAGTGTATTGACAACATATGGCAGCCCCATATTATCCTTAACTTACTTAAGGAACATAAGCACCAACCAAGAAGTCACACTAATTATGGCCACCAAATCAACCATATCGGTATACGCCATATAGTTTCCTTGGTCTATTGCCATTTACCTAGGGTACACTAGATCCGAGTTAGGATCTTTCACACATAGGCCCAACAGATAAATATAAAGCAAACAAGACAAACAATTTAAGTGATCTAATTCCTAAGGGTACCCCTTTTTTACTTAGTAAGTCCCCATCAGAGTCGCCAGTTCTATAACACGGTGGGAGAACTGACTTTCAGTTATGTTGCAGATAGCAAGAGTCGCCACCGACTTTTATTTTATCCAAGTGGAAAGGACATAAAAAAACAGGAAAGACCTATTTTTAAAAGACTTGTGTTCGGGGGGTAGGTTATATAAAGGAAAGGTGTTAGTACCCTTTATATCCATGGTTATCCATGGGCTCTTAGTTACTTAGCTCACTTAAATTGTTTTTGAAGAGTGTAGTGTGTGATTAGAAAATTTTCTAAGTACTTTGTAATGATCCTCGTATGGATGTATACAAAGCCTTGTTTTGAAAACTGTTTAAGAAAGTGAGGTGTAAAAAGTATTTTGAAATGTGAGCAAGCAACTAAGAGGTACCTACCCTAGACTAAGTCATTCATGTTCTTATATGTTCTTTCAAAGGTATGTCTATCCCTATTATTAAGGAATAGGTAGTCATTACCTTGGATTTGTTAAGGGACAAGCGTAGGGTCATCGTATGGTTATAGAAGGCAACTTAAGGGGTGTCTTTAGCAATTCGTAAGGACTATCATCATTTATTCGAAGGGACAAAATCATTATTCCGTAGGCAAACTCGAAGGGACTTGATCTTTTAAATCTGTAAAGACTTTATGATTTTATAAGTGAAGGGACTTTGCTTAAGGCAGCCCTATATTCGAGGGACTTGACTATTTAAAGGCAACCAAGAGGAATACCCTAGGAAGTGCAAGATGGTGATCAAAGATCGACTTACGTGTGTGAGTGTACATTTTTAAATATTTATCTTTTTTAAATTAACTATCGAAGTCAGATTAATCACAAATATATTTTCACACCCTATATACTAACCACACAATCTATATTAAGAAATCAAAAGCGAAAAGAAAATTCTAAACTATTACAAGGCTTGGGCAGTTACAAAATATATAGGCGGAAAATAAATTACAAATATATTAAATAACTAAAGCGAGAAATAAATAAAATAAGATTATAAAGCAAGAAATAATAAGAGTTAATAAAAGAAATAATGATTAAGAGAACATATTAGGTTAAGAAAGTTATATTAAAAAATCAGGGTTTAGGGTTTAGAAATAATTAGGTTAAATTTTTAGGGTTAATGAAAAATTAAGGTTAGAATTTAGTTTAAGGCTTTAATTAAAAAACAATAAATTTATTAAAAAAATAAGAAGTAATTAAAATATAAAAGATTAATTATATACAAAATTTAGAATTTTAAAATTCAAAAAGATTATAGAAAAAATAGTTATATAATTTAGTTATAAAATAAGAAATTTAATTAGATATTTAGAAAAAAAACATATAAGTGTTTAAATAAAAATAGTTAATATTTATTTACAAAATATAATTATATGTAAAAGCACATTAAAATAAAGTTATTATATAAAAAAAAAAGTTCTCTACTTTCTTTAAGAAATAATGAGATTTTAATTAAGAAAGGAATATTTTTATTATTGGTTTTAGATTTAATAAATTAATTAATTAAAATAAAGTTATAATAAGAAAAAAAAAAAGAAAATATGACAAAAAGGAGAAAATGACCAAAAAGATAGGACCTGGGAATTGAACCCAGGTCCCTTACCTCAACAGCATAGCACAAAACCAACAGAGCCAGCACGCGCTGGTGATAAGCATATGAGGACACATCATTATATATTCAGCCTACAAAATAAATGGATTAAAACAAAATACACAAAACCTGGGGATCGAACCTAGGTCTAAGAGCATTAACGTGTGTCTCCTTGCCAACTGAGCCATTCGACCAATCTGAAATTATAATACAAATAATACATAATAAAATAAACAAGATTTCAAATTCAAATTCTGCACCACACTTCTTCTTCCTCTAGCTGTCGTATTAGGCCTTAGTGACACTTTTGCGTCACTAAAGCTTATAGTGACAGATTCTTTGCGTATCTAAAAGTCCTGCAAGCTTAAACATTAAAAACACGCACGATAAATAATTTCTAAAGGTTCAAATAGATTAATGTGAGTCCCTTAAGTCCAAATATCTTATTGATTTGGTCTAAAATCATCTCATTATAGAATCCCTAATTCACGATTTGAAGAACCCTAACCATGGTTGTTCTTGATACCTGCAATGAAACTCCATACAAACCAACTAGAAACCATCCATAGATCATGATAAGCAACATTCAATTGTCAAAAACAACTTAAAACATCGGAACCTATGCAATCAAAAAAATGAAAATTGTCTCAAAAGTGAGATGCGGTTTATGCATTTTGATGTGTTTTTGATGATGCAAAGTAAAGGGATAACATCAAGGATGATCAAGGATCATGTTTAAACCTTCAAAGTGTCTGAAAAACAACAAAATATGAGAATACAATTTTGAACTTTTCTTTGAAATCTTTGACTTTGTTCTTGTTCTTGGAGGCAGAAATTCGTGTCCTTGTGTTTGTGTTATGTTGTAGACTTATAGGAAAATGGATTTAGGTCAAAAGTTTATGGATTTGTGGGCTTATGAAGTAACTTGAGTGTGAAGATTTCTCAACTTCAAATATTTCAAAAATCTCATCAATCCTTTCCAATTTTGATCCAATCTGATTTTATTTGGTTTCCAATCTTCTTAAACATGACTTAAATGACTTTCAATCAAAGATTTCATGCTTTACTTGATTTTTTATAATTTTTATATATTTAAATTGAATTTTAATGAATAAAATCCAAATAAATATAAAATAAATTATAAAAATCTGAATAAATAAGCATTAGGTTATGTATGATGTCTTTTTAAAGATTGGATTGCAAGATGACAGACCCATTTGGAAAATTTTGGTTTTAAGACCTCATTTGCTCAATATACCCCTCAAAAATCTCTCAACTTTGCCAAGGCATAAATATCTAAATTTTAAGGCTATGAATGTGTTATTGGACATTTTGGAAAGCTTAAAGAGTCCTCTAACAAACCTCTTTTGTCTCATGTCCATACCTTTTTACCATTTACAAATTATGCCTTTTGGAAGATGTTGACTTTTGAAATGACATGTAATGTTTTAGCTCATACCTTCCAAATGAAGCATTTTTAGGCTTGGCTTGTGAGACACAAAGTTGTAGAAAATTCAATTTCCTTAAAAATGAGATTTGGATGGGAAATTTTTGATGATGCATGTTAAAGTTATGGCTGGTCAAAGTTCAGTTGACTTTTCTTAAGAAAACCCTAATTAGAAACTCCTGATTCTTGATGATCTGAAACTTCCTTGATGAATCATGATAAATACTTGATAAAATTATGAATTTTACTTCATAAAATTGATGTTGGCAAAAAAATCTTGAAGTTTGACTTTAATTTGACCACAGTTGACCTCAGTTTGACTTTTTAACTACTTTTACTAATTTTTGCACATCTGATCATCTGACTGGGCAAGCTCTTTGGGAAAGCTTTGAAACTTGACATGGGGGTTATTGTATATATTTGGGATGTTATGAAGCTCACTTGAGGCCTTGAAAATCATTTTAACTTGAGAAAACACAAAACCCTAGTTTTGGACACTTTGCTTAGGAGGAGGCATTGTCTAGGGAAACTTCCACACTTCTTGATCAATTGGGAGTCTTGAGGATCTTATGATAATATAGAAGTCTTGAGAGAGGTTGTCTTGATTGTGGGAGGGCAAATTTTGGGGTGCAACAGCTGCCCCTTGTTCAATTTTCTGGAATCTGAGGAGTTAGATTGTCATGTACGCCATTCGTGACTTGGAGATTGAAGAGGATTGAACACAAAAGCCCAAAAATTTGCACTCGCTGGTGTGTAGAATGATATTGTTGGTTGATTATGATGCTTGAATGGGCTTAAAGATTCCATTCGGATAAAGAGTCTTCAGATATGTTTTTTAAATATTAAGATAACTTCTTGGGAAGAATAAATGACGGCCCAAATATGAGATAACCTTCAGGAAGAATAAACGACGGCCTGAGGTAACAAGATAACCTTTGGGAAGAATAAACGATGGCCCAAGGTATCAATAAGGCTTTTGGAAAGAATAAACGACGGCCCAAACATGAGATAACCTTCGGGAAGAATAAACGACGGCCCGAGGTAACAAGATAGTCATTGGGAAGAATAAACGACGACCCAAGGTATCAATAAGGCTTTTGGGAAGAATAAACGATGGCCCAAAAAATTAGATAACCTTCGGGAAGAATAAACGACGACCCGAGGTAACAAGATAACCATTGGGAAGAATAAACGACGGCCCAAGGTATCAATGTGGCTTTTGGGAAGAATAAACGACGGTCCAAAATGAGATAACCTTTGAGAAGAATAAACGACGGCCCGAGGTAGCAAGATAACCATTGGGAAGAATAAACGATGGCCCAAGGTAAGTTGGCTTTTGGGAAGAATAAACGACGGCCCAAAATGAGATTACCTTCGGGAAGAATAAACGATGGCCCGAGGTAGCAAGATAACCATTGGGAAGAATAAATGATGACCCAAGGTAAGTTGGCTTTTGGGAAGAATAAACGATGGCCCAAAAAATTAGATAACCTTCAGGAAGAATAAACGACGGCCCGAGGTAACAAGATAACCATTGGGAAGAATAAACGACGGCCCAAGGTAAGTTGGCTTTTGGGAAGAATAAACGACGGCCCAAAATGAGATAACCTTCGGGAAGAATAAACGGCGGCCCAAGGTAGCAAGATAACCATTGGGAAGAATAAATGACGGCCCAAGGTAAGTTGGCTTTTGGGAAGAATAAATGATGGCCCAAAATGAGATAACCTTCGGGAATAATAAACGATGGCCCGAGGTAACAAGATAACCATTATGAAGAATAAATGACGGCCCAAGGTAAGTTGACTTTTGGGAAGAATAATCGAAGGCCCAAAATGAGATAACCTTCGGGAAGAATAAACGACGGCCCGAGGTAACAAGATAACCATTGGGAAGAATAAACGACGGCCCAAGGTAAGTTGTTGATGAAGTTTGTCTTGCTGGAGAATTAACCTGAAAAACAAGGTTAGTTTGGTGCAAATATAATGATACATATAACAATCTGCAAGATAATATTTTATGAGAATGCGTATGATATTATATGATATGATATGATATGATGTATTTATGAATGAATTATGTCGGGAAGCTAAATAGTAGCTTCATATAACAACTGTTGGCTGGGGAAAATAAATCCCGAATTGTTAATGAGGAGCATGAAGGCTTCGTTCCCGTCTTGTTTAAGAATATCGTACTTAGAAACTCCCGTTTTCGTTCGTCGTACTTCTTACTGAAGGATTAAGTTCCTGAATATCCTGACTGAGGATAAAAGATACGGACATAGAACCGGGAGACTTATTCGGTTAAGTATCAACTCTTCGAAGGATATGAAACTGCTTGGAGAGTTCGTAGAGTTGGAAGTATAAGATATTACTTGAAGTATTCCGTAAGGATATCCATAAAGATTACTCTGTGGGGATGAATCGATGAAGCTTCGTTGAATTCCCATCTCCCTTCGTTCTTAGTAAATGTTATTATCGTATTTTATGCATTTCTGGTAAACATCAATCATATTCAAAGGCATATATACATTCAAACATAATCAATGGACGTTTTTCGCTTTAGTAAAAAGGGGAAAAGTAAAGCTGAATAAAGAGGGAAAAGTAAAGCTGAATAAAGAGGGAAAAGTAAAGCTGAATAAAGAGGGAAAAGTAAAGTTGAATATGAAAATGGAGTTTTTACTTATTTTTAGAAATAGACCTATAAATAGGCAGGTTTTAACACGGAGACGGAAATCCTAGTAAGAGGAATTTGTCAAAAAAAAATTTATAAGGAAAAGTAGCTATGTGTAAATAACCCTATTGAGTTTCAACTTTGCTATTGCCATTATCTTCAATTATCTCATCTTTAGCTATTGGAGAAGAAACGATTGGACTGATCGGTATCTGTTGAAATTGACATGGATAACACAACTAGTAGAGGTTGCATGGGTGATCCAATGAGACATAGTCATACGCTTTAATCCCTAACTTTTGCCTGGATTGCCCTTTCAGGTTTTCAATCCACCGGGATACCCTTTGTTGCCCAAGCCACCTTTTCAGGTTTTCGACTTGCCGGGTGTACACATTTTTTTTATATATCCCTAATTTTTGCCCGAACCTTTTTGGTTCGCCGGGATGCCCTTATTTTTTCCTAGGTCAGTCAACCTAGCGGGTCTCTTTTCATGCGTAGTATCTTTTAACCTTATCTGTGTTCACAGGCTATGGGAAATCTTCACCATCCATAGTGGTAAGCATCATGGCACCTCCAGAAAATATTCTCTTAATAACAAATGGCCCTTCATAGGTGGGGGTCCATTTGCCCCTGGGATCACCCTTTGGTAATATAATACGCTTGATTACCAAATCACCAGCCTGATACACCTGCTTCCTAACTTTCTTATTGAAGGCTATAATCATACGTTTCTGATACATCTGACCATGACAAACAGCTGCTAATATTTTCTCATCAATCAAATTTATCTGGTCAAGTCGAGTCTGAATCCATTCATCTTCATCTAAGCCTTCATCCTTCATAATTCTCAAAGAAGGAATCTGAACTTCAATGGGTAAAACTGCTTCCATACCATAGACAAGGGAAAATGGGGTTGCCCATGTTGAAGTACGTATGGTGGTACGATAACCATGAAGAGAAAATGGTAACATCTCATGCCAATCCTTATATGTAACTGTCATCTTTTGCAAGATCTTCTTAATATTCTTGTTGGAGGCTTCCACTGCGCCATTCATCTTTGGACGATATAGAGAAGAATTGTGATGTTTAATCTTGAACTGTGTGCAGAGATCAGTAATCATAGTGTTGTTCAAATTAGTACCATTGTCTATGATAATTCTTTCAGGGATGCCATATATGCATATAAGATTATACTTGATGAATCGAGCCACAACATTCTTGGTAACAGAAGCAAATGAAGCTGCCTCTACCTATTTTGTGAAGTAATCAATAGCTACAAGGATGAAACGATGTCCATTGGAGGCAGTAGGTTTGATCTCTCCAATCATATCAATGCCCCACATGGAAAAAGGCCATGGAGCAGTTAGAACATTCAACGAAATTGGAGGCACGTGAACCTTATCCGCATAAATCTGGCATTTGTGACAAGTTTTGGAGTGTTGATAGCAGTCAACTTCCATGGTAGACCAATAATAACCTACTCTCAGAATCTTCTTAGCCATTGTATGCCCACTAGAATGTGTACCAAAGATCCCATCATGCATGTCTTCCATAATCTCCACTGCTTCTTTCTTATCCACACAGCGAAGCAAAGTTGAATCGTGATTGCGCTTGTACAGAATTCCATTACTCGGGAAGAATTTAGCAGAATACCTCCTCAGAAACTTCTTATCATTGACAGATGCCCCTTCAGGGAACTCCTGAGCTTCAAGATACCTCTTCACTTCATGGAACCATGGCTTTTCTTCTACTCATTCAGTACCCACTTCGTTGTAGTATGCAGGTTTATCAAATCGATTAATAGTAATTCTTAGAGCTTTATCATCCCAACTGATTTCAAACATAGATGCCATGGTAGCTAATGCATCTGCCAACTGATTCTCTTCTCGTGGAATATGTCCAAAGGTAATCTCTTCAAAGTACGGGATCAAAGACAACACATGCTCTTTGTAAGGGATAAGATTAGGAGGCCTGGTGTTCCAATCTCCTTTAACTTGACTAACTACTAGGGCTGAATCTCCATACACATCCAAAAATTGGATCTTCATCTCAATAGCAACCTTGATACCCATGATGCACGCTTCATACTCAGCCATATTATTGGTACATTTAAAACAAAGCTTTACGGTAATTGGTGTATAACAACCTTTAGGAGAGATAATCACAACACCAACACCATTACCAAGCGCATTCGAAGCTCCCTCAAAAACCATAGTCCATCGGGATCCTAGTCCAGGTCTTTCATATTGTCTAGGTTCTTTAGTAACAATCATAATATCCTCATCTGGAAACTCAAACTTCATAGATTGATAATCATCCACTGCTTGATGAGCCAAATGGTCATATACTACACTTCCTTTGATTGCTTTCTGAGTAGTATACTGTATGTCATATTCTGTCAAGATCATTTTCCATCTGGCTATTCGTCCGGAGAGAGTAGGTTTCTCAAATATATACTTGATTGGATCCATTTTTGAAATCAATAAAGTGGTATGAGCCAACATATATTGTCTTAGTTGGCGAGCAGCCCATGCCAAAGCGCAACAAGTTTTCTAGAGTAGTGAGTATCTTGTTTCACAGTCGGTAAACTTTTTGCTAAGGTAGTATATTGCCTGCTCTTTTCGACCAGACTCGTCATGTTGCCCCAACACACACCCCATTGAGTTATCCAATACTGTCAAGTACATAATCAAGGGTCTTCCTTCAACTGGTGGCATCAATATAGGAGGTTCCTGTAGGTACCTTTTGATTTCATCAAAAGCTGTCTGGAATTCATCATTCCATTCCAATACTTGATCTTTCTTCAACAACTTGAAGATTGGTTCACAAGTAGCAATCAACTGGAAAATAAATCTTGCAATGTAATTTAGTCATCCTAGGAAACCTCTAGCTTCTTTCTCAGTACGAGGAGCAGGCATCTCTTGTATAGCTTTTACCTTTGTAGGATCTACTTTAATACCTTTACCACTGACAATAAAACCCAGAAGTTTACCAGATCTAACTCTGAAAGTACACTTGTTTGGATTTAACCTCAACTTGTATTTCTTCAACCTCTCAAACAACTTGTGCAGGTGATCAAGGTTCTCTTCTTCATTCTGAGATCTGGATATCATATCATCCACATATACCTCTATCTCATGGTGAATCATATCATTGAACAAAGCTACCATAGCACGCTGATATGTTGCCCCAACATTCTTCAAACCAAATGGCATTACCTTATAGAAGAAAGTGCCCCATTGTGTAACAAATGTAGTCTTATCCATATCTTCAGGTGCCATCTTAATCTGATTATACCCAGAGAAACCATCCATAAAAGAGAATATCTTATGTTGAGCAGTGTTGTCTACCAGAACATCAATATGTGGAAGTGGAAAGTCATCTTTGGGGCTGGCTCTGTTCAAATCCCTGTAATCTACACACATGCGTACTTTACCATCTTTCTTAGGCACCAGCACCACGTTTGCAACCTACTGAGGATAAGAAGTAACAGCTAAAAACCCTGCATTGAATTGTTTCATCACATATGCCTTAATATTTTCTGACATATCAGGACGCATACTACGAACTTTCTGTTTTATTGGACGACAATCTTCTTTCACTGGTAGACGGTGAACCACAATATCTGTATCCAGCCCCATCATATCTTCATAAGACCAAGCAAAAATTTCCACATAGTCATGTAACATCTGAATCAACTTGTTCTTGATACCATCCTCCAATTCAGCACCTATCTTGATCTCTTTCTCGTTTTCCTCGGTTCCCAAGTTCACAACTTCGATTGGTTCCTCATGTGGTTGTATAGTTTTCTCTTCTTGTTGTAATAATCTAGCCAACTCTACGGGTACTTCACAATCTTCTTCCTTTCCCTCCTCGGCTTGATAGATCAGATTCTCGAAGTCATAATTGGCAATAGCAGAATTGTTATCAATAGGATCCAGAGTGGATGAAGATCTACATTTTAGTGACGTGGGTGTGTGTAAGAACACATAACTTTTTTTTTATAAAAGGAAAAAATAAAAGAAAGACAAAGAGCATAATATTTACGAAAGCGAGAAACGTCCATTGATTTTATTGAATGAAAATATGCAAATGAAATGACAACCCTAACAAGCATACCATTGTGCCCCGGGCAAGGCACAAGGCTTAAAAGTATTTAGTTGTTCAAAGTTACAAAAAATAAATTTAGAAAAATGAAATAGCATTTACTCCTGACTAAAGGAGATAGGAATAACATCTTCAGCCTTCCGATTGTTGAGTCCATCCCCCATGGTAGGAAAAATCCAATCGTCCAGGTTGTAACCTTCATCATAATCTTCCAAGACATTGACTTGGTCCTTTACGATTCCTCCATGAGTGATACGAGCAGCACGAGCACGACGAACTGCCTTATGAGATTCTTCAATAAAACCCAAACCAAACTTGTCAGACTTGTAAGGAATATCGAGAAGCTGACCCCAAATAGTACAACCACCTTCTTCAACCACAACTCTAGCATCTTTGAGGGAGGCCATTATAGGAGGCACTTTGGTAATCACAGGAACTCTTTTAAGAACAGGGAGAGATTCAGTAGTAGGCACGACTTGAGGAACCACTTCAAATATCTGGCAAGGAGTCTCAACAAATTCACCCTTCATCTTAACATATTTAAAAGTATTCACATGACTGACCATGTATTCTTCTTCACCATAAATTGTGACAATCTTTCCTTTCACCGGATATTTCATCTTCTGATGTAAAGTGGAAGTCACAACACCTGCCACATGGATCCAGGGGCGCCAAGTAAACAGGAGTACGCAGGATGAATATCCATCACATAGAAAATGGAATCAAAGACTTGAGAGTCTACTTTGATTGGAAGATCCACCTCTCCATGCACCATTCTTCTTGAACCATCAAAGGCCCTTACCACCACATTACTTGGTCTTAACACTACATCCTTCAAGTTGAGTTTGTCTAGAACCTCCTTAGGTAATACATTCAATGAAGAACCATTATCCACCAATACATGAGACAAATTAGTGCCCCTACACTCAATGGAGACGTGCAGAGCTCTATTATGGTTTCTTTTAGCATGAGTCAGATCAGCACCAGTAAAATCCAAGCCATTATCACTAGTTAGATGAGCAACACAATTTTCAAATTGGACCACAGAGATTTCATGTGGCACATGAGCAGTCTTCAGGAATTTGATTAAAGCCTTGGCATGGGCTTCAGAACACAATAGCAGAGATAACATGAAGATTTTGGAGGGAGTATTCCCCAACTGGTCAACAACATCATAATCACTCTTGCGGATGATCTTCAGTACTTCTTCCATCTGCTTAGAGAGATCTTCACTAACTGGTGCCTCAGCTTGAATAGGTTCAATCAATGGTCCTTTGCCCCGAGCCTCAGTACTTGGCCCAGAATTAGAGATATGAACTGGAGTAGCAGCAGTCTTTGAGGCGTCTTCTGGAGAGAAAATTCTTCCACTCCTGGTAACCTTACTGGATCCAGCAATATTGTCCACATCAAGATTAACATCGGTAACAGGTGCATCAGTCAAAGGTTCTTGTTTGACACCATGGATATAAACATCAGAACCATAATTCCAGGGTATAGCCTTTCCAGAAGTGTATGGGATAGGACCAGGAGTAGTAATAATCATTGGAGCCACCTTTGGCTCAGCAGTAATCTTCATAGGACCCTTAGAAGTGATCCTCACCGGACCATTGGAAGTAATCTTCACAGGAATCTTGTTAACCATAGCCACATCTTCAATTTTCAAATCTTGATTCAAACCTCCACATAGACTCTCTATAGAAGGGGTCCTCTTAAATAGTATAATATAGTTATCTATCAGGCGTTGAATACCTGACCTCAACCTCCAACAACTATCAGGTTTATAGGTACAGTAAAAACAATCTTCCCTGCAACCCGGAAATAAACCGGCTTGCACAAGTTTCTTCTTGACAATAGCTAGAGGAGTAGTTATTTCAGCCACAGTACGAACATAAACAACCTCATCAACAACATTAACAGTCTTCTCATGTCTAGGCATAGAAGCAGTAATCACATTAGGAGTTTCCTGAGGGTTAAACTCAATTTCTCCATTCTCAATCATATCCTGGATTTTGTTCTTCAATGACCAGCAACTATTAGTATCATGGCCAGGGCTATTAGAATGATATGCACACCTTGCATTAGGATTGTAACAAGAAGAGGAAGTATTGATATTCTGTGGTGGGTCCTTCAAAGTAATCAATTCTCCTTTCAACATATGCTGCAAAGCCCGAGCCAATGACATATTGAGCTTGGTAAATTGCCTCCTAGGCTTGGGATGACTATTCTGTTGCTGCTCTTGTGGTGGAGGTGTAGGATTAGAAATCAAAATAGCTCCCACAGATTGGTTACGATCATTACGACTATGTTGGCCATACACAGCATTGGATTCCTTCTTCCTATGAGGGGGCTTCTTGGTGATACTTGAAGAAGCAACTATCTGAATCTTTCCACTTCGTATCCCACTTTCCACACATTCTCCAGTCATTATCAGCTCAGTGAAGGCAGATGATGAGCTTCCAATGAGATGACTATAGAAAGGACCAGTCAACGTACTCATGAACATATCAACTAATTCCCTGTCAGTCAAAGGGGGTTGAACTCTACTTGCCAGATCTCTCCATTTCTGAGCATACTCCTTGAAACTTTCTTTGGCATCCACGGACATGCTTTGGAGCTGCATGCGAGTCGGTGCTAAATCAGAATTGTATTGGTACTGCTTATAGAAAGCCTCAGCAAGATCATTCCAATTGCGAATATTGGTACTCTCCAGTTGATAATACCATTTTGTTTCACCCCAAAATTTGCCCTCACCAAGACAAGACATTGTGTACTAAGGTATCCCTAGAGGTTCACAAGGTTCACAAGATTCACAAGGTATCTCAAGAGGTTCACAAGGTTCACAATTAGTCAGAAAGTTTGACAATTCCCTTAGACAATGCATCCTCCTAAGCAAGGCATCCTAAATTAGGGTTTTGACTTTCATCAGGCTAAATGGGCTTCCAAGACTTCAAGTGAGCTTCATAGCATCCTATAGGTGTTCAAGAATCCCCATGTCAAGTTTCAAGACTTTCCCAAAAGATTTGCTCAATCAGATGATCAGATAGGCTAAAATCAATCAAAGTAGTTAAAAAGTCAAACTGAGGTCAACTGTGGTCAAACCAAAGTCAAACTTCATGATTTTTTGCCAACATCAAGTATATGAAGTAAAATTCATCATTTGAACATGTGTTGATCATGATTCATCAAGGAGATTTCAGATCATCAAGAATCAGGAGTTTCTAAATTAGGGTTTTCATAGGAAAAGTCAACTGAACTTTGACCAGCCATAACTTTCACATGCTTCATCAAAAAATTTCCATCCAAAGCTCATTTTTAAGGAAATTGAATTCTGTACAACTTTGTGTCTCACAAGCCAATCCCAAAAATGCTTCATTTGGAAGGTATGAGTTAAGACATTATAGGTCATTTCAAAAGTCAACAAAAAGTCAACAACTTCCAAAGAGCATAACTTGAGAATGGTAAAAGATATGGACATGAGACCAAAGAGGTTGGTTAGAGGACTCTTTAAGATTTCCAAAATGTCCAAGAACACCTTCATAGCCTTAAAATTGAGGGATTTGTGCCTTTGCAAAGTTGGGAAATTTTTGGGAGGTTTATGAAGCAAATGGGATCTTAGAACCAAATTTCTCCAAATGGGCTTGCATTTTTATGACCCAAACACTTCCATGACATCATGCACGAATTAAAAATTATTTATTCAAATTTTTATTCATTTTATTTTATTTATTATGATTTTTTACATTAAAAATCATTTTAAATCAAAATAAAATATAAAAGTGTGAATATTTGATAGGATTTTGGTTCTAGAAGGTCTTAAAGGATAATTATAAGTGATTGATATCATACAAAAATAAATCAACCAAAATAGTAAGGATATATCAAGCTATTTTCAATATTTGAAAGTGAATCTTTTTCAATCTCTATTGATACAAAAATCCAAATGATGCTCTGATTTTTTAACCTAATTTTGTTCTATGATATATATACAACATAAACCAATGAAGGGGACACAATTTGCAGCAGCCAAGCATCATATTCAAACTTCAAATTTCTCAAAAAAATTCAAATTCGGATTCTTAAAATTTGTTGTTTTTCAGGTGAGTTGAAGGTGGCAAATCATTCTTGGACAATCTCTGAACTTGTTTGCATCATTATCATCATCCAAATCATGCTTATATGATCAAACTGAAACTTGCTTGTTCTTGTTTTATAAATTTTTCGATTTCATGCTTACAAGTGTTATTAACCAATTTTATTCATTGATTCATGTTTGGATTAAGGTGTTGATGCTTCCTGGATAATTAAATCAAAGGTTTACGGCTTAAATCGTTCATCACCATTATTAGGGTTCTAAGGATGAAATTAGGGTTTCATGATTAAGCCAACATAAATGAATTCTAATGACATAGTGAAATTGTAAATGCTGTGGTGATTCTGTTGGTGTGTTCAATTTTGGAAAATTTTACAGGATTAGTGATGAATGAAGAAACATAGGAAGGCCTGCGAAACTGAATTCGCAGGAAAACTCCTAGCAATTTTCGCAGCTAAATTCGCAGGTCCAGAGGAAGAAGATGAAGGCTGTTGGCGGCATCTGGAAATTTGAAAATTGATTTAAATATTTTTAGATTTGTTTCTATTTGATTTCAACTAATGACGCTTGGCTCAGTTGGTAACGAAGCGTGCGCGTGAGGTAACAAACCAGGGTTCGAATCCTGGTTTGTATATTTTTTTGGGTAATTTTCCTTTGATTTTCAGGTTTACCATATCTTGATATTGGACCATTCCCTATCAGCTACGCAGGCACAACCCAATGGTCTTGACCCCTTGCTCTTAAAGGGGAGGTCCTAGGTTCAAATCCAGGCCTCCCCCATTTTTTTAAACTTTGTTTTTATTCTTTTCTTAATTATTTTCAATTATATATTATTTTTAATTATGGAATTTGTTTTATATTAAACTTAAAAAAAATCTATTTTAATATTAATCAAATTTTTATTTTCATATAATATATTTTATAAAATAATTTTGTATATAATTTTATTTATTTATAATTTGTAAATAATTGATTAATTATTAAAATATTTAAATCCTAATTTTTTCTTAAATAAATATTTAAACCCTAATTTCTTTTCAAAACCCTAATTAACCCTATTTTTTTGTTAACTTTAACATTTAATTTAATTAATTTTTGCTCTAATGTATAATTAAATAACAAATCATTTTTTTTGTAAATAATTATTATATTGTTTATTATTATTATAATTATTCTATTTTCTTTTAGAAATTCTTTAAAATTGTTTATTTAACTTAAAAAAGTATATTCTCTTAAGTGTTATATTCTTTATATTTTCACTAACTCTTTTTATTATTATCATTATTATTATTACTAACCATTTAAATTATTGTTTATTCATTATATTTATTATTAATTATTTCTATTATTATGTAATTGCGAAAGCCATGTAATAGTCGTAGGTTTATTCTTGTTTCTATTTTATTTTTATAAATATTTTTATTGCCATGGTTATTAACTTTAGGGCGTGTATAACTATGTGCAATCAAAATGACTTAGAAAACTAATTTAAATAAGATAAATACTTGAACATAAACACTAACACACGTAAGTCGATCTTTGATCGCCATCTCACACTTTCTAGGGTTACTCCTCATGTTGCCTACTTCTAAGGTCAAGTAAGGTGTCTTAAGCAAAGTCTCTTCATAAAATATCATCAAGTCCCTTCAAATTATAAGATCAAGTCCCTTCGAGGTTGCCTACGATAAATGATCTTGTCCCTTCGAATAAAAGATGATAAGTCCCTACGAATTGCTAAAGACACCTTACAGTTGCCTAAATTTAGATGTCCCTTTACATGTCCCTTATAACATCCAAGGTAATGACCACCTATTCCTTAATAATAGGGATAGTCTTACCATTGAAAGAACATATAAGAACAATAAAGACTTAATATAGGGTAGGTTCCTCTTAAGTACTTGCTCACCTTTTCAAAATACATTTTACACTTCACATTTCAAACAAATTTTCAAAACAAAGTCTTTATATACATCCATACGAGGATCATTATAAAGTACTTAGAAAATTTTTAATCACACACTACACCTTCTCAAAACAATTTAAAGTGAGCTAAGTAACTAAGAGCCCATGGATAACCATGGATATAAAGGATGCTAACACCTTCCCTTTATATAACCTACCCCCCGAACTCAAAATCTTTTTAAGGTCTTTCCTGTTCTTTTATGTCCTTTCCTTTTGGATAAAATAAAAGTCGGTGGCGACTCTTTCTATCCGTAACATTTATAGAAAAGTCAGTTTTCCCACCGTGTTACAGAACTGGCGACTCTGCTGGGGATGAAATAAAAGAGGGGTACCCTTAGAAATTAGATCACTTAAATTGTTTGCCTTGTTTGCTTTATATTACTTGTTGGGCTTTATGTGTGAAAGATCCTAACCCGGATCTATTGTACCTTAGGTAAATGGCAATAGACCAAGGAAACTATACGGCGTATACCGATATGGTTGATCTGGTGGCCATAGTTAGTGTGACTTCTTGGTTAGTGCTTATGTTCCTTAAATAAGCTGAGGATAATATGAGGCGGCCATATGTTGTCAATACACTAACTGACTTTTAGAACCTTAGTCATCCCATCTTGGCCTTTAGAAAAGTAGTGAGATAACCGGCTTTGGTGAAGACTGAAGTTGGTTGATACTAGATGCTACACTCATTGAGATTCTAAACTTGGAGGGTTTTGGTTGGCAAGTAAGTTGCCTACTGAACAACCACCCTTGTGAAGGATCAATGATATTGAGATCCCTTAGAACCTGGTTACTTTATAGGACAGGATGAACCAACTAAACTTCAGGGGAGGGTACTTACCTTAAACCTCATGCAAGCCTTCAAACCTAGGGCTATTGTGTGACTTGTTTGTGTGCGCCACATGTTTGTGATTGAGCATAACATCATAACATCATCATGCATCATAAGCATAGCATTTTCACTAACCATTTCAAGGACCAAAGGATTTATCTTTATTCTTTGTTGCAGGTCATGGCTTTTGCTCGTAGGAATACTATCCAGATCAACTTTGTAGGGATACCTCCTAAACTTAAGGAATTGGTCTCTCAAGTTTCTGAAAACTCCCAATTCATCAAGAGGCATGGTCACCTACTGGATCTAGTCACTTCAGGGTTCAATGAAGACATGATGAGTGTTCTATTTCATTTCTTTGATCCTAAACATCATTGCTTCACATTCCCCGACTATCAGCTGGTTCCTACAATGGAAGAGTTCTCCAAGCTTCTGGGTATACCTATTCTTGATCAGAAACCCTTCACAGGCTTGGAAAGAGAGCCTAAACCTGAAGTCATTGTTGCAGCCCTACATTTGAAGAAATCAGACATTGTCCTAGAAACAAGAAGTGGAGTTAAGGGTATTCTTGCTAAGGTATTGATGGAGAAAGCTCAAGTGTTCCTGAAGGCTATGAGTTATGATGCTTTTGAGGAGATCTTAGCCCTATTGATCTATGGCTTAGTGTTGTTCCCCAATCCAGACCAATTCATAGACATACATGCTATCAACATACTTTTGACTCATAATCCAGTGCCTACTTTTCTTGGGGACATCTTACACTCTCTTCATACCCATACTACAAAGGCACGAGGAACTCTGATGTGCTGCATACCTTTATTGTCTAGGTGGTTTATTTCTCACCTTCCTCGATCAGTGATGAAGAATGAACAAGGGTTCAGGTGGTCCAAGAGGATTATGTCACTTTCCTATTCAGATATTCATTGGTGTTCTAGATCTATGGAGAACGTTACTATCATTGACCGTTGTGGGGAGTTCCCTAATGTGCCACTCCTTGGCATAAGAGGGGACATTACTTACAACCCTTCTTTAGCTCTACGCCAGTTTGGTTACGCTCGGAGTGATGGTTCTCATGACATGCTTATTCAAGGTATTGTGTTCGACTACGACAACAATCTGCAAGGTTACCATCAAAGGTTGATACGAGCATGGGGTAAAGTGAACAAGGTTGACAGCAAGACTCTGGAACCAAAGTACACCATTCCTATGGAACCTTATCTCAGATGGGTGTGATCTCGTGCTCAGTTCCTTATGATGCCATATCCTGCCATCCTGCCAGTTACTATGGAGCCTGTTGCTGAAGGAGATACTTCTTATATCATTCTTCATCCAGACATGCCCACTGACATGGAAGAGTTACAGAGGTCCTGGGTCCAGTTGAAGGAGCAAAGAGATACTTTTTAGACTCATTACAAAGCAAGTCAGGAAAGAATCCTAGAGCTGACAAAGCAACTTCACGAGGAGCGGAATATCAACTCATACCTCAACACAAAAAGGAAATGTCCATGGGAGACTTAAAACCCCATTTTTGTATTCATTTCATTTTTATTGTAAGCCCAAGGGGCAAACAAGTTTATTTGATTACTAATAAAAGCTTACCTTCTGTTTGTTTAAACAAATTTAAATCCTGCGGTCCTTGAAAACATTGCATATGCATTTACATACCATGTCATTGCATCACAGGTTTCTTATGTACAGGTATCTTATCTTCTCGCTGTTTATTTCAACAGAAATGGCTCTTGAACAGACTGTCAAAGATCTCTAGGCTCATAATGCCCAATTCCAAGAGTTGATTCTGAACTTGTCCAAGGGACAAGATGACTTGAAGACACTGCTGGCTAAGAAGAAGAAGAAGACTAGAAGATCAGGAGGCCTTATCAATCTGGGAAAAAGATTCAGAGGTCCTATTAAGACAAAGGAACAGATTGAGGATTCTGAGTCTGAAAATTCTGAGAAAGAGGGAGGTAGTCTTCATGATACTGTGGGAGATTCTGATTCTGAAGTAAATTATTATCATGATCCTGCTAGTGAAGATAAATACAAGATGCTGGTAGATAGAAGGAATGCCATGGAATTACAAAAATCTTCTGGGCTGGATTTTGAAGATCCGAGTTTAGTGTCTGGAGTGGTTATACCTATTGGCTTCAAGGTTCCTGCTTTTGTGGTGTACGATGGTGTTTCATGTCCTAAGTTGCATCTAAGATCCTATGTCCGGAGGATTCAACTACATACTACTGATAAGAAGTTATGGATTCATTTCTTCCAAGAGAGCTTGTCTGGAGCTCAATTGGAATGGTATTACCAATTGGAGAGTGTTAATATTCGTGATTGGAATGATCTTGCCGAGGCCTTCTACAGACAATACCAATATAATGCTGATTTAGCACCTACTCGCATGCAGCTCCAAAGCATGTCAATGGGTGCTAAGGAGAATTTCAAGGAGTATGCCCAGAAATGGAGAGACCTGGCTGGCAGAGTTCAACCTCCTCTGACTGACAGGGAACTGGTGGATATGTTTATGAGTACGCTGAATGGTCCTTTCTATAGTCACCTCATTGGAAGCTCATCATCTGGTTTCACCGAGCTGATAATGACTGGAGAATGTGTGGAGAGTGGTATAAGAAGTGGTAAGATACAGGTGGGTGTCTCTTCATCAAGCACTGCTAAGAAGCCCCATAGTGGAAAGAAGGAGTCTAATGATGTGTATGGTCAACATAGTCATAACAGGAGTCACCAATCTGTGGGAGCAGTCCACATTTCCAATCCTACTCCTGCAGCACCAGAGCTACCACAAAACAATCAACATAAGCCTAGAAGACAATTCACCAAGATCAACATGTCATTGGCCCAAGCCTTGCAACACATGTTGAAAGGGGAACTCATTACTTTGAAGGACCCTCCTCAGAATCCTAATACTTCCTCTCCTCGATACAATCCTAATGCACGATGTGCCTATCATTCTAATAGTCCGGGACATGACACCAACAACTGCTGGGTGTTGAAAAACAAGATTGAAGATATGATTGAAGCTGGGGAGATTGAATTTGACCCTCCTGGGACTCCAAATATGATCACTTCTCCCATGCCCAATCATGAGAAGACTGTTAATGTTGTTGATGAAGTTTCATATGTTTCCTTAGTAGCAGATGTGACTACTCCCTTATCCATTATCAAGAAGAAGTTGGTGCAGGATGGATTCTTTCCAGGTTGCAATGAAGACTGTTTTTACTGTGCCTACAAACCTGATAGCTGCTGGAAGATGAAGGATGGTATTCAACGCCTCATGGACAATTACACTATATTGTTTGAGAGGATACCTTTTGTTGAAAGTATATGTGAACATCTGACTCGAAGAACGAAGCTGGAAGATGTAGCTATGGTTGATAAAGTGCCAGTGAAGATTACCTCCAAAGGCCCTGTTAAGATCACTCTTAGAGGTCCTATCAGGATTACTGCTGAAGGTCCTGTGAAGACTGTTGCTGAAGCTAGAGTGGCTCCCATGATTATTACCACTCTTTGCCCTGTTCCTTATACTTCTGATAAAGTTATACCCTGGAATTACGGTTCTGATGTTTATATCCATGGTGTTAAACAAGAACCTTTGACTGATACACCTATTACTGATGATAATCTTGATGTTGATAATATTTCTGGATCTAGTAAGATCACCAGAAGTGGAAGAATTTTCTCTCCTCCGGCTACCTCAAAAAGTGCAGTTACTCCAACTACTACCTCCACTTCTGAACCAAGTACTGATGCTCGGGGCAAGTGTCCTATGGTTGAACCTGTGCACGCTGAGGCACCGACTGCTGAAAATCTTTCAAAACAGATGGAAGAAGTGCTGAAGATCATTTGCAAGAGTGATTATGATATTGTTGACCAGTTTGGGCATACTCCCTCCAAAATCTCCTTGTTATCTTTGTTGTTGTGTTCTGAGGCTCATGCTAAGGCCTTAATCAAGTTCTTGAAGACTGCTCATGTGCCAAATGAAATCTCTGTGGATCAATTTGAGAATTGTGTTGCACATCTGAATTATGATAATGGGTTAGGCTTTTCTGATGCTGACTTGACTCCTGCCAAGAGAAACCATAACAGAGCTTTGCATATCTCCATTGAATGTAAAGGCACTAGCTTGTCTCATGTGTTAGTGGACAATGGTTCTTCATTGAATGTACTTCCCAAAGAGGTTCTGAACAAGCTCAGTCCTGAAGATGTCGTGTTAAGACCAAGTAATGTAGTGGTGAGGGCCTTTGATGGCTCAAGAAGAGTGGTACATGGAGAAGTAGATCTCCCGATCAAAGTAGGCTCTCAAGTCTTCGATTCTACTTTCTATGTAATGGATATTCATCCTACATACTCTTGTTTGCTTGGGTGCCCCTAGATCCATGGGGTAGGTGTTGTGACCTCCATTCTACATCAGAAGTTGAAATACCCGGTGAAAGGAAAGATTGTCACTGTTTATGGCGAGGAAGAATATATGGTCAGTCATGTGAATACTTTTAAATACATTGAGGTGGAGGGTGAATATGTTGAGACTCCTTGCCAGACATTTGAAGTAGTTCCTTGGATTGTTCCTGCTACTGAAGCTCTCCCTGTTGTTAAAAGAGTTCCTGTGGTTACCAGAGTACCTCCTACAATGGCCTCCCTCAAAGATGCTAGAGTTGTGGTTGAAGAAGGTGGTTGTACTATTTGGGGTCAGCTTCCTGACATCCCTTACAAGTCTGACAAGTTTGGTTTGGGTTTCACTGCAGAGTCCCAGAAGGCTGTTTGTCGTGCTCGTGTTGTTCGTATCACCAATCAAGGGGTCATGAGAGATCAAATCAATGTTGTGAGTGACTATAGTGAAGATTACAACCTGGATGATTAGATCTTTTCTACCATGGGTGATGGGCTCAACAATTGGAAGACCGAAGACGTTATTCCTATCTCCTTTAGTCAGGAGTAAATACTATTACTGTGTTTTTATTTTAAGTTTGTAACTTTAAAAAATAATTAAACTTTTAAGCCATGTGTCTTGCCCAGGGCACAATGGTATGCTTATTACGGGATGTCATTTCATTTGCATACTTCATTCAATAAAAATCAATGGACGTTTCGTTTTCGTAAATATTGTGCTCCTTGTCTTTCTTTTATTTTTATTTTTGTTTATCAGCTATGTGTTCTTACACACACCCACATCACTAAATGCAGATCCTCATCCACTCTGGATCTTGTTGATAACAGTTCTACTATTGCCCATTATAATTTCGAGAATCCGATCTATCAAGCTGAAGATGGAAAGGAGGAAGATTGTGAAGTACCTGTAGAGCTTGCTAGGTTGTTACAACAAGAAGAGAAAGATATACAACCACATGAAGAGCCAATCGAAGTTGTGAATCTGGGAACTGAAGAAAACAGGAAAGAGGTCAAGATAGGGGCTGAGCTAGAAGAGGGTGTTAAGAGCAGACTAATTCAGATGTTACGTGATTATGTGGAGATATTTGCTTGGTCCTACAAAGATATGCCAGGGTTGGATACAGACATTGTAGTTCACCGTTTACCAGTAAAAGAAGTCTATCGTCCAAAGAAATAGAAGGTTCGTCGCATGCGTCCCGAAATGTCAGAAAAGATCAAAGCAGAGGTGATGAAACAGTTTGATGTAGGGTTCTTAGCTGTGACTTCTTATCCTCAATGGGTTGTAAATGTGGTACCAGTACCTAAGAAAGATGGTAAGGTACGCATGTGTGTGGATTACAGAGATTTGAATAAAGTCAGCCCTAAAGATGACTTTCCACTTACTCATATTGATGTTCTGGTAGACAACACTGCTCAGCATAAGGTATTCTCTTTCATGGATGGTTTCTCTGGTTACAATCAAATCAAGATGGCACCTGAAGAAATTGAGAAGACTACATTTGTTACACAGTGGGGCACCTTTTGCTATAAAGTGATGCCATTTGGTTTGAAGAATGTCGGGGCAACATATCAGCGTGCTATGGTGGCTTTGTTTCATGATATGATTCATCATGAGATAGAGGTATATGTGGATGATATGATAGCCAGGTCCCATAATGAAGAGCAACACCTTGATCATCTGCATAAGCTGTTTGAAAGGTTGAAGAAATACAAGTTGAGATTGAACCCAAACAAATGTACTTTTGGAGTTAGATCTGGTAAACTCCTGGGTTTCATTGTCAGTGGAAAAGGTATTGAAGTAGACCCTGCAAAAGTGAAAGCTATACAAGAGATGCCAGCTCCCCGTACTGAGAAGGAAGTTAGAGGTTTCTTGGGACGACTGAATTACATTGCAAGATTTACTTACCAATTAACTGCTACCTGTGAGCCAATCTTCAAGTTGTTAAAGAAATATCAGGTAATGGAGTGGAATGATGAGTGCCAGACAGCCTTTGATGAAATCAAGAGATATCTTCTAGAACCTCCAATTTTGATGCCACCAGTAGATGGAAGACCCTTGATTATGTACTTAACAGTATTAGACAACTCAATGGGGTGTGTGTTGTGGAAACATGACGAGTCTGGTCGAAAAGAGCAGGCAATATACTACCTTAGCAAAAAGTTTACCGACTGTGAAACAAGATACTCACTGCTCGAGAAAACTTGCTGCGCTTTGGCATGGACTGCTCGCCGACTAAGACAGTACATGTTGACTCATACTACCTTGTTGATTTCAAAGATGGATCTAATCAAGTACATATTCGAGAAACCTGCTCTCTCCAGACAAATAGCAAGATGGCAAATGATCTTAACAGAATATGATATACAGTACACTACTCAGAAGGCCATTAAAGGAAGTGTTGTAGCTGATCATTTGGCTCATCAAGCAGTGGATGATTATCAGTCAATGAGTTTTGAGTTCCCTGATGAAGACATTATGATTATTACCAAAGAACCTGGACAATATGACGGACCTGAACAAGGATCCCGATGGACTATGGTTTTTGACGGAGCTTCTAATGCACTTGGTAATGGTGTTGGTGCTGTGATCATTTCCCCTGAAGGTTGTCATACCCCAATTACGGCAAGACTTTGTTTCTATTGTACCAATAACATGGCTGAGTATGAGGCATGTATCCTGGGTATCAAAGCTACCAATGATATGAAGATTCAGTTCCTGGACGTATATGGAGATTCAACCCTGGTAGTTAGTCAGATTAAAGGAGATTGGGATACCAAACATGAAAACCTCATCCCCTACAGAGAGCATGTGTTGTCTTTGATCCCATATTTTGAAGAGATTACCTTTGGACATATTCCACGAGGAGAGAATCAGTTGGCAAATGCATTGGCCACCATGGCATCTATGTTTGAGATTAGCTGGGATGATGAAGCTCCCAAGATTACTATTGATAGATTTGAGAAGCCTGCATACTGCAATGAGATTGATACTGAAGGAGGAGAGGAAAAGCCTTGGTTCTATGAGGTGAAAAGATATCTTGAAACTCAGGAGTTCCCTGAAGGGGCATCTGTCAAAGATAAGAAGTTTCTGAGGAGGTTTTCTGCTAAGTTCTTTTTGAGTAATGAAATTTTATACAAGCGCAATCATGATTCAACTTTGCTTCGTTGTGTGGATAGAAAAGAAGCAGCAGAGATTATGGAAGACATGCATGATGGGATCTTTGGCACTTATTCTAGTGGTCATACCATGGCAAAGAAGATATTGAGAGCAGGTTACTATTGGTCTACTATGGAAGCTGACTGCTATCAACATTCCAGAACATGTCACAAGTGTCAAATCTATGCTGATAAAGTGCATATACCTCCAGCTCCATTGAATGTGTTGACTGCTCCTTGGCCTTTTGCCATGTGGGGCATTGATATGATTGGTGAGATCAAGCCTATTGCTTCTAATGGGCATCGTTTTATCCTGGTTGCTATTGATTACTTTACAAAGTGGGTGGAGGCAGTTTTATTTGCGTCTGTTACTAAGAATGTGGTGGCTCGATTCATTAAGAATAATCTCATATGTAGGTATGGAATCCCTGAAAGGATTATCACAGATAATGGCTCTAATCTGAATAACACCATGATTACTGATCTCTGCACGCAGTTTAAGATTAAACATCACAATTCTTCTCCGTATCGTCCAAAAATGAATGAGGCAGTGGAAGTTGCTAATAAGAACATCAAGAAGATTCTACAGAAGATGACTGTTACTTACAAGGATTGGCATGAGATGTTACCATTTGCTCTTCATGGTTATCGTACTACAATACGTACTTCAACAGGGGCAACCCTATTCTCCTTAATCTATGGTATGGAAGCAGTTCTGCCCATTGAAGTTCAGATCCCCTCCTTAAGAATCATGAAGGATGTAGGCTTGGATGAAGATGAGTGGATTCAGACTCGACTTGACCAGATAAATTTGACTGATGAGAAAACGTTGGCAGCTGTTTGTCACGGTCAGATGTACCAGAAAAGGATGATCAAAGCTTTTAATAAGAAGGTTAAGCAAAAGGTATATCAGGCTGGTGACTTGGTAATCAAGCGTATCATATTACCACAGGGTGATCCTAGGGGCAAGTGGACTCCTACATATGAAGGACCATTTGTGATCAAGAGGATATTTTCAGGAGGTGCCATGATGCTTACTACTATGGATGGTGAAGACTTCCCACAGCCCGTAAACGCAGACATAGTTAAAAAATACTACGCATAAAAAGAGACCCACTAGGTTGACTGGCCTAGGCAAAAATAAGGGCATCCCGGCGAACCAAAAGGGTTCGGGCAAAAATTAGGGATATATATAAAAAAGTGTACATCCGGCAAGTCGAAAACCTGAAAGGGCGGCTTGGGCAAAAAAGGGTATCCCGGTGGATTGAAAACCTGAAAGGGCAATCCAGGCAAAAGTTAGGGATTAGAGCGTATGACTATGTCTCGTTTGGATCATTCATATAGCCCCAACTAGTTGTGTTACTTCACTCAAGCTCGAACAGATAAAGAACAATCCAATCATTTCCGTCTCAACAGCAGAAGATGAGATACTTGAAGATAATGGCAATAGTGGAATTGAAACTCAATAGGATTATTTCTCACATAGCTGTTTTCTTTGTTTTGTAAAAAATTTTCGACGAATTCCTCTTACTAGGATTTCTGTCTCCTTGTACAAACTTGCCTATGTATAGGTCACTTTATAATATAAATAAAATTTTGTCTTTGAATCCAGATTTACTTTTACCCTATTTACCTAAGCGAAAACGTCCATTGGTTATGTTTGAATGTATGTATGCTTTTGAATATGATTGATGTTTACCATAAATGCATAAAATGCAGTAATAGTATTTACTAAGGACGAACGAGGGTAGGAGTTCAACGAAGCTTCGCCGGTTCATCCCCACAAGACAACTACAAATCCCCAGCAGAGCAAATATATCTTCATAGATATTTCGAGTTACATCTCCATTTGAATTTATGTCCATCTCTTTTATCCTCAGTCAGGATACTCAGGAACTTATTCCTTCAATAGAGGTACGACGAACGAAGACGGGAGGTTATAAATACTATACTATCAAACAAGACGGGAACAAGGTCCTCATATTCTTCAGCAACGAATCAGGATTTATTTTCCCTAGCCAGTAGTTATTATACAAAGATATCCAGACGCTTCAAGCTGCATGATTCATACATACATCATTTATATCATACCATAACATATCCATAAATGCATAATATATTTACTTAGATGCACCATGCCATGCATGCATACATATTGCATAAACTAACCTTTTCCTTGTAGGATGGTTATATACAAATAAAATACTATCAACAATTCACAACAGGTCAGAGACGATCTATATGAAGGTCTAGTGCTGATACTTAATTCAGGTTGTCCTTGGATAGTAGGCAAACGGTCTATACGAAGATCTATTCCCTAATCCAGGGTATTTCCAGAAGAGATAATCGTCACGAAGATTTATTTCTACTGGTCTATTCAACAATTCAAAACATGTCAGAGACGATCTATACGAAGATCTAGTGCTGATACTTAATTCAGGGATGATCGCCATGAAGATTCATTGCTGATAATCATTACTCAAGTTGTCCTTGGATAATAGGCAAACGATCTATACGAAGATCTATTCCCTAATCCAGGATATTTTCAAGGGATATAATCGTCACGAAGATTTAATCCTGATATTCTTTTATCCTTGGATAGTAGGCAAACAGTCTATACGAAGATCTATTCCCTAATCCAGGATATTTCCAGAAGAGATAATCGTCATGAAGATTTATTTCTACTGGTTTATTCAACAGTTCAAAACAGTTCAGAGACGATCTATACGAAGATCTAGTGCTGATACTTAATTCAGAAAAAAATCGCCACGAAGATTTGGTTCTGACACTTAAATTAAAGTATGTTCTTAGATATGGTTCAGAGACGATCTATACGAAGATCTAAGCCCTGACACTTAATGAAGGATATTCTTTTTCCCTAGAGATAATGCAGAGACGATCTATACGAAGATCTAGTTCTAGCATTCAACCCAAACCATGTTGCATAAACGATTCAGAGACGGCCTATATGAAGACCTAGTACTGATATCCAGTATCAACATCAAGATATTATCACCTCCTGATATTATGGATGGCATCTATAAGCCCATCTCCAGTTCTTCCAAGTGGCATCTTCAAGCCCACTTAAGCATATACAATTAATCATCAGTGTTACTTTACGCACCTGCGCGTGCAAATTTTTGGGCTTTTGTGTTCAATCCCCTTCAACCTTCCAGGTCACAAATGGCACATATACCAATCTAACCCCTCAGATTTCAGAAAATTGAACAGGGGCAGCTGTTGCACCCCAAAATTTGCCCTCACCAAGACAAGACATTGTGTACTAAGGTATCCCTAGAGGTTCACAAGGTTCACAAGGATCACAAGATTCACAAGGTATCTCAAGAGGTTCACAAGGTTCACAATTAGTCAGAAAGTTTGACAATTCCCTCAGACAATGCATCCTCCTAAGCAAGGCATCCTAAATTAGGGTTTTGACTTTCATCAGGCTAAATGGGCTTCCAAGACTTCAAGTGAGCTTCATATAATCCTATATGTGTTCAAGAATCCCCATGTCAAGTTTCAAGACTTTCCCAAAAGATTTGCTCAGTCAGATGATCAAATAGGCTAAAATCATTCAAAGTAGTTAAAAAGTCAAACTGAGGTCAACTGTGGTCAAACCAAAGTCAAACTTCATGATTTTTTTGCCAACATCAAGTATATGAAGTAAAATTCATCATTTTATCAAGGGTTGATCATGATTCATCAAGGAGATTTCAGATCATCAAAAATCAGGAGTTTCTAAATTAGGGTTTTCACATGAAAAGTCAACTGAACTTTGACCAGCCATAACTTTCACATGCTTCATCAAAATTTTTCCATCCAAAGCTCATTTTTAAGGAAATTGAATTCTCTACAACTTTTTGTCTCACAAGCCAAGCCCAAAAATGCTTCATTTGAAAGGTATGAGCTAAGACATTATAGGTCATTTCAAAAGTCAACAAAAAGTCAACAACTTCCAAAGAGCATAACTTTGAGAATGGTAAAAGATATGGACATGAGACCAAAGAGGTTTGTTAGAGGACTCTTTAAGCTTTCCAAAATGTCCAAGAACACCTTCATAGCCTTAAAATTGATGGATTTGTGCCTTTGCAAAGCTGGGAAATTTTTGGGAGGTTTATGAAGCAAATGGGACCTTAGAACCAAATTTCTCCAAATGGGCTTGCATTTTCATGACCCAAACACTTCCATGACATCATGCACGAATTCAAAATTATTTATTCAAATTTTTATTCATTTTATTTTATTTATTATGATTTTTTACATTAAAAATCATTTTAAATCAAAATAAAATATAAAAGTGTGAATATTTGATAGGATTTTGGTTCTAGAAGGTCTTAAAGGATAATTATAAGTGATTGAGATCATACAAAAATAAATCAACCAAAATAGTAAGGATATATCAAGTTATTTTCAATATTTGAAAGTGAATCTTTTTCAATCTCTATTGATACAAAAATCCAAATGATGCTTTGATTTTTTAACCTAATTTTGTTCTATGATATATATACAACATAAACCAATGAAGGGGACACAATTTGCAGCAGCCAAGCATCATATTCAAACTTCAAATTTCTCACAAAAATTCAAATTTGGATTCTTAAAATTTGTTGTTTTTCAGGTGATTTGAAGGTGGCAAATCATTCTTGGACAATCTCTGAACTTGTTTGCATCATTATCATCATCCAAATCATGCTTATATGATCAAACCGAAACTTGCTTGTTCTTGTTTAATAAAATTTTCGATTTCATGCTTACAAGTGTTATTAACCAATTTTGTTCATTGATTCATGTTTGGATTAAGGTGTTGATGCTTCCTGGATAATTAAATCAAAGGTTTACAGCTTAAATCGTTCATCACCATTATTAGGGTTCTAAGGATGAAATTAGGGTTTCATGATTAAGCCAACATAAATGAATTCTAATGACATAGTCAAATTGTAAATGCTGTGGTGATTCTGTTGGTGTGTTCAATTTTGGAAAATTTTACAGGATTAGTGATAATTGAAGAAACATAGGAAGGCCTGCGAAACTGAATTCGCAGGAAAACTCCTAGCAATTTTCGCAGCTAAATTCGCAGGTCCAGAGGAAGAAGACGAAGGCTGTTGGCGCCATCTGGAAATTTGAAAATTGATTTAAATATTTTTAGATTTGTTTCTATTTTATTTCAACTAATGACGTTTGGCTCAGTTGGTAACAAAGTGTGCGCGTGAGGTAACAAACCAGGGTTCGAATCCTGGCTTGTATATTTTTTTGGGCAATTTTCCTTTGATTTTCAGGTTTACCATATCTTGATATTGGACCATTCCCTATCAGCTACGCAGGCACAGCCCAATGGTCTTGACCCCTTGCTTGTAAATGGGAGGTCCTGGGTTCAAATCCAGGCCTCCCCCATTTTTTTAAACTTTGTTTTTATTCTTTTCTTAATTATTTTCAATTATATATTATTTTTAATTATGGAATTTGTTTTATATTAAACTTAAAAAAAATCTATTTTAATATTAATCAAATTTTTATTTTCATATAATATATTTTATAAAATAATTTTGTATATAATTTTATTTATTTATAATTTGTAAATAATTGATTAATTATTAAAATATTTAAATCCTAATTTTTTCTTAAATAAATATTTAAACCCTAATTTATTTTCAAAACCCTAATTAACCCTATTTTTTTTGTTAACTTTAACATTTAATTTAATTAATTTTTGTTCTAATGTATAGTTAAATAATTAATCTTTTTTTTTGTAAATAATTATTATATTGTTTATTATTATTATAATTATTCTATTTTCTTTTAAAAATTCTTTAAAATTGTTTATTTAACTTATGAAAAATATTCTCTTAAGCTTTATATTCTTTATATTTTCACTAACTCTTTTTATTATTATCATTATTATTATTACTAACCATTTAAATTATTGTTTATTCATTATATTTATTATTAATTATTTCTATTATTATGTAATTGCGAAAGCCATGTAATAGTCATAGGTTTATTCTTGTTTCTATTTTATTTTTATAAATATTTTTATTGCATGGTTAGTAACTTTAGGGCGTGTATAACTATGTGCAATCAAAATGACTTAGAAAACTAATTTAAATAAGATAAATACTTGAACATAAACACTCAGACACGTAAGTGGATCTTTGATCGCCATCTCACACTTTCTAGGGTTACTCCTCATGTTGCCTACTTCTAAGGTCAAGTAAGGTGTCTTAAGCAAAGTCCCTTCATAAAATATCATCAAGTCCCTTCAAATTATAAAATCAAGTCCCTTCGAGGTTGCCTACGATAAATGATTTTGTCCCCTAGAATAAAAGATGATAAGTCCCTACGAATTGCTAAAGACACCTTACAGTTGCCTAAATTCAGATGTCCCTTTACATGTCCCTTATAACATCCAAGGTAATGACTACATATTCCTTAATAATAGGGATAGTCTTACCATTGAAAGAACATATAAGAACAGTAAAGACTTAATATAGGGTAGGTTCCTCTTATGTACTTGCTCACCTTTTCAAAATACATTTTACACTTCACATTTCAAACAAATTTTCAAAACAAAGTCTTTATATACATTCATACGAGGATCATTATAAAGTACTTAGAAAATTTTTAATCACACACTACACCTTCTCAAAACAATTTAAAGTGAGCTAAGTAACTAAGAGCCCATGGATAACCATGGATATAAAGGGTGCTAACACCTTCCCTTTATATAACCTACCCCCCGAACTCAAAATCTTTTTAAGGTCTTTCCTGTTCTTTTATGTCTTTTCCTTTTGGATAAAATAAAAGTCGGTGGCGACTCTTGCTATCCGCAACATTTATAGAAAAGTCAGTTCTTGCACCGTGTTACACATTCCATTTGGGATCCGGACAAACTCTCTTGAAAGAAATGTATCCATAACTTCTTATCAGGAGTATGGGGTTGAATTCTTCTGACATAAGACCGCAAATGCTGTTTTGGGCAAGACACACCATCACATACCACAAAAGTAGGAACCTTGAAACCCATAGGGATGGAGACTCTAGAAATCAAACTTAAATCTTCAAAGTCAAACCCAGAATTCTTTTGTAGTTCCATAGCATTCATTCTGTCTACCAGCATCTTATACTTCTCCATACTAGTAGGATCATGATAATAGTTCTCCTCAGAATCAGAATCTTCCACAGTATCATGGAGACTGCCTCCTTCTCTCTCAGAATTTTCAGACTCAAGATTCTCAACTTCTTCCTCTATCTTGACAGGACCTCTGAATCTTATATCCAGGTTGATGAAGCCCACTGATTTTATAGTCTTCTTCTTTTTCTTGGTCAAAAGTGCCTTCAGCTCATCTTGTCCCCTGGAAAATTCAGAATCATTTCTTGAAATTGCGCATTCTGGGTATGGAGATCCTTAACAGTTTGTTCGAGAGCCATTTCTGCTGAAATAAATAGCGAGAAGATAAGATACATGTTCATAAGAAACCTGTGATGCAATGATATGGTATGTATATGCTTATGCAAGGTTTTCAAGGACCGCAGGATTTAAATTTGTTCAAAAGAAAACAAGAACAAAATTTTATTAGTAAATACTGAATATAAGTTTTACCCCTTGAGCTTACAAAAAATAACAATAAAATACAAAAGATAAATATATGGGGTTTAAAGTCTCCCATGGACGCTTAGTCTTTGCGTGGAGGTACTTGTTGAGGTTTTGCTCCTCGTGAATTTTCTTTGTTAGCTCCAAAATAATTTCTTGACTAGCTCTGAAATGAGTCTCAAAAGTATCCCTTTGCTCCTTCAACTGAATCCATGATTTCTGCAATTCTTCCAAATCAGTAGGCATGTCAGGATGAAGGATGGTATAAGGAACATCTCCTTCAGAAACAGGCTCCATAGTGACTGGTAGAACAACATGATATGGCATTATAAGAGTTTGAGCACGAGATCGAACCCATCTGAGATAAGGCTCCATAGGAATAGAATACTTTGGCTCCAAAGTGTTGTTGTCAATCCTGTTCACCTTGTTCTAAGCTTGTATAAACCTATGATGGTAACCCTGAAGATCTTTGTCATAGTCGAACACAATACCCTGAATAAGCATGTCGTGAGACCATTACTCCGAGCATAACCAAACTGATGCAGTGCTAAAGAAGGGTTGTAGGTAATGCCCCCTCTTATGCCTAGAAGTGGAACATTAGGGAACTCCCCGCAACGGTCAATGATAGTAACATTCTCCATAGATCGAGAGCACCAATGAATGTCTGAATGAGAAAGTGACATAATCCTCTTAGACCACCTTAACCCTTGTTCATTCTTCATCACTGATCGAGGAAGGTGAGAAATACACCACCTATACAATAAAGGTATGCAACACATCAGAGTTCCTCTCGCCTTCGTAGTACGAGTGTGAAAAGAATGTAAGATATCTCCAAGTGATGTAGGCACTGGATTATGAGTCAGAAATATGTTAATGGCGTGTACGTCTATGAACTGGTCTGGATTAGGGAACAAGACTAAGCCATAAATCAATAAGGCTAGGATCTCCTCAAAAGCATCATAACTCATAGCCTTTAAGAAAACTTGAGCTTTCTCCATCAATACCTTAGCAAGAATACCCTTAACTCCGCTTCTTGTTTCTAGGACAATGTCTGATTTCTTCAGATGTAGGGCTGCATCAATGACTTCAAGTTTAGGCTCATTCTCTAAGCCTGTGAAGGGTCTCTGATCAAGGATAGGTATACCCATTAGTTTGGAGAACTCTTCCATTGTAGGAACCAGCTGATAGTCGGGGAATGTGAAGCAATGATGTTTAAGATCAAAGAACTAAAATAGGACACTCATCATGTCTTCATTGAACCCTGAAGTGACTAGATCCAGTAGGTGACCATGCCTCTTGATGAATTGGGATTTTTTCAGAAACTTGAGAGACCAATTCCTTAAGCTTAGAAGGTATCCCTACAAAGTTGATTCGAATAGTATTCCTACGAGCAGAAGCCATGACCTGCAACAAAGAACAAAGATAAATCCTTTGTTCCTTGAAATGGTTAGTGAAAATGTTATGCTTATGATGTCATGATGTTATGCTCAATCACAAACATGTGGCACACACAAACAAGTCACACAATAGCCTTAGGTTTGAAGGCTTGCATGAGGTTTAACGGTAAGTACCCTCCCCTGAAGTTTAGTTGGTTCATCCTGTCCTACAAAAGTAATCAGGTTCTAAGGGATCTCAATATCACTGATCCTTCCCAGGGGTGGTTGTTCATGGGCAACTTACTTGCCAACCAAAACCCTCCAAGTTTAGGATCTCAATGAGCGTAGTATCGAGTATCAACCAACTACTGTCTTCACCAAAGCCGGCTATCTCACTACTTTCTAAAGGCCAAGATGGGATGACTAGGGTTCTAAAAGTCAATTAGTGTATTGACAACATATGCCAGCCCCATATTATCCTTAACTTACTTAAGGAACATAAGCACCATCCAAGAAGTCACACTAACTATGGCCACCAAATCAACCATATCGGTATACGCTGTACAGTTTCCTTGGTCTATTGCCATTTACCTAGGGTACACTAGATCCGGGTTAGGATCTTTCACACATAAGCCCAACAGATAAATATAAAGCAAACAAGACAAACAATTTAAGTGATCTAATTCCTAAGGGTACCCCTCTTTTACTTAGTAAGTCCCCAGCAGAGTCGCCAGTTCTGTAACACGGTGGGAGAACTGACTTTCAGTTATGTTGCGGATAGCAAGAGTCGCCACCAACTTTTATTTTATCCAAGTGGAAAGGATATATAAAAACAATAAAGACCTATTTTTAAAAGACTTGGGTTCGGGGGGGTAGGTTATATAAAGGGAAGGTGTTAACACCCTTTATATCCATGGTTATCCATGGGCTCTTAGTTACTTAGCTCACTTAAATTGTTTTTGAAGAGTGTAGTGTGTGATTAGAAATTTTTCTAAGTACTTTGTAATGATCCTCGTATGGATGTATACAAAGCCTTGTTTTGAAAAATGTTTAAGAAAGTGAGGTGTAAAAAGTATTTTGAAATGTGAGCAAGCAACTAAGAGGTACCTACCCTAGACTAAGTCATTCATGTTCTTATATGTTCTTTCAAAGGTAAGACTATCCCTATTATTAAGGAATAGGTAGTCATTACCTTGGAATACCCTAGGAAGTGCAAGATGTCGATCAAAGATCGACTTACGTGTGTGAGTGTACATTTTTAAAATATTTATCTTTTTTAAATTAATTATCTAAGTCAGATTAATCCCATATATATTTTCACACCCTATTTACTAACCACACAATCTATATTAAGAAATCAAAAGCGAAAAGAAAATTCTAAACTATTACAAGGCTTGGGCAGTTACAAAATATATAGGAGGAAAATAAATTACAAATATATTAAATAACTAAAGCGAGAAATAAATGAAATAAGATTATAAAGCAAGAAATAATAAGAGTTAATAAAAGAAATAAATTAAAGAAATAATGATTAAGAGAAAAAAAATTAGGTTAAGAAAGTTATATTAAAAAAATCAGGGTTTAGGGTTTAGAAATAATTAGGTTAAATTTTTAGGGTTAATGAAAAATTAAGGTTAGAATTTAGTTTAAGGCTTTAATTAAAAAACAATAAATTTATTAAGAAAAATAAGAAGTAATAAAAATATAAAAGATTAATTATATACAAAATTTAGAATTTTAAAATTCAAAAATATTATAGAAAAAATAGTTATATAATTTAGTTATAAAATAAGAAATTTAATTGGATATTTACAAAAAAAACATATAAGTGTTTAAATAAAAATAGTTAATATTTATTTACAAAATATAATTATATGTAAAAACACATTAAAATAAAGTTATTATATAAAAAAAAAGTTCTCTACTTTCTTTAAGAAATAATGAGATTTATTAATTAAGAAAGGAATATTTTTATTATTGGTTTTAGATTTAATAAATTAATTAATTAAAATAAAGTTATAATAAGAAAAAATAAGAAAATATGACAAAAAGGAGAAAATGACCAAAAAGATAGGACCTGAGAATTGAACCCAGGTCTCTTACCTCAACAGCATAGCACAAAACCAACAGAGACAGCATGCACTGGTGATAAGCATATGGGGACATGTCATTATATATTCAGCCTGCAAAATAAATGGATTAAAACAAAATACACAAAACCTGGGGATCGAACCCAGGTCTAAGAGTATTAACGCGTGCCTCCTTGCCAACTGAGCCATTGGACCAATTTGAAATTATAATACAAATAATACATAATAAAATAAACAAGATTTCAAATTCAAATTTCTGGGCCACACTTCTTCTTCTTCCTCTAACTGTCGTATTAGGCTTTAGTGACACTTTTCCGTCACTAAAGCTTATACTGACAGATTCTTTGCGTAGCTAAAAGTCCTGCAAGCTTAAACATCAAAAACACGCACGATAAATAATTTCTAAAGGTTCAAATCGATTAATGTGAGTCCCTTAAGTCCAAATATCTTATTGATTTGGTCTAAAATCATCTCATTATAGAATCCCTAATTCACGATTTGAAGAACCCTAACCATGGTCGTTCTTGATACCTGCAATGAAACTCCATACAAACCAACCAGAAACCATCCACAGATCACGATAAACAACATTCAATTGTCAAAAACAACTTAAAACATCAGAACCTATGCAATCGAAAAAATGAAAATTGTCTCAAAAGTGAGATGCGATTTATGCATTTTCATGTGTTTTTGATGATGCAAAGTAAAGGGATAACATCAAGGATGATCAAGGATCATGTTTAAACCTTCAAAGTGCCTGAAAAACAACAAAATATGAGAATACGATTTTGAACTTTTCTTTGAAATCTTTGACTTTGTTCTTGTTCTTGGAGGCAGAAATTTGTGTCCTTGTGTTTGTGTTATGTTGTAGACTTATAGGAGAATGGATTTAGGTCAAAAGTTTATGGATTTTGGGGCTTATGAAGTAACTTGAGTGTGAAGATTTCTCAACTTCAAAAATTTCAAAAATCTCATCAATCCTTTCCAATTTTGATCCAATCTGATTTTATTTGGTTTCCAATCTTCTTAAACATGACTTAAATGACTTTCAATCAAAGATTTCATGCTTTACTTGATTTTTTATATTTTTTATATATTTAAATTGAATTTTAATGAATAAAATCAAAATAAATATAAAATAAATTATAAAAATCTGAATATATAAGCATTAGGTTGCGTATGATGTCTTTTTAAAGATTGGATTGCAAGATGACAGGCCCATTTGGAAAATTTTGGTTTTAAGACCTCATTTGCTCAATATACCCCTCAAAAACTCTCAACTTTGCCATGGCATAAATCTCTAAATTTTAAGGCTATGAAGGTGTTATTGGACATTTTGGAAAGCTTAAAGAGTCCTCTAACAAACCTCTTTGGTCTCATGTCCATACCTTTTACCATTTACAAATTATGCCTTTTGGAAGATGTTGACTTTTTGTTGACTTTTGAAATGACCTGTAATGTTTTAGCTCATACCTTCCAAATGAAGCATTTTTAGGCTTGGCTTGTGAGACACAAAGTTGTAGATAATTCAATTTCCTTCAAAATGAGATTTGGATGGGAATTTTTGACGAAGCATGTGAAAGTTATGGCTGGTCAAAGTTCAGTTGACTTTTCTTAGGAAAACCCTAATTTAGAAACTCCTGATTCTTGATGATCTGAAACTTCCTTGATAAATCATGACCAATACTTGATAAAATGATGAATTTTAATTCATAAACTTGATGTTGGCAAAAAATCTTGAAGTTTGAATTTAATTTGACCACAGTTGACCTCAGTTTGACTTTTTAACTACTTTGACTGATTTTTGCATATCTGATCATCTGACTGGGCAAGCTCTTTGGGAAAGTTTTGAAACTTGACATGGGGGTTCTTGAATATATGTGGGATGTTATGAAGCTCACTTGAGGCCTTGAAAATCATTTTAACCCGAGGAAACACAAAACCTTAGTTTTTGACACTTTGCTTAGGAGGAGGCATTGTCTGGGGAAACTTCCACACTTCTTGATCAATTGGGAGTCTTGAGGATATTATGATCATCTAGAAGTCTTGAGAGAGATTTTATTGATTATGGGAGGGAAAATTTTGGGGTGCAACAATAAGGTACATGATCAATTATCTGGACAACTCAGGATTTTTAAAAGTCAAGCCAATAGCCAAGTGACATTTCAAGAAGCTCACAAGGTCTTATCGTATCTTGTACAAGCCCAAGGTCATCCTTAAAAGTTCAGAAGAGAGAAATTCCATCAGAAGTTCAAAAGGGAAATATTCTCCTATGCATGGAAGCCCTGATTAGGGTTTTGAACCAGATCCTTATATCCTCTTAGCTTTGACCAATTCTTATGGTCAAAGGCTCTCATATAATCTGCAAGGCTTATATATGAAATTAGAGGCAAACATTCACTGAGAAAGTCAAGTATTTGGGCAATTACTTGTTGGTGAAGCAAGAAAGTCAACCTGGCAGTACAAAAAGTCAACTGGAAGCTTTTAGGGTTTTGATCATGATTATCAATCTTTTGAAGTCATATTTTATCAAGGAATAGCTTGGGTGAGATCAATTGTCAAGAATCAGGAATGTGCAAAAAGTTGCGAAATATGAAAATTTAGAAGTTTCTATTTTTGGAAAAATTTGCCCTAAATCTTCAAGCTATTATTTCATGTGCAAAAAAGCTCCAGATGATCTTTCCGTGAACATGAAAGTTGTAGAGAATTATTTTCCCTTTCCAAAAAGTCCAAGAACACCTCCATAGCATTTTTAGAGCTCAAGATATGATTTTTAGAAGTTTTGATGCATTTTAGGGTTTTTTTTGCACATGTGTCAAATTGCTATTGGTCCATTTCCTTTTATTTTGGTGTCACATGTTGGTAATTTCCTAAACATTTTTTATGTCCATCACCATTTTATTGCGTGACCAAGGTGTGTGGGAGCATTATTGGTTGTTCTTACTACATTTAAATGAGAAGTTATAAAGAAATTGAGAAAAATATTACAAAAGGAGATGTACCAAAAGTGGTGATCAGCATGGTACAGCTTGATGACACGTCCTTTTTCATTTGGCTACAAAAATTATGTCACACTTTTTCCACTAATGCTCACACGTTTGGTACCACAAGGAGAGGAAGTTCCCACGTGACCCGCTCTCTATGGGACCTCACACATACCAACTGTCACCCTTTTGATTTTGTTTGATTCTCATCATCAACTAATAACGGCATGCCAACACATGAGAGCATCATAACAAACGTAAATCGCACTGTAGGGGATCTTTTGGGCAGTAACAAACTTGAGAGGATGAAAGAGAGGGTCACGAGGACTCTACGTCTTAGTGGAAACAGGATTTTCACACTCTCACAAAAAACACCTTTTCTATATTTTTGAATCATTCACCAAAATTTTGAGAGGCTTTTCATTACACTACAAGGAGCTCACACAAATTATACTCTCGATTCACTCTGAATTTCATTGCCATCATCATTCACTTCGTGTTAGTCTCACTGCATTTTTTCTGAAGTTGAATCACAATTATTTTCATCATCATCATCTCAAAGGAATAATGGTGGATGGATGCTGGTGCGAATCATCTTCATGTTCATTGATGACCAAGTGAATATAGGCCTTTATTTGGCTCTGAATTGATCTAGGATGCTTGATACGTGTAGCACACCTCTGGATTTTTTAAATCTTTCAAGAGAAGTTCAACTTCAAGTTTGTGATTCACCCCTAACTTGCTTCAATCTGTTTGTTTTTGGACTGGTATCATGATATACTTTCTTGATTTGACCTAATGGAAGTATTTAAAAGCCTTGTGTGATGATTGATTGAGTTTTGGTGTTTTTGTGGTCAACTGTTTTGCTTTGATTCTTGTTAATCTTAAAGTGTTTGTGATTTTTGTTGATGAATTTGTGATCTATGGAGCGCATGCTTCATGTTTATGTGTGTTTGAGTCGTTTCTGGATTTTTTTTTGGTGACTTGTGCTTGCCGAAAGCTATCGGAGAAGGTGACTGGAGTAAATTCCGGTCGATCGTATTCATCAACTTGCCTCAACTTTTATTTTATCCAGAATAAGTCTTGGCCGTTAGATGCAGGCGGATCCGTTGGTTCGTAGCGCGACACTTCATAAATGAGGAGGGGGTGTCATTCACGTGACTTTGTGGTTTTGTTATTTTCTTTATTGTTTTTACTTTATTTATTAGTTTATTATCATTTTGCCCAAATATTTTTCGAGCGTCAGATCTGGAGGGATATCCTGAGTTTGAATTCCGCGCGTTGGATGTGAGTACTATAGGATTTCGTTGATTGTACGTATGGACCTTAGGATTGTTTGACTTGCTGACTCATTGTGATGACCGTAGATGAGTAGGACTTCTTTGGGTTGTTGACTGAGTTTGAGGCACCTTGGGCCTAGGCTGCTATGCGCACCTCCCGTTCTTTTAAGCCCAATTAATTGAACTGAATTCCTTTACTGAATGCACCCCCTTTGCTCTTTTGTTTATTTTATTTTATTTTATTATTTGTTTGGATTTTTAATTTTTTTAAAAAAAGTTAGAGGTTCTTAAAATTCACAAAAAAATTCAAGAAGGTTAATTTTAATTTTCTTTATTTTGTATGTTTTTATTTTCCATTTATTTTTATTTCTCGTATTAGAATTAATTGTTTAGTTTATTTTCTTCTTTTATTTCTTTTAATTCACATGCTTTTTTGTTTGTTTTCTATTTTGATCATGGATTTGAAGTTTGACCTGATTCATTTTGCTCTGGATTAGTAACATGATGTAGTTTCTTGGTGATTTATCTCATTATTTTTAGGAAATTGTAGGCTGATTTTTGTCAAGTTGCTTAGGAATTAAGTATCAAAACCCTAATTCTTGTTTATGAAGTTCTTTGACCTAATTTGCTTATGATTTTGGTCTTGTTCTTTTGGTATGATGTTATCACATGATTAAAGAACCCTTGTAATTAATTGTAGAATTGTTTAGTGCACTTTTGAATTTATATGAGTTTTCTTGTTTGCTTGCCTTATTTCGTATCTTTTCTAGTCATATGCTTGTTTCTTAGGCTAGGAGGGCACTTGTGCCAACTCCTATAGGGTCTTTAGAGCTTTCTTTGTATGAGGATAGGTCCCTGGTCCTTATTTAAAGTTGGTGCCTTGATTTGGTTTGTGTTACTTGTTTTTGAATTCTATACACCTATGTCCATATTCACATAGTCTCCTATGCTTATGTGTTTCTCATGTTGACAATGTTTAGACTTATATGCTTCCTTTCTTGATCTCTTGTTTTGCTTAGGCACATTCTTGGAATGTTAGGATTCTGGTTTTGAGTTGTATGACGTTTGGTTGACTTATGTGTTAGGTGTTACTTCATGTACGCTTAGCCTTTCCATAACTAGTTAGTGTTGCCTTATAATGCTTTGTTTGTTATACTTGTTTTACTTGGTTTTGTTTGATGCATCTTGGCATGTATTTGAGGTGGATCACTTCTGTTTGTGATGTGTTGAATTGTTCTTTTGTTTGTTTACTTCTCATTTGAACTCATTTGGTTTTATCATATTATGTGTGAATAATTCTAACCATTTTAGGGGCTCATGGTAAGTGAAGTGTGGATGATATCCACATTTTAAGTCTTTATCTTATCTTCTTATTTTGATTTCTCATATTTTTTGTGATGTTCCTTATGCCATCTTGTGTTCAACTTCATCTGTTCCCCTTTAGATGCAACTTATCTCCTTTAGAGGAGTAAATTGTAATCTGGTTCTTCTTTCTTCTTCTCTTTTCTTTCCTTTTTCATTAGGATAGATTTCAAACCACACTAACCCTAGGACCACCTTTGCATGATAACTTTAGGATTAGACTTTCTCCATTAGATTTTACCTTTAAGATCCTTTTTGTTTCTTTCTCTTTCTCATCTCAAAACCAAAACCTAAAAAATACTTAATAATGGTTGAGGTAGCCTTGTGTGTATGAACTTATTCCATGGGGAACTTGTAGTCTTCCCATCTTGGGATAGTACAAGCTTGTCTAGCATGATGTACAAGTCTAATCATGATATTACTTTCAGGAAGAAAATCATAAAAAAGACTTCTTCACAAAGATTACAAAAAACACTTAATAAAGTCAATGAGTTAGTAAGCTTAAGCCCTAATCTCTGGAACCAAGTTTTGGGGATCTTCTCCTTACTTTAGTGTGCTTGTTCTATTATTCCATCTTGGAATGTAGTAGCAAGTACACATTCTATGGAAAATAGCTTGAGTTCACTTTCTTGTGCCACACTCATAAAAAAGTTCTAAGAAATATTGGACAAAGAATAAACGTCTCTCCTTCGGGACTTCTTTTCTCATCACCCTCACTCTTTACGTACGAACTTGCTCCTACTTGTCACTTTGCAAGACGGTAATGCACTCGTCGTCCGAGCCTGCAACACTTGAGCATTGACATAGACAGTTCAAGCCTTAAGACACAAGCAATCTTTTCCACCCCTAGTTAGGGGAACTACGGCGACTCTGATCCTCATGTCCAGATGAGATACGTAGGTAGCGGGGTAGGGCCCGTTTGAGCACTCTTTTATTTTGCCTACATTTTCCCTTTTTCTTTTCTTTTCTTATCCAGTTTCAGTCTTTCTTTTTGCAACAACTTTCATTTCTTCACCCTTTGAAACAGTTTCTTTGCAAGCGTGGATCCCGTCGGGTACGGCGGACGATCTGGGGTGCTAATACCTTCCTAGGTCGTAACCGACTCCCGAACCCAGTCTCTTTGGTTCATAGGACATGTGTCCTTCCTTTCTTTTCTTCGGTTTGTGCAACATTACCATTTCCGTTCCTTCGGGATAAAAATGCCTGGCTGGAGACTCTACCTCTTTCCACGCCACTTTTGTGTTTGTACCAGGATGGAAATCCAGGGAGCGATAGCTGGCGACTCTGTTGGGGATCGAACCCAGAATCTCTGGTTTCCCCTTGAGAGTCTCTCCTAGCACTTGCGTGTTTCTGCTTCTTTGTGTGATTGATTGTTTGTTGTTGCCTATGTATTTTACTGTTATCTATTTATAGTATTATTTACAGCTTTATTTACAGTTTTCAGTATTTATTTTCATACATCATATATTATACTGGACTGTCTGGACTGGATTTCTTCTGTCTGGCGGGATTTGGGTGATACTGTTACTGTAAGATGAGCTTATTACCAAGGCTTGAGTGCACCTTAGGACTTAGAGTGGTTCCACTTTGGCCTCATGAGATCTTGTCATAGGGGTAGTAGTGAGTTCCACACCTAGATTTGCAACCTTCTTGGAAATGTCTTGATTTAAGGATCTTCCCTTCTCATTTCACGACCTCGATAGTTATGTGCAGGTGGGGACCGATCAGTGAGAACCTTGTGGAAACATCCCTCTCCAGTGGTGACAGTGGCATACCACATTTTGTGGCAAACCCATTCGCACCCGAGGGAGCACTGGGAACTTACATAGGATGGCCTGGTTCTCTTGTAGGAACTCAGTTAGAGCATCTGATCATATGACGATAGTACTGTATCCTACAGGAAGAATGTACTGTTGTTTCTCGATTCCAGCGCTCGAAGTTGGGGACTTATAAGGGATGCTTGTTATCCCGAACTTACGTTGAGACCTCCCTGAGAAGTATATAATGCCAAAATGATCCCCTGATTTGGTCACGAGCCATTTCTCGGAAATGGTGAACGTATTATTGCTATTCGGCTTTGAGAGTCCGTGATGTTTGACCCTGAGTAGTACCCGTGAGATTGGGAGGGGTTTAAAGGTTTGCAGGAGCCATTAACCTCATCATACCTCATTATCAGTACAGTCCTATGACTTGATATGGTTACATGGATCCTGGAGTTCTTGAGTTATCTGATATTTGATCTGGGCTTATTTGAGACTGAGTTTTTGTTCTTGGGGCATTATTCAGAGGATTCTGGTTCTTGGTCACTTGGCTCTAATATTCAGTATCCAGACAGTCTCCAGATTGATCATATGCCTGCATTGCATTTGCATTGCATCATATCCGCATTAAATGTTTGTGTTTTCATTTCGTCAGGTCATTATTTGCATATAGTTCCGGTAGATATTACTTATCCAAATGGTAGAAGTCAAAAAAGGGCTAAGAAAAAGAAATGTTCATTACACTTTTCTTCAACCAGAGGTCAAGAGCATTCAGAAACTGATGGGTTTGATGAACTATTAGATTTTAGGTGACTTCAGAAAAAGATATGGTCAGATTTTGAAGTATGTAGACAATTCAACTGCAGATCAGAGAGATAGTTTGCATAGCTTTCTCCAGTTTTATGATCCTCTGTTGCGGTGTTTCGTATTTCCAGATTATATTCTAGCTCCCACTTTGGAAGAGATTTCTAGCATCCTTGGTGTTCCTGTCAGAAATATTTTACCTTATTATGGTTCAAAGATAGTTCTTCAGGAGGAAGAGATAGCTAAAGTGTGTCATATACTAGCTACATAGGTGAAAAAGGGTTTTCAAGTCAGTGAAGGTAGAAGACTCAATATCGCTCCCCCGAAAAGACACCTGGTCAGATAGAGTACAAACGCGAACGGTCAACGAGAGGAGAAATGAAGGTGAAATGAAAAGAGTCGCCAGCTAGGCATTTTTATCTCGAAGGAAAGGTAATGCTGCATTAACCTAGAAAAACGATGGATAAGACGGTCGCGAACCAGAGAAACTGAGAAAGGGGGTTGGTTACAACCTGGGAAGGTATTAGAACCCAGATTGTCTGTCGTACTCGACGGGATCCACACTTGAAAGTTTGTGTTTAAAGGGGTAGGTGTCAGTGCTATCTGTGTGCAAAGGCTGAGAAGAGAATATACAAGTGTTAGTGCAAAAGAAAAGTGAAATGCTCAGGAACTGAGGCTTAAAGAATAATGCTGGAAGAGGGGGGAAGAGACAGAGACTTTTGTTCGATAACAGTTAAGTTATGCCTATGTATCCTCTCGTGCAATGAGGAAGTCAGAACACCGTAGTTCGACTCAAAGAGACTGAAAAAATAAATTTACTGATGAACTGCTTACTTGTCTAGGCTCAAGTGTATGACCTGTTTGGCTCAGGTGCTAACTGTCTTGCATTAGACGGAAGAAGCGAGTTCTCGTTTGTGAGTGAATGAGGTGAGAAAAGAATCCCGGAGGAGACAATTATTGTTTGTTTTTGTGTTTTCAATCTATTATTGCTTTTTGTGTTTGTCATAAGTTAATGAGCTTAAGCCTAAACCAAATGGTTAGTAAACTCACCATATCCTCCCTTTGATTAGGGATAATGAGAATACCTTAAGTATGAAGTAAGCACCTCAAACTTAATTACCATGATGATGTAGGATTAAGATCATTAACCTACTTGTGATTATTTAGATGTTTTTGGTGTTTTTGTTTAGTGTTAAGTAATGAGCTTAAGCCATAATCAGGGATTTAATGGACTCATTACACCATCCTAATAGAAGGATAATAGATGAGAACATTTAAGCTAAGGAAGATACCTCAACTTAATCCATGATTAGGGATTAACCTCATGACAAAACAAAGTTTTTATTAAAGTGGATTTTAATTAATGGTAAGATTATGAAGTGAATTTTATGATTTGTAAGACAACTTGAGGGGGACTTGTCCATTAACACTAGGGTTAGTCCTTCTTAACCAATTAAGGAAGAATTAGAACCCTAATACAAGGCCCAAGTTACAAGCTATTGTCTTAGTGATTATTAAGATGGATTGATTAAGAGATTTAAACACATTGAGGGTTTAACACTTAGGATTAAAGTTATACACTCCATCCTAAGACAAGGATGTAGGCATAACCTTAATCACAAAGCCTTAAAACCTTAAAGGTTTAGTCTCTTATTATGAGATGAGAAGAGAGACACAAAAGAAGACACAAAGGTAAAACTAAAGGGGGACTAATCAAAACCCTACTTATTGTCATGCTTGGATGTTCCTATGGTTTGTAAGGCTTGCAAGAGATCTTCAATAATAGCCACCAAGGAAGAAGCCGATGAAAGGAAGAGAAGCAGAAGAAACAAGTTAACTTACTTCACTGAAGAAGATAAGTTACTTGAAGAAAGAAAGTGGATAAAGAACATGAATGAGCAAGCTCACTCTAAAGCAAAAGCAAAATGCAGCAATGAAGGTGAAATGAAATTGAAATGAAAAGAGTCGCCAGCTAGGCATTTTTATCCCGAAGGAAAGGTAATGCTGCATAAACCTAGAAAAAAGATGGATAAGACGGTCGCGAACCAGTGAAACTAAGAAAGGGGGTTGGTTACAACTTGGGAAGGTATTAGCACCCAGATTGTCCGTCGTACTCGACGAGATCCACCATTGAAAGTTTGTGTTTAAAGGGGTAGGTGTATGTGCTATCTGTGTGCAAAAGCTGGAAAAGAATATACAAGTGTCAGTGTAAGAGGGTGAATGCTCAAGAAATGAGGCTTAGAAAAATAATGTTGGAAGAGGGGGAGAGACAAAGACTTTTGTTCGATAACAGTTAAGTTATGCCTATGTATCCTCTCGTGCAATAAGGAAGTCAGAACACCATAGTTCGACTCAAAGAGACTGAAAGATAAATTGACTGATGAATTGCTTGCTTGTCTATGCTCAAGTGTATGACCTGTCTGGCTCAGGTGCTAATTGTCTTGCATTAGACAGAAGAAGCAAGTTCTCATTTGTGAGTGAAGATGATGAGAAAAGAATCCCGGAGGAGACGATTATTGTTTGTTTTTGTGTTTTCAATCTTGTTATTGTTTTTGGTGTTTTGCATAAGTTAATGAGCTTAAACCTAAACCAAGGGTTAGTAAACTCATCATATCCTCCCTTTGATTAGGGATAATGAGAATACCTTAAGTATGAGATAAACACCTCACACTTAATTACCATGATGTAGGATTAAGATCATTAACCTACTTGTGATTATTTAGAAGGATAATATATGAGAACACTTAAGCTGAGGAAGATACCTCAACTTAATCCATGATTAGTGAACTCATTACACCATCCTAATAGAAGGATAATATATGAGAACACTTAAGCTGAGGAAGATACCTCAACTTAATCCATGATTAGGGATTAACCTCATGACAAAACAAACTTTTATTAAAGTGGATTTTAATTAATGGTGAGATTAAGAAGTGAATTTTATGGTTTGTAAGACAACTTGACGAGGACTTGTCCATTAACACTAGGGTTAGTCCTTCTTAGCCAATAAAGGAAGAATTAGAACCCTAATGCAAGGCCCAAGTTACAAGCTATTGTCTTAGTGATTATTAAGATGGATTGATTAAGAGGTTTAAACAAATTAAGGGTTTAACACTTAGGATTAAAGTTATACACTCCATCCTAAGAGAAGGATGCAGGCAATACCCAAATCACAAAGTCTTAAAACCTTAAAGGTTTAGTCTCTGATTATGAGATGAGAAGAGAGACACAAAGAAGACTCAAAGGTAAAAACTAAAGGGGTACTAATTACAACCCTAATTATTGTCATGCTTGGATGTTCCTATGGTTTGTAAGGCTTGCAAGAGATCTTCAGAGAAGCCACCAATGGAAGAAGCAGATGAAAGGAGGAGAAGCAGAAGAAATAAGTTACTTACTTCACTGAAGAAGATAAGTAACTTAGAGAAAGAAAGTGAATGATGAACATGAATGATCAAGCTTACTCTAAAGCAAAGAAAAATGCAGCAATGATGCATAATAAGAATGAGAAGAGAAATGAGAAGTGAAGGCAAATTCACTTCTCAAGTTACTTACCACCTGAAAAGGTTAGCATAAAGGAAAGAAATGATATGAAAATGAAACAAATGCAAGGGTAAAACCAAAACCAGAAGCATATACATGATGCAAATGATGTTATGAGATGATGCAAAAGCATGTCAAATGCAATGGATGATCATACAAGAGATGGAATGCAAAGGATGCATGCTTTGAAGTTTGAAAGTTCATGAAAGTTTATGAAATGAAATGAATGCACATCATGGCAAATGAATGAAGAAATGATCAAGCATGATTTTAATATGTCCTAAGATGTCTTATATGCCATATGAATGCAAGAAGTGTCATGGCAAGTTCATGTATGAATGCATATGCAAGATGAATGCAAATGAACATGTAAAGTTAGGGTTTTAAGGCAACATGAAAATGCAAAAGTAAAAAACAGAAGCAAAACATAAGATAAAAAATTACAAATGAACTCAAAGGAACCCTAACCCCATATGATATCACACCCCAAAGGAGGAGGTCTAACTCTTAACCTAAAGAAAGTTGTGATTTTCCTAAGTTTGCTAGGGTTTTAAGGCAACATGATAGGGAAAATGAAAATCAAATGGAAAATGCAAGATAGATTTATGACAAAAATATGCTAGATACTACATGTCATATGAAGAACAATGCAAAAATAACCAATGTCAAACCCTTCATGGTTAGGCAGAAAAGAATTCTTGAAGTTAGGGTTCAAAAATGGGATTTTTATGAACCCTAATTTCAAGAAAAATGCCAAAGTTAAATCAAAACCAAAACGAAATTTGTATGAATGGTTTGACAATGTTTCTAAATGTCCTAAGATGCAATTTGAATTTTTTTGGGATTCTTAGAAACCTAAATGATATTTTAATTAATTAATTTCCATTAATTAATTAAAATAAACATTTAAATATTTTTAAAATGGTTTTTTAATGCAAAAAATAAAAATAAAAATGTTTTTGGGTGGAGAAAAATATTTGAATTAAAAATACAGAAGGAAAATATTTTTGGAAACTTTTAAGTATTTTAAATAAATTATACAAAACAAATGATAAAAAATGAAATAAAAAATGAATTATTGAAAGTAGGCTGATCCAAGGGACAGGATTTAAACTGGAGAGGATAGTGTTGACCAGCGTGCAAATGAGTGGCTTTGATTCACTCTGAGTTAATTTTATTTAATTAATTCTTATTAACTAATTAAATGTGAATTAGGGTTTAATGAGGCAATCTGAGCCATCCAAACACGCAGGTAAGCAAGATCCTACGGCTATCATTCAAACTAACCCTAAACCCTAATTAACCTCTTAATGACTTTCAGGTGGCCGGAGAAGACTTCCGGTCATCTTCTCCGGCCAGCTCTTCACCCTAACTTCCAACCTAGGCCACCCCAGACCTCCTAACTCTCCAGAATCACTCAACTAACAACCCTAAACACGAATCCAACAACAAAATTCATTTATTTTCACTCAAGATCATGAATCGAAGGCAAACGGAAAATACGCAAAAATTTCAGAAGCTTCATACATGCTTGTTTCTCACTCATTTTCAAAACCAAATAGATCATGATGATCAGCAAAGCATACAGAACATTTCTATAACCTAAAATTACATTTCTGGAAAATTTGTTCTTGAGGATACCTGAAGTGGAGCTTTCTCAATCTGAGTTGTTTGGCCTCCTCTTTGGTTCAAAACGACTCCAATGATCCTCCTGATGATGCTTTGATGCTTGGAGGAAGTTTATAATGGCTGGTTTGAGGGCTTGCAACTCAACTGGCCAGAAATCGTATTTTGGTTTTGGGTGTGTTTTGGTTGCAATGAAGGGTGGGAAATGATCCTCTTGTGTTGCTGAGTTGATTGATGAAAAAAGTTTGGAGTTTGAGTGTGTGAGCAGAGTGTTTCGAAAGCTTTTTCTTTTGGGGTGATTTTTGAGAGCTTGATGATTCTCAGCATTCAGGCTGGCTTGTGTTGTGTTATGGCTTGCATTTGATCCACATAACAATGTTTGATAGGTCAGAGGAGTTGTTATGGACTGTGGTGATTGGTATGGGCAAGTTGCCAAAATGTCAACATGACTTGTACTTCAGGTATGGGCTGGTATTTCAACTGGATTTTGGCTTGTCCTGGCTCAGCAAAGATCAAGGAGAGCCATGGAATTGGTTTTTGGTGATTCAGCAAGTGGAAGCATGGTTGTGTATCATTTTGCAATTTTGATGAAGTTTGGCCCCTTTGTAATTTCTTGAAGTTCAAGGCATATGATTCTTTGGGCAATTCTTATTTTTAGGCAATGTACTATGTTTTTATGATGCATAGAAGTGTATTAGAGGTCACAAAATGGCTTGGCAAGTGGTTTTGCAAAAATCCCTCTTTGGTGTATTCTTGAAAATTATAGGATTTTTGCCAACTTTGAAAGATCATAACTTGAGTTCCATAATGAATTAGAACTTGTTCTTTTACTTTTTGAAAAGGGAATGATCCAATCTACAACTCCCATGACCAACAATTTTTCATTTGAAGCATTTTTGGTTGAGAAAGAGGAGGTTGAAAAACTTTCCCAAAATGGAAAGTTTCCATTACAAGTCATTTCCATTTTTGGCAACTTTTGGTTTAGCTCACTTTTCTTCAATTTTGTGAACTTCCAAACACTTAAATGAACAAATAAAGATCATATAACTTCAATTTGATGAAAAACCCACTTTGGTTCCATTGTTGGGGGTCTCAGATGCCCTAATTTTGCTCTGACTTGCTCAAGAAGTTACCCAATGAACAGATGACTTCCACAATGAATTTCTTCATCAAACTTGGTACACATGATCCTTATAACATATTGAGACCATTAGAAACAAGAATGACCAAAAGATTTGGAGTTATGGCCTCTGAAACCAAAACCCTAATTTCAGGTCATCTGTGCAGTGAAACCCTAGCTCTGCTTCCATGCTTTGCCAGTTCTTATGATTTTTTTACTTCCTTGATCTTTGAGGGATATAAAATGATGATTGAACATACATGGACCCTCTTGGAATGATTTGAGACCTTTGGAGTGGCTCAGATGAATCCTTGGATTGCTCAGATGACAAACCCTAGATGCAGATGAACTTGAACTAATGCAGTGAAACAAAGATGCAATATGAAATGATATGCTTAAACTAATGCAAATATGAAAGATCACAAGCCATGGTGTGAACTTAGTGAGGGAAAATTTGGGGTGTTTACAGCTTCCCCTATTCAAACATGAGTTAGCTGTGCAGGATGTAAGCGACGGGCTTATCAGACAAACAAGATAACTCGTGGTTGAATACCAAGACAGTTCGAAATTTGCACTCACTGGGGAGAAGAAGAAAGGGGATATAAATTGTAAAAGAAATTATAGTATGATTAACAAATGAAGGCGATGGAGGACGACCATCGAGCATAGGATGACTGCTGGGGATAAAGCAATGACGGGGACGGCCGACATGCTGGGGAAAGGAAGAGATCATGATGGGGACGACCATCGGGTAAGGAAATAAGATTCTTTGGGGATTTAAAGGTAAAGTCAATGATGGGGACGACCATCATGTTTGCAAAGTAACGGTAAACAACGATGGGGACGGCCATCGGTTCAAAGAATGAATGAAATAAGTATGAGGGACGGTCATCAAAGGTGAAGGACGATCACCTAGCAGGGGACGGCTGCTCTTTATCACGACATAGGACGAATGTCGGATAGAAAAAGTCGATGATGGGGACGGCCATCGGATAAGAATGATGAAGGACGATCATCAAGAGGTGAAGGACGATCACCTAGCAGGGTACGGCTGCTCTCGAGATTTATCATGACATAGGACGAATGTCAGATAACAAAATCGACGAAGGGGACGGCCATCGAATAAAATGATGAAGGACGATCATCAAAAAGGTGAAGGACGATCACCTAGCAGGGGACGACTACTAAATATCACGACATAGGACGAATGTCGGATAGAAAGGGTTCCAATAATGGAGACTCCGCTGGGGGGAAAGGATGAGGGACGGTCATCCAAAGGTGAAGGACGATCACCTGGCAGGGTACGGCTGCCGGAAGTATCATGACATAGGACGAATGTCAGATAGAAGAAAAGTTGCTTAGCTGGGGAATGGTAAACACGGACGAGTGCTTACACTTAAGAAATAAAAGGTATAAGTGTTTTGACGCTGTGTATAGATTAAAGATGCGGACGAGCATCCTTAAGACTATGATACGGACGAGTATCGGTAGAAACAAACGTTGACGCGTGTTCAGAGATGATGGTACGGATGAGTACCAACTGGTTAACAAAGAACACGGATGAGTGTCGAATCTGTGGGGAATAAGCGTATATACAAGATATGGACGAGTATCTGTATAAGAACGAACAAGTATTTGTGAAGTATGAGCAAGACACGGACGAGTGTTCAACTTGCTGGGAAAAGTTTGACACGGACGGGTGTCAGAAGAGAAAGTGTATAAGTTATGAAAAATCATTTATACATGAGACTGCAAAAGGTATTCTGGAGACCTGTGGGGATAGGATGACACGGACGGGTGTCAACAAGAGTGTATTATAACAAGTGTTTGGTTTTCAATAGGTGACTTGGCAACCATGCTAGGGAAAGTGACACAGATGAGTGTCAAAAGAGTGTATAGGTATCTGTAATCACAAAGAATGTTTGTGGCTTATATCTGCAGGTGAATGACACAGACGAGTGTCGAAAAGGGTGCATATGAACATGTATTCATTGGAAAATGAAAATGGGATGCTTTGGCTTTATGTGGGGAGATTGAGATTACGCGGACGAGTGTCGAGAAGAACATGTTATGGACAAGTATTTGTACTTGAGGGTGCAAAGGGACGCTTTGGCTTTTACATATTGTTGATGAAATGTTGTTGGTATTTATAGGTGACTGGTTCGAATCCTGTCTTGTGATCATGCAATATGTTTGATTTTTGCCGTAATGCTCCATATTAAACGGAATGCTACACTTTGTGGGAAAAATGATGCGAATGCCATGATTATGCAAAAGAAACCGATCCGGGATTCGGATCCCGCTGCTGCGAAGATCTCTGGCTGATCTGCTTGGAAGGATATCCCAGCTGGGGATGAGATCATTGGTAGATCTGATAAAACATATAGTTGTGCTTGGAGAAATAGATCACTGATAGATCTATCCGGAAAGGAGATAACCCAGCTGGGGATGAGGAAGCTTCCGTCACTTTGTTGTGTGAGAATTTCAGGTATTGCTCTTCCGGGAGAGGCTGGAACTCTGCGGGGAGATGTCCCTTTTGTCTTTGAGAGACCTGGCACTATGCTAGGGGGAGGAAAGATCACTGAACGATCTTCCTAAAGATATTTGTGGGGATCCCGGCTGGGGATGAGGAGGCTTTGACAACTCTGTTGGGGAAAAGCATTTCAGATGCTGCTTGGAGAAGATGTGTTGGAGAAGTGATGCTGGGCATGCCCCATGTTTGAATACCTGCAACCAGTTAAGACAAAGAAACGCACAAGTGTCTCGAGGTTTCCCTTACCGGATTCCGTCATAGGAGTTAGATATTCCCGAAAGTAAGATTATTCCTGCAAGCATTTATTAATAATGGCTCATTTATTTTATGCAAATATTATATCATGGATACTGGACATTTTGCAAACGAAACAAAAATGTACGAAACGAGGTGTGACTGAAAATCTGACTTTATTAATCCGGGTGCCCTGAATTGGCGAATACAGTCAAAGAAACAGATCCCCTGGAATGAGGGGATTGTTACAAATTGAAAAAAGTAAAAGTGATGGCAACGTTGACGACGCTTTGGTGAGCTTCCCTTGCTATGACCTGTTGTAAACACCCCATATTTTCCCTCCCTAAGTTCACACCATGGCTTGTTATCTTTCATATTTGCATTAGTTTAAGCATACCATCTCATATTGCATTTTTGTTTCACTGCATTAGTTCAAATTCATCTGCATCTAGGGTTTGTGATCTGAGCAATCAAGGATCCATTTGGGCCACTCCAAAGGCCACCAATCATTCCAAGAGGGTCCATGTATGTTCAATCATCATTTAATATCCCTCAAAGATCAAGGAAGTCAAAGAATCACAAGAACTGGCAAAGCATGGAAGTAGAGCTAGGGTTTCACTACACAGATGACCTGAAATTAGGGTTTTGGTTTCAGAGGCCATAACTCCAAATTTTTTGGTCATTTTTGTTTCTAAGGGTCTCAATATGTTATATGGATCATGCATACCAAGTTTGATGAAGAAATTCATTGTGGAAGTCATCTGTTCACTGGGTAACTTCTTGAGCAAGTTAGAGCAAAATCAGGGCATCTGAGGCCCCATCCATGGAACCAAAGTGGATTTTTCATCAAATTGAAGTTATATGATCTTTATTTGATCATTGAAGTGCTTGGAAGTTCACAAAATTGAAGAAAAGTGAGCTAAACCAAAAGTTGCCAAAAATGGAAATGACTTGTAATGTAAACTTTCCATTTTGGGAAAGTTTTTCAACCTCCTCTTTCTCAACCAAAAATGCTTCAAATGAAAAATTGTTGGTCATGAAAGTTGTATATTGGATCATTCCCTTTTCAAAAAGTACAAGAACAAGTCCTAATTCATTATGGAACTCAAGTTATGGCTTCTCAAAGTTGGCAAAAATCATATAATTTTCAAGAATGCACCAAAGAGGGATTTTTGCAAAACCACTTGCCAAGCTATTTTGTGACTTCAAATAAACTTCTAAGCATCATAACATCATAGTGGATTGCCTTAAGACCAGAATTGCCCAAAGAACCATGCTATTTCATGTCTTGCATTTCAAGAATTTCAAAATGGGCCAAACTTCATAGAATTTGCAAAATGACACATAACCTTTCACAAACTTGATGAATTGCCTCAAAACCATTTCCATGGGCCTCCTTGATCTCAGTTGCACAAAGACAAGCCAAAAAGCCAGCTGCACCATTGCCCATACCTCAAGTACACAAGTTGGTGACTTTTTGCAACTTGCACCATACCAATCAGTTGCAGCCACCACCCACTCTCTGGCCTATCACTACTTGTTATGTGGATCACACAGAAGCCATAACACACAACATTGCAAGCTGAAACCTCAGAATCCTCAAGTTCCACAAAATCCCCTCATTTGCAAAATCCTTCGAATCTCTCAGCTCACATACTCAATCTTCAAACTTCTTTCACCATTCATCTCAGAATCATCAATAGACCACAAAGCAACCATTAAAATAGCCAAAAACACCCCATAGCCAAAACACGATTCTTGGCCAGTTGAAGTGAAATCATACAAACCAGCCAAAACAAACTCCTTCCAAGCCTCAAAGCTTCATCAGGAAGGTCATTGGAGTCAGCTTGCACAAGAGAGGAGGCCCAGAAGCTCCAAACTGAGGAAGCTCAAGCTCAGGTAACCTCTTCAAACTTTTTTCCAGAAATGTTATTTTAAGTTCCTAGAATGATCTTCATGCTTCACTGATTACACTGCACTTCTTACTTTTGAGAATGGTTGAGAAATGAGCTTGTATGCGTGTTCTGAAACTTTTGCAGTTTTTGAGTTTCTCTTCGAATCTTGTGATTTAGCCATTAGAAATTTGTTTTAAGAGTGGATTTAAGTTTAGGAAGATGAGAGGAGTTGATATGGAGCTTTAGAGCTCCATAAATGACCTAGAGGTGAAGTTTTGGGTTTGCTCAGGGAGGGTCTGGCCAGAGAAGATGACCAGAGGTCTTCTCCGGCCACCTGAAAGTAATTAAGTTGTTTAATTAGGGTTAGGGCAAAGTTTGAATGTAGGCCGTTTGATTTTAGTTTCCCGCGTGTGATAGACGATCAGGATCATTTCATTAACTTTTAATTTGGATTAATTTATTAATTAATCAAGTTTAACTGGATTTGAATTATAGCCATTAGATTGCGCACCAGGTCAAACCAAATCTCCTCAGAATCAATCTAAACCATTGGATGCGCATACTTCTGTTTTATTTCATTTTAATTTCTTTTTTTCTTATTTCTTTTGCATATTTTATTTAAAATAGCTAGAAAATCCCAAAAAATATTTTCTTCTGCATTTTGCATCTAAATAATTTTCTTCACCCAAAAATATTTTAATTTTTATTTTTTGCATTAAAAAATTAATTTTTAAAACATTTAAATGTTTATTTTAATTAATTAATGAAAATTAATTAATTAAAATACCATTTAGGTTTCTAAAAATCCCAAAAAAATCACATTGTATCTTAGGACATTTAGAAACATTGTCATGACATTCATACAAATTTCTTTTTGGTTTTGAATCATCTTTGACATTTTTCTTGAATTTAGGGTTCATAAAAATCCTATTTTTGAACCCTAACTTCAAGAATTCTTTTCTGCCTAACCATGAATGGTATGACATTGATTCTTTTTGCATTGATCTTCATATAACATGTAGTATCAAGCATAATTTTGTCACAAATTTATCTTGCATTTTTTATTTGATTTGCATTTTCCCTCTTAAGGTGCCTTTAAACCCTAGATAACTTAGAAAAATCATAACTTTCTAGGTTAAGAGTTAGGAATGCTTCTTTGGGGTGTGATATCATATGGGGTTAGGGTTCCTTTGAATGCGTTTTCAATTTTTTATCTTGTCATTTGCTTCTGTTTTTGACTTTTACATCTCATGTTGCATGAAAACCCTAATTTCTCATGTTCATTTGCATACATCTTGCATATGCATTCATTCAAGAACTTACCATGACATTTCATACATTCATATGACATCTAAGACATCATAGGACACATTAGAATCATGTTTGATCATTTCTTCATCCATTTGCCATGTTATGCATTCATTTCATTCCATGAACTTTCATGTGTTTTCATGCTTTCTTTCATGCTTCATTTGCATTCTCATCCCTTGTATGAACATTCATTGCACTTGACATGCCTTTGCATCATCTCTTAGCATCATTAAAATCATGTTTATGCTTCTGTTTTTGGTTTGCATCTTTGCATTTGCTTCATTTTCATTTCATTTCATTCCTTTATGCTAACTTTTCAGGTGGTAAGTACTTTGAGAAATGAATTTGCCTTCACTTCTCATTTCTCTTCTCATCTCTTTTATACATTCATTGCTGCATTTTGCTTTTGCTTTAGAGTGAGCTTGCTCATTCATGTTCTTTATCCACTTTCTTTCTTCAAGTAACTTATCTTCTTCAGTGAAGTAAGTTAACTTGTTTCTTCTGCTTCTCTTCCTTTCATCTGCTTCTTCCTTGGTGGCTATTATTGAAGATCTCTTGCAAGCCTTACAAGCCATAGGAACATCCAAGCATGACAATAATTAGGGTTTTGATTAGTCCCCCTTTAGTTTTACCTTTGTGTCTTCTTTTGTGTCTCTCTTCTCATCTCATAATAAGAGACTAAACCTTTAAGGTTTTAAGGCTTTGTGATTAAGGTTATGCCTGCATCCTTCTCTTAGGATGGAGTGTATAACTTTAATCCTAAGTGTTAAACCCTCAATGTGTTTAAATCTCTTAATCAATCCATCTTAATAATCACTAAGACAATAGCTTGTAACTTGGGCCTTGCATTAGGGTTCCAATTCTTCCTTAATTGGTTAAGAAGGACTAACCCTAGTGTTAATGGACAAGTCCCCCTCAAGTTGTCTTACAAATCATAAAATTCACTTCATAATCTTACCATTAATTAAAATCCACTTTAATAAAAACTTTATTTTGTCATGAGGTTAATCCCTAATCATGGATTAAGTTGAGGTATCTTCCTTAGCTTAAATGTTCTCATCTATTATCCTTCTATTAGGATGGTGTAATGAGTCCATTAAATCCCTGATTATGGCTTAAGCTCATTACTTAACACTAAACAAAAACACCAAAAACATCTAAATAATCACAAGTAGGTTAATGATCTTAATCCTATATCATCATGGTAATTAAGTTTGAGGTGCTTACTTCATACTTAAGGTATTCTCATTATCCCTAATCAAAGGGAGGATATGGTGAGTTTACTAACCATTTGGTTTAGGCTTAAGCTCATTAACTTATGACAAACACAAAAAAGTAATAAAAGATTGAAAACACAAAAACAAACAATAATCGTCTCCTCCGGGATTCTTTTCTCACCTCATTCACTCACAAACGAGAACTCGCTTCTTCCGTCTAATGCAAGATAGTTAGCACCTGAGCCAAACAGGTCATACACTTGAGCATAGACAAGTAAGCAGTTCATCAGTCAAATTATATTTTCAGTCTCTTTGAGTCGAACTACCGTGTTCTGACTTCCTCATTGCACGAGAGGATACGTAGGCATAACCTAACTGTTATCGAACAAACGTCTATGTCTCTTCCCCCCTCTTCCAGCATTATTCTTTAAGCCTCAGTTCCTGAGCATTTCACTTTTCTTTTGCACTAACACTTGTATATTCTCTTCTCAGCTTTTGCACACAGATAGCACTGACACCTACCCCTTTAAACATAAACTTTCAAGCGTGGATCCCGTCGAGTACGACGGACAATCTGGGTGCTAATACCTTCCTAGGTTGTAACCAACCCCCTTTCTCAGTTTCTCTGGTTCACACCTGTCTTATCCATCTTTTCTTAGGTTTATGCAGCATTACCTTTCCTTCGGGATAAAAATGCCTAGCTGGCGACTCTTTTCAGTTCATTTCATTTTCTCCTTTCGCCGACCGTTCACGTCTGTACCCTATCTGACCTTGGTGTCTTTTAGTGGGAGAGACACCTGTATGACCTTGGCGTTCTTCTCATCTTGCTATCTGAAGAAGGTTGATTTTGACTTATGCTTTATCCTTTCGAAGCTTGCTGTGTTGTGGATGATACAGACGAATTCAGAATGCAGTTGTTCGCTTATTCCCTTATTTTGCATGGATCGCCCTTTCGGGTTTTCAATCCACCGAGATATCCATTTTTGCCTGAGCTGTCCAGTGCGGCTTTTCAACTCAGCGGGTGTACATACATTTTTTTTTAATTTTCCCTTATTTTCGCCCGAGTCTCTTGTTCTGTTTTTGACTCGCCGGGATGCCCTATTTTTGCCTGGACTTACATTCTGTTTTTATGTCCAGCGGGTCATTTTATGCGAAGTATTTTTTAACTGCATCTGAATTCACAGGGGATAAGAAATCTTCACCATCCATAGTAGTGAGCATCAGTACTCCACCAGAGAAAACCTTCTTTACTATGAACAGACCATCATAATTCGGAGTCCACTTGCCCCTGTGGTCTGTATGAGGAGGAAGAAGTCTTTTCAACACAAGATCTCCTACTTGGTATTCCCGAAGCCTGACTTTTTGATCGAAGGCTTTCTTCATCCTTTTCTGATATAACTGCCCATGACAAATTGCAGCTAATCTCTTTTCTTCTATCAGATTCAGTTGATTGTACCGAGACCGGACCCATTCTTCTTCGTCTAGATTTACATCCATCATTACCCGTAAGGAGGGTAATTCAACTTCAACAGGCAGGACTGCCTCCATACCATACACAAGCTGATACGGTGTTGCCCCAGTGGATGTTCTGATCGAAGTTCGATACCCATGCAAGGCAAATGGTAGCATTTCATGCCAGTCTTTATAAGTGACCACCATCTTTTGCACAATCTTCTTAATGTTTTTGTTAGCCGCCTCAACAACGCCATTCATCTTTAGTCTGTAAGGAGAAGAGTTGTGATGTTGGATTTTGAAGTCCTGGCACAGTTCTGTCATCATTTTGTTGTTCAAATTGGAACCATTATCAATAATGATTCGCTCGGGAACTCCGTATCGACAGATGATGTCTCTCTTCAGGAACCTGGCTACCACCTGCCTGGTGACGTTTGCATATGATGCTGCTTCGACCAATTTAGTAAAGTAATCAATGGCTACCATGATGAATCTGTGGCCATTTGAAGCAGTCGGTTCGATCTTTCCAATCATGTCAATGCCCCACATAGAAAAAGGCCAAGGTGAAGACATCACGTTCAAAGGATTTGGAGGCACATGCATTTTGTCTGCATAAATCTGGCATTTGTGGCATTTTCTGGAATAGGCACAACAGTCTGCATCCATTGTGATCCAGTAGTAACCCGATCTTAACAACTTCTTAGCCATTGCATGTCCTCCAGCATGGGTACCAAAAGATCCTTCATGCACCTCGTGCATTAGCAAGTCTGCTTCTTTCTTATCAACACATCTGAGAAGAACCATATCAAAGTTTCGCTTGTATAATGAACCATCAGCATTAAGGAAGAAACTACCAGCCAGTCTTCTTAATGTCTTCTTATCATTGGATGATGCCCCAGGTGGGTATGATTGATCCTCTAAGAAGCATTTGATGTCGTGAAACTAAGGCTTATCATTTTTAGCAACGTCCACGGAGAATACGTATGCTGGTCTATCAAGTCTGGATACCGAAATTCGAGGAACAAGATTGGCAGTCTTAACCTTGATCATGGAGGAAATGGTAGCTAAAGCATCTACGAACTGATTTTCGTCTCGAGGGATATACTCAAGTTTGACTGTTGTGAAGAAAGTCAATAATCTCTCATATAGTCTCGGTATGGAATCAGATGCTCTTGGTGAGTGTACCATTTGCCATTGGTCTGATTGATTACCAAAGCTGAATCTCCTAATACATTCAAAGTCTTGATCCTGAGGTCAATAGCTTCCTCAAGTCCCATGATACAGGCTTCGTATTCAGCTTCGTTGTTAGTGCATGCAAAGGTGATTTTTGCTGAGAAAGGCATATGAACTCCTTTTGGTGTAATGAGCACTGCACCAACTCCTCGACCATTCATATTAACAGCCCCATCAAACATCATGGTCCACTCTTCTTCTGGGTCGGGCCCTTCAGTGTGAACAGGTTCTTCATGATCTTTTGATTTTAAAAACATGATGTCTTCATCAGGGAAGTCAAATTTCATTGGCTGGTAATCATCAATGGGTTGCTCAGCTAGATAGTCAGACAGTACACTGCCTTTGATGGCTTTTTGAGATGTGTACTGAATGTCATACTCTGTCAGAATCACCTGCCATCTTGCAACCCTTCCAGTAAGTGCTGGCTTCTTAAATATGTACTTGACGGGGTCCATCTTTGAGATCAACAAGGTAGTGTGAGTCAACATATACTGTCGTAGTCGGCGAGCAGCCCACGCTAAAGCACAACAAGTTTTCCGAGCAGTGAATAACGTTGTTCACAGTCGGTAAACTTTTTGCTTAGGTAGTATATTACATACTCTTTTCGACCAGACTCGTCATGCTGGCCCAACACACACCCCATTGATTCTTCTAATACTGTCAGGTACATTATTAAAGGTCTTCCTTCAATCAGAGGCATAAGAATTGGAGGTTCTTGTAGGTACTCCTTGATTTTGTCAAAAGCCTTCTGACAATCTTCATTCCACCTGACCGTTTGTTCCTTTCTTAACAGTTTGAACTGGGGCTCACAGGTTGCAGTAAGATAAGATATAAACCTTGATATGTAGTTCAATCTACCTAAGAACCCTCGAACTTCCTTTTCAGTCCTAGGTGCAGGCATCCCCTGAATGGCTTTGACTTTGTCAGGGTCAGCTTCAATTCCCTTTTCACTTACGATAAATCTCAACAACTTACCGGAACGCACCCCGAATGTGCATTTGTTGGGGTTTAGCTTCAGCTAATACTTTCTCAAACGCTTGAACAACTTCAGCAGATTTACCAGACGATCTTCCTCAGTGAGGGACTTGGCAATCATGTCATCCATGTAGCATTCAATTTCTTTGTGGATCATATCGTGGAATAACGTTACCATAGCCCGTTGATAAGTCGCACCGACATTCTTCAATCCAAAAGGAATTACCTTGTAACAAAATGTGCCCCAAGGTGTGATGAAGGTTGTTTTCTCCATATCTTCGGGTGACATCCTGATCTGATTATACCCGAAAAATCCATCCATGAAAGAGAACACTGAGAACTGAGTTGTGTTGTCAACCAATACATCAATGTGAGGTAAAGGGAAATCATCCTTTGGGCTAGCTCTATTCAGATCCCGGTAATCCACAGACATCCGTACTTTGCCATCCTTCTTAGGCACTGGTACAATGTTAGCGACCCACGGCGGGTAACTAGTTACAGCAAGGAATCCGACATCCCACTGTTTTTGTACCTCTTCTTTAATCTTCATTGCCATATCCGGACGAGTACGACGTAGCTTCTGTTTCACCGGAGGACAATCTTCTTTCAGAGGAAGCTTGTGCATAACAATGTCAGTATTAAGACCTGGCATGTCTTGATAGGACCAAGCAAAGACGTTTACGTACTCTCGAATTATGTCAACAAGTTGTTCCTTCACTGAATCTTGCAGAATGGCCCCAATTTTCACTTCTTTCAAGTCTTCTTCGATACCAAGATTAACTGTTTCAACTTCCTCTTGATGAGGAGTAATCACTTTCTCTTCTTGCCTCAACAACTTGGCTAACTCTTCAGGTAACTCATAGTCTTCTTCAACCCCTTCATCAGCTTGATTAATCGGATTGTCGAAGTCATACAAGGTCATAGCAGTGCTGTTGTCGGTGCAATCTAGAGGATAATCTCTGCAAGGGTTGAGATTGGTTCATTTTAGTGATCAGTTTTAATCTTATTTAGAAAAAGTGAAAATGAAGTTACTTATTTTGAAAACATTGCCATTTTATTGTTTTGTACAAAAGTGAAAAATGAAAAGACAGTGAGAAAAAAAGAGACTCGTTTACAAAAGATGTTCGATATTCATTGATTAATCATTTGCACAAAATTACAATATGGCCCTGTTACAAAATGAGTCCTGACACCTTGGGCAAGATGCAGGACTTGATGCATGCTAAAAAGACAGGAAATAATAATTACTCTGCAGGAGTAACCCTTATAATTTCTTGGGAAGACCAGTTAAGGACTTGTTTCCCCGGGATCCTTGGAGGTATCCAGCTCTCCAGGTTGTAGTCGCTTTCTTCCTCGTCTTCCAGATTGTTAACAGCATCTGGGGTGAGCATCCCCCCACTGACAAATTTGGGCTCCTTTGCAGCCTCTGATTAATCTTGTCGGAATGGTCTGTAACCCAAACCGAATCTATCTTCCTTCTTTTCCACTGGCAGCAACTTGCCCCAGCCTTGAGCAGTACCTTCTTCAACAACCTTCCAGGCTTGCTGATAAGAGATGATCGAAGTACCCATTCTGTCTTCCTGAGATGCAGCCAATACTCCAGTAGCCTCATTAACATTTAGGGCCTCAAACCCTTGGCTCATTGTCTCATGGATTTCACCATCCATCTCAATATATTTGTATGTAGCCAGATGGCTAACAAATATGTCTTCCTCACCACAGATGGTGATAATATGTCCTTCCCATTCGTACTTCAGTTTCTGGTAAAGGGTCGACGTTACTGCGCCTGCGGCATGAATCCAGGGTCGACCTAGCAAACAGTTGTATGCCGGCTGTATGTCCATCACATAGAAAACGGTCTTAAAGACTTGTGGACCGATTATCACTGGCAACTCCACCTCTCCAAGAACTGACCTTTTGGAGCCATCAAAAGCCCTGACCACAAGGTTACTTGGCCGGAGAGCTATCCCATCGTACTCTAGTTTGGCAAGGGTTTTCTTGGGTAAGACATTGAGTGAAAACCCAGTGTCTACAAGAACATGAGATAATACAACTCCTTTGCACTCCAAGGTTATATGCAAGGCTTTGTTGTGGAGACGTCCTTCTGTTGTCAAATCAGCATCAGTAAAACCTAGCCCGTGGCTAGTATTGACATTTGATACTACTGTTTCCAGCTGATTCACAGTGATCTCTTCTAGCACGTAGGCAGCGTGCAGAACTTTGAGTAGTGCATCCCGACGGGCTTCGGAACACAACAGCAGTGATAGGATTGAGATCTTTGAAGGAGTCTGGTGGAGCTGGTCCACAACTTTATAGTCACTTCTTTTAATAATTCTCATGAACTCATCCACATCTTGATCAAAGGATGACTTATGAGTTTCTTTTGGTGCAGATTCTTCCGGTATCACATTCTTCCCCTTGGCTCTGGCAGCAGCCTCTGCCTCAGTGTTGGTTCTAGGGACTTATGATGCGAAGAGACGTCCGCTTCGGGTGAAGCCTCCGCCTCCCCCAACATTGTCCACTTGGGGAGTGAGAACTGAAGAATCAAGAAGGACTTTCTCTCCATTGCAGTATAGATCAGCACCATAATGCCATGGTATAGCACTGTCTTTATCATATGGGATCGGCCCGGGTACCGTGATGGTGACTGGGCTTACTGCTGCAGTTGTTGGGACTACAATGGTCTGTGGATCATAAAATATTGTTACAGGACCTCTGGTGAGTGTAGGTGAAGGTGAATTGAAGCTTTGTTGAGACTGTTGTTGAGGTTGAAAGTTGTTGGAACTCGGGACCGTTACCGGGTCATAATAGATTGTGATAGTGGAAACATCATTATTGGTTGTTGAAGTTGTAGTAGCTGGTGCAAATGAATTGTTGTGTGTTGAAGTGACAGATGGAATGATTGCTGAAGTTATAGCTGAATCGGTTGGAACAATGGTTGTTGCAGTTGTAGAAGATTCAGCAGAAAAGATGGTTGTTGTTTTTGTAGAAGATTCAAGTTTTGTTGACAAAAAGGTTGTTGGTGTTGTAGGAGCTGTGGTTGTAATTTGCAGAATGCATTCCTTAATCAAGTCATTGATGCCTTTCCTCAAGCTGGCACACCCATTCTCAGAAAGCTTGCATAATTCACAACAGGCCTCACAATCTGGGAACACTTGGCATTTTAAAAGCTGGGCTTTAACCTCTGCCAGAGGTGTTTGAATACATGCAATGTCTTCTATTAAACTCAGGGGTGATCCATCCTATAGAGCATTAATCCTTGGCCCACTATGGCTTAGCATATGATTCTTCATTACATTGGGAGGAGGTGCAAAGTTCAGGGATTTTGAATCTACCAAATCATGAACCTTCATATGCAGAGCTCTGCACTTTTCTGTAGAGTGACCAGGTGCGTTAGAGTGAAAAGCACACCTAGCATTGGTATCATAGTTTCTTGGAAGTTTTTGAGGATCAGGTGGAGCCAATGTCCTCAACTCAACCAGATTGAGCTTTAGGAGTTGTGGCAGTAGTGTAGCATATGGCATTGGAATGGGGTCAATTACCCGGTTGACCTGAGATGGACGCTGTTGAAACGGGCGTTATTGTTGATTGTTGTTATTGTTGTTATATGATCTTTGTTGCGGAAATTGTTGTTATTGCGGAAAGTGTTGTGGTTATTGAGTATACTGAGGAGGTGGAGCAGGGATAGTAATAGCAGCAACTGTTTTGGGCATGTATTGGGGTCTCCCTCTTCCCATGTGCACAGAGTTAGTCTCACCAGATCTACGGGGTCCAGCAAATGGTTTTCTTGTACTGCTTGAACTGGCACCGTTATCGGAGATCTTTCCCATCTTCATTAAGCTCTCTATTCTTTCTCCAGCTATCACCACATCAGCAAAACTGGTGGAAGAGAATGCAGTCAATCTGTCAATATAGGTTCCTTGCAGGGTATTCATGAACATGTCTGCCATCTCTCTTTCAGATATGGGTGGTTGAACTGCAGCAGCAAGTTGCCTCCACCTTTGGGCATATTCCCTGAAGCTTTTACGGGAAGACTGAGACATTCCCATTAGGAGAGTCCTGTTTGGGGCCATGTCCAAGTTGTACTGTGGCTCTAGTCAAGTGGGAGTACCATTCTCGGGATGCCCCTGTCAGACTATCCTCGAAGTAAAACATCCACAGCTTTTCGTCCATGGTGTATGCTTTTAACCTTCCCAAGAATGATTGAAGGTGGGTGCATGGGCAGGATGTGCCATTATACCTTTCAAAACACGGGGGTTTGAACTTGTGAGGAATTATCACCCCTTCCACCAGTCCCATGTCCATTACATCAAAACCCAGGAAATTTTGGGACTCAAGAGACCTCAGCTTCTCTGCAATTTCATCCAGCCTACGATCGTAAACTTTGTCCCCAGCCCCAACGACTATAAACTACTCTTCTTGAGGATCCTCTTGCAAGATCCTACCTCCAGCAGTGTTACCCTGAGTATTCCTTATGGCATTAACTTCTGGGTTTATATGAGGCCCAAACTCTGGTGGATCAGTGCGAGGTTGCATGTGATCGTTGTTACTGGTACCTCCTGTACCTGGATGGTGTTCTTCAGGAGTTTGTCTCTCCACCAACTCCATCAGCCTTTCCTGGCTCTGAGCTAAGCCAGTCATTATAGTCATGAATTGGGTCATCTGGTTCCTCATCTCAACCCTCTCATTTGCCATTTGGGTCCTCACTTCATTCAAGTCTTATTGAACTTGATCCTTCTGAATTCCCGGAAGGTTGTTTCTCGTCAGGTACCGGTGTATTCTGTTGACAGGGAACACTCTTCTGCGAGCAATGTTTCCTGAAACCACAACAAAGTGAGAAACAGCAATAAAACAAAAACCTACAAAACAAAGAAAATGTTAGTATGCAATGCAATATGCTTATTTGTCTTCCAAGGGTATCCGGTTTGGTTCGAGGAAATGCTGATGATGTTGATAGATAAAGCCCACCAATAATACAAACTGATATATTACAAAGGATGAAAAATACATAGTTTGATTACAATACATCCCCATGGTGGGTCAAAATACAACAACAAAAGAAAAAAAGTACAACAAAAGAAAGAAGTACAAGCAAAAGGATCAGACATCCAATCCAAAATCATCCTCTCTGACCTCCTTCAGGAGGGCCTCAGTTACTGGACCTACTGGGTGCTCTGTAATAGTCCTGATGAGGAGGTTCCTGGTAGCAATGGCACTAGTTAGCTTCTTATGCTTATCCTGATCCTTTGACCTCTTCAACCCCGCCCTGAGTTTCAATTCAGATATCTCTTTCTAAGCTGCCAACAAAGCCTCTTGATGCTTCTTCTCACTAGCCTCCAACTGCTTTATCTTAGCTTGAGTCCTTTGATATTCTTGTGCGCGGGCTTCAGTGATCCTGATCCACCTAGCCTGGCTTTCCTCTAGATAATGCTCTACCCTAGCCTTTTGAGTCTTTGCTTCCTTGCAAGCATTCTTCAGTACCAACTCCCCTGCCCTAGCTTTCCTGATGTAGTCATCCATCTTCTCAATCTTGGTCAAGTGCTCAATCCCGAGCCTTTCCAATCTCTCATTATCCAGACGACTGTCATTTCTCTCCCAGAGAGTCTTCTTTAAGGCTTCAGCTAGCTGGGTGTTCCCCTCTTTTAGCTTTTCAAACTCTTCCAAATTGACAGTAGCTGCAGGTTGTACTATAGAAGGTCCAGGTACATCTTCTAAAGTGAATGGCATCCGGGTGATCTGAGCTCTGGTACGGGACCAATACGAATACTATGCTGAAGCAATGTTGTTGCGCTTGCCAAGGATGGTTATTCCCTTGGTCTGAATGTTATCCCAAGCCCAGGCAGCTTACCTGACAAGAGCAGAGTTGGGTTGAATTTCACAATAAAGGGTCTCAGTCAAATCTTGTCCTCTGGGAGGATGAACCAAAGCATATCCTAATTGTCTCTTAAACAGTAAAGGGTTGTAATTGATTCAACCTTTCACTCCTATCAAAGGCACATAGGATATTGCCCACAGCTAGTAATGATGTCCTTGCCCTTGGTGCTCTGAGTGCACCATCTGATGTCAAGGCAATGAATCTATTAGCCCAATTCTTCTGCTGATGAGGGTTCAAAAAGGCATCTGATTTTGGCAAGTGTCTTAGAAGCCAAGAGTAGTAAAGGGGAGCACAGCATCTGACCAGTCTTCCTCTTTGCTTTTCATTCCTCTGATGTACTGAGTAGTAGAAGTCTCCCAGCAAGGTAGGAACAGGAGTCCTCAATAAGAACAGGTGAATGGCATTCTTGCTCACAAACTTTGGCTCATCTATAAACAAGATAACCCCGTATATACTGAGAGCTAAAAGTGCACAGACAGCCTTCCATTCTCCTATTGCAGCATGCAGGGTAGCCTGGGAGATCAAGAAGTCTAGGTGGAAGCCTGGAACTCCAGCCTTGGTTGTCATGTTCTGATCAATGAGGGCGGAATCCAAATGCAATTCCCTGGCTATGTCTTCATTTATGGGAGCAACCATCTCTGGGTTGAAAGGAATCCCTCTCCTGACAGGAACTCCTAACAGCAAGGAAAACTCTTCTAGCAAAGGTCCCAACTGGAAATCATGGAATGTGAAGCATCTGAGTGGAGGATCATAAAACTGCAGGCAAGTATGGATCATGCTCCTCTGAGATGCATCTAAATCCATGACCATGTCTAGTATGCCTCCATAATGCTCTCTGAATAATGGGATATGGTCAGGAGTGATGAGGGACTGGATCTGCCTGATACCAGTCAGAGTGGGCTCAAAGAAGTAGTAAGTGATGTTGCTTGAGGTGTCCATGGATGATGGTGAAGAAGCATAGAACAACTGCTGATGAAGGTCACTGAATGAGAAGCTGGAGATGGGTCTCTGATGAAGGTAGCTGAAGAAGAAATCACTGACAAACTGAAGGAGATGCGGGAGAAGATAACTAAAGCAGTCTGAGTAGCAGAAGGGGTCAAAACCAAACCAAGGATAAAATGGTGGATACCCTATGAAACAAATAAGCAAATGTTAAATGATGCAAAAATGATGTATGCAAATGATATGCAAAGGGTTTGTGATAAAGTGCTGGATCTGTTTATCTGCCTTGGTAAAGATCCATGTATGTTCATAAGTCCGGATGGAGGCTTAGAAATCCAGTAACAAGGTGGGGGACTCAAATAATGAGTCACAAGTCCAGGGTAATCACAAGAACTGTCCAAATAATACAGCCTTAACAAATCTAGTAACAAGGTATGATGAGGCCAAGGGTTCCTGCAAACCTGCAAACATCCCAACCCCCTCACATGTAATGTTCTAGAACAAGGATCCTCAGACTTGGATCAGTTATGAGAAGTGTAAACACTTCTAACCCGAAGGTACAGTGTTTACAATAACCATAAATGATCCTCCTCTAATTCACCTCAGATGCTGAAGGTCATAAAAAGGTCATCCAGACCTAGCAGACTTCCCAGATAGCCCTAGTACTATAGGAAATCTATAGCACAGAGTTCTCAAGAAGAAACCCATGTCTGAACCGTGTTTCATATTCCCGCACCAGACCGAAATGGAATGGGAAAGAATATGAAGCCACTCTAGCCTATGTGTCACTCAGGTCCCCGGTATAGGACCTTAATCACTCAATGAACCCCACCCACCAAGGAAAACACGGATCCAGCATATGATAATGACAGTATGAAATGCATAAAACTGTAGAAGAAAGCATTAAATAAAGCTGTACATAAAGCAATAAATAAAGCAAATAAATAAGCACAAGTAGCACATAACACCCCCGTAAACACAAATCAAACAAGCTCTAGGAGGAACCCACCAAAAGAACCAGAAGCCCTGGTTGCAGTATAACGGTCCCCAGCAGAGTCGCCAAGCTGTCGCTCCCCCGAAAAGACACCTGGTCAGATAGGGTACAGACGCGAACGGTCGACGAGAGGAGAAATGAAGGTGAAATGAAAAGAGTCGCCAGCTAGGCATTTTTATCCCGGAGGAAAGGTAATGTTGCATAGACCTAGAAAAAAGATGGATAAGACGGTCGCAAACCTGAGAAAGGGGGTTGGTTACAACCTGGGAAGGTATTAGCACCCAGATTGTCCGTCGTACTCGACGGGATCCACTCTTGAAAGTTTGTATTTGAATGGGTAGGTGTATGTGTTATCTGTGTGCAAAAGCTGGAAAAGAATATACAAGTGTCAGTGTAAGAGGGTGAATGCTCAAGAATTGAGGCTTAGAAAAATAATGTTGGAAGAGGGGGGGGGAGAGACAGAGACTTTTGTTCGATCACATTTAAGTTATGCCTACGTATCCTCGCGTGCAATAAGGAAGTCAGAACACCGTAGTTTGAATCAAAGAGACTGAAAGATAAATTGACTGATGAACTACTTTCTTGTCTATGCTCAAGTGCTAACTGTCTTGCATTAGGCGGAAGAAGCAAGTTCTCGTTTGTGAGTGAAGATGATGAGAAAAGAATCCCGGAGGAGACGATTATTGTTTGTTTTTGTGTTTTCAATCTTGTTATTGTTTTTGGTGTTTTGCATAAGTTAATGAGCTTAAGCCTAAACCAAGGGTTAGTAAACTCATCATATCCTCCCTTTGATTAGGGATAATGAGAATACCTTAAGTAAGAGATAAACACCTCACACTTAATTACCATGATGTAGGATTAAGATCATTAACCTACTTGTGATTATTTAGATTTTTTTGGTTTTTTTGTTTAGTGTTAAGTAATGAGTTTAAGCCATAATCAAGGATTAGTGAACTCATTACACCATCCTAATAGAAGGATAATAAATGAGAACACTTAAGCTGAGGAAGATACCTAAACTTAATCCATGATTAGGGATTAACCTCATGACAAAACAAACCTTTATTAAAGTGGATTTTAATTAATGGTGAGATTATGAAGTGAATGTTATGGTTTGTAAGACAACTTGAGGAGGACTTGTCCATTAACACTTGGGTTAGTCCTTCTTAGCCAATAAAGGAAGAATTAGAACCCTAATGCAAGGCCCAAGTTACAAGCTATTGTCTTAGTGATTATTAAGATGGATTGATTAAGAGGTTTAAACAAATTAAGGGTTTAACACTTAGGATTAAAGTTATACACTCCATCCTAAGAGAAGGATGCAGGCATAACCCTAATCACAAAGTCTTAAAACCTTAAAGGTTTAGTCTCTGATTATGAGATGAGAAGAGAGACACAAAGAAGGCTCAAAGGTAAAAACTAAAGGGGGACTAATTACAACCCTAATTATTGTCATGCTTGGATTTTCCTATGGTTTGTAAGGCTTGCAAGAGATCTTCAGAGAAGCCACCAATGGAAGAAGCAGATGAAAGGGGGAGAAGCAGAAGAAACAAGTTACTTACTTCACTGAAGATGATAAGTAACTTGGAGAAAGAAAGTGAATGATGAACATGAATGATCAAGCTCACTCTAAAGCAAAGAAAAATTCAGCAATGATGCATAAGAAGAATGAGAAGAGAAATGAGAAGTGAAGGCAAATTCACTTCTCAAGTTACTTACCACCTGAAAAGGTTAGCATAAAGGAAAGAAATGATATGAAAAAGAAAAAAATGCAAGGGTAAAACCAAAACCAGAAGCATATACATGATGCAAATGATGTTATGAGATGATGCAAAAGCATGTCAAGTGCAATGGATGATCATACAAGAGATGGAATGCAAAGGATGCATGCTTTGAAGTTTGAAAGTTCATGAAATGAAATGAATGCACATCATGGCAAATGAATGAAGAAATGATCAAGCATGATTATAATATGTCCTAAGATGTCTTAGATTCCATATGAATGCAAGAAGTGTCATGGCAAGTTCATGTATGAATGCATATGCAAGATGAATGCAAATGAACATGTAAAATTAGGGTTTTAAGGCAACATGAAAATGCAAAAGTCAAAAACAGAAGCAAAACATAAGATAAAAAATTGCAAATGAACTCAAAGGAACCCTAACCCCATATGATATCACACCCCAAAGGAGGAGGTCTAACTCTTAACCTAAAGAAAGTTGTGATTTTCCTAAATTTGCTAGGGTTTTAAGGCAACATGAGAGGGAAAATGCAAATCAAATGGAAAATGCAAGATAGATTTATGACAAAAATATGCTAGATACTACATGTAACATGTCATATGAAGAACAATGCAAAAAGAACCAATGTCAAACCCTTCATGGTTAGGCAGAAAAGAATTCTTGAAGTTAGGGTTCAAAAATGGGATTTTTATGAACCCTAATTTCAAGAAAAATGCCAAAGTTGAATCAAAACCAAAAAGAAATTTCTATGAATGGTTTGACAATGTTTCTAAATGTCCTAAGATGCAATTTGATTTTTTTTGGGATTTTTAGAAACCTAAATGATATTTTAATTAATTAATTTCCATTAATTAATTAAAATAAACATTTAAATATTTTTTAAATGGTTTTTTAATGCAAAAAATAAAAATAAAAATGTTTTTGGGTGGAGAAAAATATTTGAATTAAAAAAGCAGAAGGAAAATATTTTTGGAAATTTTTAAGTATTTTAAATAAATTATACAAAACAAATGATAAAAAATGAAATAAAAAAATGAATTAATGAAAGTAGATTGATCCAAGGGACAAGATTTAAACTGGAGAGGAAAGTTTTGACCAGCGCGCAAATGAGTGGCTGAGATTCACTCCGAGTTAATTTTATTTAATTAATTCTTATTAACTAATTAAATGTGAATTAGGGTTTAATGAGGCAATCTGAGCCATCCAAACACGCGGGTAAGCAAGATCCTACGACTATCATTCAAACTAACCCTAAACCCTAATTAACCTCTTAATGACTTTCAGGTGGCCGGAGAAGACTTTCGGTCATCTTCTCCGGTCAGCTCTTCACCCCAACTTCCAACCTAGGCCACCCCAGACCCCCTAACTCTCCAGAACCACTCAACTAACAACCCTAAACACGAATCCAGCAACAAAATCCATTTATTTTCACTCAAGATCATGAATCGAAGGCAAATGGAAAATACGCAAAAATTTCAGAAGCTTCATACATGCTTGTTTCTCACTCATTTTCAAAACCAAATAGATCATGATGATCAGCAAAGCATACAAAATATTTCTATAACCTAAAATTACATTTCTGGAAAATTTGTTCTTGAGGATACTTGAAGTGGAGCTTTCTCAATCTGAGCTGTTTGGCCTCTTCTTTCATTCAAAACGACTCCAATGATCCTCCTGATGATGCTTTGATGCTTGGAGGAAGTTTATAATGGTTGGTTTGAGGGCTTGCTACTCAACTGGCCATAAATCGTATTTTGGTTTTGGGTGTGTTTTGGCTGCAATGAAGGGTGGGAAATTATCCTCTTGTGTTGTTGAGTTGATTGATGAAAAAAGTTTGGAGTTTGAGTGTGTGAGCAAAGTGTTTCGAAAGCTTTTGCTTTTGGGGTGATTTTTGAGAGCTTGATGATTCTCAGCATTCAGGCTGGCTTGTGTTGTGTTATGGCTTGCATTTGATCCACATAACAATGTTTGATAGGTCAGAGGAGTTGTTGTAGACTGTGGTGATTGGTATGGGCAAGTTGCCAAAATGTCAACATGACTTGTACTTGAGGTATGGGCTGGTATTGCAGCTGGCTTTTGGCTTGTCCTGGCTTAGCAAAGATCAAGGAGAGCCATGGAATTGGTTTTGTGGTGATTCAGCAAGTGGAAGCATGGTTATGTATCATTTTGCAGTTTGGATGAAGTTTGGCCCCTTTGTGATTTCTTGAAGTTCAAGGCATGAAATGAGATGATTCTTTGGGAAATTCTGATTTTTAGGCAATGTACTATGTTTGTATGATGCATAGAAGTGTATTAGAGGTCACAAAATGGCTTGGCAAGTGGTTTTGCAAAAATCCGTCATTGGTGTATTATTGAAAATTATAGGATTTTTGCCAACTTTGAAAGATCATAACTTGAGTTCCATAATGAATTAGAACTTGTTCTTTTACTTTTTGAAAAGGTATTGATCCAATCTACAACTTTCATGACCAACAATTTTTCATTTGAAGTATTTTTGGTTGAGAAAAAGGAGGTTGAAAAATTTCCCAAAATGGAAAGTTTCCATTACAAGTCATTTACATTTTTGGCAACCTTTGGTTTAGCTCACTTTTCTTCAATTTTGTAAACTTCCAAACACTTAAATGATCAAATAAAGATCATGTAACTTCAATTTGATGAAAAATCCACTTTGGTTCCATTGTTGGGGGTCTCAGATGCCCTAATTTTGCTCTGACTTGCTCAAGAAGTTACCTAGTGAACAGATGACTTCCACAATGAATTTCTTCATCAAACTTGGTACACATGATCCTTATAACATATTGATACTATTAGAAACAAGAATGGCCAAAAGATTTAGAGTTATGGCCTCTGAAACCAAAACCCTAATTTCAGGTCTGTGCAGTGAAACCTTAGCTCTGCTTCCATGCTTTGCCAGTTCTTGTGATTTTTTTACTTCCTTGATCTTTGAGGGATATAAAATGATGATTGAACATACATGGACCCTCTTGGAATTATTTGAGACCTTTGGAGTGGCTCAGATGAATCCTTGGATTGCTCAGATCACAAACCCTAGATGTAGATGAACTTGAACTAATGCAGTGAAACAAAGATGCAATATGAAATGATATGCTTAAACTAATGAAAATATGAAAGATCATAAGCAATGGTGTGAACTTAGTGAGGGCAAATTTGGGGTGTTTACACTCCATTGGAATATACTCATAGCAGAAGCTGAAGGTTATGCACGAGAAAATAAGTGGGTTAATTTTAGTGTTTTGCAGGCCTTGATGGTGTATGGAGCTAGTCTTTTCCTAGGAGAAAAAAAGTTTGAAATCATGGATGTGATGTCTATCTTTGCTAAAGGGAACCCCATACCAACCTTGTTGGGATATTTCTATTACAGTGTTCATTACCGGAATGAGAAACGAAGAGGTGGACCAGTGAATTATTGTGCTCCATTGTTTGCTGATTGGTTCGCTAAGCAACTCCCAAAATTAGGACCTTTCAAGGAATTGAAAGAGGAGTGGAGATGGTCCAGGAGGTTGATGGGATTAACTTCTGAAAATATAGCTTGGGGATGTTAGGCAAAGTGTTATTTGTTAGTTGCGGTGATTTTCCTAATGTGCCTTTACTCGGTAGGAAAGGAGCGATCAATTACAATCCGATATTATCAAGGAAACAATTTGGGTATCCCCTGAAGATTGCACCATCAAATGAAGAAATAACTGAGTCACTATATCTCCCGGTGAAAGGTAATAGGGATTTGCTTATCAGGGCATCTCAGGCTTGGGCCCATAAGGTTAAGAAAGGTAAGAGAAAACTTTGAAAGATAGACCCAAAGACGTATCCTCCTTTTTCTACTTGGTTACAGGCTCGTGTAGAGGCTTTCCTTCTTCCATTTTCAGCTGAAGCTCCATTGTACCCAAAGGAGGTACCCGTTCAGGCCACTGTCTCTGTTGAGAAATACAAGAAGTTGGAGGCATTGATACAGGAGTGGAGAGTTGAAAACATGGAGATGACTAGCATATATCACCGAGCAGTTAGTTCTAAAACAGAAGTAGAGGAGAAGCTCCAGAAGATGCAGAGAGATCATGAAGCTAAAGAGAAGGAGTTTGTTGGATGGGACGCTTACTTCCAAAGGAGAGGTTTGATGGAATCAAGGAGAGAAGCAGAGCACAAGAAGCTTCAGAAGACTCTCAGAGAGGCCAGACAATCCATCACCTAGCTGCAGGAGATGAGGGACAAGGATCAGAAGGAGTTTGAGGAGAAAGAGAAGGTGTACAAGTTACAAATCCAAGACCAGAAAGATGAATTGGAGAAAGTTCACACGATACAGAGGGAAAATACCCAATAGTTGGTACATAGTCAGCAGGCTTTGGAGGAGGCACTCAAGGAGATTGTAGATATCAAGTTGAGGGCTGGAGTGAAGAAAGATAGGGCAGAGTTGGGACTTACAGGGGAGGAGGCAGAATCTTCTTGCAGTTTAGAGTTCTAGTGTCTTTTCTTGTATTTTGGATTACCTACAGGCTTGTTGTAGGAATCTCATTTATTTTTCCTGCACTTTATTTGTAAGACTTGTAACCCTCGGGGAATTGTTGCTATTATTTCCTTTTTAAGGTTTTTATTTATTATAGTAGTTTCATGTGCTTAATCTTCTGAGTATGCTAAAACATGTTTGTCCAAAGCCATCAGGATCTGAATACCTCTCAAAGAGAGTTCATGATAGAAAGTCAATTTCCAAAAGAAAAGGCCATTTGGATTATCCTGCTAAAATACTAGAACTGGGGCACCAAATGCCTGACCATGGAAGCATGAATAGTTGCATTGCATGCATATAACCTGGTGTTTGTTTTGCAGGTACAGATACCAGGTTTCTAACGTCTCTTCTGATTCTAGGTACTATAGCTCCAAAGAAAGGGATCAAGAAGATCCACAGATATCCAACAAAGGAGAACAGAGAAAGAGTGATGGATCAGATGCAGGCAGACTTGGCAGACTTACGTACAAAAATGGATAACTTCATGACCCTTATGGCTGGAATGGGTCAAACTCAGGAGCGCTTGCGCGAGCTAATAGAGAATAATCAAGCTTGGAACAATGGTCCAATAGATGGAGGCAATCGCAATGGGGCTGGTGCCCGTCATGTTAAAATCCCTGTAGTACAACCTGGGGTTACCATTATCAATGATGGAGTGAATAACCTTAAGATGGATGGACAGGATGAGCAGTTCACACTGTTAGATAAGGAAAAGGGACAAGGGGTTAATATGAATCCTCGCTTTGAAGAGATGGCCGAAAATATTCATTTTATCCAGTCCCAAAACTCCTTGGGATTTGATATTACTGATCTGGGGCTGGTACAAGGGGTGAGGATTCCTTACAAGTTTAAGGCTCCAACGTTCGATAAGTACAATGGGACTGCATGCCCAAAATCCCATCTTCAATCTTTCATTGGGAGAATTGTTGTCCACACGAATGACGAGAAGCTATGGATGTACTATTTCCAAGATAGCCTCGTTGGGCGTCTTTGGAATGGTATATGAAGCTAAGCAGGGTTATTGTCAGAAGTTTGAAAGATTTGACGGAGGCTTTTGTTAAGCAATACCAATATAATCTGGACATGGCTCCCAATTGCACGCAGTTGCAAAGCATGTCCCAGAATGCAAAGGAGAACTTTAAAGAGTATGCTCAAAGGTGGCGCCAGCTTGCGGCACAAGTACAACCTCCACTGCTAGAAAATGAAATGGATGACATGTTCATGGGAACATTGCAAGGAGTGTTTAGTGTCATGTTTGGCGACTAAGTTTAATGATATTGTCATAGCTGGGGAGAGGGTCGAAACATCGTTGAAAATGGTTAAAATCCAAGATAACGGAGCTGGAAGTTCTTCAGGAGAAAGAAAACCTTTCGTTGGCCCTCAAAGAATAAGGGAGGGGGAGACTAATGCTATCTATGGAAGATGAAGGGCCCGTGGCTACATGAACTCATTTTACTAAGTGGCAGCTGTCATTATTCCTACCAATCATACTCCTCAACCACCACAACAACGTAACAATTATCTACAAAGGCCTTACTAGCAACGCCAACCTCGCTCTGCTGATCGTGTTTTCGAAGATATCCCTATGACCTATACAACATTGTTGCAGAGGTTGATAGACTTGAATATGATACAACTGAGGATGTTGGCTCCACCACCACCAGGAGATCTTCCACCAGGGGTACGATGTTAATGTAAGATGTACTTTTCATTCAGGAGCTCCATGACATTCAACAGAGAAGTGCAGGGCATTGCACAACAAAGTTCAGGATCTGATAGATTCAAAGGCCATCAACTTTGCGCCACCCCCAAATGTTAATTCTAATCCTATCCCTAATCATGGAGGAGCTAGGATTAATATTATGGAAGGTGGAGAACACTTGAATTTGATCATGGATATAAAGGAGGTGCAAACTCCTCTCTTGTTTGTGAAAGAAAGGTTGTTAAAAGGATATGAGTTTCCAGGATGTGACTTTGATTGTGAGGACTGTGATATGTCTGTGAATGGATGTGAGAAGTTAAAAGCGGGGTTGCAGAATTTGATAAATGAAGGGACATTGCAGTTTGATAGAGTTAACAAACAAAGCGACTATGTTTCTACTGTGACTATCTTCTATGATCCAGCTGACATGCCAGCTCCAGTTCGGAGAGAGTCTGTTACAATCTATGTGCCACAGGAGGTCAATCCTGTTATAATTACTACTCCTGGTCCCGTACCTTATGATGATGACAAAACTGTGCCATGGCATTACGGGTCAGACGTGTATGTACAAGGTCGAAAGGTGGAGGATAAGTATGTTACTATAAACCCTGTTGTTACTAGTGTTGGGGACTTGGGAGGTTTTACCAGAAGTGGGCGACTATCCGAAATAACGATGAAGTTGAAGTTACTGCTAAAGCTAAGGGCAAGCAAGTAGCTAATGAGGAGGTGGTAACCCCGAATGCTGATCAGAATTTCTTTGAAAAATAAGTCGAAGAGTTTATGAGGATAATAAAGAAGAGTGACTATAAGATAATGGAGCAACTGAATCAAACGCCGTCCAAGATTTCAATATTGTCATTGCTGATGTGCTCGCAAGCCCGTAAAGAAGCTTTGATGAAGGTATTGCAGTCTGCATATGTGCCTCAGGAGATTACCGTTAACCAGTTGGAAGCTGTAGTGGCCAATTTAAATGCTAGCCATGGGTTAGGGTTTATCGACAAAGACCTTACAACAGAAGGAAGGAACCATAATAAAGCTTTGCAGATCACAATGGAGTGCAAAGGCGTTGTGTTGTCACATGTCTTGGTTGACACGGGTTCTTCCCTAAACGTGCTGCCAAAGAAGGCTCTAATGAAACTGGAGGTTGATGGTTTTATTCTCCAGCCTAGCGACTTGGTGGTAAAGGTGTTTGATGGCTCTAAAAGGTTTGTTTTCGGGGAGGTAGAGTTACCAGTGAAGATTGGATCCCAAGTGTTTAAATGTGTCTTCCATGTGATGGACATTCAGTCGGCTTACAGTTGTTTATTGGGACATCCCTGGATTCATGCTGCTGAAGCTGTAACATCTACTCTTCATCAGAAGCTAAAATATGTGGTGGACGAACAGGTGGTGACTGTTTGTGGCAATGAGGATATTTTTGTCAGTCACCTGTCTACATTTAAGTATGTTGAAATGGACGGAAAAATTCATGAAACCTTGTGCCAGGCGTCTGAATCGGTAAATGTTAGTTCAATGTCTCTCACTTCTATGTTCCAGAATAGTGAGAAAGAGGGAACTTCTATCTCTTCGTATAAGCAGGCTAAGGAAGTGGTTCATTCAGGGCAGGCCCAAGGCTGGGGCAGGTTGCTAGAGGTTGAGAATAAGAATGATAAGTTTGGCATTGGATACCAACCAGAGCAAGCTAGATGGTCTCAGAACAGCAAGGCAGTAAACTTCAAGAGTGCTGGGATGATTGACCTCAATCATGTGTGTGCCATGGATGAAGATGCTGACAGCGACTGTGACTTGGACAACTGGGTGCGCCCATGTGCTCCCGGGGAAGAAATACAGAACTGGTTTGCTGAAGAGATCATTCAAGTCACCGGTCCAACAGAGTAATTTTCTTTGTTTTCCTTTTATTCATATGCATATCAAGTCCTACACTCTACCCAAGGTGTACAGACCCATTGTAGGGCCACCATTGCTTTCTATGCAGTTAATTTTACCATGAATAAAGGACATTTTATACAAACTGCGTTCCTTTACTTTCTTTTAAAAAAATTCACAAAAAATATAAAAAGGGCAATATTTTTGTTTTTATTCATTTTCCATGAAGCATAATCTGAAATAAGCACATCCTTGTGCAGAGTCAATCATTCGGATTTCTCTGATAACTCTTCTGATATGACCAAGTATGACTTTGATAATCCAATCTACCATGCTGATGAAGGGGTTGAAGAAGATTGTGAACTCCCTGAGGAATTAGCCAGGTTATTGAGACAAGAGGAAAGGGTTATTCAGCCTCACCAAGAAGAGCTTGAAGTCATCAACATTGGGTCTGCAGACGTAAAAAGGGAAATTAAGATTGGGGCCAGTCTGTAGGCCAAGGTAAAGGAAGAACTGGTTGGCATACTTCAAGAGTATGTGGATATCTTGGCTTGGTCATATCAATATATGTCAGGTTTGGATACCGACATCATTGTGTATAAGCTGCCAATGAGGGAAGACTTCCCTCCTGTTAAGCAAAAGCTTAGAAGAACCCATCCTGACATGGTGTTAAAGATCAAAGAAGAGGTTCAGAAGCAATGGGATGACGGTTTCCTTGTTGTGACTAGTTATCCACCTTGGGTAGCTAATATAGTACTTGTACCAAAGAAAGACGGCATGGTCCAGATGTGCGTTGATTACCGGGATTTGAATAGAGCAAGCCCAAAAGATGATATCCCATTACCTCACATTGATGTATTGGTGGATAATACGACTCAATTCTCGGTATTCTCCTTAATGGATGGCTTTTCCAGTTATAACCAGATCAAGATGGCGCCAGAAGACATGGAGAAGATAACGTTCATTACCCCTTGGGGGACATTCTGCTATAAGGTTATGCCCTTTGGTTTGAAGAACGTCGGGGCAACATACCAACGGAAAAAAGTGACTCTGTTTCATGACATGATCCATAAGGAAATTGAATGCTACGTAGATGATATGATAGCCAAGTCCCAAGATGAAGAAGAGCATTTGGTTAACCTCAAGAAGTTGTTTGAAAGATTAAGAAAGTATCGTTTGAGGTTAAATCCAAACAAGTGCACCTTTGGGGTGCGTTCTGGTAAGCTGTTGGGTTTCATTGTTAGTCAAAGAGGAATTGAGGTAGATCCTACAAAGTTTAAAGCAATACAAGATATGTCTGCACCGTGAACTAAAAAAGAAGTGCGTGGTTTCTTGGGGAGATTGAACTACATCGCTCAGTTCATATCTCACCTAACAGCCACATGTGAACCGATATTCAAGCTATTGAGAAAAGAAAAAACGGTTAGGTGGAATGAAGATTGTCAAAGAGCATTCGAAAAGATAAAAGAATACTTCCAGGAACCTCCAATTATAATGCCTCCAGTTCCAGGAAGGCCATTAATCATGTATTTAACTATGCTAGAAGGATAAATGGGATGTATTCTAGGCCAACATGACAAGTCTGGTCGAAAAGAGCATGCAATATACTATCTTAGCAAAACGTTTACTGACTGTGAATCCCGTTATTCACTGCTCGAGAAAACTTGATCCGCTTTGGCATGGGCTGCTAGCCGATTGAGACAATACCTGTTGACTCACACAACCCTGTTAATTTCAAAGATGGATCCTGTTAAATACATTTTTGAGAAACCAGCGTTAACTGGAAGGGTTGCTAGGTGGCAGATGGTGCTTACAGAATACGACATACAATACACTTCTCAGAAAGCCATCAAGGGAAGTATACTTTTAGACTATCTTGCGCAGCAACCCCTTGAAGACAATTATCAGCCAATGAGATTTGATTTCCTTGATGAGGACATCATGTACCTCAAAGCATGAGATTGTGAGGAACCACTTCCGGAGGAGGGGCCTGACCCTGAATCCAAATGGAAGTTGATGTTTGATGGGGCAGTCAATATCAATGGACGTGGAGTTGGTGTCGTTCTTATCACTCCCGAAGGTGTTCTTTTCCCTTCGCTGCCAGAATTACTTTTGGCTGCACCAACAATGAAGCGGAATACGAGGTGTGCATTATGGGAATAGAGGAGGCTATTAATCTCAGGATTAAGACCCTCGATATATTCGGAGACCCCTCCCTCGTGATAAACCAGATTACCAGCAAGTGGTATACACATCAAGAACACTTAATTCCTTACATGGATTATGCCAAAAGACTGTTGACGTTCTTCAAAACAGTAAAGCTTCAGTATATACCACGAGATGAAAATCAATTTGCCAATGCATTGGCTACGCTCTCTTCATCAATCAAAGTCATGTGTTGGAATTATGTCCCCAGAATTGACATCTCCAGGCTTGATGTACCAGCTTATGTGTTTTCTATGGACGCAGTGTCTAATGAGAAGCCCTGGTATCATGATATCAAACAGTTCCTGGAAAGCAAAGAATATCCAGCTGGGGCAACTTCCAATGACAAGATTACCTTAAGGCGACTTGCTGCTAGTTTCTTCTTAAACACTGACGGTGTTCTATACAAGAGAAACTTTGACATGGTCTTGCTCAAATGTGTGGACAAGCAAGAAGCATACATGTTAATGCAGGAAGTCCACGAGGCATCTTTCGGTACTCATGCAGGAGGACATGCAATGGCTAAGAAATTATTGAGATCAGGATATTACTAGCTAACAATGGATGCAGACTGTTGTTCATATGCCCGTAAATGTCATAAATGCCAGATCTATGAAGACAAGGTGCATGTACCCCCAAGCTCGCTCAATGTCATGTCATCTCCTTGGACCTTTTCTATGTGGGGCATTGACATGATAGAAAAAATAGAGTCTGCTGCTTCAAACGGAAATCGTTTCATTTTGGTCGCAATAGATTATTTCACCAAATGGGTCGAAGCAGCAACTTATGCCAATGTCACTCGCCAAGTGGTGGCCAAATTTCTGAAAAGAGATATCATTTGCCGATATGGCATTCCCGAGCTAATCATTACTGACAATGGTTCCAATTTGAATAACAAGATGATGACATAATTATGCTGGGACTTCAAGATTCAACATCACAATTCTTCTCCTTACCGACCAAATGTGAATGGTAAAGTTGAGGCAACAAACAAGAATATTAAGAAGATTGTGCAGAAGATGGTCTTCACTTATAAAGATTGGCATGAGATTTACCATTCGCATTACATGGGTACCTATAATACGGTGGGAGAACTGACTTTCTATAAATGTTGCGGATAGCAAGAGTCGCCACCGACTTTTATTTTATCCATAAGGAAGGGACATAAAAGAACGGGAAAGCCCGTTTTGAAAAGACTTGGGTTCGGGGGGTAGGTTATATAAAGGGAAGGTGTTAGTACCCTTTATATCCATGAGAATCCATGGGCTCTTAGTTACTTAGCTCACTTAAATGTTTTTGAAAAGTGTAGTTTGTGATTAGAAATTTTCTAAGTACTTTGTAATGATCCTCGTATAGATGTATACAAAGCCTTGTTTGAAAATATTTGAAAATATTGTGAGGTGTGAAAAGTATTTTTGAAGAGTAAGAAAGTAACTATGAGGTACCTACCATAGACTAAGTCATTCATGTTCTTATATGTCCTTTCAAGGGTAAGACTATCCCTATTATTAAGGAATAAGTAGTCATTACCTTGGATTTGTTAAGGGACGAGCGTAGGGTCATCGTATGGTCAATGAAGGCAACTTAAAGGGTGTCTTTAGCAATTCGTAGGGACTATCATCATTTATTCGAAGGGACAAGATCATTATCGTAGGCAAGCTCGAAGGGACTTGATCTTTTAAATTTGTAGGGACTTGATGATTTATATGTGAATGGACTTTGCTTAAGACACCCCTATATTCGAGGGATTTAACCATTTTAAATAAGGCAACCAAGAGGGATACCCTAGGAAGTGCAGACAGGGATCTTAGATCGACTTACATGTGTGAATGATTTATTTCAGATATTTATCTTATTTTAATTAAATAAGTCCATTTTAATTTAAATTAAATCTTGTCACGCCCTAAATTACTAACCACGTAGGGAATAATAAAATAAAAAATAAAGGAAGACATTTAAAGGCAAAAAATAAAAATTCCTACACTATTACATGGCTTCGGGACAGTTACATAATAATTAGGCGGAAAATAACACTAAATTATTACATCAAGGAGACAGTTACATAATAAGACGAAAAAAATAAAAATATAAAATATTACAAATTTACACAACAAAATGAATGACAAATGAATAACATAAAGATGAGTTAGAGTTAGAGTGAAAATTAGAGTTCAAGGTTTATAGAGAAAATTATTAGGGTAAATGTGTGTATATATATATATATATATATATATATATATATATATATATATATATATATATATATATATATATATATATATATATATGGGTTAGTGAAAAAGTTAAGGTTGAACACGTTAAAATTCATAAAGAAAATATATAATCAGTTTTAGAGAAACAATTAAGGTTTATATGAAAAATTTAAGGTTTAGGAAAAAAAATCAGGGTTAAAGTTTATAATTTTTTTTGTAAGGTTTACATTAAAAATTAAGGTTTATGAAAAGTTTGAGATTTTAGGAAAAAAATCAAAGTTGTTAGTTATCTGTGCAGATCTAAATATATGTATATAAATAACATAAAATATAATATGAATTAAAAAAAGAACAATGACGTTGCTAATGCAAAATTGCGATCATCGCAACTAAATTGGATCAACACAAGCGTCACGCATCATATACACAAATATGTAAACAGCGTATCGATACGATCCAATCTGAATAGAGTAAAATAAATAATAAAGAAATATATATATATATATATATATATATATATATATATATATATATATATATATATATATATAAACTAACGGAAAAGAAAAAAAGAAAAGTAAAAATATATGTAAAAAAAAGTGAGTTAGTGTATATTAAAAAAGAATGACGTTAGTATATATAAAACAATATATAAGAGTTAGTAAGAATTTGTTACAATACTAATATATTATATTATAAGTTTATGAAAAAAAAGAAAAAAAAGAAATATAAGTTAACATTTAGTAATGAAGCTATGATATGCGAAAACGTGTTTATGCATAAATAATATATGTATATTCTCTAAGAATTATACATTACCTGCAATCAATAGATGCGCCATTGTCTTTCTATCTCGTCTTTTGCTTTCTTCATCTTTCGGTCAGCACACAACATAAATATATATAGGACCAATTAGAGTTAGTATAATGGGCCTAAATATTTATTTTGGATCCCAATAAAATATTAATTAAAAAAATTAAATAAAGTTTAATAATTAAAATAGTTAAAATTAAAATAAAATCTAACAATTCTATTTATTTATTCTAGATCCAATATAAAAATAAAAGGACCCAAAAATTAAAAGTCGGTCGCCAAAGTGCTCGAAAAAATAAAATGAACACATCAAAATAATTGGCGCGAAATAAATGACTCAGAAAAATACAACGTTTGGTCGGATTTTGAAATAAAAATTATGACCGTTTAAACTGCTCAGACTGATCAACATATGGCCAAAAATAGTTGTAAAAATATTTTTAGCATGTCAAGTTAAACCACGTGAACCGCAAATTATTGTTATCGACATTTGCAAACTTAAACTTGACATTTTTTCGTCGACTGATTTTAGGCACAGTTAAAAAATTAATTTGACCAGTCTGTCTGTAAATTCCGAGAAATTATTTCGGCTAATATTAAGACGGAATACATGATATGCTATGCGGATGATGCAAATGAATGCGAAACAAAAAGTCGGTTAGAGTTAAAAATAGAGGGCAAATTTTGGGGTACAACAGCTGCCCCTGTTCAAATTTCTGAAATTTGAAGAGTTGGATTGACATGTAAACCATTTGTAACTTTAAGATTGAAGAAGATTGAACACAAAAGCCCAAAAATTTGCACTCGCCGGTGCGTAGAATAATACTGTTGGTTGGTTGTATTGCTTGAAAGGGCTTAAAGATGTCATTCGGAGAAAAATTCTTCAGATATAATTCTTTGAGAGGAAAGCAATCCCCAATATGAAGATCTAGCTTTTGGGTGGATAAACAGCGGCCCAAGGTAATGATATGGCTTTTGAGAAGATAATCAACGTCCCAAAATAGCCTTCGGGAGGATAAACAACGTCCCAATATAAAGGGATAACCTTCGAGTAGATAAACGACAGCCCAAGGTAACAATATGGCTTTTGAGAAGATAAAAGACGTCTCAAGATAGCCTTCGGGAAGATAAACGACGTCCCAAGATAATGAGATACCCTTTGGGTAGATAAACGACGGCCCAAGGTAATAATATGGCTTTTGAGAAGATAAACGACGTCTTAAGATAGCCTTCGGGAAGATAAACAACGTCCCAAGATAATGAGATAACCTTTGGGTGGATAAACGACGGCCCAAGGTAACAATATGGATTTTGAGAAGATAAACGACGTCTCAAGATAGCCTTCGGCAAGATAAACGACGTCCCAAGATAATGAGATAACCTTTGGGTAGATAAACGATGACCCAGGGTAATAATATGGCTTTTGAGAAGATAAACGACGGCTCAAGATAGCCTTCGGGAAGATAAATGACGTCCCAAGATAATGAGTTAACCTTTGGGTAGATAAACGACGGCCCAAGGTAACAATATGGCTTTTGAGAAGATAAACGACGTCTCAAGATAGCCTTCGGGAAGATAAACGATGTCCCAAGATAATGAGATAACCTTTGGGTAGATAAACGACGGCCCAAAGTAACAATATGGCTTTTGAGAAGATAAACGGCATCTCAAGATAGCCTTTGGGAAGATAAACGACGTCCCAAGGTAACAATATAGCTTTTGAGAAGATAAACGACGTCTCAAGATAGCCTTCGGGAAGATAAACGACGTCCCAAGATAATGAGATAACCTTTGGGTAGATAAACGAAGGCCCAAGGTAACAATATGGCTTTTGAGAAGATAAACAACGTCTCAAAATAGCCTTCGGGAAGATAAACGATGTCCCAAGATAATGAGATACCCTTTGGGTAGATAAACGACGACCCAAGGTAACAATATGGCTTTTGAGAAGATAAACGATGTCTCAAGATAGCCTTCGGAAAGATAAACGACATCCCAAGATAATGAGATAACCTTTGGGTAGATAAACGACGGCCCAAGGTAACAATATGGCTTTTGAGAATATAAACGACGTCTCAAGATAGCCTTTGGGACGATAACTGACGTCCCAAGATAATGAGATAACCTTTGGGTAGATAAACGACGGCCCAAGGTAACAATATGACTTTTGAGAAGATAAACAACGTCTCAAGATAGCCTTCAGGAAGATAAACGACGTCTCAAGATAATGAGATAACCTTTGGGTAGATAAACCACGACCCAAGGTAACAATATGGCTTTTGAAAAGATAAACCACGTCTCAAGATAGCCTTCGGGAAGATAAACGACGTCCCAAGATAATGAGATAATCTTTGGGTAGATAAATAACGGCCCAAGGTAACAATATGGCTTTTGAGAAGATAAACAACGTCTCAAGATAGCCTTCGGGAAGATAAACGACATCCCAAGATAATGAGATAACCTTTGGGTAAATAAACAACGACCCAAGGTAATAATATGGCTTTTGAGAAGATAAACAACGTCCCAAAATAGCCTTCAGGAAGATAAACGACGTCCCAAGATATTAAGTTGTTGATGAAGTTTGTCTGCTGGAGAATTAACCTGAAAAACAAGTTTAGTTCGGTGCAAATATCATGATGTATATAACATTCTGCAAGATAATATTTTATGAGAATGCGTACGATATGATGTGATGTATGTATGAATTAATTATGTAGTTGAAGCGCATGATTAGTTTCGTAGAACAATTGCTGGATGGGGAAAATAAATCCTGATTCGTTATTGAGAAATATGAAGACTTTGTTCCCGTCTTGTTTAATAATATCGTACTTAGACTCCCGTTTTCGTTCGTAGTACTTCTTATTGAAGGATTTAGTTCCTGGAAATCCTGACTGAGGATAAAAGAGATGGACATAGATCTGGGAGACTTATTCGGTCAAGCATCAATTCTTCGGAGGATATGAAACTGTTTGGAGACTTCGTAGAGTTGGAAGTACAAGATATTACTTAAAGTATTCCGTAAGAATATTCGTAGAGATTACTCTGTGGGGATGAACCGGAGAAGATAAGTTGGATATGAACTTTATTGGGGATTCCTACCTCCAATCGTCCTTAGTAAATTATGTTATTATATTTTATGCATTTCTGGTAAACATCAATCATATTCAAAGGCATATATACATTCAAACATAACCAACAGACGTTTCTCGCTTTAATAAAAAGAGAAAAGTAAACCTGAATAAAGAGGGAAAAGTAAAGCTGAACTCGAAAATAGAATCGTTTCAACTTTGAGAGTGTATAACCAATTCTATTTAGAGCTTCTAAGGTTCTTAACTTTCCTAAATAATTTCCCATAAATTCTCATGTCTGGATCCGAAGACATGATACTGACACCATCTGATACTACTGACGTATACAGTTAATTTCCACAATGGATTCTGCTGAGAATCCAATATCAAAACAATATAATGAGAGGAACGTGCTTTCAAATTGTGATGGATCATATACGACCCGGGTATTAGATTTGGAAATAGAGCGTTTCCCCTTGATTGAGGATGAATTGTCCCATAATTGAAGTATCTGAAAGGAGCTACCTCAAGAGAAATAAGCAGAATGCCCCACAATAATATGCCCCTGGCATCGTGAACTATGTAATGTTACCTTTGGTAATTCAGATAGATGAGGAGACCTGCCATTGGCTATTAAGCATAGTTGAATCTTGAGTTGATTGCCCCAAATGAATTAGGCAGTATCATGGCATGCCCCATTGATTTGGAGATAATGATTATGCCCCTCTGTATACATGGGCTTTGATCCAGGAAGCAACTTTGTCTATCGAAAGGACTTTGGTTTATTGAACATTCATCCTATAAGTTCCTCTGTTTGTCAAACACTCAGTTATATTCAAACAATTATATTCAAAAATGCAATGCTTATGTCTGTCTTGAAATTTTGAAAAATAATTATTTTAGTAAGAAAATGTTTATGAAAACTGTGATATTAACTCAAGATTTATAATAAGCCTTAAAGGAGTCAGGATACCTTTTTGTAGCAATACGCTTTTGAACTAACCATGCTTCAGTTAGGACTTTTAAAAGGTTGTAATGTGGCCTGGTTCATGGTTTAAGAAACAAAGGATAAAAGGCTCAAATTTATTTGTACCCAACCCATTCTTCGTGATGTTCTTCAGTCCTATGTTCGATTAACTTATGCATTGAAGCTCCACAGTTTTGGAATTACAACATTGACATTTGTGATGATTCAGGAACCAAACATTTATTTGAAAATTCAGTCATCTTTCTTTGTTCAGGATTCATAGTGACCTCTCTTCCTTTTGACTTTGTTATCCTCTTTTTTTTTGCTTGAACTATTTGTTTCAATATTACAGTCAACGGGATGTCTCAATTTTTACTAAGTCTCCTTCATAGGTTTTGACTTAGTGAGATCTAGATATTGACTTGTAGACTTTTAGTGATTACAGGGAACCATCATTAGTTGTGTACAACACAGACAATTGACATAATTGAGTTAACCGAGTAACTACCCTGTCCCAGGTTATGAATAAGGGTTTTAACTTATTTGAGAAAGAAAACTCCTACTTATTAGGCTCAAAAGGGTTGACTAGGGATTAACTTCCTTATATCTCCACTATTTAGGAATTGAAACAATGCTTGTACATCGTCAGCATAGTCTGTTCAAAAGCATACTGCATAAGATTATGGTATTGTTTTTGTCATCCTCCCTCTAAAGGCTTACAACTTTATCAAGAGTTAAATATCACAAACAGCGAAGTAAAAGCATAATTTTAAGTATAGTGAAGCGAATGGATTAATTCAAGACAAACATATGCAATGATTAATGTAAAACAGTTTGACACAATAGTAAGTGTTTGAGCAAACAAAAGAAATTACAACTAAATAAATCAAATGACGTCCCATCCAAATGGCTGAATGTCTTCGAGTGCAATCTGTGAACTTTTGAGAGCAGTATATTTCACCATGCAATCAAATTTTCCACTTGGCTTTCCCAAGGTGTCCCATATTTCAACAGGAATATGTAGGCTTTCTTTCTTGCTACCTCGGTCAATTTGTCTTGTAGCTTCGATGTTTGATGGACTGTAGTAGAATTCAATTTGACCTTCTGGTGTAACCTCAAGGATTCTTTCATCAATCAGGTCTTGAATCTTATTCTTCAATGTCCAAAAACTATTAGTGTTATGTCCAGGACAATTGGAGTGATACCCACATCTTGCATTGGGATTATAGCGAGGAGAAGAAGTATTGGGCTTTCGAGGAGCGCCTGCCAAGAAATCAATTTCATTTCCAACAAGCATTGCAAAGCTTGTGACAATGGCGTGTTGAATCAGGAGAATTGTCTTCTACACTCCTTGTGTTGCGGTGGATTAGCCCTACAAGACCTTCTTTCTTCAACTGAAGAATTATCATTAGTAGTCGGTCTCTTTCCTTCTCTTATCCTTGTTTTCCTTTCAAACAAGACAGCTTGTTTCACCAGAGGTTGACTGATGATTAAATTCCCGACTCTATTGTCTTGAAGTTTATTGACACATATTCTCAGCTCTTCTTGCCCCTGGGCTAAATTCTGGATAAGAGCCACCTGGGCAATCATCTGAATTCTCATCTCTGCTATCTTAGCTTCCAGTTGTTCCAAATGATCACCCTTGCTGTCTTCAGGATTCTTCTTTTTCATATCCTTAGTGAGGAGGGCTTTCAACTCTTCTTGCCCTTTGGACAAATCCATGATCACCTCTTGAAACTGAGAAATCTGGGTTTAGAGATCCTTGACAGTTTGTTCGAGAGCCATTTCTGCTGAAATAAACAGCGAGACGATTGAGAAACCTATTTGTAAGAAACATGTGATGTAATGACATGGTATGTATATGTTTATGCAATGTTTTCAAGGACCGCATGATTTAAATTTGTTTAAAGAAAACAAAAACAAAATTTTATTAGTAAGGGTTTAATATAAATTTTCCCCTTGGGCTTACAATGAAAGGAAATAACAATAAAGTACAAAAATAAATATATGGGGTTTTAAGTCTCCCATGGATGCTTCCTCTTTGGGTTGAAGTATGTGTTGAGGTTCCGCTCCTCGTGAAGTTGCCTTGTTAAATCCAGAAGTCTTTCTTGACTAGCTCTGAAATGAGTCTTAAAAGTATCCCTTTTCTCCTTCAACTGAATCCAAGACTTCTGCAATTCTTCCAAGTTAGTAGGCATGTCTGGATGCAGGATGGTATAAGGTTCCATAGTGATTGGTAGAACAGCAGGACACGGCATCATAAGAGTCTGAGCACGAGAACGCACCCATCTGAGATAAGGCTCCATAGGAATAGAATACTTTGGCTCCAAAGTCTTGCTATCAATCCTATTCACCTTGTTCCAAGCTCGTATAAACCTTTGATGGTAACCCTGAAGATCGTTGTTGTAGTCGAACATAATACCCTGAATAAGCATGTCATGAGGACCATTACTCCGAGCATAACCAAACTAACGTAGAGCTAAAGAAGGGTTGTAGGTAATGCCCCCTCTTATGCCAAGGAGTGGCACATTAGGGAACTCCCCACAACGATCAATGATAGTAACATTCTCCATAGATCAAGAGCACCAATGAATATATGAATGAGAAAGTGACATAATCCTCTTAGACCACCTCAAACCTTGTTCATTCTTCATCAATGATCGAGGAAGGTGAGAAATAAATCACCTAGCCAATAAATGTATGCAGCACATCAGAGTTCCTCTCACCTTCGTAGTACGAGTGTGAAGAGAATGTAAAATGTCTCCAAGTAATGTAGGCACTGGGTTGTGAGTCAGAAATATGTTGATGGCGTGTACGTCTATGAACTGGTCTAGATTAGGGAACAACACTAAGCCATAGATTAATAAGGCTAAGATCTCCTTAAAAGCATCATAACTCATAGCATTCAAGAACACATGATCCTTCTCCTTCAATACCTTAGCAAGAATACCTTTAACTCCGTTCCTCGTTTTTAGGACAATGTCTGATTTCTTCAGATGTAGGGCTGCAACAATGACTTCGGGTTTAGGCTCATTCTCTAAGCCTGTGAAGGGTCTCTGATCAAGGATAGGTATACCCATTAGTTTGGAGAACTCTTCCATTGTAGGAACCAGCTGATAGTCGGGGAATGTGAAGCAATGATGTTTAAGATCAAAGAACTAAAATAGGACACTCATCATGTCTTCATTGAACCCTGAAGTGACTAGATCCAGTAGGTGACCATGTCTCTTGATGAACTGAGAGTTTTCAGAAACTTGAGAGACCAATTCCTTAAGCTTAGAAGGTATCCCTACAAAGTTCATCCAGATAGTATTCCTACGAGCAGAAGCCATGACCTGCAACAAAGAACAAAGATAAATCTTTTGGTCCTTGAAATGGTTAGTGAAAATTCTATGCTTATGATGTCATGATGTCATGATGTTATGCTCAATCACAAACATGTGGCACACACAAACAAGTCACACAATAGCCCTAGGTTTGAAGGCTTGCATAAGGTTTAAACGTAAGTACCCTCCCCGGAAGTTTAGATGGTTCATCCTGTCCTACAAAGTAACCAGGTTCTAAGGGATCTCAATATCATTGATCCTTCCCAAGGGTGGTTGTTCAGTAGGAAACTTACTTGCCAACCAAAACCCTCCAAGTTTAGGATCTCAATGAGCGTAATATCGAGTATCAACCAACTTTAGACTTCTCCAAAGCCGGCTATCTCACTACATTCTAAGGACCAAGATGGGATGACTAAGGTTCTAAAGGTCAGTTAGTGTATTGACAACATATGGCAGCCCCATATTATCCTTAACTTACTTAAGGAACATAAGCACCAATCAATAAGTCACACTAAATATGGCCACCAGATCAACCATATCGGTATACGCCGTACAATTTCCTTGGTTTATTGCCATTTACCTAAGGTACAATAGATCCGGGTTAGGATCTTTCACACAAAAACCCAACAGAAAAGTAAAGCAAACAAAGCAAAAAATTTAAGTGATCTAATTCCTAAGGGTACCCATCTTTTACTTAGTAACTCCCCAGCAGAGTCGCCAGTTCTGTAATACGGTGGGAGAATTGACTTTCTATAAATGTTGCAGATAGAAAGAGTCGCCACCGACTTTTATTTTATACATAAGGAAGGGACATAAAAGAACAGGAAAGACCGTTTTGAAAAGACATGGGTAAGGGGGGTAGGTTATATAAAGGGAAGGTGTTAGCATCCTTTATATCCATGGTTATCCATGGGCTCTTAGTTACTTAGCTCACTTAAATGTTTTTGAAAAGTGTAGTGTGTGATTAGAAATTTTCTAAGTACTTTGTAATGATCCTCGTAAGGATGTATACAAAGCCTTGTTTGAAAATATTTGAAAATATTGTGAGGTGTGAAAAGTATTTTTGAAGAGTGAGAAAGTAACTATGAGGTACCTACCCTAGACTAAGTCATTCATGTTCTTATATGTCCTTTCAAGGGTAAGACTATCCTTATTATTAAGGAATAAGTAGTCATTACCTTGGATTTGTTAAGGGACGAGCATAGGGTCATCGTATGGTCAATGAAGGCAACTTAAAAGGTGTCTTTAGCAATTCGTAGGGACTATCATCATTTATTCGAAGGGACAAGATCATTATCGTAGGCAACCTCGAAGGGACTTGATCTTTTAAATTTGTAGGGACTTGATGATTTATACGTGAAAGGACTTTGCTTAAGACACCCCTATATTCGAGGGACTTGACCATTTTAAATAAGGCAACCAAGAGGGATACTCTAGGAAGTGCAGACGGAGATCTTAGATCGACTTATGTGTTTGAATGATTTATTTCAGATATTTATCTTATTTTAATTAAATAAGTTCATTTTAATTTCAATTAAATCCTGCCACGCCCTAAATTACTAACCACGCATGGAATACTAAAATAAAAAATAAAGGAAGAAATTTAAAGGCAGGAAATATATAATCAGTTTTAGGGAAACAATTAAGGTTTACATGAAAAATTTAAGGTTTAGGAAAAAAAATCAGGGTTAAAGTTTATAAATTTTTTTTTAAGGTTTACATGAAAAATTAAGGTTTATGAAAAGTTTGAGGTTTTAGGGAAAAAAATCAGAGTTGTTAGTTATTTGTGCAGATCTAAATATATGTATATAAATAACATAAAAAAATAATATGAATTAAAAAAAGAACAATGATGTTGCGAACGCAAAATTGCGATCATCGCAACTAAATTGGATCAATACAAGTGTCACACATCATACACACAAATATTTAAACAGCGTATTGACACGATACAATCTGAATAGAGTAAAATAAATAATAAAGAAAACTATATATATATATATATATATATATATATATATATATATATATATATATATATATATATATATATATATATATATATATAACGGAAAAAAGAAAAGAAAAGTAAGAAATATATGTAAAAAAAAAAGTGAGTTAGTGTATATTAAAAAAGAGTGACGTTAGTATATATAAAACAATATATATAAAACAATATATAAGAGTTAGTAAGAATTTGTTACATTACTAATATATTATATTATAAGTTTATGAAAAAAAAAGTAAAAAAATAAATATAAGTTAACGTTTAGTAATGAAGCTATGATATGCGAGAACGTGTTTATGCAGAAACAATATATGTATATCCTCTGAGAATTATACAACACCTGCAATGAATAGATGCGTCAATGTCTCTCTATCTCGTCTTTTGCTCTCTTCCTCCTTCGGTCAGCACACAACATAAATATATATAGGACTAATTAGGGTTAGTATAATGAGCCTAAAAATTTATTTTGGAACCCAATAAAATATTAATTTAAAAAATAAAATAAAGTTTAATAATTAAAATAGTTAAAATTAAAATAAAAACTAACAATTCTACTTATTTATTCTAGACCCAATATAAAAATAAAAGGACCCACAAAATAAAAGTCGGACGCCAAAGTGCTCGAAAAAATAAAATGAACACGTCAAAATAATCGGCGCGAAATTATTGACTCAGAAAAATACAGCGTTTGGTCGGATTTTGAAATAAAAATTATGACCGTTTAAACTGCACAGACTGATCAACATATGGCCAAAAATAGTAGTAAAAATATTTTTAGCATGTCAACTTAAACCACGTGAACCGCAGATTAATGTTACCGACATTTGCAAACTTAAACTTGACATTTTTTCGTTGACTGATTTTAGGCACAGTTAAAAAATAAATTTGACCAGTCTGTCTGTAAATTCCGAGAAATTATTCCGGCTAATATTAAGACGAAATACATGCTATGCTATGCAGATGATGCAAATGAATGCGAAACAAAAAGTCGGTTAGAGTTAAAAATAGAGGGCAAATTTTGGGGTACAACAATACCGTACGTCAGTCAGGACGTCTACTGGGGAAACTCCGTTTTCCCTAGTATATGGCATGGAGGCAGTCTTATCGGTGGAGGTGGAAAGTCCTTTTTTACGTGTGATGATGGATGTCAAGCTCGACGAGGCTGAATGGATGCGTGCCCGGTATAACCAATTGTGTCTAATTGATGAAAAGAGATTAACAATTGTGTGTCATGGACAACTTTATCAGAGGAGAATGAAGCGACCTTTTGATCAACGAGTATGCACTCGGGAGTACCAAGTTAGCGAGCTGGTACTTAAAAGGATCATTCCTTCAGGTTCAGATCACAGGGGCAAGTGGACACCAAATTATGAAGGCCCATTCATAGTAAAGAAAGTCTTATCTGGAGGAGCACTGATGCTCACTACTATGGATGGTGAAGACTTCCAGTCCCCTGTTAACTCGGACGCAGTTAAAAAATACTTCGCATAAGAAAGGCCCGCTGGACACAAAAACAGAATTATAAGTCCAGGAAAAAAAGGGCATCCCGGCGAGCTAAAAACATAATAAAAAAATCTCGGGCAAAATTTAGGGAAAGGATAAAAAATTGTACACCCGCTGAGTTGAAAAGCCACATTGGACAGCTCGAGAAAAAAAAGGTATCCTGGAGGATTGAAAACCCGAAAGGGCGATCCACGCAAAATAAGGGAATAAGCGAATGACTGCGATCCGGGTAATCTGTACCACATCATCGTCTCAATTAATCTGGCAATATCCAAAGGATAGGAATCAGTCTCATCCTTCTCTTCAGAAGGTAAAGGCAAGAGCGGAAAGTCATGAAGATATACTGGTTATAGCAGAAAGGAAACTCATTGGAATGTCGTGTACATTGCCATTAGGATAGATTCTTTTTCTCAATTTTGTGGTGGCTACCTCTTTCCAGGTGGTTGCTTCCTAAATGTAAATTCTCGCCTATTTAGAGGCTCATCCATAAAAGAATATTCAGTCAAAAATCTTAGTTTTTGTTTCCTGTTTTGTTTACTTTGTTTGCAAAAATGTCCTAAATTTTTGGTAAAAGAACATTGCATATAAACTTGTTGGCTTTATGAATGGCGTGCGAAAGGAAAACATCTAAAAATACTTTGAACGACAAGTGACATGTAATGATTAACTCATTCCATGTAATTTCCCGGGGCATAGGAATGCACTTTTGTTGTTGCAGGTACAAACGGTGAGTGTGTGTTCCCATTTAGCTTTTCCACAGCTGAGTCAAGATGGAGATGTTAATCCCAGCAGAACTTCAAGTTGAACAGTTCTTCTCCCCATGCATGGTCAGCAATGAAGTTTTTCCAACAGGTAGCTGGAGGTCTTGCATTTCTCCACAGATTTCAGAGTGTTCGAATTCGTTTCCCAGCAAAGGTTATCTAACCAAGCCTCATCCTCAGCCAAGCCTGAAGATGGTATTCCCCATAGAGTTTCATGTTTGGAAGTTGTCCAGCATTGAAATATTCCCCAGAAAGTTGCCAATTTATTTCTGGTCCTTGTGACAAAACAGCCAGTTGTTCATTTCCTCAGCCATAATCAAGCATTGTCAAAGCATCTTGATCTCATTCCTCAACAGAATACTTTACAAACATCATTCTTCCCTGTAGAGTTACCACTCTCCTATCGAATCATACATTTCTGATACTCGTCCATATCATTGTTAACACTCGTCCGTGTTATCTTTTTACAAACACTCGTCTGTGTTTGCTACCTATCTAATACTCGTCCGTATCGTTGTTAACACTCGTCCGTGTTATCTTTTTACAAATACTCGTCTATGTTTCTTACCATTCTGATGCTCGTCCGTATCATTTTTAACACTCGTCCGTGTTATCTTTTGGCAAACATTCGTCTGTGTTTATTACCTTTCTGATACTCGTCCGTATCATCTTTAACGTTCGTCTGTGTTATCTTTTTACAAATACTCGTCTGTGTTTCTTTGATCATTGTCAGATACTCATCTGTATCATTGACTTAGGGCACTCGTCTGTGTTTCCTTGATGATCATCCAATACTCGTCCGTATTGAAGAGGTTTGAAATCCTGACGGTGGGATTAAACGTCAAATTTTTTACCGGTTTCTTGGCATAACAGGTCATCCGAAGAAGACTCGTTCGTCTTAAGCACCACATATCTAAGAAAGATTTGTGAAGAGGACTCGTCCGTCCTAGAGCCATATATCTACGCAAGGTATATGAAGAGGGTTCGTCTATCCTATTTTGTGCATGTCTATCCCACAGGCTTAAGTGCACTACCGGTCCTGGCGTAACAGGTTATACGAAGAAGACTCGTTCGTCTTAGGCCATATATTTGAGAAAGATATATGAAGAGGGCTCGTCCGTCCTGTATTTTATTCAACTGGCGTAACATGTTTGTTTGAAGGAAGCTCGTCCGCTCCGTTTGATGTTGAATCTACACAAGATTTTGGTCCTGAGTTACTTTTCATCCCAGTAAGGGTCTCAAGCAGTTTGTTATATTGGATTGGTTTTTTTCCCATTCCCTTTCTTATTCTCCGACAGAGTGCAAATTTTTGGTTCTTATGGGTATTCAATCACAATTCATCTCGAACAGCCGACAACCTAGGCTATCATCCTTTTCAGATTAACAGATGTTTGAATAGGGGCAGCTGTAACACCCCAAATTTTCCCTCTCTTTTTATCATCATAAGGATAGCATAACCATACCATATTTTAGCATTTGGCATCGAAAAATGAGGCATGATACTCACATGTTTTAGAATAAGGTACATGATCAATTATCTGGACAACTCAGAATTTTTAAAAGTCAAGCCAATAGCCTGGTGACATTTCAAGAAGCTCACAAGGTCTTCTCATATCTTGTACAAGCCCAAGGTCATCCTTAAAAGTTCATAAGAGAGAAATTCCATCAGAAGTTCAAAAGGGCAACATTCTCCTATGCAAGGGAAGCCCTGATTACGATTTTGAACCAGATCCTCATATCCTCTTAGCTTTGACCAATTCTTATGGTTAAAGGCTCTCATATAATCTACAAGGCTTATATATGAAATTTGAGGCAAAAATTCACTGAGAAAGTCAAGTATTTGGGCAATTACTTGTTAGTGAAGCAAGAAAGTCAACCGAACAGTACAAAAAGTCAACTGGAAGCTTTTAGTGTTTTGATCATGATTATCAATCTTTTGAAGTCATATTTTATCAAGGAATAGCTTGGGTGAGATCAATTGTCAAGAATCAGGAATGTGCATAAAGTTGCTAAATATGGAAATTTAGAAGTTTCTATTTTTGGAAATATTTGCCCTAAATATTCAAGCTATTATTTCATGTGCAAAAAAGCTCCAGATGATCTTTCCGTGAACATGAAAGTTGTAGATCATTATTTTCCCTTTCCAAAAAGTCCAAGAACACATCCATAGCATTTTTAGAACTCAAGATATGATTTATAGAAGTTTTGATGCATTTTAGGGTTTTTTTTGTGCACATGTGTCAAATTGCTATTGGTCTATTTCCTTTGATTTTGGTGTCACGTGTTGGTAATTTACCTAAACATTTTTTATGTCCATCACTATTTTCTTGCGTGACCAAGGTGTGTGGGAGAATTATTGGTTGCTGTTACTACATTTAAATGAAAAGTTATAAAGAAGTTGAGAAAAATATTACAAAAGGAGATGGTACCAAAAATGGTGATCAGCATGGTACAACTTGATGACACGTCCTTTTTCATTTGGCTACAAAAAATGTGTCACACTTTTTCCACTAATGCTCACACTTTTGGTACCACAAGGAGAGGAAGTTCCCACGTGACCCGCTCTCCATGGGACCTCACGCATACCAACTATCCCCATTTTGATTTTCTTTGTTTCTCATCATCAACTAATAACGGCAAGCCAGCACATGAGAGCATCATAATAAAAGTAAACCGCACTGCAGGGGATCTTTTGGGCAGTAACAAACTTGAGAGGCTGAAGGAGAAGGTCATGAGGGCTCTGCGTCTTAGTGGAAACAGGATTCTCACACTCTCACAAAAAACACCTTTTCTATATTTTTGAATTATTCACCAAAAGTTTGAGAGGCTTTTCATTACACTACAAGGAGCTCACACAAATTATACTCTCGATTCACTCTGAATTTCATTTCCATCATCATTCACTTCGTGTTAGTCTCACTGCATTTTTTTCTGAAGTTGAATCATAGTTATTTTCATCATCATCTCAAAGACATAATGGTGGATGGATGTTGGTGCAAATCATCTTCATGTTCATTGATGACCAGGTGAATATAGGCCTTTATTTGGCTCTAAATTAATCTAGGAGGCTTGATACGTGTAGCACACCTCTGGATTTTTTAAATCTTTCAAGAGAAGTTCAACTTCAGGTTTGTGATTCATCCCTAACTTGCTTTGATCTGTTTGTTTCTGGACTGGTATCATGATATACTTGCTTGATTTGACCTAATGGAAGTATCGAAAAGCCTTGTGTGATGATTGATTGAGTTTTGGTGTTTTTGTGGTGAACTGTTTTGCTTTGATTCTTGTTAATCTTGAAGTGTTTGTAATTTTTGTTGATTAATCTGTGATCTATGGAGCACATGCTTCATGTTGATGTGTGTTTGAGTCGTTTCTGGAATTTTTTGGTGACTTGTGCTTGCCGGAAGCTATCGGAGAAGGTGACCGAAGTAAATTCCGGCCGATCATATTCATCAACTTGCCTCAACTTTTGTTTTATCTCGAATAAGTCCTGGCCGTTAGATGCATGCGGATCCGTTGGTTCGTAGTGTGACACTTCATAAATGAGGAGGGGGTGTCGTTCACGTGACTTTGTGGTTTTGTTATTTTCTTTATTTTTGTTTTACTTTATTTATTAGTTTATTATCATTTTGCCCAAATATTTTTTGAGTGTTAGATCTGGAGGGATATCCTGAGTTTGAATTTCGCACGTTGGATCTGAGTACTATAGGATTTCGTTGACTGTACATATCAACCTTAGGATTATTTGACTTGCTAACTCATTATGATGACCGTAGATGAGTAGGACTTCTTTGGATTGTTGACTGAGTTTGAGGCGCCTTGGGCCTAGGCTGCTATGCACACCTCCCATTCTTTTGAGCCCAATTAATTGATCTGAATTCCTTTACTGAGTGCACCCCCTTTACTTTTTTGTTTATTTTTATTTTCTTTTATTATTTGTTTGGATTTTTAATTTTTTTTAAAATAGTTAGAGGTTCTTAAAATTCACCAAACAATTCATGAAGGTTAATTTTAATTTTATTTATTTTGTATGTTTTTATTTTCCATTTATTTTTATTTCTCGTATTAGAATTAATTGTTTAGTTTATTTTCTTCTTTTATTTCTTTTAATTCACATGTTGTTTTGTTTATTTTCTAGTTTGATCATGGATTTGAATTTTGACTTGATTTTTTTTGCTCTTGATTAGTAACATGATGTAGTTTGTTGGTGATTTATCTCATTATTTTTAGGAATTTGTAGGCTGATTTTTGCCAAGTTGCTTAGGAATGAAGTTTCAAAACCCTAATTCTTGTTTATGAAGTTCTTTGACCTAATTTGCTTCTGATTTTGATCTTGTTCTTTTGGTATGATGTTATCACATGATTAATGAACCCTCGTATGAATTGTAGAATTTTTGAGTGCACTTTCGAATTAATATGAGTTTTCTTGTTGGCTTGCCTTATTTCGCATATTTTCTAGTCATATGCTTGTTTCTTAGGCTAGGAGGGCACTTGTGAAAAATCCTATAGGGTGTTTAGAGCTTTCTTTGTATGAGGATAGGTCCCTAGTCCTTATTTACTGTTTGTGCCTTGATTTGGTTTGTGTTACTTCTTTTTGAAGTCTATACACCTATGTACATGTTCACTTAGTCTCCTATGCTTATGTGTTTCTCATGTTGACAATGTTTAGACTTATATGCTTCCTTTCTTGATCTCTTGTTTTGCTTCGGCACATTCTTGGCATGTTAGGATTCTGGTTTTGAGTTGTATGATATTTGGTTGGCTTATGCGTTAGGTGTTACTTCATGTACGCTTAGCCTTTCCATAACTAGTTAGTGTTGCCTTATAATGCTTTGTTTGTTCTACTTTTTTTCCTTGGTTTTGTTTGATGCATCTTGGCATGTATTTGAGGTGAATCACTTCTTGTTATGATGTGTTGAATTGTTCTTTTGTTTGTTTACATATCATTTGAACTCATTTGGTTTTATAATATTATGTGTGAATAATTCTAACCATTTCAAGGGCTCATGGTAAGTGAAGTGTGGATGATATCCACATTTATACTCTTCATCTTATCTTCTTATTTTGCTTTCTCATTTGTTTTTGTGATGTGCCTTATTCCATCTTGTGTTCAACTTCATATGTTCCCCTTTAGATGCAACTTATCTCCTTTAGAGGAGTAAGTTGTAATCTGGTTCTTCTTTCTTCTTCTCTTTTCTTTCTTTTTTCATTAGGATAGATTTCAAACCATATTAACCCTAGGACCACCTTTGCATGATAACTTTAGGATTAGACTTTCCCCATTAGATTTTACCTTTAAGATCCTTTTTGTTTCTTTCTCTTTCTCATCTCAAAACCAAAACCTAAAAAATACTTAATAATGGTTGAGGTAGCCTTGTGTGTATAGACTTATTCCATGGGGAACTTGTAGTCTTCCCATCTTGGGATAGTACAAGCTTGTCTAGCATGATGTACAAGTCTAATCATGAGATTACTTTCAGGAAGAAAATCATAAAAAAGACTTTTTCACAAAGATTACAAAAAACACTTAATAAAGTCAACGAGTTAATAAGCTTAAGCCCTAATCTCTGGAACCATGTTTTGGGGATCTTCTCCTTACTTGAGTGTGTTTGTTATATTATTCCATCTTGGAATGTAGTAGCAAGTACACATTCCATGGAAAAGAGCTTGAGTTCACTTTCTTGTGCCACACTCATAAAAAACTTCTAAAAAATATTGGACAAAGAATAAACGTCTCTCCTTCAGGACTTCTTTTCTCATCACCCTCACTCTTTACGTACGAACATGCTCCTACTTGTCACTTTGCAAGATGGTAACGCACTTGTTGTCTGAGCCTGCAACACCTGAGCATTGACATAGGCAGTTCAAGCCTTAAGACACAAGTAATCTTTTCCACCCCTAGTTAGGGGAACTACGACGACTCTGATCCTCATGTCCAGATGAGGTACGTAGGCAGCGGGGTAGGGCCCGTTCGAGCACTCTTTTATTTTCCCTACATTTTACCCTTTTCTTTTCTTTTCTTATCCAGTTACAGTCTTTCTTTTTGCAGCAACTTTCATTTCTTCACCCTTTGAAACAGTTTCTTTGCAAGCGTAGATCCCGTCGGGTACAACGAAAGATCTGGGGTGCTAATACCTTCCCAGGTCATAACTGACTCCCGAACCCAGTCTCTTTTGTTCCTAGGACCTGTGTCCTTCCTTTCTTTTCTTCGGTTTGTGCAGCATTACCATTCCCGTTCCTTCGGGATAAAAATGCCTGGCAGGAGACTCTACTTCATTCCGTGCCACTTTCGCGTTTGTACCAGGATGGAAATCCAGGGAGCGACAGCTGGCGACTCTGCTGGGGATCGAACCCATAATCTCTGGTTTCCCCTTGAAAGTCTCTCCTAGTGCTTGCGTGTTTATGCTTCTTTGTGTGATTGATTGTTTGTTGTTGCCTGTGTATTTTACTATTGTCTATTTATAGTATTATTTACAGCTTTATTTACAGTTTTTAGTATTTATTTTCATGCATCATATTTTATAATGGACTGTCTAGACTGGATTTCTTCTGTTTGACGGGACTTGGGTGATATTGTTACTGTGAGATGGGCTCATTACCAAGGCTTGAGTACACCTTTGGACTTAGAGTGGTTCCAATTTGGCCTCATGAGATCATGTCATGGGGGTAGTAGTGAGTTCCACGCCCAGATTTGCGACCGTCTTGGAAATGTATTAATTTAAGGATCTTCCCTTCTCATTTCACGACCTCGATAGTTATGTGCAGCTAGGGACCGATCATTGAGAACCTTATGGAAACATCCCTCTCCAGTGGTGATAGTGGCAGACCATATTTTGTGGCAAACCCATTCGCACCCGAGGGCCCACTAGGAACTCGCATAGGATGGCCTGATTCTCTTGTAGGAGCTCAGTGAGAGCATCTGATCGTATGGCGATAGTAATGTATCCTACGGGCTGAATGTACTGTTGTTTCTCGATTCCAGCGCTCGAAGCTGGGGAATTATGCTTGTTTTCCCGGACTCACGCTGAGACCTCCATGAGTAGTATATAATGCCAAACCGATCCCCTGATTTGGTCATGAGCCATTTATCGGAAATGGTGAACGTATTATTGTTATTCGGCTTTGAGAGTCCGTGATGTTTGACCCGGAGCAGTACCCGTGAGTTTGGGAGGGGTTTACAGGTTTGCAGGAGCCCTTAACCTCATCATACCTCATTATCAGTACAATCCTGTGACTTGATATGGTTACATGGATCCTGGAGTTCTTAAGTTATCTGATATTTGATCTGGGCTTATTTGAGACTGAGTTTTTGTTCTTGGGGCATTATTTAGAGGATTCTAGTTCTTGGTCACTTGGCTCTAATATTCAGTATCCAGACAGTCTCCAGATTGATCATATGTCTGCATTGCATTTGCATTGCATCATACTCACATTAACTGTTTGTGTTTTCATTTCCTCAGGTCATTATTTGCATACAGTTCTAGTAGATATTCCTTATACAGATGGCAGAAGTCAAAAAAGGGCTAAGAAAGAGAAATGTTCATTACACTTTTCTTCAACCAGAGGTCAAGAGCATTCAGAAACTGATGGGTTTGATGAACGATCAGGTTTTAGGTGACTTCAGAAAAAGATATGGTCAGATTTTGAAGTATGTAGACAAGCCAACTGCAGATCAGAGATATAGTTTGCATACCTTACTCCATTTTTATGATCCTCCATTGCAGTGTTTCGTATTTCCAGATTATATTCAAGCTCTCACTTTGGAAGAGATTTCTAGCATCCTTAGTGTTCCTGTCAGAAACAGTTTACCTTATTATGGTTCAGAGATAATTCTTCAGGAGGAAGAGATAGCTAAAGTGTGTCATATACCAGCTACAAAGGTGAAAGAAGGGTTTGCAAGTCAGTGAAGGTAGAGGACTCCATTGGAATATACTCATAGCAGAAGCTGAAGGTTATACACGAGAGAATAAGTGGGTTAATTTTAGTGTTGTGCTGGCCTTGATGGTGTATGGAGCTAGTCTTTTCCCAGGAGAAAAAAAGTTTGTAAGCATGGAAGTGATGTCTATCTTAGCTAAATGGAACCCCATACCAACCTTGTTGGGAGATTTCTATTACAGTGTTCATTACCAAAATGAGAAAGGAAGAGGTGGACCAGTGAATTGTTGTGCTCCATTGTTTGCTGATTGGCTCGCTAAGCAACTCCCGAAATCAGGACCTTTCAAGGAATTGAAAGAGGAGTGGAGATGGTCCAGGAAGTTGATGGGATTATCTTCTGGAAATATAGTTTGGGGATGTAATAGGGACTTGTTAGGCAAAGAGTTACTTGTTAGTTGCGGTGATTTTCCTAATGTGCCTTTGCTCGATAGGAAAGGAGCGATCAATTACAATCTGATATTATCAAGGAAATAATTTGGGTATCCCCGGAAGATTGCACCATCAGATGAAGAAATAACTGATTCACTATATCTCCCGGTGGAAGGTAATAGGGATTTGCTTATGAGGGCATCTCAGGCTTGGGCCCATAAGGTAAATAAAGGTAAGAGAGAATTTGAAAAGATAGACCCAAAGACATATCCTCCTTTTGCTACTTGGTTACATGCTCGTGTAGAGGCTTTCCTTCTTTCATTTTCAGCTGAAGCTCCATTGTACCCAAAGGAGGTACCCATTCAGGACACTGTCTCTGTTGAGAAATACAAGAAGCTGGAGGCATTGATACAGGAGTTGAGAGTTGAAAGCATGGAGATGACTAGCTTATATCATCGAGCAGTCAGTTCTAAAACAGAAGTAGAGGAGAAGCTCCAGAAGATGCAGAGAGATCAGGAAGCTAAAGAGAAGGAGTTTGTTGGAAGGGAAGCTTACTTCCAAAGGAGAGGTTTGATGGACTCAAGGAGAGAAGAAGAGCACAAGAAGCTTCATAAGACTCTCAGGGAGGCCATAAAATCCATCACCTGGCTGCAGGAGATAAGGGACAAGGATCAGAAGGAGTTTGAGGAGAAAGAGAAGGTGTACAAGTTACAAATCCAAGACCAGAAAGATGAATTGGAGAAAGTTCACATGATACGGAGGGAAAAGACCCAACAGTTGGTACAGAGTCAGCAGGCTTTGGAGGAGGCACTCAAGGAGATTGCAGATCTCAAGTTGAGGGCTGAAGTGAAGAAAGCTAGGGCAGAGGTGGGACTTACAGGGGAGGAGGCTTAATCTTCTTGCAGTTTAGAGTTCTAGTTTCTTTTCTTGTATTTTGGATTACCTACAGGCTTGTTGTAGGAATCTCATTTATTTTTCCTGCACTTTATTTGTAAGACTTGTAACCCTTCAGGGAATTGTTGCTATTGTTGCCTTTTTAAGGTTTTTATTTATTATAGTAGTTTCATGTGCTTAATCTTCTGAGTATGCTAAAACCTGTTTGTCCAAAGCCATCAGGATCTGAATACCTCTCAAAGAGAGTTTGTGATAGAAAGTCAATTTCCAAAAGAAAAGGCCATCTGGATTATCCTGCTAAAATACCGGAACTGGGGCACCAAATGCCTGACAATGGAAGCACGAATAGTTGCATTGCATGCATATAACACGGTGTTTGTTTTGCAGGTACAATTACCAGGTTTCTAACGTCTCTTCTGATTACAGGAACTATAGCTCCAAAGAAAGGGCCCAAGAAGATCCACAGATATCCAACAAAGGAGAACAGAGAAAAAGTAATGGATCAGATGCAGACAGACTTGGAAGACTTACATACAAGAATGGATAACTTCATGACCCTTATGAATGGAATGGGTCAAACTTAGGAGCGCTTGCGCGAGATAATAGAGAATAATTAAGCTATGAACAATGGTCCAGTAGATGGAGGCAATCGCAATGGGGCTGGTGCCCGTCATGTTGAAATCCTTGTAGTACAACCTGGGGTTACCATTATCAATGATGGAGTGAATAACCTTCAGATGGATGGACAGGATGAGCAGTTCACATTGTTAGATGAGGCAGAGGGACAAGGGGTTGATATGAATCGTCGCTTTGAAGAGATGGCCGAACAAATTCGTTCTATCCAGTCCCAAAACTCCTTGGGATTTGATATTACTAATCTAGGGCTGGTACCAGGGGTGAGGATTCCTTACAAGTTTAAGGCTCCAACGTTAGATAAGCACAACGACACTACATACCCAAAAACCCACCTTCAATCTTTCATTGGGAGAATTGCTTCCCACACGGATGACAAGAAGCTATGGATGTACTATTTCCAAGATAGCCTCGTTGGGACGTCTTTCGAATGGTATATGAAGCTAAGCAGGGTTACTGTCAGAAGTTCGAAAGATTTGGCGGAGGCATTTGTTAAGCAATACCAATATAATCTGGACATGGCTCCCAATCGCACACAGTTGCAAAGCATGTCCCAGAATGCAAAGGAGAGCTTTAAAGAGTATGCTCAAATGTGGCGCCAGCTTGCAGCACGGGTACAACCTCCACTGCTAGAAAATGAAATGGCTAACATGTTCATGGGAACATTGCAAGGAGTGTTTATTGAGCGTTTAGCGTCATGTTAGGTGACTAAGTTCAATGATATTGTCATAGCTGGGGAGAGGGTTGAAACATTGTTGAAAATGGGTAAAATCCAAGACAACGGAGCTGGAAGTTCTTCAGGAGCAAGAAAACCTTTTGTTGGCCCTCAAAGAAGAAGGGAGGGGAGATTAATGTTGTCTATGGAAGAGGAAGGGGTCGTGGCTACAGGAACTCATATGACCAAGTGGCAGTTGTCACTATTCCTACCAATCATGCTCCTCAACCACCACAACAACGCAATAATTATCAACAGAGGCCTTACCAGCAATGCCAGCCTCGCCCTGCTGACCGTGTTTTCGAAGCTATCCCCATGACCTATACAACATTGTTGCAGAGGTTGATAGACTTGAATATGATACAACTGAGGATGTTGGCTCCACCACCACCAGGAGATCTGCCATCAGGGTACAATTTTAATGTAAGATGTGCTTTTCATTCAGGAGCTCCAGGACATTCAACAGAGAAGTGCAGGGCGTTGCACAACAAAGTTCAGAAGCTGATAGATTCAAAGGCCATCAACTTTGCGCCACCGCCAAATGTTAATTCTAATCCTATCCCTAATCATGGAGGAGTTAGGATTAATGTTATGGAAGGTGGAGAACACTTGAATTTGATCATGGATATAAAGGAGGTGCAAACTCCTCTCTTGTTTGTGAAAGAAAGTTTGTTAAGAGGATATGAGTTTCCAGGATATGACTTTGATTGTGAGGAATGTGATATGTGTGTGAATGTATGTGAAAAGTTTAAAGCGGGGTTGAGAATTTGATAAATGAAGGGACATTGTAGTTTGACTGAGTTAACAAACAAAGCGAATATGTTTCTACTATGACTATCTTCTATGATCCAGTTGACATGTCAGCTCCAGTCCGGAGAGAGCCTGTTACAATCTATGTGCCACAGGAGGCCAGTCCTCTTACAATTACTACTCCTGGTCCCGTACCTTATGATGATGACAAAGATGTGCCATGGCATTATGGGTCAGACGTGTATGTACAAGGCCGAAAGGTGGAGGATAAGTCCGTGACTACAAACCCTAATGTTGCTAGTGTTGGGGGCTTGGGAGGTTTTACCAGAAGTGGGCGATTTTTTGCTCCCCAGACTCTCTGAAATAACGATGAAGCTGAAGCTGTTGCCAGAGGTAAGGGCAAACAAGTAGCTAATGAGGAGGTGGTAACCCCAAATGCTGATCAGAATGTCTTTGAAAAAGAAGTCGAAGAGTTTATGAGGATAATAAAGAAGAGTGACTATAAGATAGGGGAGCAACTGAATCAAAGATCATCCAAGATTTCAATACTATCATTGCTGATGTGCTCGCAAGCCCATAGAGAAGCTTTATTGAAGGTATTGCAGTCTGTATATGTGCCTCAGGAGATTATCGTTAACTAGTTGGAAGCTGTAGTGGCCAATGTAAATGCTAGCCATGGGCTAGAGTTTACCGACAGATACCTTACAACAGAGGGAAGGAACCATAATAAAGCTTTGCACATCACAATGGTGTGTAAAGGCGTTGTGTTGTCACATGCCTTGGTTGACACAGGTTCTCCCCTAAACATGTTGCCAAAGAAGGCTCTGATGAAAATGGAGGTTGATGGTCTTATTCTCCGGCCTAGCGACATGGTGGTAAAGGCATTTGATGGCTCTAGAAGGTCTATTTTCGGGGAGGTAGAGTTACCAGTGAAGATTGGATCCCAAATATTTAAGTGTATCTTCTATGTGATGGACATTCAACCGGCTTACAGTTGTTTATTGGGACGTCCCTGGATTCATGTTGCTGGAGCTGTAACATCTACTCTTCACGAGAAGCTAAAATATGTGGTGGACGGACACGTGGTGACTGTTTGTGGCAAGGAGGATATTTTTGTCAGTCACCTGTCTACATTTAAGTATGTTGAAATGGACGGCGAAATTCATGAAACCCTGTGCTAGGCGTTTGAAGTGGTAAATGTTAGTTTAATGTCTCCCACTTCTATGTTCCAGAATAGTGAGAAAGAGGGAACTTCTATCTCTTCGTATAAGCGGGCTAAGGAAGTGGTTCATTCAGGGCAGGCATAAGGCTGGGGCAGGCTGCTAGAGTTTGAGAATATTGGATACCCACCAGAGTAGGCTAGATGGTCTTAGAATAGCAAGGCATTAGACTTCAAAAGTGATGGGATGATTGACCCCAATCATGTGTGTGCCATGGACGAAGATGCTGACAGCGACTGTGACTTGGACAACTGGGTGCGTCCATTTTCTCCCGGGGAAGAATTACAGAATTGGTTTGCTGAAGAGATCATTCAAGTCACCGGTCCAACAATGTAATTTTATTTTTTTTCCTTTTATTCATTTGCATATCAAGTCCTACACTCTGCCCAAGGTGTACGGACCCATTGTAGGGCCACCATTGCTTTCTATGCAGTTAATTTTACCATGAATAAAGGACATTTTTATACAAATTGCGTTCCTTTTCTTTCTTTTAAAATTTTTCACAAAAAAATATAAAAAGGGCAATGTTTTTGTTTTTATTCATTTTCCATGAAGCAGAATCTGAAATAAGCACATCCTTGTGTAGAGTCAATCATTCGGATTTCTCTGATAACTCTTCTGCTATGACCAAGTATGACTTTGATAATCCAATCTACCATGCTGATGAAGGGGGTTGAAGAAGATTGTGAACTCCCCGAGGAATTAGCTAGGTTATTGAGACAAGAGGAAAGGGTTATTCAGCCTCACCAAGAAGAACTTGAAGTCATCAACATTGGGTCTGAAGACGTAAAGAGGGAAATTAAGATTGGGGCCAGTCTGTAGGCCAAGGTAAAGGAAGAACTGATTGGCATGCTTCGAGAGTATGTGGATATCTTTGCATGGTCATATCAAGATATGCCAGGTTTGGATACCGACATCGTTGTGCATAAGCTGCCATTGAGGGAAAACTTCCCTCCTGTCAAGCAAAAGCTTAGAAGAACCCATCCTGACATGGCATTAACGATCAAAGAAGAGGTTCAAAAGCAATGGGATGTCGGTTTCCTTGATATGACTAGTTATCCACCTTGGGTAGCTAATATTGTACTTGTACCAAAGAAAGACGGCAAGGTCCGGATGTGCGTTGATTACCGGGATTTGAATAGAGCAAACCCATAAGATGATTTCCCATTACCTCACATTGATGTATTGGTGGATACTACGACTTAATTCTCAATATTCTCCTTCATGGATGGCTTTTCCAGTTATAACCAGATCAAGATGGACCAGAAGACATGGAGAAGACAACGTTCATTACCCCTTGGGGGACATTCTGCTATAAGATCAAGCCCTTTGGTTTGAAGAATGTCGGGGCAACATACCAACAGGTAATGGTGACTCTATTTCATGACATGATCCATAAGGAAATTAAATGCTATGTGGATGACATGATAGCCAAGTCCCGAGATGAAGAAGAGAATTTGGTTAACCTCAAGAAGTTGTTTGAAAGATTAAGAAAGTATCGTTTGAGGTTAAATCCAAACAAGTGCACCTTTGGGGTGCATTCTAGTAAGCTGCTGGGTTTCATTGTTAGTCAAAGAGGAATTGAGGTAGATCTTTCAAAGGTTAAAGCAATACAAGATATGCTTGTACCGTGAACTGAAAAAGAAGTGCGTGATTTCTTAGGGAGATTGAAATACACCGCTCGGTTCATATCTCACCTAACATCCACATGTGAACCGATATTCAAGCTATTGAGAAAAGAACAAATGGTCAGGTGGAATGAAGATTGTCAAAGAGCATTCGAAAAAATAAAATAATACTTGCAGGAACCTCCAATTCTAATGCCTCCAGTTCCAGGAAAGCCATTAATCATGTATTTAACTGTGCTAGAAGGATCAATGGGATGTGTTCTAGGCCAACATGACGAGTCTGGTCGAAAAGAGCATGCAATATACTACCTTAGCAAAAAGTTTACCGACTGTGAATCCCGTTATTCATTGCTCGAGAAAACTTGCTGCGCTTTGGCATGGGCTGCTCGCGGATTGAGACAATACTTGTTGACTCACCTAACCCTGTTAATTCCAAAGATGGATCATGTTAAATACATTTTTGAGAAACCAACGTTAACCGGAAGGGTTGCTAGGTGGCAGATGGTGCTTATAAAATACGAAATACAATACACTTCTAAGAAAGCCATCAAGGGAAGTATACTTTCAGACTATCTTGCACAGCAACCCCTTGAAGATGATTATAAGCCAATGAGATTTGATTTCCCTGATGAGGACATCATGTACCTCAAAGCAAGATATTGCGAGGAACCACTTCCGGAGGAGGGGCCTGACCCTGAATCCAAATGGAAGTTGATGTTTGATGGGGCAGTCAATATCAATGGACGTGGAGATGGTGTTGTTCTTATCACTCTCGAAGGTGTTCATTTTCCCTTCGCACCAGAATTACTTTTGGTTGCACCAACAATGAAGAGGAATACGAGGCGTGCATTATGGGAATAGAGGAGGCTATTAATCTCAGGATTAAGACCCTCGATATATTCGGAGACTCCGCCCTCGTGATAAACCAGATTACCGGCAAGTGGTATACACATCAAGAACACTTAATTCCTTACAGGGATTATGCCAGAAGACTATTGACGTTCTTCACAATAGTAATGCTTCAGTATATACCACGTGATGAAAATCAATTTGCCAATGCATTGGCTACGCTCTCTTCATCAATCAAAGTCATGTGTTGGAATTATATCCCCAGAATTGACATCTCCAGGCTTGATGTACCAACTTATGTGTTTTCTGTGGACGCAGTGTCTGATGAGAAGCCTTGGTATCATGATATCAAACAGTTCCTGGAAAGCAAAGAATATCCAACTGGGGAAACTTCCAATGACAAGAAGACCTTAAGGCGACTTGATGCTAGTTTCTTCTTAAACACTGACGGCGTTCTATACAAGAGAAACTTTGACATGGTCTTTCTCAGATGTGTGGACAAGCAAGAAGCGGACATGTTAATGCAGGAAGTCCACGAGGGATCTTTCGGTACTCATGCAGGAGGACATGCAATGGCTAAGAAATTGTTGAGATCAGGATATTACTGGCTAACAATGGATGCAGACTGTTGTTCATATGCCCGTAAATGTCATAAATGCTAGATCTATGCAGACAAGGTGCATGTACCCCCAAGCCCGCTCAATGACACGTCATCGCCTTGGCCCTTTTCTATGTGGGGCATTGACATGATAGGAAAAATACAGCCTGCTGCTTCGAATGGCCATCGTTTCATTTTGGTCGCAATAGATTATTTCACCAAATGGGTCGAAGCAACATCTTATGCCAATGTCACTCTCCAAGTGGTGGCCAAATTTCTGAAATGTGATATCATTTGCTTATATGGAGTTCCCGAGCGAATCATTACTGACAATGGTTCCAATTTAAAAAACAAGATGATGACATAATTATGCAGGGAGTTCAAGATTCAACATCACAATTCTTCTCCTTACCGACCAAAGATGAATGGTGCGGTTGAGGCAACAAACAAGAATATTAAGAAGATCGTGCAGAAGATGATCGTCACTTATAAATATTAGCATGAGATGTTACCATTCACATTACATGGGTACCGTACGTCGGTCAAGATGTCTACTGGGGCAACTCCGTTTTCCCTAGTATATGGCATGAAGGCAGTCTTACCGGTGGAGGTGGAAATTCCTTCTTTACGTGTGATGATGGATGTCAAGCTCGACGAGGCTGAATGGGTGCGTGCCCGGTATAACCAATTTTGTCTAATTGATGAAAAGAGATTAGCAGCTGTATGTCATGGGCAACTTTATCAGAGGAGAATGAAGCGAGATTTTGATCAACAAGTACGCACTCGGGTGTACCAAGTTGGTGAGCTGGTACTCAAAAGGATCATTCCTCTAGGTTCAGATCACAGGGGCAAGTGGACACCAAATTATGAAGGCCCATTCATAGTAAAGAAAGTCTTCTCTGGAGGAGCACTGATGCTCACTTCTATGGATGGTGAAGATTTCCAGTCCCCTGTTAACTCAGATGCAGTTAAAAAATACTTCGCATAAGAAAGGCCCGCTGGACACAAAATAGAATTATAAGTCCAGCAAAAAAAGGGCATCTAGGCGAGCTAAAAACAGAATAAAAAAATCTCGGGCAAAAGTTAGGGAAAGGAAATAAAAAAATTGTACACTCGCTGAGTTGAAAAGCCACATTGGACAGCTCGGGCAAAAAAGAGTATCCTGGTGGATTGAAAACCCGAAAGGGCGATCCACACAAAATAAGGGAATAAGCGAATGACTGTGATCCGGGTAATCTGTACCACATCATCGTCTCAATTAATCTGGAAATATCCAAAGGATAGGAATCAGTCCCATCCTTCTCTTTAGAAGGAAAAGGCAAGAGCAGAACGTCATGAAGATATACTGGTCATAGGAGAAAGGAAACTCATTGGAATGCCATGTACATTGCCATTAGAATAATTTCTTTTTCTCAATTTTATGGGGGCTACCTCTTTCCAGGTGGTTGCTTCCTTAATGTAAATTCTCGCCTATTTAGAGGCTCATCAATAAAAGAATATTCAGTCAAAAATCTTAGTCTTTGTTTCCTGTTTTATTTACTTTGTTTGCAAAAATGTCCTGAAATTTTGGTAAAAGAACATTGCATATAAACTTGTTGGCTTTATGAATGGCGTGCAAAAGGAAAACATCTAAAAATACTTTGAACGACAAGTGACATGTAATGATCAACTCATGCCATGTAATTTCCCGGGGTATAGGAATGCACTTTTGTTGTTGCAGGTACAGATGGTGATTGTTTGTTCCCATTTAGCTTTTCCACGGCTGAGTCAAGATGGAGATGTTAATCCCAGCAGAACTTCAAGTTGAACAGTTCTTCTCCCTAGGAAGGGTCAACAATGAAGTTTTCCTAGCAGGTAGTTGAAGGTCTTTCATTTCTCCACAGATTTCAGAGTGTCCGAATTCGTTTCCCGGCAAGGGTTATTTAACCAAGCCTCATCCTCAGCCAAGCCTGAAGATGGTATTCCCCATAGAGTTTCATGTTTAGAAGTTGTCTAGCATTGAAATATTCCCCAGAAAGTTGCCAATTTATTTTTGGTCCTTGTGACAACTCAACTAGTTGTTTATTTCCTCAACCATAGTCAAGCATTGTCAGAGCATCTTGATCTCATTCCTCAGCTGAATACTTTACAGGCATCATTCTCCCCTGCATAGTTACCACTCTCCTCTCGAATCATACTTTTTCGATACTCGTCTATATCATTGTTAACACTCGTCCGTGTTATCTTTTTACAAACACTCGTCTGTGTTTGCTACCTTTCTGATACTCATTCATATCGTTGTTAACACTCATCTGTGTTATCTTTTTACAAATACTCGTATGTGTTTTTTACCTTTCTGATGCTCGTCCGTATCATTTTTAACACTCGCCTGTGTTATCTTTTCACAAACACTCGTTTGTGTTTGTTACCTTTCCGATACTCGTCCATATTGTTTTTAACGTTCGTCCATGTTATCATTTTACAAATACTTGTCTGTGTTTCTTTGATCATTGTCAGATACTCGTCTGTATCATTGACTTAGGGCACTCTTCCGTGTTTTCTTGATGATCATCCAATACTCGTCCGTATTGAAGAGGTTTGAAATCCTGACGGTGGGATTAAACGTCAAAATGTTTACTGGTTTCCTGGCGTAACAGGTTACCGTAGAAGACTCGTCCGTCTTAAGCACCACATATCTAAGCAAGCTTTGTGAAGAGGACTCATCCGTCCTAGAGCCATATATCTAGGCAAGGTATATGAAGAGGGTTCGTATATCCTATTTTGTGCATGTCTATCCCAGAGGCTTAAGTGCACTACCGGTCCTGGCATAACAGGTTATCCGAAGAAGACACGTCCATCTTAAGCCATATATCTGAGCAAGATGTATGAAGAAGGCTCGTCTGTCCTGGATTTTATTCACCTGGCGTAACATGTTTGTTTGAAGGAAGCTCGTCCGCTCTGTTTGATGTTGAATCTACACAAGATTTTGGTCCTGAGTTACTTTTCATCCCAGTAAGGGTCTCAAGAAGTTTGTTATATTGGACTGGGTTTATTTCCCATTCCCTTTCTTATTTTCTGACAGGGTGCAAATTTTTGGTTCTTATGGGTATTCAATCACAATTCATTTCGAACAGCCGACAACCTAGGCTATCATCCTTTTCAGATTAACAAATGTTTGAATAGGGGCAGCTGTAACACCCCAAATTTTCCCTCTCTTTTTATCATCATAAGGATAGCATAACCATACCATATTTTAGCATTTGGCATCGAAAAATGAGGCATGATACTCACATGTTTTAGCATAAGGTACATGATCAATTATCTGGACAACTCAGTATTTTTAAAAGTCAAGCCAATAGCCAGGTGACATTTCAAGAAGCTCACAAGGTCTTCTTATATCTTGTACAAGCCCAAGGTCATCCTTAAAAGTTCAGAAGAGAGAAATTCCATCAGAAGTTCAAAAGGGCAACATTCTCCTATGCAGGGGAAACCCTGATTAGGATTTTGAACCAGATCCTCATATCCTCTTATCTTTGACCAATTCTTATGGTCAAAGGCTCTCATATAATATGCTAGGCTTATATATGAAATTTGAGGCAAAAATTCACTAAGAAAGTCAAGTATTTGGGCAATTACTTGTTGGTGAAGCAAGAAAGTCAACCAGGCAGTACAAAAAGTCAATTGGAAGCTTTTAGGGTTTTGATCATGATTATCAATCTTATGAATTCATATTTTATCAAGGAATAGCTTGGGTGAGATCAATTGTCAAGAATCAGGAATGTGCATAAAGTTGCTAAATATGGAAATTTAGAAGTTTCTATTTTTGGAAATATTTGCCCTAAATCTTCAAGCTATTATTTCATGTGCAAAAATGCTCCAGATGATCTTTCCGTGAACATGAAAGTTGTAGAGCATTATTTTCCCTTTCCAAAAAGTCCAAGAACACCTCCATAGAATTTTTAGAACTCAGGATATGATTTTTAGAAGTTTTGATGCAATTTAGGTTTTTTTTTGGCACATGTGTCAAATTGCTATTGGTCCATTTCCTTTTATTTTGGTGTCACATGTTGGTAATTTTCCTAAACATTTTTTATGTCCATCACCATTTTCTTGCGTGAACAAGGTGTGTGGGAGCATTATTGGTTGTTGTTACTACATTTAAATGAAAAGTTATAAAGAAATTGAGAAAAATATTACAAAAGGAGATGGTACCAAAAGTGGTGATCAATATGGTACAGCTTGATGACACGTCCTTTTTCATTTGGATGCAAAAATTGTGTCACACTTTTTCCACTAATGCTCACATTTTTGGTACCACAAGGAGAGGAAGTTCCCACGTGACCCGCTCTCCATGGGACCTCACGCATACCAACTGTCACCCTTTTGATTTTCTTTGTTTCTCATCATCAACTAATAACGGCATGCCAGCACATGATATCATCATAACAAACGCAAATCGCACTACAGGGGATCTTTTGGGCAGTAACAAATTTGAGAGGCTGAAGGAGAGGGTCACGAGGGCTCTGCGTTTTAGTGGAAACGGGAGTCTCACACTCTCACAAAAAACACCTTTTCTATATTTTTGAATTATTTACCAAACGTTTGAGAGGCTTTTCATTACACTACAAGGAGCTCACACAAATTATACTCTCGATTCACTCTGAATTTCATTGCCATCTCATTCACTTCGTGTTAGTCTCACTGCATTTTTTCTGAAGTTGAATCACAATTATTTTCATCATCATCTCAAAGACATAATGGTGGATGGATGTTGGTGCAAATCATCTTCATGTTCATTGATGACCAAGTGAATATAGGCCTTTATTTGGCTCTGAATTGATCTAGGAGGCTTGATACGTGTATCACACCTCTGGATTTTTTAAATCTTTCAAGAGAAGTTCAACTTCAGGTTTGTGATTCATCCCTAACTTGCTTCGATTTGTTTGTTTCTGGACTAGTATCATGATATGCTTGCTTGATTTGACCTAATGGAAGTATTGAAAAGCCTTGTGTGATGATTGATTGAGTTTTGGTGTTTCTGTGGTCAACTGTTTTGCTTTGATTCTTGTTAATTTTGAAGTGTTTTTGATTTTTGTTGATGAATATGTGATCTATGGAGCGCATGCTTCATGTTGATGTGTGTTTGATTCGTTTCTGGATTTTTTTTGGTGACTTGTGCTTTCCGGAAGCTATCAGAGAAGGTGACCGGAGTAAATCCCGGCCGATCGTATTCATCAACTTGCCTCAACTTTTGTTTTATCCAGAATAAGTCCTGGCCATTAGATGTAGGCGGATTCGTTGGTTCGTAGCGTGCCACTTCATAAATGAGGAGGGGTGTCGTTCACGTGACTTTGTGGTTTTGTTATTTTCTTTATTTTTGTTTTACTTTATTTATTAGTTTATTATCATTTTGCCCAAATATTTTTCGAGCGTTAGATCTAGAGGGATATCCTGAGTTTGAATTTCGCGTGTTGGATGTGAGTACTATAAGATTTCGTTGACTATACATATGGACCTTAGGATTGTTTGACGTGCTGACTCATTGTGATGACCGTAGATGAGTAGGACTTATTTGGGTTGTTAACTGAGTTTGAGGTGCCTTGGGCCTAGGCTGCTATGCGCACCTCCCGTTTATAAACACCCCAAATTTTCCCTCTCACTTTCTTATACTTTGGCTTATGATCCCACATAGTACATAGCATATAACTACATCTTACATTGCATATTCACCTTTAACATCCCATTACATCTCTGCACAACTAGGATTTGTGATCAGATGAATCTTGAAGAGAGTATGAGGTATCTCAGAGGCCATGAAGCATGACAAGAAGGTCCTTGAGTGTTCTAAGGTCATATTGTACCCCAAAGGGTTCTTGGAAGTCAAAAGATCACAAGAGATTGTAGAGCCACCCAGGCAGGCTCAAGGCTCCTACACAGATGACCTAAAATTAGGGTTTTGGGTTTGAGGTCCTTACAACCAAAATATTTGATCATTCTTGATTCAAATGGTCTTTATATGATATAAGGACTATGTGGATGAAGTTTGATGAAAAAATTCAATGTGGAAGTCATCTGGTCAAATGGTAACTTGTTGTGTAAGAAAAGTCAGGATTAGGGCATCTAAGGCCTCCAACAAGGGTTCCAAAGGGTCATCATCATCAATTTGAGGTCTTATGACCTTTATTTGGTCTTAGGAATACTTGAAAGAATTTTGAGCCATTGCAAAAGTTTCCATTTTTGGACATGACTTGAAATGAAAACTTTCCATTTTGGGAAAGATTTCCAACCTCCTCTTTCTTGATCAAAAAGGCTTCAAATGATTTTTTTTCAAACATGAAAGTTGTAGATTGGATCTTCCCCTTTCTAAAAAGTACAAGAACTCATCTTGATTCATCCTAGAACTCAAGATATGATGGATCAAAGTTGGCAAATTTCTTGTAATTTTCAAGTTCATGTCAAAGAGGGAAATGTGCAAAAAGGATTTTCCAGCCTTCTAATGACCTATGTTTCACTCATACACATCATAACAATGATAAACAACATCTCTAGACCAAGATCCTGCCAAGAACCAAGGCATTTCATGGCCAATTCTCACAAACTTCATAAAGTTGGAAATTTGCAAAATCACTTCAAATTTGTGCTCCAAGCATCACAACTCACCACAATTGATCCAAAGGTCATCCTTAAAGTCAGATGAACACAATCCAGCCAGAAAATCAACTATGTCCCAACCCATACCTCAAGTACACAACTTTTGACTTTCTTGCAATTTAAGCCATGCCAATCCCATAGTGAATATCTTCTCTTCTGACCAATCCCATGTGTTTATACAAACCCTAAGGAGCATAAAAGATCAAACTTCATGCCTTGAAAAAAAACACACCATATGATTGCAAAAATTGGCCAAGAACTTTCCCTCTTCGAATCTCACTCCTCAGCCACCCAAATCCAAAAATTCTTTCACCAACAAGTCACACTTCACCTAAGGAACAAATCTCAACCCTTACAATGTCCTGAAACACAACACACAAGAACCTCATTTTCTGATACACCGGAACTGAAGCTCACAAAATAGACAATTTAAACTCCATTCAAGCTTTCCATTAGCACAAGGGGGACTAGTGGAGGTGGTTTGCACAAAGGAAAGGCTCAGAAAGCTCATCTTTGAAGGTCTCCAGCTCAGGTATAGCTCAAGAACTTTTTTCTCAGAACTTCATTTTCTTGTTACAAAATGAATCTACATGTTGCACTGATCATCTAGATATGTTTAGATTTGAAAATGAGCAAGAAATGATCATTTTATGTTGTTCTGAAAGTTTAACCGTGTTTTGATTTTTGCTTCGATTCTCTTGATTCAAGTGTTATAAATATTGTTTGATTGTTGATTTGTGTTCCATGAAGTGTGGGAGTATTTCTGGGCAGTTGTTATGGTGTTTAGTGACCTAGGGAAGAAGATAGGGTTTTGGTTGGCCGGAGAAGACGTCTGGAGCTTCCCTCCGGTCGCTTGAGAGTCATTAGGGCATAATCTTTATTAGGGTTTCCAGATTGAACCACAACCTTAGGATCATATTTAAGTTAGCGCGTGGACGGACCATATTGTCTCATTAACTTTAATTTCTAATTAATTAAGTTAATTATATTTTAAAAACTCAGAAAAAACCTCCACCCTTGGATCACGCGCGCAATACAAGTTCAAACCTAGGCCATCAAATTCACATACCCTGGGTCAAGTTGACCTGCGCCCAGAGCCCTTGATCTTTCCCCCAGCTAATCTCAGCCTTTGGATGCGCTTACTTTGCATTTTTTTTAATTTATTTTCTTTTTCTTTTCTTTTGTTTATTTTATTAAAAATATCAAATCATTTTCTAAAAATCTATTCTTTTGCATTTTTACTTTAAATAATTTTAAAAACCCAAAAACATTTTTATTTTTATTTTTTGTATTAAAAAAAATATTTTTAAATTATTTAATTGTATTTTTAATTAATTAATTCATTTTTAATTAATTAAAAATACTTTTAGGTATTTAAAAATCACCAAAAAAATCAGAGAACCTCTTTGAACATTAAGATCAATTTACAAACTCATTTCACAAATTTATTTTAGGGTTTGATCATATTTTGACAATTAAACTTGAATTAGGGTTTTGAAAATCCCCTTTTTCATAACCCTAATTCAAAAATTCATTTCTGCTTAACCAAAATGAGTTTGTACTTGTTTCTTTTTGCAATATTTCACACTTTGTATCTATTATCTAAGATATTTTTGGTGTATTTTTTCTTTACATTTTCAATTTATTTTGACTTTTTTTTTGCAAAGTGTCCAAAACCCTAGCCAAACTTAGGAAAACCATAACTTGACTTTGGTTTAGCTTTAGACCTCCACCTTTGGAGGGTGTTCTCATGTATGTTTAGGGTTTGTTTGGGTGCAGTTTCAATTTTTTTATCATGTGATTTGCTTCTGATTTTGATTATGGACTTTGTGTATGTACATACTAACTTTTCAGGTGCAAATGGTTAGTTAATTAGGATGTGGATGTGTATCCACATCCAATCTTTTCTCACCCTCTTATTTATTTGTGTTTGAAGTGAATTTGATTCACTTGTGTTTTTTTCTCTCCCACTCCTAGGTTACTTAATTTCTTCAGGAAGTAAGTAACCAATCTTTCTCTCTCTTTCTCTTTTTCATCTGCTTCTTCCTTGGTGGCCATCTGAAGATTACTCTTTAAGCCTCACAAACCATAGAAATATCTAAGCATGATAACTTTAGGGTTGTAAATAGTCTCCCATAGGTTTTCACGTTTTGAGTCTCCTTGAGTCTCTCTTTCTCACCTCAATAACAATGACTAAACAGTTAAAGTTTTAAGACTCTGAATTAGGGTTATGCCTATATCCTTATCTTAGGATGGAGTGTATAACTTTAATACTTAGTGTTAAACCTTTAAGTTGTTTTCACCTCTGAATCAAAACACCTAATAATCATTAAGACTTAAGCTTGTAACTTGGGCCTTATATTAGGGTTACATCTCTTCCTTTGGACAAGCCCCCCTCAGGTTTAGTCTTACAAGCATAAAATTCACTTCTTAATCTAATCTCTAATTAAAATCCACTTTAATAAAGGTTTTTTATATAATGATTTTAATCCCTGACCATGGATTAAGTTGAGGTATCTTCCTCATCTTAAGTGTCCTCATCTATCATCCTTCTCTTAGGATGGTGTAATGAGTTCACTAATCCCTAATTAGAGATTAAACTCATTACTTAACACAAAATAAAAATCCAAAAACACTTAATAATTACAAGTAGGTTAATGATCTTAATCCTATATCATTAGGGTAATTAAGTTGAGATATTCATCTCACACTTAATTATACTCATTATCCCTAATCAGGGGTGATATAATGAGTTTACGATCCTTGATTAAGGCTTAAGCTCATTATCCTATGCAAAACACCAAAAAAAACAATAAAAAAACTGAAAACACAAAAACAAACAATAAATGTCTCCTCCGGGATTCTTTTCTTATCACACTCACTCTGAAAATGAGAACTCGCTTCTCCCGTCTAATGCAAGACAATTAGCACTCGAGCCAGACGAGTCATACACTTGAACATAGACAAGCAAGCAGTTCACACCAAAATTCCAAGCCTCTCTGAGTCGAACTACGGTGTTTTGACTTCCTCATTGCACACGAGTATACATAGGCATAACCTAACGGTTATCGAACAAAAGTCCCCAGGTCTCCCCCCTCTCCTCTTTCTAGCTTTCTTTTCTTAGCCCCAGTTTTGAGCTCCCATTCTTTGTACAACATCACCCTGTACACCCATTTCTTTTATAACACATCTAGCACATACATTATCCCCCTTCAACACAATCAGGTAAGCGTGGATCCCGTCGAGTACGACTGACGCTCTGGGTGCTAATACCTTCCCAGGTTGTAACCAACCCCCTTACCCAATCTCTTTGGTTCGCAACCGTCTTATCCATATCTTGATAAGTTTATGCAACATTACCTTTCCTTCGGGATAAAAATGCCTAGCTGGCGACTCTATTCAACCTCAACCTTCACCATCCCACCGTTCTCGCTGACAGTTCGCGTATGCACCGGGACGAAAGTCCGTGGGAGAGACATCTTGGTGACTCTGCTGGGGATTTTGCAACCAGAGCTTCTGAGTTCTTGAGAGGGTTTCTCCTAGCGTTTGTTTGTTTGTGTTTACCGGGGGTGTTATGTGTATATGTGTTTGTGTTTTTTCTTTATTTATCGCTTTCTGTACAGCTTTATCTATCACATTGTTTTATCGCTTTTGTTTACTGCTTTCTTCAGTTCATTATTATTATTGCATCACTGTGTTAGATTTTGGTTTACCTTGGTGGGTGGGGTATTCCAGTGAGAAAGGCTCAATACAAAGGCCTGAGTGACACATATGATTAAAGTGGTTTCGCATTCTTTCCCATTCCATTTCGGTCTGGTGCAGGAATATGAAAACATGGTTCAAACATGGGTTTCCGTTTGAGAACTCTGTGCTATGGATCTCCTGTAGTACTAGAGCTATATGGGAAGTCTGCTAAGTATGGATGACCTTTTTAGATGACCTTCAGCATTTGAGGTGAATTAGGGAAGGATTATTTATGATTAAGGTAAGCATTGTACCATTCGGGTTAGATGTGTTTACACTTCTCATGATAAATTTGAACCTAAGGATCCTTGTTCTAGTACATACATGTGAGAGGGCTGGGATGTTTACAGGTTTGCAGGAACCCTTGACCTCATCATACCTTGCTACTGAAGAATGTTTATTAGGTTGTACTATTTTTGGACTGATTCTTTATAACCCTGGACAGTTGACTCTTTATTTGAGTCCCCCACCTAGTTACCGGTTCTCAAGCCTCCATCTGAAACTCTATACACTCAAGGATTCTACCAAAGGACGACTGATAATCCAACACATGATCACAAAACCTTTCATATCATCATCATGCATCATATTACATCATTTCTGACATTTGTCTATTTGTTTTACAGGGTATCCACTTTTCTTGGTTTGGTTTTGACTGTTCTTCTGCTCAGCCTATTTACTACAACACTTCTCTAGTTATCTCCTTCAACACACATCTTCATAATGGATTCAACAAGGAAAAGCAATATCACCTATCATTTCTTTGAGTATCCTTTAGCATGCATTAAACAAATACATGCCCTCATTACTCCTGATCATGTACCTCTGTTCAGAGAAAGTTACGGTGGAATCTTGGGCATAATCATGGACCTGGATACAGTGCAAAGGAGCATGATTCACACTTGTTTGCAGTTTTATGACCCCCCCTCCGTTGTTTCACTTTCCCAACTTCCAGATAGGTCCGTTGCTGGAAGAGTATTCCATGTTGTTGGATATCCCCATCCGAAGAGGAATCCCTTTCAATCCTGAAATGACTCCTCCTAAGAATGAAGATATAGCCAAAGCACTACATCTGGAAATAACCACCATTGATGAACACATGACTTCCAAAGATGGAATCCCAGGCCTTCATCTGGATTTCTTGATTACTCAAGCTACGAAGCACGTTGCAAAAGGGAATTGGGAAACTGTCTTTGCTCTCCTAGCTCTCAGCATTTATGGTATCATTTTGTTTGCAGACGAGCCTAAGTATGTAAGAAAGAATGCCATCCACATCTTCATGCTAAAGAACCCGGTTCCCACCTTGTTAGGAGACTTTTATTACTCAGTTCATCAGAGGAATGAGAAACAGAGAGGAAGACTGGTAAGATGTTGTGCACCTCTTTTCTACAGTTGGTTGATGAAACACATGCCAAAGACAGAAGCTTTCTTGAATGCATATCAGACAAGGAATTGGTCTAAGAGAATGATTGCCCTTACTTCAGAAGATATCAGGTGGTGTACTCAGAACACCAAGGGTCGAGATATAGTAACCAGCTGTGGTCAATACCCAAATGTGCCTCTCATTGGAGTGAAGGGATGCATCAAATACAATCCTTTACTTTTCAAAAGATAGTTGGGGTATGCCTTGGTACATCCACCTAGGGAGCAAGATCTAGCAGAATCTCTTTATTGTGTTGTTCAAAACAACAATGCCACTATCCGACAAGCAACTTGGGCTTGGGACAATATACAGACTAAAGGAACCGACATTCTAGGAAAGTGCAATAACATAGCCTCTACTCAGTACACTGAATGGTCGCGCATCAAAGGACAGATTATTCGTATGCCATTCACCCTGGATGATGTTCCAGGGCCATCAGTAGTTGAGCCCATAGCCACAGTAAGCCTGGAAGAGTTGGAAAAGCTGAAGGAAAGAAATACCCAGCTCACCGAAGCTTTAAAGAAGACTCTTTGGGAAAGGAATGATGCTCGTTTAGACATTGAGAGGTTAGAGAAGCTACGCGTCGAGCATGTAACCAAGATTGAGAAGACTGAAGACTTCATCAGGAAAGCCCAAGCAGGAGAACTTGTGTTGAAGAATGCATGTAAAGAGGCAAAAATTCAGAAGGCAAGAGCTGAGCATTATCTGGAAGAGAGTCAGGGTAGATGGGTCAGAATAACTGAGGCTTGTTTGAAAGAAGACCAGAAGATGCAAGCCAAGATAGAGCAGTTGGAGTCCAGTGAGAGAAAAAGCTGAGAAGCACTTCTAGCCGCTCAGAAGGAAATCTTAGAGTTAAAACTCCAGGCAGGGTTAAAAAGATCCAAAGAGCAAGATAAATATCAGAAGATGACGAATGCCATTGCAACCAGAAACCTTCTCATCAGGACCCTCACAGAGCACCCAGCTGGACCTGTGACTGATGCTCTCCTGAAAGAAGTCAGGGAGGATGCATATGGATTGGATGTTTGATTTTCTTTGTACTTGTTTTTGTTTTTCGACTCACCATGGGAGTTTACTTTGTTGTATTCATGAACTGATTGTATTATAGTTGTATTTCGACTCACCATGGGAGTTTTTTGTTTTGATGTATTCATGAACTGGTTGTATTTTGGCAATGCCACGTGTATTCTATGTATTATTGGTTTTTGTGGATTCCGTTCGCTTCAACATCTTTATCTCCTCCAAGGGTTCTGGAAGGTCAAAACCAAGAACTAAACCGGATACCCTCGATAGACAAATAGGCATATTGCATTGCATTCTAACCACATAACTTTTGTTTTGGCAGGTGCTTTGTTTTTATTTTCTCACTTTGTTGATTGTTTCAGGAAATATTGCTTGCAGAAGGGTCTTTTCTGTCAACCGAGTCCACAAATATCCAACTCGACACAACCTTCCGAGTCTACAAATGGATCAGCTACAATAGGAACTGACAGATGTGAGGACTCAAATGACAGATGTGAGGACAAAAGTGAGGACTCAAATAAATCAATTTATGGTTGTGATGACTGGACCGACCCATACCCAGGAAATATTGAGGGAGTTAGTCGAGCGGCAAACCCCGGAAGATAACCACGCAGGCACTGGAGGTACTAGTAACAACGAGCATGAGCATCCACGAACGACTTCAGTAGTGTTTGGACCTGACAACAATCCTGAAGCTAATATCATTGGGAATGGCCAAAGGAATACTGGAGAACGTATTATACAAGAAGACCCTCAAGATGAGCAATTTACAGTGCTAGGTGATAAGGCAGATGAAGCTTATGACCGTCGGTTGGACGAGATATCAGAAAATTTAAGATCCTTGGAATCCCATAACTCCTTGGGATTTGATGTAATGGACATGGGCCTAGTTTAGGGGGTAAGGATTCCCCACAAATTCAAGCCTCCGTGTTTTGAGAAGTACAATGGAACTTCCTGTCCTCGCACTCATTTGCAGTCCTTTCTGGGAAGGTTGAAGGCATACACTATGGATTAGAAGCTATGGATGTTTTATTTTGAAGATAGCTTGACCGGAGCATCCAGAGAATGGTACTCACACTTATCCAAGGCCACCGTCAGAAATTGGAAAGATTTGGTTGAAGCCTTTGTGCGCCAGTATCAATACAACCTGGACATGGAACCTAACAGGACTCTCCTAATGGGAATGTCTCAATCCTCGAGGGAAAGTTTCTGCGAGTACGCTCAGAGGTGGAGACAGCTGGCTGCTGCTGTCCAACCTCCAATGTCAAAAAGGGAGATGGCTGACATGTTCATGAATACCCTGCAAGGAACTTATAATGATAGACTTGTTGCTTTCTCTTGCATTAGCTTTGTTGACGTGGTCATAGCAGGAAAGAGAATTAAAAGTTTTTTGAAGATGGGCAAGATTTTTGATAACGACGCCAGCTCCAACAACACAAAGAAATCATTCTTCGGACCCTGAAGGACAGGAGAAACTAATTCAATGCATATGTGCAGAGGTAGGCCTCGGTATTTGCAAAGGTCGGTGGCTGCTGTCACCATTCCTACTCCAGCACCTCAGCAACAATAGTACCCACAACAACAGCAAAGACCTTACAACAACAATAATCAACAACAACGTCCATTTCAACAAAAGACTTCTCAGATCAACAGGGTAATCGACCCCATTCCGATGCCCTATGCAGTGTTACTCCCGCAACTTTTGAAACTCAACTTGATTGAACTGAGGAATTTGGTTCCACCAGATCCTCTCAACCTCCCAAGAAATTATGATGTCAATGCAAGATGCACCTTTCACTCAAATGCTCCTGGCCATGCCACAGAAAAGTGTAGGGCCCTGCACATGAAGGTCCAAGACCTGATTGATTCCAAAGCCGTAAACTTCACACCTCCTCCGAGTGTCACAAAAAATCCAATACCTAACCACGGTGGGCCAAGGATTAATGCTATCGAGGAAGACCAACCAACAATCCTGATTGATGATATTTCAAGTGTTCGAACACCTCTGGCCGAGGTGAAATCTCAGCTTTTAAAATTCCAAGTGTTTCTAGGTTGTGAAGCCTACTGCGAAGCTTGTAAGGTTACTACTAATGGTTGCACAAGTTTGAAGAATGGTATCAACAGTTTGATCAAGGAAGGCATCCTGCAGATAACATCAACAATTCAAGCTTCTACAACTACAACAAAAATCACTTCTACAAATACAACAAAAATCATTTCAACGGAATTGGCTACAACAACAACAAACACCAGCAATGATATTTCAACAGTTACTATCTACTACAATCCAGCAACGATCCCTGTTCCAGAATCTCACAACGACAACTTCCAACAACATTCTCACCAACAACATCCCAACAACACTCTCTCATCAGTTTGTCAGCTTCCTGCATGCGTGCCACCTCTAGTCAGACTCCCTATTACTATATACTACTATCCGCAGATAATCATGACTCCTTCTTCTTCCGCAATTAGTCTGGTGACCATCACGGTGCCTGTACCAATTCCTTATGATAACAACAGTGTCGTGCCTTGGCATTATGGTTCGGATCTTAACTGCCACGGAAGAAAAGTCACTCTTGACTCCTCAACATCTGCACCACAGGTAGACAATGTAGGGGGAGGCGGAGGCTTCACTAGAAGCGGACGTCTCTTCGCTTCACAAATTCCCAGAACTAATGCCAAAGCGGAGGCGGCTGCCAAAGCTAAAGGCAAAAGTGTGGTGCCAGAAGAACTTGCTGCAAAAGAAACTCAGAAGACGCCTTTTGATCAGGATGTAGACGAGTTTATGAGGATTATCAAAAGAAGTGACTACAAAATCGTGGATCAGCTCCACCAAACACCCTCCAAGATCTCCATATTATCAATGCTTATGTGTTTCGAGGCTCACCGGAATGCACTACTCAAAGTCCTGCACGCAACTTATGTGCCAGAGGAGATTACTATCAATCAGTTGGAATTAGTAGTCGCAAATGTCAATAATAGTCATGGACTGGGATTTACCGATGCTGATTTGACTACAGAGGGGCATAACCACAACAAGGCATTACACGCCACTCTGGAGTGTAAAGGGGCTGTGCTCTCGCACGTCCTTGTTGACACTGGATCATCCCTCAACGTCCTGCCAAAGAAAGCCTTAGTCAAATTGGAGTATGATGGTCTAGCTCTCCGTCCAAGAAATCTAGTTTTAAGAGCTTTTGATGGTTCTAAGAGATCGGTTCTCGGAGAGGTGGAGCTACCTGTGGTAATTGGCTCACAGGTCTTCAAAACTACCTTCTACGTGATGGACATACAGCCTTCCTACAGCTGTTTGTTGGGTCGATCATGGACTCATGCCGCCGGCGCGGTAACATCAACCCTTCACCAGAAGTTAAAATATGAGTGGGAAGGTCAAATTATCACTATTTGTGGAGAAGAAGATATCTTTGTCAGTCACCTGGCTACGAACAAGTACATAGAAATGGATGGAGAAATCCATGAAACCATGAGCCAAGGTTTTGAAGCTTTGAATGTCAACGAAGCTACAACTGAGGTGTTTGTTGCATCCCAAGAGGAGAGGATGGGTACCTCAATTGCTTCCTACAAGCAGGCTCGGAAGGTTGTGGAAGAAGGGAATGTCCAAGGCTGGGGCAAGCTGCTGAAGGTGGAAATGAAAGAAGACAAATTCAGATTGGGTTATAGACCATCCCGACAAGCTCAAGAGAAGGTTGTTGGAGGGCCAAAGTTCATAAGTGGGGAATGTTGACCCCTGATGCTGTCAATACTCTGGAAGACGAGGCTGAGAGCGACTACAACCTTGAAAACTAGATCCGTCCAAGAATCCCGGGCCGACAAGTCCTCTACTGGTCTTCCTAGGAAATTATAAGGGTTACTGCTGAAGAGTAATTATTATTTCCTGTTTTAAGCATGCATCAAAGTCCTACATCTTGCTCAAGATGTCGGGACTCATTTTGTAATAGGGCCATATGTATTTGTGCAAATTGAATATTAATGAACAATGGACATCTTTTTGCAAACAACCTTTTTCGCTCACTGTCTTTTCATTTTTGTTACTTTCTCACAAAGCAATAAATGGCAATGTTTTTCTAATTAAAAAATTTATTTACTTACTTTTTATAAAAACAAAAATAAAATCAATCACTAAAATGAACCAAATCTCAACCCTTGCAGAAATAGCCCTCCAGATTGCACTAACAACGACATTGATATGACCTTGTATGACTTCGACAATCTGATTAATCAAGAAGATGAAGGGGTTAAAGAAAACTACGATTTACCTGAAGAGTTAGCCAGGTTATTGAGACAAGAGGAAAAGGTGATTGCTCCTCATCAGGAGGAGGTTGAGACTATTAATCTTGGTACCGAGGAAGTTGTGAAAGAAGTGAATATTGGAGCCAGTCTGCAAGCTCCGGTAAAAGAATAACTTATCAGTATGCTGCGAGAATATGTTGATGTCTTCACTTAGTCTTACCAAGATATGCCAGGTTTGGCTACAGATATTGTCATACACATGCTACCATTAAAGGAAGATTGCCCGCTGGTCAAACAGAAGTTTCGCCGTACTCGCCCAGACATGACCATGAAAATCAAAGAGGAAGTACAAAAGCAGTGGGACGCCGGTTTTCTTGCTGTAACTAGTTACCCGTCGTGGGTTGCTAACATTGTACTCGTACCTAAGAAGGATGGCAAGGTGTGTATATGTGTCGATTACCGGGATCTGAACAGAGCAAGCCCGAAAGATGACTTCCCATTACCTCACATTGATGTATTGGTAGACAACACAACTCATTTCTTGGTATTTTCCTTCATGGACGGATTTTATGGATACAATCAGATCAAGATGTCACCTAAAGACATGGAGAAGACAACCTTCATCACACCATGGGGCAGGTTTTGCTACAAAGTAATGTCGTTTGGTTTGAAAAACGCCGATGCAACATATCAACGGGCTATAGTAACATTATTCCACGAAATGATCCACAAAGAAATTGAGTGCTGCGTGGATGACATGATTGCCAAGTCCCTCACAGAGGAAGAGCATTTGATAAAACTTTTGAAACTTTTCAAGTGTCTGAGGAAATATCAGTTAAGGTTAAACCCCAACAAGTGCACATTCGGGGTACGTTCTGGTAAGCTGTTGGGGTTTATTGTGAGCGAAAGAGGAATTGAGGTTGACCCCGACAAAGTTAAAGCAATTCAGGAAATGCCCGTACCTAAGACTGAGAAATAAGTTCGAGGGTTCTTAGGTAGATTGAACTACATTTCAAGGTTCATATCTCACCTCACTGCAACCTGCGAGCCTTTGTTCAAAATGCTAAGAAAGGAACAAACAGTTAGGTGGAACAATGATTGTCAGAAGGCTTTTGACAAGATCAATGAGTATATGCAAGAACCTCCAATTCTCATGCCTCTAGTTGAAGGAATACCTCTAATAATGTACCTGACAGTATTAGATGAATCGATGAGGTGTGTGTTGGGCCAATATGATGAGTCTGGTCAAAAAGAGTATGCAATATACTACCTAAGCAAAAAGTTTACCGACTGTGAACAACGTTATTCACTGCTCGAGAAAACTTGTTGTGCTTTAGCGTGGGTTGCTCGTCGACTAAGACAGTATATGTTGACTCATACTACCTTGTTGATCTCAAAGATGGACCCAGTCAAGTACATATTTGAGAAGCCAACACTTACCAGAAGGGTTGTAAGGTGGCAAATGATTCTGACAGAATATGATATTCAGTGCACTTCTAAAAAAGCCATCAAAGGCAGTGTATTGTCTGACTATCTGGCTGGGAAACCCATTGATGATTACTAGCCTATGAGATTTGATTTTCCCGATGAAGACATCATGTTCTTAAAATCAAAAGATTGTGAAGAGTTTATTCACACTGAAGGGCCGGATCCAGAAGGAGCGTGGACTATGATGTTCGATGGGGCAGTTAATTGTAACGATCGTGGGGTTGGTGCAATACTTGTTACACCCGAAGGAGTACATCTGCCTTTCTCAGCAAAACTCTCATTTGCCTGCACTAACAATGAAGCAGAGTATGCAGCTTGTATCATGGGTCTTGAGGAAGCCAATAACCTCAGGATAAAAACCTTGAATGTATTCGGAGATTCGACTTTGGTAATCAACCAAACTAATGGCAAGTGGTATAATCATCAAGATCATTTGGTTCCCTACCGCGACTATACGAGGAGATTGTTGACTTTCTTTACAACAATCAAGCTTGAATACATCCCTCAAGATGAGAATCAGTTTGCAGACGCCTTGGCCACTATTTCATCTATGATCAAAGTACAGACTGCCAACTATGTGCCTCGGATTTTAGTATCCAGACTGGACCGACCAGCATATGTCTTCTCTGTGGACACTGTTACTGACAACAAACCTTGATTCCACGACATTAAATGCTTCTTAGAGACTCAGACATACCCACATGGGCATCGTCCAATGATAAGAAGGCATTAAGAAGGCTAACTGACAATTTCTTCCTCAATACTGATGGCTCCTTATACATGTGAAACTTCGACATGGTCTTGCTCAGATGTGTTGACAAAAAGGAAGCAGACCTGCTGATGCACGAAGTACACAAGGGTTATTTCAGTACCCATGCCGGAGGACATCCAATGGCGAAGAAATTGTTGAGATCAGGTTACTATTGGATCACAATAGATGCAGATTGTTGTGCCTATGCCAGAAAATGCCATAAATGCCAAATCTACGTAGACAAAGTACATGTGCCTCCAAATCCTTTGAATGTACTGTCTTCACCATGGCCCTTTTGCCATGTGGGGAATTGATATGATTGGAAAGATCGAACCAACTGCTTCAAATGGTCACAGATTCATCCTGGTAGCCATTGATTACTTCACTAAATGGGTCGAAGCAGCTTCGTATGCAAACGTCATTAAGCAAGTGGTCGCCCGATTTCTGAAGAAGGATATCATTTGTCGATATGGAGTTCCTGAGCGAACCATTATTGATAATGGTTCAAACCTTAACAACAAAACAATGACAGAACTATGTCGGGATTTCAAGATTCAACATCACAACTCTTCTCCTTATAGGCCAAAGATGAATGACGTTGTTGAGGCAGCTAACAAGAACATTAAGAAGATTGTGCAAAAGATGGTAGTCACATACAGAGACTGGCACAAAATGTTACCATTCTCCTCCGTACACGTGTACCGAACTTCCAACAGAATATCTACCAGGGCAACGCCTTATCAGCTTGTGTATGGTATGGAAGTTGTTCTACCAGTTGAAGTTGAATTACCTTCCTTGTGGGTAATAATGGATGTGAAACTGGACGAAGCAGAATGGGTTCGATCTCGTTATAATCAATTGAGTCTGATTGAAGAAAAAAGATTAGCAGCTATTTGTCATGGTCAGTTATATCAGAAACGGACGAAAAGAGCCTTCGACCAAAAGGTGAGACCTCGGGAGTATCAAGTGGGAGAGCCTGTACTAAAAAGAGTCCTTCCTCCTCATACAGACCACAAGGGAAAGTGGATGCCAAACTATGAAGGTCTCTACGTGATAACTAAAGTCTTCTCAGGCAGAGCACTGATGCTCGCAACCATGGATGGCGAGGATTTCCTATCTCTTGTGAATTCAGATGCAGTTAAAAAATACTTTGCATAAATGACCCGCTGGACATAAAAAGAGAATGTAAGTCCAGGCAAAAATAGGGCATCCCGGCGAGTCAAAAACAGAATAAAAGACTCGGGCAAAAATAAGGGAAAATTAAAAAATGTGTACACCCGCTGAGTCGAAAAGCCACATCAGACAGCTCAGGCAAAAATGGGTATCCCGGTGGATTGAAAACCCGAAAGGGCGATCCACGCAAAATCAGGGAATAAGCGAACAATTGCATTCTGAATTCGTCTGTATTACACCTAAATAACTTGGCAATTTTTGAAAGGACAGAGCGTCGGTCAGAATCAACTTTCCTCAGAAAGCAAGATAAGAAGAGCGTTTGAGGTCATACAGGTCATAGCAAGAGGAAGCTCATTGGAGCGTCGACTTCAGCATTGCCAAATAGAATACTTTTATTTTCTCAATTTTATGGCAATCTCCTCATTTCAGGGATTAGCTTCTTCAAATGTACTTGCCTGTTCAGGGCACACAAATCAATAAAATCAATATTCACTCATACTCTGTTTTGTACCTTTTTGTTTTGTTTGCAAAAATGTCCAAAGTTCGTAATACAACATTTGCATGAAAACATATAAGCCATTTTCAATAAATGCTTGCAAGAAATATGTACTCTTTAGCAAATCTAACTCCTATGACGGAATCCGGTTGAGGATGCCTCAGGACACTTGTGTGTTTCCTTTGTTTAACAGGTTGCAGGTACTCAAGGCAGATAATTGTTTGCAGCATGGGGCATATCAGGTACTATATCTCCAGCCAAGTCAGCAGTCACATCATCGACAGGATCACTTGACAAAAGCATCCCCCATGAAGCTCATCATTCCCCCAGGATACATCCTGAATGAAATAATTATAACATATTACTTCTCAGAAGTTCTATCCTCCCCAAGCGGGATCTCCCGAGCAATAACTGAATTTGTTTCTTCCCCAACAGATACAATTTCCAACACCTTGGGGTTTTCTCTCATCCCTAGCTTGAGTTTCCCCACAAATTTCTCCAGAAATATCGCCCAGAGATCCTTTCTCCCTGCAGAGTTCAAATCCCGGATCGGTTCTCTCATTTGCATAATCACAGCATTCGCATCATCTTCCCCAAGCAGAGCGTAGCATTCTATCTAATATGGAGCATTACGGTAAAAATCAAACATGCATTTTCATGATCATAAGTCAGGTTCGAACCATTCACCTGTATATACAAAAATCACTCATCCAACGGTGTACAAACAAAAACATCTTCCCAGTAAAATCGCCAGAATACCTTTTACACTCTTGTTCATACTTATACAGAGTTCTTTCGACACTCGTCTGTGTCCTACGCATACAACTCCCCAGCAGTATACAAAAACACCTCTCCCCTGCAGTCTCCAGAATACCCTTTTGAACTCTCAATACAAATACCCTTATACTACTCTCCAGCAGACCAAACGCTCATCCGTGTTCTTTGCTTAACCAATTGATACCCGTCTATATCATCATCCCTAAACACACGTCAGCGTTTGTTTCTATCGATACTCTTCCGTATCGTGGTCCTAAAGATACTCATCCGTATCTTTAGTTTATACACACTGTCGAAACACTTATACCATTTTATTTTTGGGCTTAAACACTCGTATGTGTTTATCTCTTCTCACAAAAAAACTATCTTTCTATCCGACATTCATCCTATGTCATGATATTTTCAACAGCCATCCCCTGCTAGGTGATCGTCCTTCACCTTTTGATGACCGTCCCTCATCATTTATCTGATGGACGTCTCCATCGTTGATCTTTCTATCCGACATTCGTCCTATGTCGTGATATTTTCAGCAGTCGTCCCCTGCTAGGTGGTCGTTCTTCACCTTTTGATGACCGTCCCTCATCATTTATCCGATGGCCGTCCCCATCGCTGATCTTTCTATCCGGCATTCGTCATATGTCGTGATATTTTTAGCAGCTGTCCTCTGCTCGGTGATCGTCCTTCACCTTTTCGATGACCGTCCCTCATCATTATTTCATCAGTTTATCCGATGGCCGTCCCCATCGTGGATTCCTATTCTTTAGCCCGATGGCCGTCCCTGTCGTGGATTCTTTATTCTTTAGCCTGATGGCTGTCCCCGTAAGTGCATCTCTCACCTTTTAATCCCCAACAGTCGTCCTCTACTCGATGGTCGTCCTCCATCGCTATCATTCGATGTTCATTCTATATCGTCTGGTTTTGTAAATAACAATTTATATCCCTTTTTCTTCTTATACTAGAGAGCACAAATTTTGGATTGTCTTGGTATTCAACCACAAGTTATCTTGTTCGTCTGTTAAGCCTGGTGCTTACATCTTGCACAACTAACTCATGCTTGAATAGGGGCAGCTGTAAACACCCCAAATTTGCCCTATCACTTTCTTATACTTTGGCTTATGATCTCACATAGTACATAGCATATCACTACATCTTACATTGCATATTCACCTTTAACATCTCCTTGCATCTCTGCACAGCTAGGGTTTGTGATCAGATGAATCTTGAAGAGAGTATGACGTATCTCAGAGGCCATGAAGCATGACAAGAAGGTCCTTGAGTTTTCTAAGGTCATATTGTACCCCCAAGGGTTCTTGGAAGTCAAAAGATCACAAGAGATTGCAGAGCCACCCAGGCAGGCTCAAGGTTCCTACACAGATGACCTAAAATTAGGGTTTTGGGTTTGAGGCCCTTACAACCAAAATTTTTGGTCATTCTTGATTCAAATGGTCTTTATATGATATAAGGAGTGTGTGGATGAATTTTGATGAAAAAAATTCAACGTGGAAGTCATCTGATCAAATGGTAACTTGTTGTGTAAGAAAAGTCAGGATTAGGGCATCTAAGGCCTCCAACAAGGGTTCCAAAGTGTCATCATCATCAATTTGAGGTCCTATGACCTTTATTTGATCTTAGGAATACTTGAAAGATCACAAGATTGAAGAATTTTGAGCCATTACAAAAGTTGCCATTTTTGGACATGACTTGAAATGAAAACTTTCCATTTTGGGAAAGATTTTCAACCTCCTCTTTCTTGATAAAAAAGGCTTCAAATGAAATTTTTTCAAACATGAAAGTTGTAGATTGGATCTTCCCCTTTCTAATAAGTACAAGAACTCATCTTGATTCATCCTAGAACTCAAGATATGATGGATCAAAGTTGGCAAATTTCTTGTAATTTTCAAGTTCATATCAAAGAGGGAAATGTGCAAAATGGATTTTCCAGCCTTCTAATGACCTATGTTTCACTCATACACATCATAACAATGATAAGCAATATCTCTAGACCAAGAACCAAGGAATTTCATGGCCAATTCTCACAAACTTCACAAAGTTGGAAATTTGAAAAATCACTTCAAACTTGTGCTCCAAGCATCACAGCTCACCACAATTGATCCAAAGGTCATCCTTTAGGTCAGCTGAATACAATCTAGCCAAAAAATCAACTATGTCCCAACCCATACCTCAAGTACACAAATTTTGACTTTCTTGCAATTTAAGCCATGTCAATCCCACATTGGATATCTGCTCTTCTGACCAATCCCATTTGTTTATACAAACTCTAAGGAGCATAAAATATCAAACTTCAAGCCTTGAAAAAAAACACACCATCTGATTGCAAAAATTGGCCAAGAACTTTCCCTCTTCGAATCTCACTCCTAGCCACCCAAATCCAAAAATTCTTTCACCAACAAATCACACTTCACCTAAGGAACAAATCCCACCCCTTACAATGGCCTGCAACACAACACACAAGAACCTAATTTTCTGATACACCAGAACTGAAGCTCACAAAATAGAAAATTTAAACTCCATTCAAGCTTGCCATTAGCACAAGAGGGACCAATGGAGGTGGTTTGCACAAAGGAAAGGCTCAGAAAGCTCATCTTTGAAGGTCTCCAGCTCAGGTATAGCTCAAGAAATGTTTTCTCAGAACTTCATTTTCTTGTTACAAAAATGGATCTACATATTGCACTGTTCATATAGATATGTTTAGATTTTAAAATGAGCAAGAAATGATCATTTTATGTTGTTCTGAAAGTTTACCCGTGTTTTGATTTTTACTTCGATTCTCTTGATTCAAGTGTTATAAATGTTATTTGATTGTTGATTTTTGTTCCATGAGGCGTGGGGAGTATTTCTGGGCAGTTGTTATGGTGTTTAGTAACCTAGGGAAGAAGATAGGGTTTTGGTTGGCCGGAGAAGACGACCGGAGCTTCCCTCTGGTCGCCTGAGAGTCATTAGGGCATAATCTTGATTAGGGTTTCCAGATTGAACCACAGCCTTAGGATCATGTTTAAGTTAGCGCGTGGACGGACCAGATTGTCTCATTAACTTTTATTTTTATTTTTTGTATTAAAAAAATTATTTTTAAAACATTTAATTGTATTTTTAATTAATTAATTAATTTTTAATTAATTAAAAATACTTTTAGGTATTTAAAAATCACCAAAAAAATCAGAGAACCTCTTTGAACATTAAGATCAATTTACAAACTCATTTCACACATTTATTTTAGGGTTTGATCATGTTTTGACAATTAAACTTGAATTAGGGTTTTGAAAATACCCTTTTTCATAACCCTAATTCAAAAATTCATTTCTGCCTAACCAAAATGAGTTTGTACTTGTTTCTTTTTGCAATCTTTCACACTTTGTATCTATTATCTAAGATATTTTTGGTGTATTTTTTCTTTACATTTTCAATTTGTTTTGACTTTTTCTTTGCAAAGTGTCCAAAACCCTAGCCAAACTTAGGAAAACCATAACTTGACTTTGGTTTAGCTTTTGACCTCCACCTTTGGAGGGTTTTCTCATGTAGTTTTAGGGTTTGTTTGGATGAAATTTCAATTTTTTATCATCTGATTTGCTTCTTATTTTGATCATGGACTTTGTGTATGTACATACTAACTTTTCAGGTGCAGATGGTAAGTTAATTAGGATGTGGATGTGCATCCACATCCAATCTCTTCTCACCCTCTTATTTATTTGTGTTTGAAGTGAATTTGATTCACTTGTGTTTGTTTCTCTCCCACTCCTAGGTTACTTAATTTCTTCAGGAAGTAAGTAACCTATCTTTCTCTCTCTTTCTCTTTTTCATCTGCTTCTTCCTTGGTGGCCATCTGAAGATTTCTCTTTAAGCCTCATAAACCATAGGAACATCTAAGCATGATAACTTTAGGGTTGTAAAAGGTCTCCCCTAGTTTTCACCTTTTGAGTCTCCTAGAGTCTCTCTTTCTCACCTCAATAACAATGGCTAAAAAGTTAAAATTTTAAAACTCTGAATTAGGGTTATGTGTAACAGCCCGGGCCCCTCGCAAGGCAATCCCGGCACTACCACCTCACGATATTCTCTACCCCCCTCTCTAGTAGAGTTTTTGCCTTCCGTGGGAATCAAACCATGTACCTTGGGGTTCAAGTACATGTTCAATCCATTCCCACTACCAATTGAGCTACTAGCTCAAGTGGTAGTGGGAATGGATTGAACATGTACTTGAACCCCATGGTACATGGTTCAATTCCCATGGAAGGCAAAAACTCTACTAGAGAGGGGGGTAGAGAAGATCGTGAGGTGGAAGTGTCGGGATTGCCTTGCGAGGGGCCCGGGCTGTTACAAAAAAAGGCTCCTTTTTTTTGTAATAGCCCGGGCCCCTCGCAAGGCAATCTCGGCACTGCCACCACACGATCTTCTCTACCCCCTATCTAGTAGAGTTTTTGCCTTCCGTGGGAATCGAACCATGTACCCTGGGGTTCAAGTACATGTTCAATCCATTCCCACTACAAATTGAGCTACTGATACCACTAATGTAACACCCTTCTACCCCAAAATAAAATATTTAAATAATATTAGAGTAATCATCGAGAAAGGGTATCACACTTCATCAGAAAATCAAACACACAATGTCCTGTCTCGTAACACGGGTTAAACAACATCAAGAATAACATAAAGCATTTCGCAGCGGAATTTAAACTTCAAAATTCAAAACTTCATTAGTTTACTTCATAAACATAATTTTCACCATCCTGAATTTAACATCATAAAATGGGAAAACATTTATCCAAATAATAACATAACTGAAAACATTTTAGCAAAAGAGAACCCATCCCAGTGTTACATGACACAGAGCAGGACACATAAACCAGAACCACTAATAAGGAACACTAAATATGCTCCAAGACTCGTGAAACTCCTATTGCACTGCAAGTCTACTCTTCGACATCTGCAAGTTACCCACGAAGGAGGCAACATTTCCAAGCAGGAAGGGTGAGTAATCATAATTTATCATAAATATATTAAAATATGGAATATAAATAAATTAGCATAAGCATGTCATAACATCTTCAACCATATAATTCAGCAACAACAACTCAATCATGAACACCTTATAAAAATTCAGCAACAACAACTCAATCGTGAATTCATCCAGACATATGCAATTCCAACTATCATGATATGCAATTATGTATGTGGTACCAATTTCATCGTGAGATGGATACATGACCATCAACCCTCCACAAAGGAGCACATCGTGAATCATCGAGACACTTCAATCCACACAATGGGATTGAAGCAAATATATAGGCCGAAGCCCCATCGTGAATATCATGAAATGCAATGATGTGTTACACCGTAAAATTCATCGAGAAATCAATTGCGCATCATTCATTTCATATCAACAACTCAACATCAATTAATCATATATTTCCATCGTAATAACACGTCAAAACCTCATTTCATTAGCTACCTCAACTCATCAAGACATAACCCATCATTTTTATGTTCTACAGATAATCATCATAAAATCATGTATTTCATCACGACAACACATCAACCATACTTCTTTTATCAACCATACCACAAAACAATTATTCGAATCAACGAGACAACCAAACAAATCCCCTCATCAACAACAACAAAACGCCAATTCACAATAACATCATGTTTATAATCATAAAACCAATTTTTAACAGCAAAGCAAACGACTTCCTTCATCAACAACAACAAATCGTCAACTTACAATAGAATCTTATTTATAATCATAAAACCAACTCATCTTTTTCTAAATATTCATCATTTAAAAATGTATCATTTCACTCATTTTATTTCATCAAATTAAAGTTCGTCTCGTTAGCTTTCCGACGCTTCAAACGGGACCTAAATCGGAGTTACGGATCAAAAGTTATGAATTTTTCAAAGTAAAAGTGCCACTGTTACAGTGTTAACCGGTTAACCAAAGCATTAACTGGTTAACGCCTCATTTTTTCGACCAAAACACATATTTTTCACTGGTTAACCGGTTAACCAAAGTGTTAACCGATTAACACCTGTACATAAGCAGTTTTCTGCTGTTTTTACGAATTCTACACCAAAATACCTCAATTTTTCATACGAATTCATTCCAATGCAACCCAAAACTTCTTACCAATCAAAATTAATCATATACAACAACAATATATCAATTCAAACATCAAACACACCATCTAAATCAGCTTATCAATCCTAATTCACCAATTCATACTCTTATAACTCAATATATGTCATCAAACCTAACAATCCCCGAAATCATACAAACCTAATCTATTCCTAAACCAATTCCTATATAATTATAATAGATTATGAAAACTCCCCATACCTTAGAGAATATCTCCGATTGATACACCTCTCCAAGGTTCTTCGTAACTTCCTGTCTCTGAGCTTCTTCTCCTTCCTTTCTTCAGAGTTCTTTTCCAAGAACACGACAGATCCAATTTTGATCGTATACTCACTTTTACAAAAGCTATCCCAGTTTATGTTTTTCTCAACTTAATCTTACTCTTTCTTCATAAAGACCATCTTGCCCTTTTCCTCAATATTTTAATAAATAATACTAATATAATAATACACTAATTATTCATATTATGTAAAAGTACTCCTCATATTCCCAATTGACCAACATAACCTCCATACCCCCAATTTTATTATTATCTAATAATAAACAATAATTTCGAATAATACTACATGATTATTCTTATTAGTAATATTATTAAAATAATATCACCACAATGCATCGGGCCACATAACCACTTATTTTCCAAAATTATCATATATCCTCAAATAAGCAACAATTACTCATAATCGAATTTGGGGTGTTACATTATGCCTGTATCCTTATCTTAGTATGGAGTGTATAACTTTAATACTTAGTGTTAAACCTTTAAGTTGTTTTCACCTCTTAATCAAAACACCTAATAATCATTAAGACTTAAGCTTGTAACTTGGGCCTTATATTAGGGTTACATCTCTTCCTTTGGACAAGCCCCCCTCAGGTTTAGTCTTACAAGCATAAAATTCACTTCTTAATCTAATCTCTAATTAAAATCCACTTTAATAAAGGTTTTTTATATAATGATTTTAATCCCTGACCATGGATTAAGTTGAGGTATCTTCCTCATCTTAAGTGTCTTCATCTATCATCCTTCTCTTAGGATGGTGTAATGAGTTCACTAATCCCTGATTAGAGATTAAACTCATTACTTAACACAAAATACAAATCCAAAAACACTGAATAATTACAAGTAGGTTAATGATCTTAATCCTGTATAATTAGGGTAATTAAGTTGAGATATTCATCTCACACTTAAGTATACTCATTATCCCTAATCAGGGGTGATATAAAGAGATTATGATCCTTGATTAAGGCTTAAGCTCATTATCCTATGCAAAACACCAAAAAAACAATAAAAAAAACTGAAAACACAAAAACAAACAATAAACGTCTCCTCCGGGATTCTTTTCTCATCACACTCACTCTGAAAACGAGAACTCGCTTCTCCCATCTAATGCAAGAAAGTTAGCACTCGAGCCAGACAAGTCATACACTTGAGCATAGACAAGCAAGCAGTTCACACCAAAACTCCAAGCCTTTCTGAGTCAAACTACGGTGTTCTGACTTCCTCATTGCACACGAGGATACGTAGGCATAACTAACGGTTATCGAACAAAAGTCTCCAGTTCTCCCCCCTCTCCTCTTTCTAGCTTTATTTTCTTAGCCCCAGTTTTGAGCTCCCATTCTTTGTACACCCACCCTGTACACCCATTTCTTTTATAACACAGCTAGCACATACACTATCCCCCTTCAATACAATCAGGTAAGCGTGGATCCCGTCGAGTACGACAGAGGATCTGGGTGCTAATACCTTCCCAGGTCGTAACCAACCCCCTTACCCAGTCTCTTTAGTTCGCAACCGTCTTATCCATATCTTTCTAGGTTTATGCAACATTACCTTTCCTTCGAGATAAAAATGCCTAGCTGGCGACTCTATTCAACCTCAACCTTCACCATCTAACTGTTTTTGCCGACAGTTCACGTTTGCACCAGGACGAAATTCCGAGGAGCGACACCGTTCTTTTGAGCCCAATTAATTGAACTGAATTCCTTTACTAAATGTACCCCCTTTGCTCTTTTGTTTATTTTTATTTTCTTTTATTATTTGTTTGGCTTTTTAATTTTTTTAAAAATAGTTAGAGGTTCTTAAAATTCACCAAACAATTCATGAAGGTTAATTTTAATTTTCTTTATTTTGTATGTTTTTATTTTCCATTTATTTTTATTTCTCGTATTAGAATTAATTGTTTAGTTTATTTTCTTCTTTTATTTCTTTTAATTCACATGCTGTTTTGTTTATTTTCTATTTTGATCATGGATTTGAATTTTGACCTGATTCGTTTTGCTCTGGATTAGTAACATGATGTAGTTTGTTGGTGATTTATCTCATTATTTTTAGGAATTTGTAAGTTGATTTTTGTCAAGTTGCTTAGGAATGAAGTTTCAAAACCCTAATTCTTGTTTATGAAGTTCTTTGACCTAATTTTCTTCTGATTTTGGTCTTGTTCTTTTGGTATGATATTATCACATGATTAAAGAACCCTTGTAATTAATTGTAGAATTTTTGAGTGCACTTTCGAATTAATATGAGTTTTTTTGTTTGCTTGCCTTATTTCACATCTTTTCTAGTCATATGCTTGTTTCTTAGGCTAGGAGGGCACTTGTGCCAACTCATATAGGGTGTTTAGAGCTTTCTTTGTATGAGGATAGGTCCCTGGTCCTTATTTAATGTTGGTTCCTTGATTTGGTTTGTGTTACTTGTTTTTGAAGTCTATACACCTACGTACATGTTCACTTAGTCTCCTATGCTTATATGTTTCTCATGTTGACAATGTTTAGACTTATATGCTTCCTTTCTTGATCTCTTGTTTTGCTTAGGCACATTCTTGGCATGTTAGGATTCTGGTTTTAAGTTGTATGATGTTTGGTTGGCTTATGTGTTAGGTGTTACTTCATGTACGCTTAGCCTTTCCATAACTAGTTAGTGTTGCCTTATAATGCTTTGTTTATTCTACTTTTTTCCCCTTGGTTTTGTTTGATGTATCTTGGCATGTATTTGAGGTGAATCACTTCTGGTTGTGATGTGTTGAATTGTTCTTTTGTTTGTTTACATCTCATTTGAACTCATTTGGTTTTATCATATTATGTGTGAATAATTCTAACCATTGCAGGGGCTCATGGTAAGTGAAGTGTGGATGATATCCACATTTCAAGTCTTCATCTTATCTTCTTATTTTTCTTTCTCATTTGTTTTTGTGATGTGCCTTATTCCATCTTGTGTTCAACTTCATCTGTTCCCCTTTAGATGCAACTTATCTCCTTTAGAGGAGTAAGTTGTAATCTGGTTCTTCTTTCTTCTTCTCTTTTTTTTCCTTTTTCATTAGGATAGATTTCAAACCACACTAACCCTAGGACCACCTTTGCATGATAACTTTAGGATTAGACTTTCCCCATTAGATTTTACCTTTAAGATCCTTTTTATTTCTTTCTCTTTCTCATCTCAAAACTAAAACCTAAAAAATACTTAATAATGGTTGAGGTAGCCTTGTGTGTATGGACTTATTCCATGAGGCACTTGTAGTCTTCCCATCTTGGGATAGTACAAGCTTGTCTAGCATGATGTACAAGTCTAATCATGAGATTACTTTCAGGAAGAAAATCATAAAAAAGACTTCTTCACAAAGATTACAAAAAACACTTAATAAAGTCAATGAGTTAGTAAGCTTAAGCCCTAATCTATGGAACCAAGTTTTGGGGATCTCTCCTTACTTGAGTGTGTTTGTTCTATTATTCCATCTTGGAATGTAGTAGCAAGTACACATTCCATGGAAAAGAGCTTGAGTTTACTTTCTTATGACACACTCATAAAAAACTTCTAAAAAATACTGGACAAAGAATAAACGTCTCTCCTTCGGGACTTCGTTTCTCATCACCCTCACTTTTTACGTACGAACTTTCTCCTACTTGTCACTTTGCAAGACGGTAACACACTCGTCGTCCGAGCCTGCAACACCTGAGCATTGACATAGGCAGTTCAAGCCTTAAGACACAAGCAATCTTTTCCACCCCTAGTTAGGGAAACTACAGCGACTCTGATCCTCATGTCTAGATGAGGTACGTAGGCAGCGGGGTATGGCCCATTCGAGCACTCTTTTATTTTCCCTACATTTTCCCCTTTTCTTTTCTTTTCTTATCCCGTTCCAGTCTTTCTTTTTGCAGCAACTTTCATTTCTTCACCCTTTGAAACAGTTTCATTGCAAGCGTGAATCCCGTCGGGTACGACAGACGATCTGGGTTGCTAATACCTTCCCAGGTCGTAACCGACTCCCGAACCCAGTCTCTTTGGTTCGTAGGACCTGTGTCCTTCCTTTATTTTCTTCGGTTTGTGTATCATTACCATTCCCGTTCCTTCGGGATAAAAATGTCAGGCTGGCGACTCTACCTCTTTCCGCGCCACTTTCACGTTTATACCAGGATGGAAATCCTGGGAGCGACAACTGGCGACTCTACTGGGGATCGAACCCAGAATCTCTGGTTTCCCCTTGAGAGTCTCTCCTAGAGCTTGCGTGTTTCTGATTCTTTGTGTGATTGATTGTTTTTTGTTGCATGTGTATTTTACTGTTGTCTATTTATAGTATTATTTACAGCTTTATTTACAGTTTTTAGTATTTACTTTCATGCATCATATATTATACTGGACTGTCTGGACTAGATTTCTTTTGTTTGGTGGGACTTGGGTGATACTATTACTGTGAGATGAGCTCATTACCAAGGCTCGAGTGCACCTTAGGACTTATAGTGGTTCCACTTTGGCCTCATGAGATCTTGTCATGGGGGTAGTAGTGAGTTCCACGCCCAGATTTGCGACCGTCTTGGAAATGTCTTGATTTAGGGATCTTCCCTTCTCATTTCACGACCTCGATAGTTATGTGCAACTGGGGATCGATCATTGAGAAGCTTGTGGAAACATCCCTCTATAGTGGTGAAAGTGGCAGACCACATTTTGTGGCAAACCCATTCGCATTCGAGGGCCCACTGGGAACTCGCATAGGATGGCCTGGTTCTCTTGTAGGAACTCAGTGAGAGCATCTGATCGTATGACAATAGTATTGTATCTTACAGGCTGAATATACTGTTGTTTCTCCATTCCATCGTTCGAAGCTGGGGACTTATAAGGAATGCTTGTTTTCCCGGACTCACGCTGAGACCTCCTTGAGTAGTATATAATGCTAAACCAATCCCCGGATTTGGTCACGAGCCATTTCTCGAAAATGGTGAATGTATTATTTCTATTCGGCTTTGAGAATCCGTGATGTTTGACCCGGAGCAGTACCCGTGAGATTGGAAGGGGTTTACAGGTTTGCAGGAGCCCTTAACCTCATCATACCTCATTATCAGTACAGTCCTATGACTTGATATGGTTACATGGATCCTGGAGTTCTTGAGTTATCTGATATTTGCTCTGGGCTTATTTGAGACTGAGCTTTTGTTCTTGGGGTATTATTCAGAGGATTCTGGTTCTTGGTCACTTGGCTCTAATATTCAGTATTCAGACAGTCTCCAGATTGACCATATGTCTTCATTGCATTTGCATTGCATTATACTCAAATTAACTGTTTGTGTTTTCATTTCCTCAGGGCATTATTTGCATATAGTTCCAGTAGATATTCCTTATCTAGATGGCAGAAGTCAAAAAAGGGCTACGAAAGAGAAATGTTCATTACACTTTTCTTTAACCAGAGGTCAAAAGCATTCAGAAACTGATGGGTTTGATGAACGATCAGGTTTTAGGTGACTTCAAAAAAAGATATGGCCAGATTTTGAAGTATGTAGACAAGCCAACTGCAGATCAGAGAGATAGTTTGCATACCTTACTCCAGTTTTATGATCCTCTGCTGCGGTGTTTCGTATTTCCATATTATATTCTAGCTACCACTTTGGAAGATATTTCTAGCATCGTTGGTGTTCCTGTAAGAAACAATTTACCTTATTATGGTTCAGAGATAGTTCTTCAGGAGGAAGAGATAGTTAAAGTGTGTCATATACCAACTACAAAGGTGAAGAAGTGTTTGCAAGTCAGTGAAGGTAGATGACTCCATTGGAATATACTCATAGAAGAAGCTGAATGTTATGCACGAGAGAATAAGTGGGTTAATTTTGTGTTGTGTTGGCCTTGATGGTGTATGGAGCTAGTCTTTTCCTAGGAGAAAAAGAGTTTGTAAGCATGGAAGTGATGTCTATCTTTGCTAAATGGAACCCCATACCAACCTTGTTGGGAGATTTCTATTACAATGTTCATTATCGAAATGAGAAAGGAAGAGGTGGACCAGTGAATTGTTGTGCTCCATTGTTTGCTGATTGGTTCGCTAAGCAACTCCCGAAATCAGGACCTTTCAAGGAATTGAAAGAGGAGTGGAGATGGTCCAGGAGGTTGATGGGATTAACTTCAGAAAATATAGCTTGGGGATGTAATAGGGACTTGTTAGGCAAAGAGTTACTTGTTAGTTGCGGTGGTTTTCCTAACGTGCCTTTGCTTGCTAGGAAAGGAGCAATCAACTACAATCCAATATTATCAAGGAAACAATTTGGGTATCCCCTGAATATTGCACCATCAGATGAAGAAATAACTGAGCCACTATATCTCCCGGTGGAAGGTAATAGGGATTTTCTTATCAGGGCATCTCAGGCTTGGGCCCATAAGGTAAAGAAAGGTAAGAGAGAATTTGGAAAGATAGACCCAAAGACGTATCCTCCTTTTGCTACTTGGTTACAGGCTCGTGTAGAGGCTTTCATTCTTCCATTTTCAGCTGAAGCTCCATTGTACCCAAAGGAGGTAACCGTTCAGGACACTGTCTCTATTGAGAAATATAAGAAGCTGGAGGCATTGATACATGAGTTGAGAGTTGAAAACATGGAGATGACTAACTTATATCACCGAGCAGTCAGTTCTAAAACAGAAGTAGAGGAGAAGCTCTAGAAGATGCAGAGAGATTGGGAAGCTAAAGAGAAGGAGTTTGCTGGAAGGGAAGCTTACTTCCAAAGGAGAGGTTTGATGGACTCAAGGAGCGAAGCAGAGTACAAGAAGCTTCAAAAGACTCCCAGGTAGGCCAGACAATCCATCACCTAGATGAAGGAGATGAGGGACAAGGATCAGAAGGAGTTTGAGGAGAAAGAGAAGGTGTACAAGTTATAAATCCAAGACCAGAAAGATGAATTGGAGAAAGTTCAAATGATACGGAGGGAAAAGACCTAACAGTTGGTACAGAGTCAGCAGGCTTTGGAGGAGGCACTCAAGGAGATTTCAGATCTCAAGTTGAGGGTTGGAGTGAAGAAAGCTAGGGCAGAGTTGGGACTTACATGAGAGGAGGCTTAATCTTCTTGCAGTTTAGAGTTCTAGTGTCGTTTCTTGTATTTTGGATTACCTACAAGCTTGTTGTAGGAATTTCATTTATTTTTCCTGCACTTTATTTGTAAGACTTGTAACCCTTCGGGGAATTGTTTCTATTCTTGCCTTTTTAAGGTTTTTATTTATTATAGTTTCCTGTGCTTAATCTTCTGAGTATGCTAAAACCTGTTTGTCCAAAGCCATCAGGATCTGAATACCTCTCAAAGAAAGTTCGTGATAGAAAGTCAATTTCCAAAAGAAAAGGCCATCTGGATTATCCTGCTAAATTACCGGAACTAGGGCACCAAATTCCTGACCATGGAAGCATGAGTAGTTGCATTACATGCATATAACCTGATGTTTGTTTTGCAGGTACAGTTACCAGGTTTCTAACGTCTCTTCTAATTTCAGGCACTATAGCTCCAAAGAAAGGGCCCAAGAAGATACACAGATATCCAACAAAGGAGAACAGAGAAAGAGTGATGGATCAGATGCAGGCAGACTTAGCAGACTTACGTACAAGAATGGATAACTTCATGACCCTTATGGATGGAATGGGTCAAACTCAGGAGCGCTTGCGTGAGCTAATAGAGAATAATCAACCTAGGAACAACGGTTCAGTAGATGGAGGAAATCGCAATGGGGCTGGTGCCCGTCATATTGAAATCCCTGTAGTACAACCTGGGGTTACCATTATCAATGATGGAGTGAATAACCTTCAAATAGATGGGCAGGATGAGCAGTTCACACTGTTAGATGAGGGAGAAGGAAAAGGGGTTGATATGAATCATCGCTTTGAAGAGATGGTTGAACAAATTCGTTCTATCCAGTCCCAGAACTCCTTGGGATTTGATATTACTAATCTGGGGCTGGTACCAGGGGTGAGGATTCCTTACAAGTTTAAGGCTCCAACGTTCGATAAGTACAACGGCACTGCATGCCCAAAAATCCATCTTTAATCTTTCATTGGGAGAATTGCTGCCCACACGGATGACGAGAAGCTATGGATGTACTATTTCCAAGATAGCCTCGTTGGGGCATCTTTGGAATGGTATATGAAGCTAAGTAGGGTTACTGTCAGAAGTTGGAAAGATTTGGCGGAGGAATTTGTTAAGCAATACCAATAGAATTTGGACATGGCTCCCAATCGCACGCAGTTGCAAAGCATGTCCCAGAATGCAAAAGAGAGCTTTAAAGAGTATGCTCAAAGGTGACGCCAGCTTGCGGCACAGGTACAACCTCTATTTCTAGAAAATGAAATGGCTGACATGTTCATGGGGACATTGCAAGGAGTGTTTATTGAGCGTTTAGCGTCATGTTCTGCGACTAAGTTCAATGATATTGTCATAGCTGGGGAGAGGGTCGAAACATTTTTCAAAATGGGTAAAATCTAAGACAACGGAGCTGGAAGTTCTTCAGGAGCAAGAAAAACTTTCGTTGGCCCTCAAAGAAGAAGGGAGGGGGAGACTAATGTTGTTTATGGAAGAGGAAGGGGTCGTGGCTACAGGAACTCATATGACCAAGTGGCAGATGTCACTATTCCTACCAATCCTACTCCTCAACCACCACAACAATGCAACAATTATTAACAGAGGCCTTACCAGCAACGCCATCCTCACCCTGCTGACCGTGTTTTCGAAGCTATCCCCATGACCTATACAACATTGTTGTAGAGGTTGATAGACTTGAATATGATACAACTGAAGACATTGGCTCCACCACCACCAGGAGATCTGCCACCAAGGTATGATGTTAATGTAAGATGTGATTTTCATTCAGGAGCTCCAGGACATTCAACAGAGAAGTGCAGGGCGTTGCACAACAAAGTTCAGGATCTGATAGATTCAAAGGCCATCAACTTTGCACCACCCCCAAATGTTAATTCTAATCCTATCCCTAATCATGGAAGAGCTAGGATTAATGTTGTGGAAGGTGGGGAACACTTGAATTTGATCATGGATATAAAGGAGGTGCAAACTCCTCTCTTGTTTGTTAAAGAAAGGTTGTTAAGAGGATATGAGTTTCCAGGATGTGACTTTGATTGTGAGGAGTGTGATATGTCTATGAATGGATGTGAAACATTGAAAGTGGGGTTGCAGAATTTGATAAATGAAGGGACATTGCAGTTTGACAGAGTTAACAAACAAAGTGACTATGTTTCTACTGTGACTATCTTCTATGATCTAGCTGACATGCCAGCTCCAGTCCGAAGAGAGCCTGTTACAATCTATGTGCCACAGGAGGTCAGTCCTGTTACAATTACTACTACTGGTCCCGTACCTTATGATGATTACAAATATGTGCCATGGCATTACAGGTCAGACGTGTATGTACAAGGCCAAAAGGTGGAGGATAAGTCTGTGACTATAAACCCTGTTGTTTCTAGTGTTGGGGCTTGGGAGGTTTTACTAGAAGTGGGCGATTGTTTGCTCCCCAGACTCTCCGAAATAACGATGAAGCTGAAGCTGCTGCCAGAGCTAAGGGCAAGCAAGTAGATAATGAGGAGGTGGTAACCCCGAATGCTTATCAGAATGTCTTTGAAAAAGAAGTCGAAGAGTTTATGAAGATAATAAAGAAGAGTGACTATAAGATAATGGAGCAACTAAATCAAACATCGTCCAAGATTTCAATACTGCCATTGCTGATGTGCTCACAAGCCCATAGAAAAGCTTTGTTGAAGGTATTGCAGTCTGCATATGTGCCTCAGGAGATTACCATTAACCAGTTGGAAGCTGTAGTGGCCAATGTAAATGCTAGCCATGGGCTAGGGTTTACCGACAGAGACCTTACAACAGAGGGAAGGAACCATAATAAAGCTTTGCATATCACAATGGAGTTCAAAGGCGTTGTGATGTCACATGTCTTGGTTGACACATGTTTTTCCCTAAACGTGCTGCCAAAGAAGGCTCTGATGAAACCGGAGGTTGATGGTCTTATTCTTCGGCCTAGCAACTTGGTGGTAAAGGCGTTTGATGGCTCTAGAAGGTCTGTTTTCGGGGAGGTAGAGTTACCAGTGTAGATTGGATCCCAAGTGTTTAAGTGTGTCTTCTATGTGATGGACATTCAGCTGACTTACCGTTGTTTATTGGGACGTCCCTGGATTCATGTTGTTGGAGCTGTAACATCTACTCTTCATCAGAAGCTAAAATATGTGGTGGACGGACAGGTGGTGATTGTTTGTGGAGAGGAGGATATTTTTGTCAGTCACCTGTCTACATTTAAGTATGTTGAAGTGGACAGCGAAATTCATGAAACCATGTGCCAGGAGTTTGAAGCAGTAAATGTTAGTTCAATGTATCCCACTTCTATGTTCCAGAACAGTGAGAAAGAGAGAACTTCTATCTCTTTGTATAAGCCGGCTAAGGATGTGGTTCAGTCAGGGCAGGCCCAAGGCTGGGGCAGGTTGCTAGAGGTTGAGAATAAGAATGATAAGTTTGGCATTGGATACCAACCAGAGTAGGCTAGATGGTCTCAGAACAGCAAGGCAGTAAACTTCAAGAGTTCTGGGATGATTGACCCCAATCATGTGTGTGCCATGGACGAAGATGCTGACAGCAACTGTGACTTGTACAACTGGGTGCGCCCATGTGCTCCCGGGGAAGAATTACAAAACTGGTTTGCTGAAGAGATCATTCAAGTCACCGGTCCAACAAAGTAATTTTCTTTGTTTTCCTTTTTTTCATATGCATATCAAGTCCTACACTCTGCCCAAGGTGTACGGACCCATTGTAGGGCCACTGTTGCTTTCTATGCAGTTAATTTTATCATGAATAAAAGACATTTTTATACAAATTGCGTTCCTTTTCTTTCTTTTAAAATTTTTCACAAAAAAATATAAAAAGGGCAATGTTTTTGTTTTTATTCATTTTCCATGAAGCAGAATCTGAAATAAGCACATCCTTGTGCAGAGTCAATCATTCAGATTTCTCTGATAACTTTTCTGCTATGACCAAGTATGACTTTGATAATCCGATCTACCATACTAATGAAGGGGTTGAAGAGGATTGTGAACTTCCCGAGGAATTAGCCACGTTATTGAGACAAGAGGAAAGGGTTATTCAGCCTCACCAAGAAGAGCTTGAAGTCATCAACATTAGGTCTGAAGACGTAAATAGGGAAATTAAGATTGGGGCTAGTCTACAGGCCAAGGTAAAGGAAGAACTGATTGGCATACTTCAAGAGTATATGGATATCTTTGCTTGGTCATATCAAGATATGCCAGGTTTGGATACCGACATCATTGTGCATAAGCTGACATTGAGGGAAGACTGCCCTCCTGTCAAGCAAAAGCTTAGAAGAACCCGTCCTGACATGGCATTAAAGATCAAAGAAGAGTTTCAGAAGCAATGGGATGTCGGTTTCCTTGCTGTGACTAGTTATCCACCTTGGGTAGCTAATATTGTACCTGTACCAAAGAAAGATGGCAAGGTCTGGATGTGCGTTGATTACCGGGATTTGAATAGAGCAAGACCAAAAGATGATTTCCCATTACTTCACATTGATGTATTGGTGGATAGTACGGCTCAATTCTCGGTATTCTCCTTCATGGATGGCTTTTCCGGTTATAACCAGATCAAGATGGAACCGGAATACATGGAGAAGACAATGTTCATTACCCCTTGGGGGACATTTTGCAATAAGGTCATGCCCTTTGGTTTGAAGAACGCTGGGGCAACGTACCAACAGACAATGGTGCCACTGTTTCATGACATGATCCATAAGGAAATTGAATGCTACGTGGATGACATGATAGCCAAGTCTCGGGATGAAAAAGAGCATTTGGTTAGCCTCAAGAAGTTGATTGAAAGATTAAGAAAGTGTCGTTTGAGGTTAAATCCAAACAAGTGCCCCTTTGGGGTGCATTCTGGTAAGCTGCTGGGTTTCATTGTTAGTCAAAGAGGAATTGAGGTAGATCCTACAAAGGTTAAAGTAATACAAGATATGCCTGCATCACGAACTGAAAATGAAGTGTGTGGTTTCTTGGGGAGATTGAACTAGATCGCTCGGTTCATATCTCACCTAACAGCCACATATGAACCGATATTCAAGATATTGAGAAAAGAACAAACGGTCAGGTGGAATGAATATTGTCAAAGAGCATTCGAAAAGATAAAAGAATACTTGCAGGAACCTCCAATACTAATGCCTCCAGTTCTAGGAAGGCCATTAATCAAGTATTTAACTGTGCTAGAAGGATCAATGGGATGTGTTCTAGGCCAACATGACGAGTCTGGTCGAAAAGAGCATGTAATATACTACCTTAGCAAAAAGTTTACCAACTGTGAATCCCGTTATTCACTGCTCGAGAAAACTTGTTGCGCTTTGGCATGGGCTGCTCGCCGATTGAGAGAGTACATGTTGACTCACACAACCCTGTTAATTTCAAAGATGGATCTTGTTAAATACATTTTTGAGAAACCAGCGTTAACCGGAAGGGTTGCTAGGTGGCAGATGGTGCTTACAGATTACGACATACAATACACTTCTCAGAAAGCCATCAAGGGAAGTATACTTTTAGACTATCTTGTGCAGCAACCCCTTGAAGACGATTATCAGCCAATGAGATTTGATTTCCCTGATGAGGACATCATGTAACTCAAAGCAAGAGATTGCGAGGAACCACTTCCGGAGGAAGGGCCTGACCCTGAATCCAAATGGAAGTTGATGTTTGATGGGGCAGTCAATATCAATGGACGTGGAGTTGGTGTTGTTCTTATTACTCCCAAAGGTGTTCATTTTCCTTTCGCTGCCAGAATTACTTTTGGCTGCACCAACAATGAAGCGGAATACAAGGCGTGCATTATGGGAATAAAGGAGGCTATTAATCTCAAGATTAAGACCCTCAATATATTCGGAGACTCCGCCCTCGTGATAAACCAGATTACCGGCAAGTGGTATACACATCAAGAACATTTAATTCCTTACAGGGATTATGCCAAAAGACTGTTGATGTTCTTCACAACAGTAAAGCATTAGTATATACCACGAGATGAAAATCAATTTGCCGATGCATTGGCTACGCTCTCTTCATCAATCAAAGTCATGTGTTGGAATTATGTCCCCATAATTGACATCTCCAAGCTTGATGTACCAGCTTATGTGTTTTCTGTGGATGCAATGTCTGATGAGAAGCCTTGGTATCATGATATCAAACAGTTCTTGGAAAGCAAAGAATATCCAGCTGGGGAAACTTCCAATGACAAGAAGACCTTAAGGCGAATTGCTGCTAGTTTCTTCTTAAACACTGACGGTGTTCTATACAAGAGAAACTTTGACATGGTCTTGCTCAGATGTGTGGACAAGCAAGAAGAAGACATGTTAATGTAGGAAGTCCACGAGGGATCTTTCGGTACTCATGCAGGAGGACATGCAATGGTTAAGAAATTGTTGAGATCAGAATATTATTGGCTAACAATGGATGCAGACTGTTGTTCATATGCCCGTAAATGTCATAAATGCCATATCTATGCAGACAAGGTGCATGTACCCCCAAGCTCGCTCAATGTCATGTCATCTCCTTGGCCCTTTTCTATGTGGGGCATTGACATGATAGGAAAAATAGAGCCTACTACTTCGAATGGCCATCGTTTCATTTTGGTCGCAATAGATTATTTCACCAAATGGGTCGAAGCAGCATCTTATGCCAATGTCACTCGCCAAGTGGTGGCCAAATTTCTGAAAAGAGATATCATTTTCCGATATGGAGTTCCCGAGTGAATCATTACTGACAATGGTTCCAATTTGAATAACAAGATGATGATAGAATTATGTCGGGACTTCAAGATTCAACATCACAATTCTTCTCCTTACCGATCAAAGATGAATGGTGCGGTTGAGGCAGCAAACAAGAATATTAAGAAGATTGTGCAGAAGATGGTCGTCACTTATAAAGATTGGCATGAGATGTTACCATTCGCATTACATGGGTACCGTACGTTAGTCAGGATGTCTACTGGGGAAACTCCATTTTCCCTAGTATATGGCATAGAGGCAATCTTACCGGTGGATGTGGAAATTCCTTCTTTACGTGTGATGATGGATGTCAAGCTCGACGAGGCTGAATGGGTGTGTGCCCGGTATAACCAATTGTGTCTAATTGATGAAAAGAGATTAGTAGCTGTGTGTTATTGGCAGCTTTATCAGAGGAGAATGAAGTGAGCTTTTGATCAACGAGTACGCACTCGGGAGTACCAAGTTGGCGAGTTGGTACTTAAAAGGATCATTCCTCCAGGTTCAGATCACAGGGGCAAATGGACACCAAATTATGAAGGCCCATTCATAGTAAAGAAAGTATTCTCTGGAGGAGTACTGATACTCAATACTATGGATGGTGAAGACTTCCAGTCCCCTGTTAACTCGGGCGCAGTTAAAAAAATACTTCGCATAAGAAAGTCCTGTTGGACACAAAAACCGAATTATAAGTCCAGGCAAAAAAGGGCATCCCGGCGAGCTAAAAACAGAATAAAAAAAGCTCGGGAAAAAGTTAGGGAAAGGAAATAAAAAAAAATTGTACACCCGTTGAGTTGATTAGCCACATTGGACAGCTCGGGCAAAAAACAGTATCCCGGTGGATTGAAAACCCGAAAGGGTGATCCACGCAAAATAAGGGAATAAGCGATTGACTGCGATCTGGGTAATCTGTACCACATCATTGTCTCAATTAATCTGGAAATATCCAAAGGATAGGAATCAGTCTCATCCTTCTCTTTAGAAGGAAAAGGCAAGAGCAGAAAGTCATGAAGATATACTGTTCATAGTAGAAAGGGAACTCATTAGAATGTCTTGTACATTTCCATTAGGATAGTTTCTTTTTCTCAATTTTGTGGTGGCTACCTCTTTCCAGGTGGTTGCTTCCTTAATGTAAATTCTCGCCTATTTAGAGGCTCATCAATAAAAGAATATTTAGTCAACAATTTTAGTCTTTGTTTCCTGTTTTGTTTACTTTGTGTGCAAAAATGTCCTGAATTTTTGTTAAAAGAACATTGCATGTAAACTTGTTGGCTTTATGAATGGCGTGCGAAAGGAAAACATCTAAATATACTTTGAACGACAAGTGACATGTAATGATTAACTCATGCCATGTAATTTCCCGGGGCATAGGAATGCACTTTTGTTGTTGCAGGTACAGACAGTGAGTGTTTGTTCCCATTTATCTTTCCCACAGCTGAGTCAAGATGGAGATGTTAATCCAAGTAGAACTTCAAGTTGAACAGTTCTTCTCCCCAGGCAGGGTCAGTAATGAAGTTTTCCCAGCAGGTAGCTGGAGGTTTTGCATTTCTCCACGAATTTCAGAGTGTCTGAATTCATTTCCCGGCAAGGGTTATTTAGCCAAGCCTCATCCTCAGCCAAGCCTAAAGATGGTATTCCCTATAGAGTTTCATGTTTGGGAGTTGTCCAGCATTGAAATATTCCCCAGAAAGTTGCCAATTTATTTTTGGTCCTTGTGACAACTCAGCCAGTTGTTCATTTCCTCAGCCATAGTCAAGCATTGTCAGAGCATCTTGATCTCATTCCTCAGTAGAATACTTTACATACATCATTCTCCCCTGCAGAGTTACTACTCTCCTCTCGAATCATACTTTTCTGATACTCGTCCGTATCATTGTTAACACTCGTCCGTGTTATCTTTTTACAAACACTCGTCTGTGTTTGCTACCTTTCTGATACTCGTCCATGTCGTTGTTAACACTTGTCCGTGTTATCTTTTTACAAATATTCATCTATGTTTTTTACCTTTCTGATGCTCGTCCGTATCATTTTTAACACTCGTCCGTGTTATCTTTTGGCAAACACTCGTCTGTGTTTTTTACCTTTCCGATACTCGTCTGTATCGTTTTTAACGTTTGTCCGTGTTATATTTTTACAAATACTTGTCTATATTTCTTTGATCATTGTCAAATACTCATTCGTATCATTGACTTAGGGCACTCGTCCGTGTTTCCTTGATGATCATCAAATACTCGTCCGTATTGAAGAGGTTTGAAATCCTGACGGTGGAATTAAACGTCAAAATGTTTACTGATTTCCTGGCGTAACATGTCATCTGAAGAAGACTCGTTCGTCTTAAGCACCACATATCTAAGCAAGATTTGTGAAGAGGAATCGTTCGTCCTAGAGCCATATATCTATGCAAGGTATATGAAGAGGGTTCATCTATCCTATTTTGTGCATGTCTATCCTACAGGCTTAAATGCACCACCGGTCCTGGCGTAACAGGTTATCCGAAGAAGACTCGTCCGTCTTAGGCCATATATCTAAGCAAGATGTATGAAGAGGGCTCGTCCGTCCTGTATTTTATTCACCTGGTGTAACATGTTTGTTTGAAGGAAGCTCGTCTGCTCCGTTTGATGTTGAATCTACACAAGATTTTGGTCCTGGTTACTTTTCATCCTAGTAAGGGTCTCAAGCAGTTTGTTATATTGGACTGGGTTTATTTCCCATTCCCTTTCTTATTCTCCGGCAGAGTGCAAATTTTTGGTTCTTATGGGTATTTAATCACAGTTCATCTCGAACAGCCGACAACCTAGGCTATCATCCTTTTCAGATTAACAGATGTTTGAATAGAGGTAGATGTAACACTCCAAATTTGCCGTCTCTTGTTATCATCATAAGCATAGCATAAGCATACCATATTCTAGCATTTGGCATAGAAAAATGAGGCATGATACTCACATGTTTTAGCATAAGGTACATGATCAATTATCTGGACAACTCAGGATTTTTAAAAGTCAAGCCAATAGCCAGGTGACATTTCAAGAAGCTCACAAGGTCTTCTCATATCTTGTACAAGCCCAAGGTCATCCTTAAAAGTTCAGAAGAGAGAAATTCCATCAGAAGTTAAAAAAGGCAACATTCTCCTATGCAAGGGAAACCCTGATTAGGGTTTTGAACCAGATCCTCTTAGCTTTGACCAATTCTTATGGTCAAAGGCTCTCATATAATCTGCAAGGCTTATATTTGAAATTTAAGGCAAAAATTCACTGAGAAAGTCAAGTATTTGGGCAATTACTTGTTGGTGTAGCACAAAAGCCAACTGGGCAATACAAAAAGTCAACTGGAAGCTTTTAGGGTTTTGATCATGATTATCAATCTTTTGAGGTCATATTTTATCAAGGAATAGCTTGGGTGAGATCAAATGTCAAGAATCAGGAATGTGCAAAAAGTTGCTAAATATGGAAATTTAGAAGTTTCTATTTTTGGAAATATTTGCCCTAAATCTTCAAGCTATTATTTCATGTGCAAAAAAGCTCTAGATGATCTTTCCGTGAACATGAAAGTTGTAGAGCATTATTTTCCCTTTCCAAAAAGTCCAAGAACACCTCCATAGAATTTTTAGAACTCAAGATATGATTTTTAGAAGTTTTGATGCATTTTAGGTTTTTCTTTGGCACATGTGTCAAATTGCTATTGGTCCATTTCCTTTTATTTTGGTGTCACGTGTTGGTAATTTCCTAAACATTTTTTATGTACATCACCATTTTCTTGCATGACCAAGGTGTGTGGGAGCATTATTGGTTGTTGTTACTACATTTAAATGAAAAGTTATAAAGAAATTGAGAAAAATATTACAAAAGGAGATGGTACCAAAAGTGGTGATCAACATGGTACAGCTTGATGACACGTCCTTTTTCATTTGGCTGCAAAAATTATGTCACACTATCGTTCCGCGGATTTTCATCCCGGTGCAAACGTGAACGGACGAGGCGATGTTGAAGGTTGAGGTTGAATAGAGTCGCCAACTAGGCATTTTTATCCCGAGGGAAAGGTAATGATGCATAAACCTAGAAAGAAGATGGATAAGACGGTTGCGAACCAAAGAGACTGAGTAAGGGGGTAGGTTATGACCTGGGAAGGTATTAGCACCTAGATCGTCCATCGTACTCGACGGGATCCACGCATACCTGATTGTGTTTAAAAAGGGGTAGTGTATGTGCTAAACTGTGTATAAAAGAGATGGATGTACATGGTGATGGTATACAAAGAATAGGAGCTCAAAACTGAGGCTAAGAAAAGAAAGCTAGAAGGAGGAGAGGGGGGAGACAAAGAGAATTTTCTTCGATAAATGTTAAGTTATGCCTACGTATCCTCTCGTGCAATGAGGAAGTTAGAACATCGTAGTTCAACTCAAAGAGACTTAGTGTTTTTGGTATGAACTGCTTGCTTGTCTATGCTCAAGTGTGTGACTCGTCTGGCTTGAGTGCTAACTGTCTCGCATTAGACGGAAGAAGCGAGTTCTCGTTTTCAGAGTGAGTGTGATGAGAAAAGAATACCGGAGGAGACGTTTATTGTTTGTTTTTGTGTTTTCAGTTTTTTTATTGTTTTTGGTGTTTTGCATAAGATAATGAGCTTAAGCCTTAATTGAGAGTTTGCAAGCTCATTATATCATCCCTGATTAAGGATAATGAGTGTGCTTAAGTATGAGATGAATATCTCAACTTAATAACCCTAATGATGCAGGATTACAATCATTAACCTACTTGTGATTATGAAGTATTTTTGGATTTCGTTTTGTGTTAAGTAATGAGTTTAATCTCTAATCAGGGATTAGTGAACTCATTACACCATCCTAAGAGAAGGATAATAGATGAGAACACTTAAGATGAGGAAGACTCCTCAACTTAATCCATCGTTAGGGATTAAAATCATTATATAACAAGCCTTTATTAAAGTGGATTTTAATTAAAGGTGGGATTAAGAAATGAATTTTATGTTTGTAAGACTAAACTTGAGGGGGACTTGTCCATTGAACACTAGGGTTAGTCCCTCTAAACCAACAGGGAGAAATGTAACCCTAATATAAGGCCCAAGTTACAAGCTTAAGTCTTAATGATTATTAGGTGTTTTGATTAGGAGGTGTAAACAACTTAAAAGTTTAACACTAAGTATTAAATTTATACGCTCCATCCTAAGATAAGGATACAAACATAACTCAAATTCAGAGTCTTAAAACTTTAATTGTTTAGCCTTGATTTGAGATGAGAAGCAGAGACTCAAGGAGACTCAAAGGTAAGAACTAGGGGAGACTATGTATGGTTTGTGAGGCTTAGAGAAAGATCTTCAGATGGCTTGTGAGGCTCAAAGGTACAACCCTAAAGTTATCATGTTTGGATATTCCTATGGTTTGTGAGGCTTTGAGAAAGATCTTCAGATGGCCACCAAGGAAGAGGAAGAAGATTAAAAGGGAAGAGAAAGGAGAATAGGTTACTTACTTCCTGAAGAAGTTAAGTAACCTAAGAGAAAGAAAGGGAGCAAGAGAGAGCATAAGTGAGTCAAACTCACTTCAAAGACAAATAAAGATGCAAATGGAGAGATAAGAAGAAGTTGGATGTGGAGGCAAATCCACATCCTAAACAACTTACCTTAAGCCCCTGAAAAAGTTAGTATGAATGCATAAGATATGAACCAAAAGGAAATAAGGCAAATGAAGATGCAATGATCAAGAACAGAAGTGCAAACACAATTCAAATGCGTTATGAAATTATGCAAAGACATGTACAATATTTATGCATGATCATACAAGAGATGGGATGCAAATGAAGGCATGTTAGAAGCTTGAAATCACATGAATACGCATAAGAAATAATGAATGCAAAACATACCAAATGGATGCAACAATGATCAACCAATGTTCATACATGTCCTAAGGTATCTAAGATGACATACAAATTCATGAGATGTCATGACAAGTTCATATGATGTAGGTATGCAAAGATGAATGCAAATGAACATTGCAAATTAGGGTTTTAAGAAAGTATGAGATGCACATGTCCACAACAGAAGGATAACACATGATAAAAATTTGAAAATGCAACCAAATGAACCCTAAACACACATAAGATCACTCCCTAAAGATGGAGGTTATAAGCTATACCAGAGTCAAGTTATGGTTTTTCTAAGTTAGGCTAGGGTTTTGGACACTTTGCAAAGAAAAAGTCAAAAAAAATTGAAAATGTAAAGTAAAAATACACCAAAAATATCTTAGACAATACACATAAAGTGTGAAAGTTTGCAAAAAGAACCATGTACAAACTCATTTTGGTTAGACATATATGAATTTTTGAATTAGGGTTATGAAAAAGGAGATTTTCAAAACCCTAATTCAAAGAAATTTGTCAAAACATGATCAAACCCTAAAATAAATTTGTGAGATGAGTTTGTAAATTGTTCTAAATGTTAAAAGAGGTTCTCTTTTTTTTTGGTGATTTTTAAATACCTAAAAGTATTTTTAATTAATTAAAAATGAATTAATTAATTAAAAATACAATTAAATGATTTAAAAATGATTTTTGAATATAAAAAAAATGTTTTTAGGTTTTTAAAATTATTTAAAGCAAGAATGTAAAAGATCAGATTTTTTAGAAATTAATTTGCTATTTTAAATAAAATAAACAAAAGAAAACGAAAATAAAAGAAAATAAATAAAAGAAAATATAAAGTATGCGCAACAGAGGGTCCAGATGCAAAGAGAGAAAGATCAGTGGTCCAGGATGAGAGTCAGCAAGACCCAGGGTACTCACAATCAAGGGCCTAGGTTTAAAGTTACAAAGCGCGCATGCTCTAATGGCTCACATCTCTTCTGAATTAAATAAACCTGATTATATTAAATAATTAAAATTAAGGATTAATGATGCAATCTGGTCCGTTTATGCGCAAGCCCTTATCAAAATCCAATGGCTCACATTCAAATTGGAAACATAAACAGGATTAACCCTAATTAATCTCAGGCGACCGGAGATAAGCTCCGGTCCTCTTCCCGGTGAGCTCCCAACCCCAACTTCACCTACAAACCACTAAAACACATCAAATCTGCCCATAATCAAACCCCAAACATCATAGAACACGAATTCACAAACAAAAACCATTTATATTGCATGAACAAGCTGAATCGAAACCAAACATTTTTAGGTCAAACTTTCAGAACATCATAACATGCTTATTTTTCACTCATTTTCAGTTTTAAACACATCAACATGACCAGCATAACATGTAGATTCACATTTTAACAAGAAATTAAGGTTCTAGAAAAATTGTTCTTGAGAGATACCTGAGCTGGAGTTCTTCAAACTAGAGCTTTCAAGGCCTTCCCTTTGTGCAAACCAACTCCTTTGGACCTCCTGAAGCTATTGAGATGCTTGGATGAAGTTTATTTTGGCTTGTTTGTGAGATACTGTTCTGATATGATAGAAATCGTGTTTGTGTTTAAGGCTGTTTCAAGTCATGGTGATGGGTGGGTTTTGTTCCTTAAGTGACAAGGAGTTGAATGGTGAAAGAAAATGTGATTTTTGTTGGCTGGATTGAGAGTTTTGAAGAGAAAAAGTTTGAGAGGATTTTTGTGAATCTGAGCTTGTGTCCTCGTTCAAGGCTTGATGTGATATGTTTTATGATGCTTAGGGTTTGTATAAACAATTGGGATTGATCAGATGATTGGTTGTACATTGTGGGATTGGCATGGGTGAAAATGCAAAAAAGTCAAGATTTTGTACTTAAGGTATGGGCTTGGGACAGAGATATTTTGAAGGCTTGTTCTGCATCAGCTAACTTCATGGATGGCTCTTGGATCATTTGTAGTGAGCTGTAACACTTGTGGCAGAAGTTTGAACATGTTTTGCAAGTTCCCAACTTTGAGAATTTTGTGAAAATTGGCCATGAAACTTCTGAAGCAAGGCATGATTTTTGGTCTTGAGATGTTTCTAATCAATGTTATGCAGTGTAGAAGTGAATTATAGGTCACTAGGAGGCTTATAAGTCCATCTTGCAAAATTCCCCCTTTGACATGAACTTGAAAATTATGTGAAATTTGCCAACTTTGATCCATCATAACTTGAGTTCTAGGATGAATCAAGAGGAGTTCTTGTACTTTTTGAAAATTGGAAGATTCAATCTACAACTTTCATGTTTGAAGAAAATTCATTTGAAACCTTTTTTGATCAAGAAAGAGGGGGTTGAAAATCTTTCCCAAAATGGAAAGTTTTCATTACAAGTCATGTCCAAAAATGACAACTTTTGCAATGGCTCAAAATTCTTAAATCTTGTGATCTTTCAAACATTCCTAAGACCAAATAAAGGTCATAGGGCCTCAATTTGATGAATATGACCCTTTGGTACCCTTGATGGAGGCCTCAGATGCCCTGATTCTGACTTTTCCTGCACAACAAGTTACCATTTGATCAGATGACTTCCACAATAAATTTTTGCTTCAAATTTGATACACATGTTCCTTATAACATATATATACCGATAAAATCAAGAATGGCCAAAAAAATTAAGTGTAAGGGCCTCAAAACCAAAACCCTAATTTTTGGTCATCTGTGTAGGAAACCCTAAGCCTGCCTGGGTAGCTGTGCAATCCTTTGAGATAATGTGACTTTAAAGAAAACTTGGAGGTATAATATAATCATAGAACACTCATGGACCCTCTTGGCATGCTTCATGGCCTCTGAGATAGCTCAAACCACTTCTAAGATTCATCTTATCACAAACCCTAGTTATGCAACTTATGCAGTGAAATGACTATGCAGTGTGAGATGGTATGCTTATGCAATGCAATATGAAGGATCATAAGCCAAGGTGTGAGAAAAAAAGAGAGGGAAAATTTGGGGTGTTTACAGCTGCCCCTATTCAAGCATGAGTTAGCTGTGTAGGATGTAAGCGTCTGGCTTAACAGACAAACAAGATAACTTGTGGTTGAATACCAAGACATTCCAAAATTTGCACTCTTTATTATAAGAAGAAAGGGGATATAAATTGTAATAGACCGTATAGACTGAATATCAAATGATAGCAACTGAGGACGACCATCGAGCAGAGGACAACTGCTGGGGAATAAAAATGGTGAGAAACGCACTGACGAGGACGACCATCATGCTGGGGAATAAAGAATCCGCGACGGGGACGTCCATCGGGTAAAGTGATGAAGGATGATCATCAAGATAAAGAAGAAAAACCACGACGGGGACGGCCATCGGGTAAAGGATAAATGAAACAATGATTAGGGACGGGCATCAAAAGGGTAAAGGACGAACACCGAGCAGGGGACGACTGTTGAAAAGATCACGACATAGGACAAATATCGGATAAAAAGATCAACGATGGGGATGGCCATCAGATAACATGATGAGGGACGATCATCAAGAGGTGAAGGACGATCACCTAGCAGGGGACGACTGCTCTGAAGATCACGACATAGGACGAATGTCGAATAGAAAGATCAACGATGGGGACAGCCATCAGATAACATGATGAGGGACGGTCACAAAAATAAATGATGAGGGACAGTCATCAAAAGGTCAAGGACGATCAACTAGCAGCGGACGGCTGCCCTGTTGGGGATTATCTCAACATAAGGCGAATGCCTGATAAAAAGATCGACGATGGGGACGGCCATCGGATGAATGATGAGGGACATTCATCAAAAGGTGAAGGACGATCACCTAGCAGGGTACGGCTGCTGAGAATTATCGCGACATAAGAAGAATGTCGGATAGAAAAATCAAAGATTGGGACGGACATCGAATGAATGATGAGGTACGGTCATCAAAAGGTGAAGGACGATCACCTAGCAGGGTACGGTTGCTGAGGATTATCGCGACATAGGACGAATGTCGGATAAAAAGTTGTTTTGTTGGTGACTTTTGGGAATAGATAAACACGGACGAGTGTTTAAGCCCTAAAAATAAAATGGTATGTTTCGACAGTGTGTTTAGATTAAAGATACGGACGAGTATCCTTAGGACCACGATACGGACGCGTATCGATAGAAACAAATAACGACGCATGTTTAAGGAGTGATGATGAGGACGAGTATCAACTATTTGAACAAGGAACACGGACAAGCGTTGATCTGCTGGGGAGATGCATAAGATACAAACGAGTATCAAAGAATTATTGATAAGTAGGATACAGACAAGTATCAGAAGGATTGTGCATAAGTATTTACAAGTATTTTTATTGAGAGTGCAAAAGGATATTTTGGATTTTATCTGCAGGGGATAAGTTTTTTTTTGCTGGAGGAGTGATTTTGGTATTTGCAGGTGACTGGCTCGAACCTGGCTTATGATCATGCAAGTGCTTGATTTTTTTGCCGTAATGCTCCATATTAGACGGAATGCTATGATCTGTTTAGGGAGGAATGATGCGAATGCTATGATTATGCAAATGATAGAAACGAGATCCGAGATCTGAAATCTGTTGGGAGAACGGATCACTGGGTGATCTGTGGGGAGAAAGGATCACTGCACGATCTCTCTGGAAAATTCTGGGGGAAGAACTCTGTGGGGATCGAATGCTGGGGATGAGAAGATCTGGCAACTCGCTGGGAAAATTGATTTAGGTATTGCTTTGGAGATCCTGCTTGGGGAGGAGAGAACTTCTGGGAAGTAATCGGTCGGAAGATCGGCTTTGTGGGGGATACTCTGAGGGGTTAAAAAGCTCTGTGGGGGAATACTTTCGTCAAGTAGTCCTTCTTATGATGTGACTGCCGGCTTGGCTGGGGATATAGTGCCTGATATGCCCCATGTTGTGAAAGGTTGTCCGCCTTGAGTACCTACAACCTGTCAAACAAAGGAAACGCACAAGTGCCCTGAGGTATCCTCAACCGGATTCCGTCATAGGAGTTAGGTTCGCTTAAGAGCACATATTTCCTGCAAGCATTTATCGAAAATGGCTTATATGTTTTCATGCAAATGTTTTATTACGAACTTTGGACATTTTGAAAACAAAACAATGTGTGAATGAATATTTGACTTTATTGATTTGTGTGCCCTGAAAAGGCGAGTACAATGAGGAAGCTAATCCCTGAAATGAGGGGGTTGCTGCAAAATTGAGAAAATAAAAGTCCTATTCGACAATGTCGAAGTTGACGCTCCAATGAGCTTCCTTTGCTATGACTTGTATGACCTGAACGCTCTTCATAACATGTCAAGGCAACTTCCAAAGATCATACTTGGCCCAAGATTGCGTAGTTTTCATGACTTGATCCTTAAGAAATCTCAAAAGGGCCAAAACACAAAACTTTGCAAAACCTTTTGGAACCTTCCATCCACTTGTGCCAGCTACATAAAATCAATCATATGGCCCTTCATGAATCAGGCTGAGTCCAGACACCCCTTGAAGCAGGTCCTGCCATGGCCCATGCTTGAAGTACAAAGTTGTTGACTTTTTTGCAACTTGCCCATACCAATCACAATAGGCCACAACAACTCTCTGAACCAATCATATTTGTTTATTCTAACCTCAAGCACTCCAAAACACACAACAAGCAAGCCTGAAACCTCCAAGAATTCAGCATTCACAAAAATCACAAAAAGCTTCCCTTCTTCGATTCTCAAAAACCAACCATCAAACCTCAAAACAAAATTCACCAATCATCTTCAAATCACTCATGGAACACAAAGCAACCCTTGAATTGGCCTTACAGCACAAAAAACCAAAACACGATTTCTAGTGTAGCAGAACTGAATCATGAAAATCAACCATCACAAACTTGTTTCAAGCATTCCAGAAGCCTAAGGGGATCCATTGGAGTGTTTTTGCATCAAGGAAAGGTCCAGGAAGCCCATAATCAGAAAGCTTCATCTCAGGTATACCTCAAGAACATTTTTTCTAGAAGCTTTATTTTAAGTTCCTAAATGATTCTATATGCTCCCCTGATCATTGTGATATAATTATTTTTGAAAATGGTTGAGATTTAAGAGTGTATGAAGCTTCTGAAAATTTGCCCGTGAAACTTATTTGATTCTATTCTCTCTGTATGCGGAAAATAAATTGTTTTTGTTGATTGATTCTTGCTTATTGAATTTTGGGGAGTGATTCTAGAAAGTTTGGGAAGTTTTCATGGCCTGGGGAGAGAGTTAGGTTTTTGTCTCGCCGGAGAAGATGGCCCGAGCTTGCTCCGGTCACCTGAAAGTACTTAGGGTTTTTAATTAGGGTTTAGTTCTTAGTTTGAATGTAGGTCGTCAGATTATGTTTAGCGCGTGAATGGAGGGCTAAAATGTGTCCACTTAAACCCTAATCTGTTTAATTAGTTTAATTAATTAGGATTAATTTAAATTTTCCAGATTGAATCTCATCCACACAAACACGCGCGCAATCAACTCCCTCCATCCCATGTTTGAATCTGGACCCTCAGATGTGCTTACTTTCATTTAAATCAATTTTTATTTCATTTTCTTTGCATTTTCTTTCTCATTTTATTTAAAATAGTTAAAAACATCAAAAAAATATGATCTTTTGCATTTCTGATCCAAATAACTTTTCTTAACCTAAAAATGATGTTTACTTTATTTTTTGCATTAAAAAAGTATTTTTAAAATATTTAAATGTTATTTTTAATTAATTAATTAAAAATGCATTTAGGTTTCTAAAAATCACCAAAAAATTCATGAACCATTCCAATACATTTAGAAACATTTTCAAACTCATTATACAAATTTATTTTTAGGTTTGATCATAATTTCACAATTTTCTTTGAATTAGGGTTCTTTAAAATCACATTTTCTAACCCTAAATTGAAAATTTCATTTCTGCCTAACCATGATGAGTTTGAACTTGATTCTTTTTGAATTGTTTCACATATTGCATGTAGTTTCTAGGTTATTTTTCTCATGAATTTATCTTGAATTTTCAATTTGATTTGCATTTTCCTTTAAGAATCACCCAAAAACCCTAGCAAACTTGGAAAATTTATAACTCTCACTAGGTTAAGCTTCCGACCTTCTCCTTTGGGGTTTGATCTTGTATAGGTTTAGGGTTTGATTGAGCTTGATTTCAATTTTTTATCATGTTGATTGCTTCTGTCTTGGTCATTTGCATCTCATACATTCATAAAATCCTAATTTCTCATGTTCATTTGCATTCATCTTTGCATATCATCATCACGTGAACTTGCCATGACATTTCAAGCATTTGTATGACATCTTAGATATCTTAAGACATGATTGAACATTGTTTGATCATTTCTTCATTCATTTGCTATGCTTTGCCTCCATTACATTTCATGAACATTCATGTGTTTTCATGCTTCTAAACATGCTTCCATAGCATCTCATACTTGTATGATCATTCATATGCATCTTGTATGGCTTTGCATCATCTCATATGCCTTTTACATTGCATTTTCACTTCTGACTTTGGTCTTCACATCTCATTTCATTTCATTTCCTTTTACTTTATGTCTTATGCATTCATAGTAACATTTTCAGGAACTTTTGGTAAGTTATCTGGGAGGTGGATTTGCCTTCACTTCCCATATCTTCTCATCATTCATATGCATAATTACTTGTCTTTGAAGTGAATTTGTTTCACTTGTGTTCCTTTCTTCTTACTTTCTTTCTTTTAAGTTACTTATCTTCTTCAGAAAGTAAGTAACTTATTCTTCTTCTTCCTTCTCTTTTCATCTGCTTCTTCCATTGGTGGCCTTGAAGATCTTTCCTCTTAAGCCTTACAAACCATAGGATATCCAAGCATGATAACGTTTAGGGTTGTATAGTCGCCCCTTAGTCTTTTACCTTTGAGTCTCCTTGAGTCTCAATTCTCATCTCTTAATCGGAGACTAAACTCTTAAAGCTTTAGGACTTTGAATTAGGGTTATGCCTGCATCCTTATCTTAGGATGGAGTGTATAACTTTAATCCTAAGTGTTAAACCTTTAATTTGTTTACACCTCTTAATCAAAACAAATTAATAATCACTAAGACTTTATCTTGTAACTTGGGCCTTACATTAGGGTTCTATCTCTTCCTTATGGTTAAGAGGGACTAACCCTAGTGTTTAATGGACAAGTCCCCCTCAAGTTGTCTTACAAACCATAAAATATACTTCTTAATCTCATCCTTTAATTAAAATCCATTTAATAAAGGCTTGTTATATAATGAATTTAATCCCTAACCATGGATTAAGTTGAGGTATCTTCCTCAGCTTAAGTGTTCTCATCTATCATCCTTCTATTAGGATGGTGTAATGAGTTCACTAATTTGTGATTAAAGATTAAACTCATTACTTAACACTAAACAAAAACCCAAAAACATCTAAATAATCACAAGTAGGTTAATGATCTTAATCCTACATCATCATGGTAATTAAGTTGAGATGCTTATCTCATACTTAAGCAGACTCATTATCCCTAATCAGGGAGGATATAATGAGTTTGCAAGCCCTTGATTTAGACTTAAGCTCATAATCCTATGCAAAACACCAAAAACAACAAAAAACTGAAATTACAAAAAACAAACAATAATCGTCTCCTCTGAGATTCTTTTCTCGTCACACTCATTCATAAACGAGAACTTGCTTCTTCCGTCTAATGCAAGATAGTTAGCACTTGAGGCAGACGAGTCATACACTTGAGCATAAACCAGTAAGCAGTTCACATTCAATTCATTTTCAGTCTCTTTGAGTCGAACTATGGTGTTCTGACTTCCTCATTGCACGAGAGGATACATAGGCATAACTTAACTGTTATTGAACAAAAGTCTCTTTGTCATCCCCCTCTTTCAGCATTCTTTTCTAAGCCTCAGTTCCTGAGCAATTCACCTTTTTGCACTGACACCTGTACATTCATTCCTAGCTTTTACACACAGATAACACATACACTTACCCCTTTAAACACAATCTTATAAGCGTGGATCCCGTTGAGTACGACGAACAATCTGGGTGTTAATACCTTCCTAGGTTGTAACCAACCCCTTTTCTCAGTTTCTCTGGTTCGCAACCGTCTTATCCATCTCTTTCCAGGTTTATGCAGCATTACCTTTCCTTCGGGATAAAAATGCCTAGCTGGCGACTCTATTCAATTCATCCATTTTCTCTTTTCACCGACAGTTCGCGTCTGCACCGGGATGCAAATCTTTGGGAGCGACAGCTTGGCGACTCTGGTGGGGACTTATCTCTTGCAACCAGGGCTTCTGGTTCTTTTCGTGGGTTTCTCCTAGCGCTTGTTTGATTTGTGTTTATGGGGGTGTTATGTGTTATATGTTCTTTTTGTTTATTGCTTTATTTATTGCTTTATGTACAGCTTTATTTATTGCTTTCATTTACTGTTTATACATTTCATATTATTGTCATCATATCATGTGCTGGATCTATTATTTACCTTGGTGGGAGGGATATTCAGTGAGTAAGGTTCCATACCGGGAGCCTGAGTGACACATAGGATAGAGTGGCTTCATATTATTTCCCATTCGCATTTGGTCTGGTGCGGGAATATGAAACACGGTTTAGACATGGGTTTCTTCTTGAGAACTCTGTACTACGAATTTCCTGTAGTACTAGGGCTATCTGGGAAGCCTGCTAAGTCTGGATGACCTTTTTAGATGACCTTCAGCATCTGAGGTGAATTAGAGGAGGATCTTTTATGATTAATGTAAACACTGTACCTCTGGGTTAGAAGTGTTTACACTTCTCATAACTAATCCAAGTTTGAGGATCCTTGCTCTAGAACAATACATGTGGGGGGGTGGGATGTTTACAGGTTTGCAGGAACCCTTGGCCTCAACATACCCTGTTACTAATATTATTAAGGTTACACTATTTTGGACTGATCTTATGAAACCCTGGACTTGTGACTCTTTATTTGAGTCCCCCACCTAGTTACTGGTTCTCTAAGCCTTCATCCGGGTTTCTGAACACACATGGACCTTATCAAAGTAGATAACAGATCCAGCACCTGATCACAAACCATTGCATATCATTATGCATACATCATTTTGCATCATTTTAACATTTTTCTGTTTGTTTTACAGGGTATCCACATCTTATCTTTGGTTTGGTTTTGACTGCTTTTCTGCCCAGCCACTTTCATCAGATAGTTTTCTCAGAGAACTTCTTCATCAGATATCCTCATCAGTTATCTTCATCAAAGATCCTCTTCAGTATCTTCTACAGTTGCCTTCATCAGTGTTTCTCCTCAATTATCTGCATCAGCGTCCATTATCAGTATGGACCTATCTAGGAAGAGCAACATTACTTATCATTTCTTTGAGCCCTCCCTAGCAGGCATCAGGCAGATCCAGACACTTATCACTCCTGATCATGTCCCTTTATTCAGGAAACATTATGGTGGTATCATGGACATGATCATGGATTTGGATGCATCACAGAGAAGCTTGATCCACACTTTCCTTCAGTTCTATGACCCTCCTCTCAGATGCTTTACTTTCCCAGACTTTCAGTTGGGACCCTTGTTAGAAGAATTTTCCATGTTGTTAGGTGTCCCCATCAGGAGGGGGATTCCTTTCAACCCTGAGATGAATGCTCCTAGGAATGAGGATATAGCTAAGGCCCTGTATTTGGAAGCCACCATCATTGATCAGAATATGACACTAAGGCTGGAATCCCAGGCCTCCATCTGGACTTCTTGATCACTCAGGCCACCAGTCATGCTGCAGCAGGGAAGTGGGAAACTGTTTGTGCTCTCTTAGACCTTAGCATATATGGTATCATCTTATTCGTAGACGAGCCTAAGTTTGTAAGCAAGAGGGCCATCCACCTCTTCTTGCTGAAGAATCCAGTTCCTACCTTGCTCGGGGATTTCTACTACTTAGTGCATCAAAGGAATGAGAAGCAGATGGGAAGATTAGTCAGATTTGTGCACCTCTCTTCTACTGTTGGCTATTGAGACACTTGCCAAAAATAGAAGCTTTCCTGAATCCTCATCAATCAAGAAATTGGGCTAAGAGGATGATTGCTTTCACTTCAAAAGACATATGGTGGTGCACTCAGAGCACCAAGGGAAGAGATATAATTACCAGTTGTGGGTAGTATCCCAATGTACCTATTATTGGAGTGAAGGGTTGCATCAACTACAATCCTTTTCTATTCAAAAGGAAGCTTGGGTATTCCTTAGTACATCCACCAAGAGAGAAGGACTTATCAGAAACCCTTTACTGTGACATTCAGAATAATCATGCTATCGTCCGACAAGCAGCCTGGGCTTGGGATAACATTCAGACAAAAGGGACTGCCATTCTTGGCAAGTGCAACAACATAGCTTCAGCTTAGTATATTGATTGGTCTCGTATCAGAGGACAGATCACCCGCATGCCATTCACCCTGGAGGATGTGTCAGGGCTATCAGTAGTAGAGCCTATAGCTACAGTCAGTTTGGAGGAATTTGAGAAGTTGAAGGAAAGGAATACTCAGCTTTCTGAAGCTCTAAAGAAGACCCTCTGGGAGAGGAATGATACTCGTCTAGACAATGAGAGGTTAGAGAAGCTCCGGATCGAGCATATGACCAAGATTGAGAAGACAAATGATTACATCAGAAGGGCCCGAGCAGGAGAGTTGGTATTGAAGAATGCTTGCAAGGAAGCTAAGATTCAGAAAGCCAGAGCTGAGAACTACTTGGAAAAGAGTCAGGCTAGATGGATCAAAATTACTGAGGCTTGTTTATAGGAAGATCAGAAGACCCATGCTAGGATAGAGCAGTTGGAAGCTAATGAGAAGAAGAGTCAGGAAGCCTTGTTAGCAGCACAGAAGGAAATCTCCGAGTTGAAACTTCGGGCGGGATTGAAGAGATCAAAAGACAAAGACAAACATAAGAAATTGACAAGTGCCATTGCTACCATGAATCTTCTTATCAGGAGTATCACAGAGCATCCAGTTGGACCAATGACTGATGCTCTCCTGAAGGAAGTCAAAGAGGATGACTTTGGGCTGGATGTTTGATTTCTTTGTACTTGTATTTCATTTTGTTTGTACTTTTGTTGATTTTGTTGTATTTTGACCCACCATGGGGATTTGTTTGTAATCACAAAACTATGTACCTTTGCATTTGTAATATATGTTTTATGTGTTATCCTTTGGGCTTCATTTCTCTTCAACATCATCATTCCTCGAGGGCTAGAAGGTCAAAACCAAAGAACCAAACCGGATACCCTTGGAAGACAAATAGACATACTGCATTTCATATTAACCTCATTCTTTATTTTGTAGGTATTTCTATTGTTGTTTTCTCACTTTGTTGTGGTTTCAGGAAACATTGCTTGTAGGAGGGTCTTCCCCATTGTAAACACCCCAAATTTGCCCTCACCCATTCACACCATGGCTTATGATCATTTCATATGCATAAACACAATCATAACATCCCATATCCCATTTTTGATTCACTGCATTGGTTCTAAGTCATCTGCATCTAGGGTTTGTGATCTGAGCAATCCAAGAGCTTCTTGAGCCACTCCAAAGGCCATCAATCACTTCAAAGGGGTCCATGTGTGTTCAAGTATCATATTACATCCTCTCAAAGTCAAAAATGCCAAAGAATCACAAGAACTGGGATTGGTATGGAAGCAGAGCCAGGCTTGACTGCACAAATGACCTAAAATTAGGGTTTTGGTTTCAGAGGCCATAACTCCAAAATTTTTGGTCATTCTTGTTTCTATTGGCCTTTATATGGTATAGGGAGTATGCATACCAATTTTCATGAAGAAACTCCTTGAGGAAGTCATCTGATCAAGAGTTGACTTTCTGGACAAGTCAGTGCAAAATCAGGGCATCTGAGGCCCCCAATGACCCAACCAAGGGGTGATCTTCATCATTTTGAGGGTATTTGATCTTTATTTGGTCATGGAAGAAGTTATAAGTTCACAAAATTCAAGAATTTGAAGTTTTTGCAAAGTTGACTTTTTTGGGCATGGTTGACTTTTAATGAAATGTCATTTTATGCAACTTTTTCAACCATTACTTTTTGATCCAAAAATGCTTCAAATGGAAAAACTTTGGTCATGAAAGTTGTAGAATAGATCTTTCCCTTTTCAAAAAGTACAAGAACATGACCTAATTCATTTTGGATCAAAAGTTATGGTGTGTCAAATTTGGCAAAAATCATTAAATTTCAAGATATGCACCAAATGGGAAACTTGCAAAATCATGTATCAAGGCAGTTTGTGACCTCTAATTGTTGTCAAACCACTACACAAACATCACATGTGACCTAAAAATCAGAATGGGCCAAGAGTTTCTCATTTGTTTGGCCTTTGGAGCAAAATCTTTTCATGAGAACCAAAGGGAACCAACTTGCAAAAACCATCATAACACTTCATCCACTTGCTGCCTATGTTGCTGAACCAGCCCTAGCCTTTCCCCTCACCTTGCTGCGCAGCCCACACCCCTTGTACCAAGCTAGAACATGACCCATGCTTTCTCTTACATAAAGTTGACAATTTGCAAAAAGCACCATACCAATCAATAAAGGGCAGGTCACATCATCTGACCAATAAGATTTGTTTATGTGGATCAAATGCAAGCTAAACATCACAAGAAGCCAGCCTGAAACTCACCAGAACACACCTTTCACAAAAACTCTCCCTCTTGCAAAAGCTTTCGATTCTCCTAACTCAATCACTCAACCTTCAAACAAACACCACCATTCATCTCTGGATCATCCACTGACCCAAAACCACCCATCAAAACAACCAAGAACCCACCACAAGCCAGATACGATTTCTGACCAGTTGAAGTGCAAACTCCCAAACCAGCCACATTCAAAGTTGTCCAAGCACTGCAAACTCATCAGGAAGGCCATTAGAAGCTTTTTGCACCAAGAAAGCAGCCAGCAAGCTCAAAGGGTGAAAGCTCCATCTCAGGTAGCCTTTCGAATTAATTTTTCCAGGACCTCTATTTTTTGTTACAAAATGATTAAGCATGCTTCACTGATCACACTGAGCTTGAAATTATTGAAAATGGTTGAGAAATGGAGTTGTATTGCTTGTCTGAAATTTTGGCAGTTTTTGTTCTTAGCTTCGATTCATGGTTATGGCTGGAAATAAATGAGAAATGAGGTTAGGGATGAGTTTAGGAGAGTGAAAGGAACAAATCTGGAGCTTTAGAGCTCCAGAAATGACCTAGGGAATGATTTAGAAGTTCTCAGGGAGGGAGGTCACCGGAGAAGACGACCGGAGCTCGTCTCCGGTGACCTGAAAGTCATTAGCAGCTTAATTAGGGTTAGGGAAAACTTTAAACGTGGACCACTGGATCTTGTTTCCCGCGCGTGTTTGGAAGGCTGAGATCATGTCATTAGTTTTAATTAGGTTTAATTTAATTAATTAAGTGAGATTAGCCCAGTTTGAATATAGGCCACTGGATTGCGCGCGCAGTCAACAAATCTTTCCCCAGATTGAATCCTGGCCTTCCATCCTGCATACTTCTCATTTATTTTATTTTCTTTTCTTTTTATTCCATTTAACTTGTACAATTTATTTAAAATAGCAAAAATACATTAAAAAATCTGAAATTTTTTGTACAAGTTATTATTTAATTTCAGAACACAAAAATATTTTTACTTTTATTTTTAGCATTAAAAAAGTATTTTTAAATATTTAAAAGTTTCTTTTTAATTAAATAATGAAAATTAATTAATTAAAAATACTTTTAGGTATTTAAAAATCACCAAAAAATTCATGAAACCTTTAAAAACATTTAGAAACATTGTCCAACCTTCAAACCAAATTTATTTTTTGATCTTGATGCATTTTGAGAATTTTTCATTGAATTAAAATCATTTTGATGCATTATTTTGATCCAAACTTCCAAAAATCATTTCTGCCTAACCATGAAGAGTTGGACCTTGATTATTTTTGCATTGCATTGTGTTTAGCATGTAGTTTGTGAGATTAAATGACCATGATTTGATCTTTCATTTTCCATTTGTTTGGTAATTTTCTTGTTAAGGAACCCTAAAACCCTAGAAAACTTAGGAAATTCATAACTTGAATTTGGTTAAGAGTTGAAACTTCTCCTTTGGGCAGTGGTTTAGTATAGGATTAGGGGTCCTTTGAGGGCATTTTCAATTTTTTGTAATGATGTTTGCTTCTGATTTTGGTTTGTGTATGATGCTTTGATCATAAACCCTAATTTGGGCTTCCATATGCATCCATCTTGCATTTGCATTCATACCTTGACTTGCCATGACATTTTATGCACCCATTTGATTCATTTGACATCATAAGACATATTGAAAGCATGTTTGATCATTGCATCAGGTATTTTCCATGTTGTATGCCATATGCATCTCATAACTTTTCATGTATGATCATGGTTCCTAACTTGCTTCATTTGCATTCATGAGCTTGTAGGATCATCCCCTTGTCTTGATTCATGCTTGTAGCATCTCATAGCATCATTATCATCATGTATGTGCTTCTGGTTGTGGTTTGCACCATGTCATTTCATTTCATTTTGCATTGCATTGCATTTCTTTCATTAACTTTTCAGGTGGTAAGTAACTTTGAGAAGTGGATTTGCCTTCACTTCTCACATTTTTTTCTCATCTCTCTCTTTCATCCATGCTGCATTTTGTTATGTGTTTGAGTTTGAGCTTGCTCATTCTTTTTCTTCTCACTTTCTTTCTTCAAGTGACTTGACTTCTTGAATGAAGCAAGTTACTTTGCTTCTCCTGATCCTTTCATCTGCTTCCTGGTGGTTCCTCTGAAGATTTCTTTCTAAAACCTCACAAACCTTAGGAACAACCAAGCATGACAATGATTAGGGTTTTGATTAGTCTCCCCTCTTAGTTTTACCTTTGTGTCTCTTTTGAGTCTTCTCTTCTCATCTCATAATCAGGGACTAAACCCTAAAGGATTTAAGGCTTTGTGATTAAGCTTATGCCTGCATCCTTCTATTAGGATGGAGTGTATAAATTTAATCCTAAGTGTTAAACCCTTAATGTGTTTAAATCTCTTAATCAATTCACTTAATAATTATCAAGACATCACACTTGTAACTTGGGCCTTGCATTAGGGTTCTAATTCTTCCTTAATTGGTTAAGAAGGACTAACCCTAGTGTTAATGGACAAGTCCCCCTCAAGTTGTCTTACAAACCCTAAAAATCATTTCATCATCATATCATTAAATAAAATCCACTTAATCAAAGGCTTGTCTTGTCATGAGTTTAATCCCTAATCATGGATTAAGTTGAGGAGCTTTCCTCAGCTTAAACATTCTCATCTGTTATCCTTCTATTAGGATGGTGTAATGAGTCTGTTTAATCCCTGATTATGGCTTAATCTCATTACTCAACACTAAACAAAAACAACAAAAACATCTAAATAATCACAAGTAGGTTAATGATCTTAATCCTGCATCAAAGGTGATTAAGTGTGAGAAGCTGACTTCACACTTAAGGTATTCTCATTACCCCTAATCAGAGGGAAGATGTGATGAGTTTACTAAATCCATTGGTTTAGGCTTAAGCTCATTAACTTATGACAAACTTTCAAAAGCAATAAAAGACTGAAAACTCAAAAAAAAAACAATAATCGTCTCCTTCGGGATTCTTTTCTCATCATCTTCACTCACAAACGAGAACTTGCTTCTTCCGTCTAATGCAAGACAGTTAGCACCTGAGCCAGACAGGTCATACACTTGAGAATAGACAAGCAAGCAGTTCACAAGTCAATTCACCTTTCAGTCTCTTTGGGTCGAACTACGGTGTTCTGACTTCCTCATTGCACGAGAGGATACGTAGGCTTATCTTAACAGTTATCGAACAAAAGTATCTGTATATTCCCCCTCTTTCCAGCTTCATTCTTTAGCCTCATTTATCATGAGCATACTCTTATCCTTACACTGACACTGTATATATCACACTTTACACTTCTTTTACACTGACACCTGTACATCTTTTCCAGCTATTTTATACACAGATTACACTAACACTACCCCTTTAAAACACAAATCTTTTAAGCGTGGATCTCGTCGAGTACGACGGACAATCTGGGTGCTAATACCTTCCCAGGTTGTAACCAACCCCCTTTCTCAGTCTCTCTGGTTCGCGACCGTCTTATCCATGTCTTTCTAGGTCTATGCAGCATTGCCTTTCCTCCGGGATAAAAATGCCTAGCTGGCGACTCTATTCATCTCCAGTGAGTTCACTGCAGGGTGTTCTCATTGTCCCTTTCGCCGACCGTTCGCGTCTGTACCCTATTTGACCTGGCTTCATTTAGTGGGAGCGACAGCTTGGCGACTCTGCTGGGGACCCTTATACTGTAACCAGGGCTTCTGGTTCTTTTTGTGGGTTCCTCCTAGCGCTTGTTTGATTTGTGTTTACTGGGGTGTTATGTGCTATCTGTGCTTGTGTATGTTTTATTTTTGCTTTATGTACAGTTGCTTTATTGCTTTCTTTATAGCTTTGCATTATATCATACTGTCATGCTGTCTGGTTGGATCTGGTTTAGCTTTGGTGGGTGGGGTTCTACTGAGAGTTAAGGTCCTATACCTGGGACCTGAGTGACACCTAGGCTAGAATGGTTCATATTCTTTCCCATTCCATCTCGGTCTGGTGCGGGAATATGAAACACGGTTCAGATATGGGTTTCTTCTTGAGAACTTTGTGTTGCAGATTTCCTGCAATGCTAGGGCTATCTGGGAAGCCTGCTAAGTCTGGATGACCTTTAGTATTGACCTTCAGAAACTGAGGTGAATTAGGGGAGGAACTTTTATGGTTATTGTAAACACTGTACCTCCGGGTTAGAAGTGTTTATACTTCTCATAACTGATCCAAGTCTGAGGATCCTTGTTTTAGAACACCACCTGTGAGGGGGTTGGGCTGTTTACAGGTCTGCAGGTACACTTGACCTCAGAATACCCTGTTACTTTGTTTAATAAGAGTACTCCATGTTGGAACAGTTCTTGTGATTCTAAACCCTGGACATGTGACTCTTTATTTGAGTCCCCCACCTTGGTTACTGGACTTATAGACCTCCATCTAGATTTCTTGAACACACCTGGACTTATATCAGAGCATTTGATCAGATCCAGCTCAGTCACAAACCCTTGCATGTCATCTGCATACATCCTCATTGCATCATTTTAACATGTGTTTATTTGTTTTTCAGGGTATCCATCCTATCATTTTGGCTTGGTTTTGACCCCATCATCAGCTTAGACCTATCTTCATCAGCATCTACTTCAGCTATCTGCTATCTGCGTCATCAGTCTCAGCCTGTCAGAGGCCCATTTTCAGTATCATCATCATCATCAGTCTCAGCTTTTCTTCATCAACATGGCACCTAAGAAAAGTAACATCTCCTACCACTTCTTTGAGCCTGAACTAGCCAGCATCAGGAGGATTCAGACCCTGATTACTCCAGACCATATACCACTTTTTAGAGAACATTATGGAGGAATCCTTGATGTGGTTATGGATTTGGACCCTTCACAGAGGAGCTTGATACATACTTGTCTGCAGTTCTATGATCCTCCTCTGAGATGCTTCACATTTCAGAATTTTCAATTGGGACCCTTGTTGGAGGAATATTCATCCTTGGTTGGTGTACCCATCAGGGGTGGAATCCCCTTCAACCCTGAAATGGCTTTCCCAAGTAATGAGGAGATAGCAAAAGCATTATATCTGGAACCAGCTCTGATTGGGCAGAATTTGACATCTAAAGCTGGAATCTCTGGTTTTCATCTGGATTTCTTGACTTCTCAGGCTAGTCTGAAGGCCTCCCTGGGGGAGTGGAAAGCAGTCTGTGCTCTGTTGGCCCTTAGCATATATGGGGTCATTCTTTTTGCAGATGAGCCTAGGTTTGTTAGCAAGAGTGCAATCCATCTTTTCATCCTAAGAAACCCAGTGCCCACCTTACTGGGAGATCTTTACTACTCTGTTCACCAGAGGAATGAGAAACAGAGGGGAAGATTAGTAAGGTGTTGTGCTCCTTTGTTCCATACCTGGATGCTCAAGCATTTGCCAAAGACTGATGCATTCCTGAACCCTCACCAACAGAAGAACTGGGCTAGGAGGCTGGTTGCTCTGACCTCAGATGACATCAGATGGTGTACTCAGATTACTAAGGGCAGAGACATCATTACCAGTTGTGGGAAATTTCCCAATGTGCCTCTGATTGGAGTAAAAGGGTGCATCAATTATAATCCTCTGCTATTCAAAAGACAGCTGGGCTATGCATTAGTCCATCCTCCTAGGGCACAGGATCTGACTGAGACCCTTTATTGTGAAATCAAGCCTAACTTGGCTGTTGTCAGGCAAGCAGCTTGGGCCTGGGACAATGTGCAGACTAAGGGAGTAACCATTCTGGGGAAGTGCAACAATGTGGCATCAACACAGTACTATGAGTGGTCCCATACCAGAGCTCAAATTACAGGAATGCCCTTCACCGTTGAAGATATGCCTGGACCCTCCACAACACCACCTCCAGCAACTGTCAGCTTAGAGGAGTTTGAGAAATTGAAAGAAATAAATGAGAAGTTGACTCAAGCATTGCAGAAGACCCTCTATGAGAGGAGTGATGGTAGATTGGATATTGAAAGGTTGGAGAAGTTGAAGATAGAGCATCTGGCCAGAATTGAGAAGTCTGAAGATTACATTAAGAAGTCTAGGGCTGGAGAACAGATCTTGAAGAATGCCTGCAAGGAAGCCCAGTTCCAGAAGGCCAGGACTGATTTGTATCTGAAAGAAAGTCAAGCCAGGTGGGTCAGGATCACCGAAGCTCCTACTCTGGAAGATAAAAGGACTCAGGATAAGATTGAGCAACTGGAAGCTAGTGCAAAAGAGCAACAGGAAGCCCTGGCAGCAGCCCAGAGAGAGATTTCAGAGCTAAAGATCAGAGCTGGAGTGAAGAGGTCAAAAGACCAGAGTCAACACAAAAAGCTAAATGCAGCTGTTACTACCAGGAATCTCCTTATCAGGAATCTTACAGAGCGTCCGGCTGATCCTGTGACTGAAGCACTTCTCAAGGAAGTTCAGGAGGATGAGTTTGGTCTTGGTGTTTGACCTTTGCTTGCTGTTGTTTTCATTTCATGTACTTTTGTTTTCTTATGTTGTATTTTGACCCCTCAGAGGGCTTGGACTGTAAAAAGAAACAAACTATGTATCGTTTGCTTTTGTAATATATGTATCAGTTTGTTTTATCTGAGTTTCTTTCAAGCAACATCAGCAACATCTTCAAGGGTCTGGAAGGGTCAAAACCAAATGCCAAGCCCGGATACCTTGGAAACAAATAGGCATACTGCATTGCATACTAATCCTGTTGCTTGTTTTGCAGGTTTTATCTTGTTGTTGTTGCTAACTCTGTTGTGATTTCAGGAACTATTGCTCGACGTAGGGTGTTTCCACTCAACCGTCCACATAGATATCCAACCCGCAACAACCTTCCGGGGATACAAATGGACCAGGTACAACAGGACCTTACTGAGGTCAGGAACCAAATGGCCAATGAAAGGCTAGAAATAAGGAATCAAATGACACAGTTCATGGAGGTGATGAACAATATGGCTCAGAGCCAAGAAAGATTGAGAGCAATGGTGGAAAGACAGAATTAGGAAGAACCCCATGTAAGGACTGCTGGAACAAGCAACAATGAGAGGGTCCAACCTCATGTCAATCCCCCTGTATTTGGACCCCACCTCCATCCAGAAATCAACATTCCTGCAAATGTTCAAGGGACTGCCACTGCTGGCAGAGTGCTGCAAGAAGACCCCCAGGAAGATCAGTTCACAGTGATGGGAGCTGGGGAGGAAGCTTATGACAGAAGGTTGGATGAGATAGCTGAGAAATTAAGATCCTTAGAGTCTCAAAACTCTTTGGGTTTTGATGTTATGGACATGGGCTTGGTAGACGGGGTCAGGATTCCCCATAAGTTTAAGCCTCCTTGTTTTGAAAAGTACAACGGGACTTCCTGCCCACGGACCCATTTACAATCCTTTCTGGGGAGATTGAAAGCATATACCATGGACGAGAAGCTATGGATGTTTTATTTTGAGGATAGCTTAACTGGAGCGTCAAGGGAATGGTACTCCCACCTGACTAGAGCAACCATCAGGTGTTGGAAGGATTTGACAGAAGCTTTCATTAGACAATATCAGTACAATTTGGATATGGCACCCAACAGGACCCTCCTAATGGGAATGTCACAGTCGTCTAGAGAAAGTTTCCGAGAGTATGCCCAGAGATGGAGGCAATTGGCTGCTGCTGTTCAGCCACCTATGTCGGAGAGGGAGATGGCAGATATGTTTATGAACACCCTCCAAGGAACATACATTGACAGGCTAGCTGCCTTCTCTTCAACCAACTTTGCAGACGTTGTCATAGCTGGAGAGAGAATTGAGAGCCTGTTAAAGATGGGCAAAATTTCTGACAACGGTGCCAGCTCATCCAGCAATACAAGGAAGCCTTTTGTGGGCCCAAGAAGAACTGGTGAGACCAATGCTATCCATACCAGCAGGGGCAGGCCCCAATATGTTCATAGGTCTGTGGCAGCAGTCACCATTCCCGCTCCAGTTCATCCACAGCCAGCTTATCAACCACCGCAACAAAATTATCAGCAACAACCTCAGTACCAGCAACAAACTCAGTATCCTCCAAGAAACTACAACAACACCAACAACAACAGCCAGCAAAGGCCATTTCAGCAGAGGCCATCTCAGGCCAATAGGGTGATTGATCCAATCCCCATGCCATATGCCGCTTTACTGCCACAACTCTTGAAACTCAACCTAGTTGAGCTAAGGACGTTGGCACCTCCGGATCCCAATAGTCTACCCAGAAACTATGATTCCAACGCCAGATGTGCTTTTCATTCAAATGCACCTGGCCATAGTACATAGAAGTGCAGAGCTTTGCACATGAAGGTACAAGACCTGGTAGACTCTAAGGCTCTAAACTTTGCACCACCACCGAATGTTAACAAGAACCCTATGCCAAACCACGGAGGTCCCAGAATCAATGCTATTGAAGAAGACAAGCCGTCTTATTTAATAACCAGTGTGGGTCAGATTCGGACGCCGTTGGTAGAAATTAAAGCTCAACTCCTCGAATGTCAAATGTTCCCGGGGTGTGAGTTAGGGTGTGCTTATTGCAACATTTCAGTGAATGGTTGTGATAACTTGAGAGATGGCATAAATGGTCTCATCCGGAGTGGCCTGCTTCAGATTACAACATCTTTTCCTACAAATCCAGCAATCTCATCAGCAACCTTTCCCATGTCTTCTACAAATGCAACAACCATTGTTCCGAAAAACTCTTCAATCTTATCAACAAATACTTCATCTGTCACTTCAGCTGACCAGATATCAGTAAACATCCCTTCTACAACTTCAGCACCACTTCATTTTGAAACTCCTACAACAACAACACCCATCCTTCCAACAATGTCTCCTACAACATCAGCAGCAAATGATGAAGATGTCTCAACCGTTACGATTTATTATGATCCTGAAAATAACTCTGCCTACAACTCACAAAGTGCCACTCCCATCAGAGCACCAGTCACAATATATTATGATCCACAGACTATCATGGTCCCTTCTGCAGCTGCCATCAGTCCAGTCACTATCACAATGCCTGGGCCAATACCTTATGAAAGCAGTAATGCCATCCCTTGGCATTACGGCTCTGATCTATACTGCGGAGGACAAAGAATCACTCTCGAATCATCAACACCTGCACCACAAATAGACAATGTGGGAGGAGGCGGAGGCTTCACTCTAAGCGGACGTCTCTTTGCTCCACAAATTCAAAGACCCACTGCCGAAGCAGAAGCTGCTGCCAAGGCAAAAGGGAAGAGCTTGGTGCAGGAAGATCAAGCTGTTAAAGAAGTTGTGAAAACACCCTTTGATCAAGAAGTTGATGAATTCATGAGAATCATCAAGAAGAGTGATTACAAAATAGTGGACCAGCTTCACCAGACGCCTTCCAAGATCTCTATTCTATCATTGCTCATGTGCTCCGAGGCCCATCGGAATGCACTACTCAAAGTCTTGCACGCAGCTTACGTGCCTGAAGAGATCACGGTCAATCAGTTGGAAGCAGTGGTTGGAAATGTTACTGCTAGCAATGGGCTAGGGTTCACCAACACCGATTTGACTACGGAAGGCTGCAATCATAACAAGGCCCTGCACATTACCATGGAATGTAAAGGTGCAGTCCTTTCCCATGTGCTGGTAGACACGGGATCATCCCTCAATGTCTTACCTAAAAAGGCCCTTGTGAAGCTAGAATATGAAGGATTGGCATTACGTCCCAGTAACCTGGTAGTAAGAGCCTTTGATGGTTCTAAGAGATCGGTTCTGGGAGAAATTGAGTTGCCCATAACGATTGGCCCACAAACTTTCAAAACGACCTTCTACGTGATGGATATACAGCCTGCCTACAGCTGTCTATTGGGTAGGCCATGGATTCACGCCGCTGGCGCCGTGACCTCAACCCTTCACCAGAAGTTAAAATTCGAGTGGGAGGGTCAAGTCGTTACTATCTGTGGGGAGGAGGATATTTTTGTTAGCCATCTGGCTACCTACAAATATATTGAGATGGATGGGGAGATCCATGAAACGATGAGTCAAGGGTTTGAGGCCTTGAATGTAAATGAAGCATCTGCTGTGCCTGGAATCTCCATGGCATCTTATCAACAAGCCCGGAGGGTTGTTGAGGAGGGAACTGCCCAAGGCTGGGGCAAGGTATTATCTGTGGAGAAGAAGAAGGACAAATCTGGGTTGGGTTACAGACCAACTCAGCAAAATCAAGCAGAGGCTGCTGAGAAGCCCGGTTTTGTCAGTGGGGGGATGCTCACCCCTGATGCTATCAACAATTTGGAAGACGAGTTGGAAGAGGAGCGCAATCTGGAGAATTGGATTCGTCCAAAGATCCCGGGGAGCAGTATCTCAAACTGGTCTTCCCAGGAAATTATAAGAGTTACTCATGCAGAGTAATTATTATTTCCTGTATTTTTATAGCATGCATCAAGTCTTGCATCTTGCCCAAGATGACAAGACTCATTTTGTAATCGGGCCATCTGTACTTTTTGTGCAACAAGATTAATCAATGAAATATCAGACATCTTTTTGCAAATGAGTCTTTCTCTTTTCCGTTCACTGTTTTTCCCATTTTTTCTTTTTGTACAAAAAATAAATGGCAATGTTTTCAAAATGACAACTTTATTTCACTTTTCTAAACAAGGTTAAAAACAAATCACTAAAATGAACAAACTGAACCCTTGTAGAGAATGCCTTCCAGACAGCACCGACAACAGCACGGCTATGACTTCGTATGACTTTGACAATCCGATCAATCAAGCTGATGAAGGGGTTGAAGAAGAGTATGGGCTTCCTGAAGAGTTAGCCAGGTTGTTTAGACAAGAGGAGAAGGTCATCACTCCTCATCAGGAGGAGGTCGAAACGATCAATCTTGGTACAAATGAAGACGTGAAAGAAGTTAAAATCGGGGCCTGCCTACAAGACTCGGTGAAGAGACAACTGATTGATCTGCTTCAAGAATATGTGGACGTGTTTGCTTGGTCTTACCAAGATATGCCAGGGTTGGACACCGACATTGTTGTGCACAAGCTGCCTTTAAGAGAAGAATGCCCACCAGTTAAACAGAAATTGCGCCGTACTCGCCCAGACATGGCCATGAAAATCAAAGAAGAGGTACAAAAGCAATGGGACGCCGGGTTCCTTGCTGTAACTAGCTATCCACCGTGGGTTGCTAACATAGTACCTGTACCTAAGAAGGACGGCAAAGTAAGAATGTGTGTTGACTACCAGGACCTGAACAGAGCCAGCCCAAAAGATGACTTCCCATTACCTCACATTGACGTATTGGTTGATAACACGGCTCAGTTCTCGGTATTCTCCTTCATGGACGGATTTTCAGGATACAACCAGATCAAGATGTCACCTGAAGACATGGAGAAGACAACCTTCATCACACCCTGGGGCACATTCTGTTACAAGGTGATGCCATTCGGACTGAAGAATGCTGGTGCAACATATCAACGGGCTATGGTGACATTATTCCACGATATGATCCATAAAGAAATCGAATGTTACGTGGATGACATGATCGCCAAGTCCCTGTAAACACCCCAAATTTGCCCTCACCCATTCACACCATGGCTTGTGATCATTTCATATGCATAAACACAATCATAGCATCTCATATCACAATTTTGATTCACTGCATAGATTCAAAGTCATCTGCACTTAGGGTTTGTGATCTGAGCAATCCAAGAGCTTCTTGAGCCACTCCAAAGGCCACCAATCATTTCAAAGGGATCCATGTGTGTTATTATATCATATTACATCCTCTCAAAGTCAAAAATGCAAAAGGATCACAAGAACTGGGATTGGTGTGGATGCAGAGCCAAGTTTGACTGCACAGTTGACCTAAAATTAGGGTTTTGGTTTCAGAGGCCATAACTCCAAATTTTTTGGTCATTCTTGTTTCCATTGGTCTCTATATGGTATAGGGAGTATGCATATCAATTTTCATGAAGAAATTCCATGGGGAAGTCATCTGATCAAAGGTTGACTTTTCAGACAAGTCAGTGCAAAATCAGGGCATCTGAGGCCCCCAATGACCCAACCAAGGGGTGATCTTCATCATTTTGAGTGTATATGATCTTTATTTGATCATGGAAGAAGATTGAAGTTCACAAAATTCAAGAATTTGAAGTTTTTGCAAAGTTGACTTTTTAGGGCATGGTTGACTTTTCAAGAATATGTCATTTTATGCCATTTTTCAAGCCTTGCTTTTTGATCCAAAAATGCTTCAAATAAAAAAACTTTGGTCATGAAAGTTGTAGATTAGATCTTTCCCTTTTCAAAAAGTACAAGAACATGATCTAATTCTTCTTGGATCAAAAGTTATGGTGTGTCAAAGTTGGCAAAAATCACTAATTTTCAAGTTATGCACAAAATGGGAAACTTGCAAAAACTTTGTGCCAAGGCATTTGTGACTTCTAATTCATATCAAACCAATGCATAAACATTCTATGTGACCTAAAAATCAGATTTGAACCAAGAGATCACATGTTTTGTATGGCTTTGGAGCAAAATCTTTCCATGAGAACCAAAGGAAGCCAACTTGCAAAAACCATCATAACACTTCACCAACTTGCTGCATTGGCCTTTGAACCAGCCATAGCCTCTCACCTCATCTTGCTGCGCAGCCCATGCCCCTTGTACCAAGCTAGAACTCAAGCCATGCCTCTCTTACAACAAAGTGGACTTTTTGCAAAAGTAAACATCCCAATCACAGCAGGCCAGGTCACATCACCTGACCAATGGGAGTTCTTTATGCAAGGAAAATGCTGGCCATAACACTCAAGAGGCAAGGCTGAAACAGACCACAACAAGACATACACAAAACTCACCCCATTTGCATCTCTCTTCGAATCTCTCTGCCCAGCTCACAAACATTAAAACAAGTTTCACTAATCATCTCACCATACTTCATTGAGCCCAAACCAACAAAGAACCAAGCTTGAATCCAGCAAGAACATTGTTTCTCCATTTTCACCCCAATCTGCAGTTTCCTTCGAAACATCTTCCACAGGCCATAAACACTCAAACAAACTCCACAAACCTTCTCAAAACATCACCCTGATCACAAAGAACCACTCACATTGGCCTGAAACAGCTTGGATTACCATCACCATTTTCAACTGAGCTTGAGCAGAAGCTGTTCAAACTCTTCAACTAGCCAGCATAAATCTCTTCCAAGCATTCAAGCATCATCAAGGGGTCATAAGGAGTGGATTTCACAAGGAGGGGAGGTCTGAAAGTTACCAGGGTGAAAGCTTCGAAACTCAGGTAGCTCAAGAACATTTTTTCCAGAAATCGTTTTTTAAGTTCTTAAGTTGTTCTATATGCTTCACTGATTGCTCTGGTATCTTTAGTTTTGAAAATGGTGGAGAGATGAGAGTTTAATTAGTCTCTGAAACTTTTTTGCCCTAGTTCTTGTTTGCTTCGATTCAGCCATTCCTGGAAAAATAAATATGTTTTGATTGGGGGTTTTGATTCGTGAGTGAGTGGGGTTCATTTCTGTTCAATTAGATTTCATTTTCGTGACGTGTAGAAGGAGTTAGCACTTTGTCTCGCCGGAGAAGATGACCGGAACCACTGTTCCGGTCATCAGAAAGTAATTAGGGCTTGATTAATTAGGGCTAAGTGTCATTAAGTCAGTTTGAATTTGGACCGTCCAAACCCGCGCGCAGTCAACTCCCGCCCTGGCCAGTTTAAATCTCATGCGTTGGATCTGATTACTTTCCATTTTTCAGTAAAAAATTCATTTAATTTTCATATTAATTCATTTGTTTTCTCTAATTTATTTAAAATAGCAAAATTGTTTTAAAAATTATGAAGCTTTTTCTCAAGAGTTTCATTAATTTTTAAAACACAAAAATATTTTTATTTTCATTTTTAGCATTAAAAAAGTATTTTTAAATATTTAAAAGATTATTTTTAATTGATTAATGAAAATTAATTTATTAAAAATACTTTTAGGTATTTAAAAATCATCAAAAAATTCATGAAATGTTCTAAGACATTTAGAAACATTGTCCAACCTTCAAACCAAATTTCTTTTTTGATCTTGATGCATTTTAAGAATTTCTCATTGAATTAAAATCATTTTTGTGCATTATTTTGATCCAAAGTTCAAAAAATCATTTCTGCCTATCCATGAAGAGTTGGACATTGATTCTTTTTGCAATGCATTGTGTTTAGCATGTAGTTTGTGAGGTTAAATGGCCATGATTTGATCTTTCATTTTCCATTTGTTTGACATTTCTTTTGTTTAGGAACCCTAAAACCCTAAAAAACTTGTAAAAATCATAACTTGAGTTTGGTTAAGAGTTGAGACCTCTCCTTTGGGCATTGGTTTGGTATAGGATTAGGGGTCCTTTGTGTGGCATTTTCAATTTTTTATAATGTTGCTTGCTTCTGATTTTGTTTTGTGTTTGATGCATTGTTCATAAACCCTAATTTGGGCTTCCATATGCATCCATCTTGCATTCTTTTGCATAACATGACTTGCCATGACATTTCAAGCATCCATTTGATTAATTTGACATCATAAGACATATTGAAAGCATGTTTGATCATTGCATCATGTATTTGCCATGTTGTATGCTATGTGCACTTCATAACTTTTCATGTATGTTCATGGTTCCTAACTTGTTTCATTTGCATTCATGAACTTGTATGATCATTTCCATGTGCTGCCTCATGTTTGTAGCATCTCATAGCATCATTAGCATCATGTATATGCTTCTGGTTTTGTTTCTCATCATGTCATCTCATCTCATTTTGCATTGCATTGCATTTCCTTTCTAACTTTTCAGGTGGTAAGTGACTTTGAGAAGTGAATTTGCCTTCACTTCTCATAACTTTTCTTTTCATATCTCTTGCATCCATTGCTGCATTTTTATATGTGTTTGAGATTGAGCTTGCTCATTCTTCTTCTCCCCACTTTCTTTCTTCAAGTGACTTGACTTCTTGAATGAAGCAAGTCACTTTGCTTCTCTTGATCCTTTCATCTGCTTCCTGGTGGTTTCTTTTGAAGACTTCTCTTGAAACCCTCACAAACCTTAGGAACAACCAAGCATGACAATGATTAGGGTTTTGATCAGTCTCCCCTCTTAGTTTTACCTTTGTGTCTCTTTTGAGTCTTCTCTTCTCATCTCATAATCAGGGACTAAACCCTAAAGGCTTTAAGGCTTTGTGATTAAGCTTATGCCTGCATCCTTCTCTTAGGATGGAGTGTATAACTTTAATCCTAAGTGTTAAACCCTTAATGTGTTTAACTCCCTTAATCAATTCATCTAATAATCATCAAGACATCACACTTGTAACTTGGGCCTTGCATTAGGGTTCTAATTCTTCCTTAATTGGTTAAAAAGGACTAACCCTAGTGTTAATGGACAAGTCCCCCTCAAGTTGTCTTACAAATCATAAAATTCACTTCATCATCATATCATTAAATAAAATCCACTTAATCAAAGGCTTGTCTTGTCATGAGTTTAATCCCTAATCATGGATTAAGTTGAGGAGCTTTCCTCATCTTAAACATTCTCATCTATTATCCTTCTATTAGGATGGTGTAATGAGTCTGTTTAATCCCTGATTATGGCTTAACCTCATTACTTAACACCAAACAAAAACACCAAAAACATCTAAATAATCAACAAGTAGGTTAATGATCTTAATCCTACTCCATGGTGATTAAGTGTGAGAAGCTGACTTCACACTTAAGGTATTCTCATTACCCCTAATCAGAGGGAGGATGTGATGAGTTTACTACATCCATTGGTTTAGGCTTAAGCTCATTAACTTATGACAAATCCAAAAGCAATAAAAGACTGAAAACTCAAAAAACAAACAATAATCGTCTCCTTCGGGATTCTTTTCTCATCTCATTCACTCACAAACGAGAACTTGCTTCTTCCGTCTAATGCAATACAGTTTGCACCTGAGCCAGACAGGTCATACACTTGAGCATAGCCAAGCAAGCAGTTCATCAGTCAATTCATCTTTCAGTCTCTTTGGGTCGAACTACGGTGTTCTGACTTCCTCATTGCACGAGAGGATACGTAGGCATAACTTAACAGTTATCGAACAAAAGTCTCTGTATATTCCCCCTCTTTCCAGCTTTATTCTTTTAGCCTCATATTCTTGAGCATTTCATTCTTGTTCCTACACTGACACATCATTTATACACTTCACACTTCCTTTACACTGACACCTGTACATTTTGTTTTCCAGCCCTTTTACACACAAATTGCACTGACACTACCCCTTTAGAACACAAATCTTTTAAGCGTGGATCCCGTCGAGTACGGCGGACAATCTGGGTGCTAATACCTTCCCAGGTTGTAACCAACCCCCTTTCTCAGTCTCTCTGGTTCGCAACCGTCTTATCCATCTTTTTCTAGGTCTATGCAGCATTACCTTTCCTCCGGGATAAAAATGCCTAGCTGGCGACTCTATTCATCTCCAGTGAGTTCACGGCTGTGTGTTCTCATTGTTCTTTTTGCCGACAGTTCGCGTCTGTACCCCATTTGACCCGGCTTCATTTGGTGGGAGCGACAGTCCCTTACTGAAGAAGACCACCTGGTGAATCTACTGAAACTGTTCAAGCATCTGAGGAAGTACCAACTGAAGTTGAACCCCAACAAATGCACATTTGGGGTGCGATCTGGTAAGCTGCTGGGTTTTATAGTAAGCGAGAAAGGGATTGAAGTTGACCCTGATAAAGTCAAAGCTATTCAAGAGATGCCTGCACCGAGGACAGAGAAGGAAGTTCGAGGGTTCCTAGGTCGATTGAACTACATTTCAAGGTTCATATCTCACCTTACAGCAACCTGTGAACCCTTGTTCAAGCTATTGAGAAAAGAACAAACGATCAGGTGGAATGAAGACTATCAGAAGGCTTTTGACAAGATCAAGGAGTACTTGCAGGAACCTCCAATCCTTATGCCTCCAGTTGAAGGAAGACCTCTGATAATGTACTTGACAGTATTAGAAGAGTCGATGGGGTGTGTGATGGGCCAGCATGACGAGTTTGGTCGAAAAGAGTATGCAATTTACTACCTAAGCAAAAAGTTTACCGACTGTGAACAACGTTATTCACTGCTCGAGAAAACTTGTTGTGCTTTAGCGTGGGCTGCTCGCCGGCTAAGGCAGTATATGTTGACCCACACTACCTTGTTGATTTCAAAAATGGATCCAGTTAAGTACATATTTGAGAAGCCAGCACTTACCGGACGGGTTGCAAGATGGCAAATGATCCTCATAGAATATGACATTCAATACACCTCCCAGAAAGCCATCAAAGGCAGTGTATTGTCTGAATATCTTGTTGAGCAACCTATTGATGATTACCAGCCTATGAGATTTGACTTCCCTGATGAAGACATCATGTTCATAAAAGCAAAAGATCATGAAGAGCCTATTCACACTGAAGGGCCTGACCCAGAAGAAGGATGGACTATGATGTTTGATGGGGCCGTTAATATGAATGGTCGTGGTGTTGGTGCATTACTCATTACACCTAAGGGGGTCCACATGCCTTTCTCGGCAAAACTCACTTTCAACTGCACTAACAACGAAGCTGAATACGAAGCTTGCATTATGGGTCTTGAGGAAGCCATCGACCTCAGGATCAAGACATTGACTGTATTCGGAGATTCAGCTCTGGTAGTTAATCAGACCAACGGCAAATGGTACACACACCAAGATCATCTGATACCTTACAGGGATTATACAAGAAGGTTATTGACTTTCTTTACAACAGTCAAGCTTGAGTATATCCCTCGGGACGAGAATCAGTTTGCAGATGCTCTGGCTACCATTTCATCTATGATCAAAGTTCAGGTTGCCAACTTTGTACCTCAGATTTCAGTATCCCGACTTGACAGACCAGCATATGTGTTCGCAGCGGATGTTGTCAAAGATGATAAGCCTTGGTTCTATGACATTAAATGCTTCTTGGAGGATCAAACATACCCACCTGGGGCATCTTCCAATGATAAGAAGACTTTGAGAAGGCTTGCTGGCAGTTTCTTTCTGAACACTGATGGGTCTTTATACAAAAGGAACTTTGATATGGTACTCCTCAGATGTGTTGACAAGACAGAAGCAGATTTGTTGATACATGAAGTGCATGAAGGATCCTTTGGTACCCATGCTGGAGGGCATGCCATGGCTAAGAAGTTGCTAAGATCAGGCTATTACTGGATCATAATGGATGCGGACTGTTGTGCCTATGCCAGAAAATGCCATAAATGCCAGATCTATGCAGATAAGGTGCATGTGCCTCCGAATCCTCTAAATGTGATGTCTTCACCTTGGCCCTTTGCTATGTGGGGTATTGACATGATTGGCAAGATTGAACCAACTGCTTCAAATGGACATAGATTCATCCTGGTTGCCATTGACTATTTCACCAAGTGGGTTGAAGCAGCTTCGTATGCAAACGTTACAAGGCAGGTGGTAGCCAGATTTCTGAAGAGAGATATCATCTGTCGATATGGAGTTCCCGAGCGAATCATTACTGATAATGGTTCCAACTTAAACAACAAAATGATGGCAGAACTATGCCGGGACTTCAAGATCCAACACCACAATTCTTCTCCTTACAGGCCAAAGATGAACGGCGCTGTTGAGGCAGCTAATAAGAATATCAAGAAGATTGTGCAGAAGATGGTAGTCACCTACAAAGATTGGCATGAAATGCTACCGTTTGCCTTGCATGGGTACCGCACGTCAATCAGGACATCCACTGGAGCAACACCGTATCAACTTGTGTATGGTATGGAGGCAGTCCTACCTGTTGAAGTTGAATTACCCTCCTTACGGGTACTGATGGATGTTAAGCTGAACGAAGCAGAATGGGTCCGGTCCCGATACGAACAACTGAGTCTGGTCGAAGAGAAAAGATTGGCTGCAATCTGTCATGGGCAGTTATATCAGAGAAGAATGAAGAAAGCCTTCGATCAGAAAGTCAGGCACCGAGAGTACCAAGTAGGAGATCTTGTGCTGAAAAGAATCCTCCCTCCTCATACAGACCACAGGGGCAAGTGGACTCCCAATTATGAAGGGCCGTTTGTAGTAAAGAAAGTTTTCTCTGGTGGAGCACTGATGCTCAGCACTATGGATGGTGAAGACTTCCCGTCCCCTGTGAATTCAGATGCAGTTAAAAAATACTTCGCATGAAAATGACCCGCTGGACATAAAAACAGAATGTAAGTCCAGGCAAAATAGGGCATCCCGGCGAGTCAAAAACAGAATAAAAGACTCGGGCAAAAATAAGGGAAATAAATAAAAATGTACACCCGCTGAGTTGAAAAGCCACATTGGACGACTCGGGCAAAAATGGGTATCCCGATGGATTGAAAACCCGAAAGGGCGATCCATGCAAAACAAGGGAATAAGCGAACAACTGCATTCTGAATTCGTCTGTATCACATACAACTTGGATAACCTCGGAAGGATCAAGCTTCAATCAGAATCAGCCTCCTTCAGAAAGCAAGACGAGAAGAAGGTCAAAAGTCATACGAGTCATAGCAAAGGGGAAGCTCCTTAAAGCGTCGTCAACATTGCCAGCATTTTGTTTCTCAATTTGTAACAATCTCCTCATTTTAGGAGATATGTTTCTTTGACTGTATCTTGCCAATTCAGGGCACATGAATTAACAAAATCAGATTTCCAGTCACGTCTCGTCTCGTACATTTTACTTTCATTTGCAAAATGTCTGATGTCTCTAAAAAATTTTCTGATTGCATGAATACAGATGCTTATCTTCAAAAACGAAAACACGTGCTTGCAGGAAATATACTTACTCTCAGAAGTGTTTAACTCCTATGATGGAATCCAGTAAAGGATACCTCGGGATTACTTGTACATTTCTCTATCTTTTCAGGATTGCAGGTATCCAAAGCACAACTCGGGGCATGTAGGCTTCACCCCTGCAAGTTGACAAATCAACACTCAATCTTAGCACCCGAAGTGCCCTCTCCCCAGCTGAGTTGTCACTTGTCACTTCTCCCAACCGAAGTGCCAATATTTCTTCCTAAACTAAGTACAGGAACCAGGGAACCATCTCCCCACAGAGTTTCAGCCTCTATCCAGAAAAGCAACGCATGAAGGAATCACAACAGAGTGAAGAAAGCTTCTACAAACCCCAGCTGGGTTTCTCATTTACCGGAATAGGTCTATCAGTGACCCTTATCCCCAAGGAGATACATCTCATCAGATCTATCGATGATCTCATCCCCAGCTGGGATATTCACTTCAAACAGATCGACCAGAGATCTTCACGACAACGGAATCCGAATCCCGGTTTGGTACCTTTGCATAATCATGGCATTCGCATCATATTCACCCACAAAGCGTAGCATTCCGTTTAATGCGGAGCATTACGGCAAAAATCAAACATATAGCATAATCATAAGCCATGATCCGCATCAAAAGCTTGTGAATAATGACCATCCGTCAGCAAATACACAAAATTCCCCAGCGGAGATTCCCCAGCAAAAAAACAGTTGCCTTACCTTCACAGAACACCAGTATATATTCCTTTGACACTCGTCCGTGTCATACCCCCAGCAGAAGACCAAGACATTCTCTTTGCACTCACAGATATTCCTGTATATACAATTCCTTGACACCCGTCCGTGTCATATCCCCAACGCAGTCGCCTACACTTTTGCAACCCATATACTTACTTATACTATACTTTTGATACTCGTCCGTGTCACTCTCCCCAACAGATAAACACTTATCTATACACCACTCATACTTACTACTCATGTTACTCTTATACAGATACTCGTCCGTATCTTGTATATACCATTTATATGTCCCCACAGATTCGACACTCGTCCGTGTTCTCTGTTAACCAGTTGGTACTCGTCCGTATCATCATCTTAGAACATGCGTCAAGCGTTTGTTTCTACCAGATACTCGTCCGTATCTTAGTCTTAAGGATGTTCGTCCGCATCTTTAATCCATACACCGTGTCAAACACTTTTGTCTTCTTGAATATAGACACTTGTCTGTGTCTACCATTCCCCAGAAGAGTCCCTTCAGATTCAACACTCGTCCGTGTTCTCTGTTAACCAGTTGATACTCGTCCGTATCATCATCTCTGAACACGTATCAGTAATTGTTTCTACCCGATACTCGTCCGTATCGTAGTCTTAAGGATGCTCGTCCGCATCTTTAATCTATACACAGACATCTAAACACCTATACCTTTTGTTTCTTGGATGTAAGCACTCGTCCGTGTTTACTATTCCCCAGTATATCACCAACAAAGCAATTTTCTTTTTTATCTGACATTCGTCCTACGTCATGATAAACCCTGAGAGCAGCCGTACCCTGCTAGGTGGTCGTCCTCCACCTCTTGATGATCGTCCTCCATCACGCTCATCCGATGGCCGTCCCCATCGTTGATTTTCTATCCGACATTCGTCCTATGTCGTGATATTTAGCAGCCGTCCCCTGCTAGGTGGTCGTCCTCCACCTCTTGATGATCGTCCTTCATCATTTTATCCAATGGCCGTCCCCATTGTTGATTTTGGTTATCTGGCATTCGTCCTATGTCATGATAAGCCTTGAGAGCAGCCGTCCCCTGCTAGGTGGTCGTCCTCCACCTCTTGATGGTCGTCCTCCATCATGCTCGTCCGATGGCCGTCCCCATCGTTGACCTTTTATTCGGCATTCGTCCTATGTCGCGATACTTTTGGCAGCCGTACCCTGCCAGGTGGTCGTCCTCCACCTTAGATGATCGTCCCTCATCTTAACCCAACAGAGCAGCCGTCCCCTGCTAGGTGATCGTCCTTCACCTTTGATGACCGTACCTCATCATCTGTTTATTTCATTTATTCTTTAACCCGATGGCCGTCCCCGTCGTGGTCCCTTTTCTTTTAAGCCCGATGGCCGTCCCCATCGTTGTTTACTTTACTTTATGAACTTGATGGCCGTCCCCGTCATGTTTCATTAATCCCCAGAGAATCTTATAGTTTTACTTGATGGCCGTCCCCATCATAACTCCTTTTATTCCCAGCATGTCGGTCGTCCCCGTCACTGCTTTATTTTCCGCACTTTTCAGCATGTCGGCCGTCCCCGTCATTGCTCTTTACCCAGCAGTCGTCCTCTGCTCGACGGTCGTCCTCCGTCGCCCACACTTTACAATATATTTTATTTTCCTTTACAATCTATATCCCTTTTCTTCTTCATTCTGTGAGTGCAAATTTTGGACTGTCTTTGATATTCAACCACAAGTTATCTTGTTTGCCTGTTAAGCCGTTGCCTACATCCTGCACAGCTAACTCATGTTTGAATAGGGGCAGCTGTAAACACCCCAAATTTGCCCTCACCCATTCACACCATGGCTTATGATCATTTCATATGCATAAACACAATCATAACATCCCATATCCCATTTTTGATTCACTGCATTGGTTCTAAGTCATCTGCATCTAGGGTTTGTGATCTGAGCAATCCAAGAGCTTATTGAGCCACTCCAAAGGCCATCAATCACTTCAAAGGGGTCCATGTGTGTTCAAGTATCATATTACATCCTCTCAAAGTCAAAAATGCCAAAGAATCACAAGAACTGGGATTGGTATGGAAGCAGAGCCAGGCTTGACTGCACAAATGACCTAAAATTAGGGTTTTGGTTTCAGAGGCCATAACTCCAAAATTTTTGGTCATTCTTGTTTCTATTTGCCTCTATATGGTATAGGGAGTATGCATACCAATTTTCATGAAGAAACTCCTTGAGGAAGTCATCTGATCAAGAGTTGACTTTCTGGACAAGTCAGTGCAAAATCAGGGCATCTGAGGCCCCCAATGACCCAACCAAGGGGTGATCTTCATCATTTTGAGGGTATTTGATCTTTATTTGTTCATGGAAGAAGTTATAAGTTCACAAAATTCAAGAATTTGAAGTTTTTGCAAAGTTGACTTTTTAGGGCATGGTTGACTTTTAATGAAATGTCATTTTATGCAACTTTTTCAACCATTACTTTTTGATCTAAAAATGCTTCAAATGGAAAAACTTTGGTCATGAAAGTTGTAGAATAGATCTTTCCCTTTTCAAAAAGTACAAGAACATGACCTAATTCATTTTGGATCAAAAGTTATGGTGTGTCAAAGTTGGCAAAAATCATTAAATTTCAAGATATGCACCAAATGGGAAACTTGCAAAATCATGTATCAAGGCAGTTTGTGACCTCTAATTGTTGTCAAACCACTACACAAACATCACATATGACCTAAAAATCAGAATGGGCCAAGAGTTTCTCATTTGTTTGGCCTTTGGAGCAAAATCTTTTCATGAGAACCAAAGGGAACCAACTTGCAAAAACCATCATAACACTTCATCCACTTGCTGCCTATGTTGCTGAACCAGCCCTAGCCTTTCCCCTCACCTTGCTGCGCAGCCCACACCCCTTGTACCAAGCTAGAACATGACCCATGCTTTCTCTTACATAAAGTTGACAATTTGCAAAAAGCACCATACCAATCAATAAAGGGCAGGTCACATCATCTGACCAATAAGATTTGTTTATGTGGATCAAATGCAAGCTAAACATCACAAGAAGCCAGCCTGAAACTCACCAGAACACACCTTTCACAAAAACTCTCCCTCTTGCAAAAGCTTTCGATTCTCCTAACTCAATCACTCAACCTTCAAACAAACACCACCATTCATCTCTGGATCATCCACTGACCCAAAACCACCCATCAAAACAACCAAGAACCCACCACAAGCCAGATACGATTTCTGACCAGTTGAAGTGCAAACTCCCAAACCAGCCACATTCAAAGTTGTCCAAGCACTGCAAACTCATCAGGAAGGCCATTAGAAGCTTTTTGCACCAAGAAAGCAGCCAGCAAGCTCAAAGGGTGAAAGCTCCATCTCAGGTAGCCTTTCGAATTAATTTTTCCAGGACCTCTATTTTTTGTTACAAAATGATTAAGCATGCTTCACTGATCACACTGAGCTTGAAATTATTGAAAATGGTTGAGAAATGGAGTTGTATTGCTTGTCTGAAATTTTGGCAGTTTTTGTTCTTAGCTTCGATTCATGGTTATGGCTGGAAATAAATGAGAAATGAGGTTAGGGATGAGTTTAGGAGAGTGAAAGGAACAAATCTGGAGCTTTAGAGCTCCAGAAATGACCTAGGGAATGATTTAGAAGTTCTCAGGGAGGGAGGTCACCGGAGAAGACGACCGGAGCTCGTCTCCGGTGACCTGAAAGTCATTAGCAGCTTAATTAGGGTTAGGGCAAACTTTAAACGTGGACCACTGGATCTTGTTTCCCGCGCGTGTTTGGAAGGCTGAGATCATGTCATTAGTTTTAATTAGGTTTAATTTAATTAATTAAGTGAGATTAGCCCAGTTTGAATATAGGCCACTGGATTGCGCGCGCAGTCAACAAATCTTTCCCCAGATTGAATCCTGGCCTTCCATCCTGCATACTTCTCATTTATTTTATTTTCTTTTCTTTTTATTCCATTTAACTTGTACAATTTATTTAAAATAGCAAAAATACATTAAAAAATCTGAAATTTTTTGTACAAGTTATTATTTAATTTCAGAACACAAAAATATTTTTACTTTTATTTTTAGCATTAAAAAAGTATTTTTAAATATTTAAAAGTTTCTTTTTAATTAAATAATGAAAATTAATTAATTAAAAATACTTTTAGGTATTTAAAAATCACCAAAAAATTCATGAAACCTTTAAAAACATTTAGAAACATTGTCCAACCTTCAAACCAAATTTATTTTTTGATCTTGATGCATTTTGAGAATTTTTCATTGAATTAAAATCATTTTGATGCATTATTTTGATCCAAACTTCCAAAAATCATTTCTGCCTAACCATGAAGAGTTGGACCTTGATTCTTTTTGCATTGCATTGTGTTTAGCATGTAGTTTGTGAGATTAAATGACCATGATTTGATCTTTCATTTTCCATTTGTTTGGTAATTTTCTTGTTAAGGAACCCTAAAACCCTAGAAAACTTAGGAAATTCATAACTTGAATTTGGTTAAGAGTTGAAACTTCTCCTTTGGGAAGTGGTTTAGTATAGGATTAGGGGTCCTTTGAGGGCATTTTCAATTTTTTGTAATGATGTTTGCTTCTGATTTTGGTTTGTGTATGATGCTTTGATCATAAACCCTAATTTGGGCTTCCATATGCATCCATCTAGCATTTGCATTCATACCTTGACTTGCCATGACATTTTATGCATCCATTTGATTCATTTGACATCATAAGACATATTGAAAGCATGTTTGATCATTGCATCAAGTATTTTCCATGTTGTATGCCATATGCATCTCATAACTTTTCATGTATGATCATGGTTCCTAACTTGCTTCATTTGCATTCATGAGCTTGTAGGATCATCCCCTTGTCTTGATTCATGCTTGTAGCATCTCATAGCATCATTATCATCATGTATGTGCTTCTGGTTGTGGTTTGCACCATGTCATTTCATTTCATTTTGCATTGCATTGCATTTCTTTCATTAACTTTTCAGGTGGTAAGTAACTTTGAGAAGTGGATTTGCCTTCACTTCTCACATTTTCTTCTCATCTCTCTCTTTCATCCATGCTGCATTTTGTTATGTGTTTGAGTTTGAGCTTGCTCATTCTTTTTCTTCTCACTTTCTTTCTTCAAGTGACTTGACTTCTTGAATGAAGCAAGTTACTTTGCTTCTCCTGATCCTTTCATCTGCTTCCTGGTGGTTCCTCTGAAGATTTCTTTCTAAAACCTCACAAACCTTAGGAACAACCAAGCATGACAATGATTAGGGTTTTGATTAGTCTCCCCTCTTAGTTTTACCTTTGTGTCTCTTTTGAGTCTTCTCTTCTCATCTCATAATCAGGGACTAAACCCTAAAGGATTTAAGGCTTTGTGATTAAGCTTATGCCTGCATCCTTCTATTAGGATGGAGTGTATAACTTTAATCCTAAGTGTTAAACCCTTAATGTATTTAAATCTCTTAATAAATTCACTTAATAATTATCAAGACATCACACTTGTAACTTGGGCCTTGCATTAGGGTTCTAATTCTTCCTTAATTGGTTAAGAAGGACTAACCCTAGTGTTAATGGACAAGTCCCCCTCAAGTTGTCTTACAAACCCTAAAAATCATTTCATCATCATATCATTAAATAAAATCCACTTAATCAAAGGCTTGTCTTGTCATGAGTTTAATCCCTAATCATGGATTAAGTTGAGGAGCTTTCCTCAGCTTAAACATTCTCATCTGTTATCCTTCTATTAGGATGGTGTAATGAGTCTGTTTAATCCCTGATTATGGCTTAATCTCATTACTCAACACTAAACAAAAACAACAAAAACATCTAAATAATCACAAGTAGGTTAATGATCTTAATCCTGCATCAAAGGTGATTAAGTGTGAGAAGCTGACTTCACACTTAAGGTATTCTCATTACCCCTAATCAGAGGGAAGATGCGATGAGTTTACTAAATCCATTGGTTTAGGCTTAAGCTCATTAACTTATGACAAACTTTCAAAAGCAATAAAAGACTGAAAACTCAAAAAAACAAACAATAATCGTCTCCTTCGGGATTCTTTTCTCATCATCTTCACTCACAAACGAGAACTTGCTTCTTCCGTCTAATGCAAGACAGTTAGCACCTGAGCCAGACAGGTCATACACTTGAGCATAGACAAGCAAGCAGTTCACAAGTCAATTCACCTTTCAGTCTCTTTGGGTCGAACTACGGTGTTCTGACTTCCTCATTGCACGAGAGGATACGTAGGCATAACTTAACAGTTATCGAACAAAAGTCTCTGTATATTCCCCCTCTTTCCAGCTTCATTCTTTAGCCTCATTTATCATGAGCATACTCTTATCCTTACACTAACACTGTATAGATCACACTTTACACTTCTTTTACACTTACACCTGTACATCTTTTCCAGCTATTTTATACACAGATTACACTGACACTACCCCTTTAAAACACAAATCTTTTAAGCGTGGATCCCGTCGAGTACGACGGACAATCTGGGTGCTAATACCTTCCCAGGTTGTAACCAACCCCCTTTCTCAGTCTCTCTGGTTCGCGACCGTCTTACCCATGTCTTTCTAGGTCTATGCAGCATTGCCTTTCCTCCGGGATAAAAATGCCTAGCTGGCGACTCTATTCATCTCCAGTGAGTTCACTGCAGGGTGTTCTCATTGTCCCTTTCGCCGACCGTTCGCGTCTGTACCCTATTTGACCCGGCTTCATTTAGTGGGAGCGACACCCATCAACAGAGTTCATCAGTATCCTACAAGAAACAACCTTCCGAGTTTACAGATGGACCAGGTTCAGCAAGATTTAACTGACGTGAGAACTCAGATGGCTAATGAGAGAAATGAGATGAGGGCTCAGATGAACCAGTTCTAGGTAGTAATGAACCAGTTCTAGGTAGTAATGACTGGGTTGGCCCAAAGCCAAGAAAGATTAAGAGAGTTGGTAGAGCGGCAAACTCCTGAAGAGAATCATCCAGGTACGGGAGGTACCAGCAACAATGATCACGTACAGCCACGTACTGACCCCCCGGAGTTTGGACCTCATATTAACCCTGAAGTCAACGCTATCAGGAATAACCAAGGTAACACTGGAGGGCGTGCCTTACAAGAGGACCCTCAAGAGGAACAATTTACTGTCATTGGAGTTGGGGATGAAGCCTATGATCGCCGTCTGGACGAAATAGCAGAAAAGCTGAGATCTCTGGAGTCCCAAAATGCCTTAGGATTTGATTTATGGATATGGGCCTAGTTGAGGGAGTCATAATTCCTCACAAATTCAAACCTCCCTACTTTGAAAGATATAATGGCACCTCCTATGCTCGTACCCACCTTCAATCTTTTCTGGGAAGGTTAAAAGCTTATACCATGAATGAAAAGCTATGGATGTTTTACTTTGAAGATAGCTTGATAGGGGCATACCAAGAATGGTAATCTCATCTGACCAGGGAAACAGACAGAAATTGGAAGGATTTGGCCGAGACTTTCATACACCAATATCAATACAACTTAGACATGGCTCCCAACATAACTCTCCTAATGGGTATGTCACAATCCTCCAGAGAAATCTTCCGGGAGTATGCCCAGAGATGGAGACTGTTAGCTGCTGCTGTTCAACCTCCATTGTCGGAAGGAGAAAGGGCCTACATGTTCATGAATATCCTAAAGGGGATATACATTGATAGGCTGGCTGCTTTCTCTTCCACTAGCTTTGCTGATGTGGTCATAGCAGGAGAGAGAATTGAAAGTTTGTTAAAGATGGGCAAGATTTCTGATAATGGCGCCAGCTCCAGCAGCACAAGGAAACCTTTTGCAGGGCCTCGCAGGTCGGGTGAAACCAATTCAATACACATGAGAAGAGGTAGTTGATGCGTGTTTTTCACAAGTGTACGAACACGTCAGAGTAATATAAAAGATTGTCGAATGCACAGAGACCAAGTGTCAATCTATCATACCTGTTGTTATGGTGTGTATCTAAGGCAACTGAATATAAGGGTTTTAAGAAGTGCGCAATGGTAAATAAAATGGTAATTTTAAACAATTAATAAAAGACAGGCTCGAATGTAATTCACGTAATCAATTGATAATCTGGTACTTGTTAATAGAACTACTTATGGGCAGTGTTTTCTCCTTTGAAAAGAACTAATTTAACAGGAACTGTCGCTTTCGCGTATTCAGAACCGAGTCGTACTCTCTAATCAACCCCTCCTATTGTCACGGATAAAAAGGTGTGCACTGCGTTAGAGTAGTAAACCTATTTTTAAGAAATATAGTATCTTAACTAAGTTGAAAAGTATTTTAACCTGGATTTCTTAGCAAAAAGAGGTTCTCATGAACCAGACTCTAAACTTCATAACGCGTCCGAAAATCGTTTTAAAATCTCTTTTCTTTTTAATCCAAAAACTCCTAATAAACTAGACAAAGCGCTTTTGGCTGTTTTTGAAATAGTTAAAAACAATTACTTAAATTGAAAGATAAAATAGCCCTTAAGTGTTTCCACGAACAATTGTACGAATTACTGGTTTAATTACGATCCTTACATTCTAACCTTTATGGATTTAGTTAGACATAGTAAAGTAAAAGTTCTTTTTATAATTTTTCATAAAAGTAATTTAGTGCGAGTGCGGAAAGTAAATAAAAGTAGTGCGAGTGCGGAAAGTAAATAAAAGTAAAGCGAGTGCGAGAAATAAAGTAATTTAAAGCGAGTGCGAGAAATAAACGAAAGTAAAGCGGGTGCAGGAAATAAATAAAATAAAGTGCGAGTGCGGATAATAAATAAAAGTAAAGCAATGCGGAAAAATAAAATACGAACTAGAATTAAAATGGCGGCAGGATTAACTTCCTCCCAGAGTGCTCCAAAACTCGATCACACGGACGTATACAGACTCGATCACTCGATTGCAGTAACACCCCGATGTGGAATGATAACTGCTTTAAAACTGATTTATGCCTAAGAGATTCTAAGTTTGGATGAAGAAAAACGAAAATCTAAGGTCCTATTTATAGGAAAACTAAATGCAGGAAAAGACCAGGATGCCCCCTCCACTAAAAAGTGGAGGGAACTGTTTTTGCCTTGTGGCGCCCGCCACAAGGTCATGGCGCCCACCATGAGGCCAATGGAGAATGAAAGAGTGGGGATCGTGGGTCTTGGCAGTTGAGGAGTGGTCTTGAGATGTGGCCACGTCATGGCAGACCCCATGGCGCCCGCCACAGTGGATGCCGTAAGTGTAAAATGCTGAATTTCTAGGTTTTCATCCGTTTCCACTCCTTTTTCGCTCCTTTTCTCGATTTAAGCCCCGATTACATAAAAAACCTGAAAACAAAGAAAAACAAAGTAATAACATAACAAAATAACAATAAAAGCTAAGAATGCATGCGAAATCGGAGTCAGAAATACGGTGAATTTTAGTGTGATCAAATTCTCCCACACTTAGACCTTTGCTTGTCCTCAAGCAAACATTAAAGCTCAAGAAAAAAATGGTGTCAACACGTGTCTTTGGGCTAAAGGGCTTCTAAGTTCAAGTCAGGATGCAGTGATAGGTACTAACTAAGTGAACCAAGGGTACCATAGTAACACAAACACAAACTTCAATCCTATATTAACCATTCCATGTCATCCCACAATACCTAGGCCTATCTTCTCATCTTTTTGTGTCTTTTTCATTCAGGCGCAATCATATTAAGCCCGTTATCCGTACATGCTTCATAGTAGTGTGACCGGTTAGTGATTCTGATCCATAACATAAGGTTTCTGGCACATAAGCATGTGTAAACCTATTTTATTTGACCTAATTGTAGCTGCGGGGGATCAGATCGTAATCCGCCCTACCAAGTTCAGTGCCAGATACCTCTGAACCAACTAACAATAGGTGACTGCAATTTTTTTTTCTTTTTGTGGCAAAAAAATTTTCTTCTCTTTTTTCGGTTTAAATGACTTTGTGAGGGTCACCTGTCCCAGAGTTTGCCTTTTTTTTTCTTTTTTATTAGCACTGGATCATTCACTTATGTTCATCGGCCCCCTACGTAGAGTATGCTTAGGCCGGAGCTGACTTCTAGAATAAACTACTTAGGACAATTTTTTAAATGATAATAAAGGCCATGGTGGTGGGGTTTAGGAGTGATTCCTATATTCAAGAGGTCTATGGTGCTAAAATGGTGCTGATGTTTCAAAAAGTTGACCTAAGTCACCACATCCTAATCTAAACCTGTCTCAAAGCTCAAAAAACATGTGAAACAACATTGTTTTCTTTTTAAAATTTTTCTGGTAAGGCTAAGGAAATGGGAAAAATGAGGATGTACTAAAAATACACTATACTGGTGACTCGTCAGACTCATGCATTATCTAAGAAAATTAAACTAAATAACTTACTAAAAAGGGAAATAACTGAAAGGAAATAAATAACTAAAAAAGGGAAATGACAGAAAGCAATAAAATCCCCTCCCACACTTAAATCGAACATTGTCCCAAATGTTTCGAAATAAGATAAGGAGGGTAACCTGGAAAAAAAAATACTGTGGAGGAGCACTGATGCCCTCGCCGTCCTGCTGTGATGGTCTGGAACGACGAGATCTACTCTGATGCTGGTCCCTCCGATCGAGTCGTGCCAATAAGGCAACCTGGGCACCCCGGATCTCTCGAAGGTTACCTAAGATGGAACCCTGAGTGGCCTCCATAAGCTGGTAGTGCCGGCGGTTGAACTCTCTCTGACGGTCCTACTCTAATGTGATATCGTTCAAGGTACGGCAAACGTTGCTGTAAGCACGATCCGAAACCAATCGCGATTGTTGCATGAAGCTCATGTTGTCCGTCAGTTGTTGTGAAATAGTAGAGAGAAGGCCGTCTCGCCTTTCCGCTCTAGCTGTCATATCACGCCACATCTCCTCGGTGACATAGAATCCAGGAGCAGCACCTGCAACAGGGTTAGAGGAAGATGGTGCGGTGTGTGACTGTGAAGGACGATGAGGGGACATGTGAGGTATGGGAGACTGCTCTCTCCGATCATACTCTTCATCAGTGGCATGTGCCTCCCCATCTGGAATATTAGGAGGAAGTGGACCCAAAACAGGTGGAGCATTCAGATCATAGTCCAGTTCCTTTCATTACGTACATCAGTACGTCTACTGCAAGGTAAAGCAACAGATGGGATAGCTACCCCATGAACCATCAACTCATAACCAACTTCTCTCCTCGTTCGGCATAATTTCATGTCTTTTAGAAATTTTAAATTAATTGTGCGAAGAGGTAGTGGTTCAAGTGTAGCTATCTCATTGTTCAAGCCAAGAGCCCGAGCAATAGACGTAACAAGCCCTCCAAAAACAATCGGTCCTGTTTTATTAGTAAGTAAAGCCATGTGTGCAAGCATAAACGGGACCAGATTGATATGGATACTAGTGAGGCATCCTTGCAAAAATAGGAGTTCTCTAGCATTTACCTTGTTTGGACTCTCCCGGCCAAAAATAGTACATGCCAAAAGATATCTGAAAACTCTTATGGCCGGGTTATGAATGGTCGACGCAAGTATTCCTTCAAAAGAATTTATTGAAGTACTTGAAAGCCTTTGCCAGAAGGAAAATACCTCGGCCGACCATTTCGCATCCAAAGGTGCCTCACAAATCGCACCTTCCCTATGAGGGATTCCTAACAAGCCTGCTAGCTCGTTGGTACTGAATTCATATTCAATTCCAAACAGTCTAAAATTAACAGTACCGACTGTGCTAGTAGTGTTAGGACTGACAGTGTATATCAATGAACTTAAAAACTCAACTGCCAGCCTCTCATAGGTAGGTTCCTGATTAACGAAAATATTATGCAAGCCTAAAAAATCTAATAAATTAAAAACACTATGATAAAGACCCAAAGCATACAGACAGTTATCATCGACGTACCTAGTCGAGAGAATTTCTCGACTCTGAAGCCTCTGAATAATTTTCCTTTGCCTATCACCCGATCTTCCATCACGAAGAAGAAATCCATTGAACTCCATTGTTGTTGCTCCTTAGGAAGTGAAAAATGGTAGAAAATGGTTTATGAGAGAAATGATAAAGGTTTGATTTTTATGGTTTGTGGTGGATGAAAATGAAAATGGATTTTGGATAGGTTTTATGGATGGTGGGTATTTTGGAAATGGGGGAGTTTTAATGGGGTTCAATGGGGTTTTTGAAACTTATAAAAATGGGTTTTTGAAGATGGAAGGTATGAAAATGGTGGAAATGAATGTTCAGCCCCGAAATAGGGGAGAACGTCATGGCGCCCGCCATGGGCCTGTGGCGCCCGCCACAAGGCTAAATCCTGATGGGCCTTGGATTTTTAATCCTCCTTTGGGCCCTCTTTGTACCTTCGGTCTTCGGGGGGTCTGGATAGTGTTTTCTTCTCTTTTCCAAGGCATGGGGCTTGCATATTTTTTTATGAAGACAAAAATGAAAATATTTTTGTCTTATATTTTTTTTTCTTTGCTTGACAAAAATAAAATAATTAAAAATAAAAAAGAAAAGATAAAAATCGACATTAGTGCATGAAATAATATGTATATATAAGATAAATTCAAAGTACATGAAAAAAGAAAATATAATAGATGCAATAATGTAAGATATGTCTGGAGATGCGAGAAATAAAATAAAGCATGAAAAAAAAGAAATTAAATACTAGGGTAATATCGTCAGTGTAGAACGAATCATGTGGTAGGCTTCTCCTCCTGGTTTGATCCACGAATCTCAGCTATCTCCCTCCGAAGCTCTTCAATCTCCTGATATAGAGCATCGGCCTCTGAGGCATGAGTGAGATCAGAAACCTGAATCTGTAATTCCAAGTCCGCTACTTCCTGCTTGAGCAGGGCAGACTCCTTACGGAGCTCATAAATCTGAGTTTGTAGACCAGGCGGCTGCAGAGACATATTGTTAGATATAACAGTGATTCGAGGAGTAAGAGGTGTAGGAGTGTACTCAGCGGCGGGAGGTGATTTCGTCTCTTCGACAGTCTCTCTATAACCCTCTAGAGCATAACTCCAATTGGAAGGATCATGGTGTTGCACCCCAAAATTTGCCCTCCACAAGACAAGTCATTGTGTACTAAGAGGTTCACAAGGTTCACAAGACATCTCATGAGGTTCACAAGGTTCACAAGGTTCACAATTGGTTGACAAAGTTTGACAATTCCCTCAGACAATGCATCCTCCTAAGCAATGCATCTTAAACTAGGGTTTTGACTTTCATCAGGATAAATGGACTTCCAAGACTTCAAGTGAGCTTCATGGCATCTTATATATGTTCAAGAATCCCCATGACAAGTTTCAAGACTTTCCCAAAAGATTTGCTCAGTCAGATGATCAGATAGGTTAAAATCAGTCAAAGTAGTTAAAAAGTCAAACTGAGGTCAACTGTGGTCAAACCAAAGTCAAACTTCATGATTTTTTTTCCAACATCAAGTATATGAAGTAAAATTCATCATTTGATCAAGGGTTGATCATGATTCATCAAGGAGATTTCAGATCATCAAGAATCAGGAGTTTCTAAATTAGGGTTTTCATAGGAAAAGTCAACTGAACTTTGACCAGCCATAACTTTCACATGCTTCATCAAAAATTTTCCATCCAAAGCTCATTTTGAAGGAAATTGAATTCTATACAACTTTGTGTCTCACAAGCCAAGCCCAAAAATGCTTCATTTGGAAGGTATGAGCTAAGACATTATAGGTTCTTTTAAAAGTCAACAAAAAGTCAACAACTTCCAAAGAGCATAACTTGAGAATGGTAAATGATATGGACATGATACCAAAGAGGTTAGTTATAGGACTCTTTAAGCTTTCCAAAATGTCCAAGAACACCTTCATAGCATTAAAATTTAAGGAATTGTGCCCTTGCAAAGTTGGGAAATTTTTGAGAGGTTTATGAAGTAAATGGGGTCTTAAAACCATAATTCTTCAAATGGGCTTGCTTTTTTGTGATCCAATTAGTTCCATGACATCATGCACGAAATTAAATTAATATTTTCATAATTTTACTCATTTTATTTTTATTTATTATGATTTTTTATATTAAAAGTCATTTTAAATTCAAATAAAATATAAAATAATGGAGATTTAAATTGATTTGGTTTCTAGAAAGTCTTAAAATATATTTAGACTTGATTGATACAAGAATTATGAAGATCATTCTAAAATAGCAAGCTTAGATCAAGATATTTCAAGTTTTAAAGTCAAATATTTTTCAATCTTTCAAAGTCTAAATATCCAAAGTTTTGTGCAATTTTTGACCTAATTCAATTGTATCATATATATAGAACATTTAGCAACCTAGGGATCACGATTTTGCAGCCTCCAAAGTCACCTTCAAACTTCACAAAATCACTTCAAAAACGCATATTCGGATTCTAAGGTAGAGAGGGTTTCAATGAGTTTTGAGCATTGCAATGTGTTCTATGATGTTCCTATAACCTATTTGGATCATAAAAAGCAAATAAAACACTCTCATTCATGCAAACCGAATCAGTGTTCATTCAACTTTTGAATTTTTTGATTTTTATAATACTGACATTATTCTTTGAATTTGATCTTATATTTGTGTTTGTGATGATGTTTAGAGTCTTTTTGGATGAATCAATTTGATTTTAGGTACACGGATGAAGGTTTGCCATCGTTAGGGTTTGGACCTCCCATTTGGGGTCTCTTTCATTAGACTATTTAAAAACTTTTTGAGACCATGGCTGGATTGGGCATGATGTGGGGTTTAAGAAAACCTAATCAATTTGTTTGAATCGTACTGGATTTGTGTGTTCTTCGTTTCGCAGGTTTACCCGCGAAAGTAAAAACGCAGCAAAACTCCCAACAAAATTCGCAGGAAATTTTGCAGGGTCAGAGGAAGAAGATGAAGTCCTTTGCGCCAAATTCTTATTTCAAATTCTTGTATTATATTTTATGTTATTATTGTGATATATGTTTCAGAAAAACAGGTTGGCTCAGTTGGCAAGGACGCGCGCATGTGAAAACCAGGGCAGGGGTTCGAGTCCCAGCTTCAACGTTTTTTTTTTGTTTTTTTTTTTGTATTTGCAGGCTTAATATATAATAATCAATAGTCATCCATTGTTCACAACATGCACGCAGCCCAGTGGTATCTTGGTGCGTCCAGAGGGTGGCAAAGACTAGGGCATGGGTTCAATACCTGCCCCAGGTAACTTTTTTTTAAATTCTGGTCTTGTTTAATTGTCTTATTAATTATTTTATTGTTAAATATAATCATGTTAATATATATATTTAAAGAATTCTAGGAACTTAATATGTAAATATTTTATAAAAAACCTCTAAAATTATTTTCTAAATTCTAAAATTAGTTTTTTTTTCATTTATTATGTATTTGAATTAAAATATATATATATATATATTTAGTTAATAATTAAATTAATGTTGTATATTAAATTAAAAACCCTAATATTTTTATATATAAAACCCTAATTATTTTTAAACCCTAATTTATTTTCTAATTACTCAAAACCCTAATTTTCTTTTAAAACTTTAATTTCTCATTTTAATTAGTCTTGTTTAATTATACTTAATAAATAATTCTAAATTAAATCATTAATCATATTTATTTTGTAAATAAATTTATTATTATTATCTTTATTATTTTATTTTCAGGTAAAAAAAAATTTAAATTATAAAAAAATGTTTGTTTAATTTTAATTATCATGTATATATTTTATATTTTGTATTAACCTTTTCTTCTTATTATTATTGTCTTATCACTAACCATTTATTTTTATTGTTTATTATATAATTATTATTTAATTTGCTTTTACTATAATGTAACTATACAAGCCATGTAATAGTTGTAGTATTTTTATTGTTTATTTATTTATAAATTGCTATGGTTAGTAAATTAGGGAGTGAAAACATGTTTATATTTTAAAATTAATTTAGATCACTAATTATAAGAGAAATATATGAATTTGTACACGCACACACGTAAGTCGATCTTTGATCGCCATCTCACTTCTTAAGGATATCCCTCATGTTGCCTAAACAAAAAGGTCAAGTAAGGTGTCTTAAAGCAAAGTCCCTTCTCATAAACAAATCATCTAGTCCCTTTACGATTATAAGATCAAGTCCCTTCGAATGTTGCCTTCGTAAATGATCTTGTCCCTTTCGAATAAAAGATGATAAGTCCCTTCGAATTGCTAAGACACCTTACAGTTGCCTAATCACAGATGACCCTTCACATGTCCCATACAACATCCAAGGTAATGACTACCTATTTCTTAATAATAGGGATAGTCTTACCATTGAAAGGACATTTAAGAACATAAAAGATTCAAATTAGGGTAGGTTCCTCTTAAGTACTTGCTCACTCTTTCAAAAACATTTCATAAACACTTCACATTTTCAAACAATTTTCAAAACAAAGGCTTTATATATATCCGTACATGGATCATTATAAAGTACTTAAGAAAATTTTGATCACACGCTACACTTCTCAAAACATTTTAAAGTGAGCTAAGTAACTAAGAGCCCATGGATAACCATGGATGTAAAGGGTGCTAACACCTTCCCTTTACATAACCTATCCCCCGAGCCCAAAAATCTTTTAAGGTCTTTCCTGTTCTTTTATGCCCTTTCCTTTTGGATAAAATAAAAGTCGGTGGCGACTCTTGCTATCCTCAACATTTCACTAAAGTCAGTTCTCCCACCGTGTTACAGAACTGGCGACTCTGCTGGGGACTTAATAAAAGAGCGGTACCCTTAGGAATTAGATCACTTTAAAATTGTTTGCCTTGTTTGCTTTATACTTATCTGTTGGGTGCTCTTATGTGTGAAAAATCCTAACCCGGATCTGGTGTACCTTAGGTAAATGGCAGTGGACCAAGGAAACTGTACGGCGTATACCGATATGGTTGATCTGGTGGCCATAGTTAGTGTGACTTCTTGGTTGGTGCTTATGCTCATTAAGTCAAGTTGAGGATAATATGAGGTTGCCATATGTTGTCAATGCACTAACTAACTTTTAGAACCCTAGTCATCCCATCTTGGCCTTTAGAAAGTAGTGAGATAACCGACTTTGGTGAAGACTGAAGTTGGTTGATACTCGATACTACGCTCATTGAGATTCTAAACTTGGAGAGTTTTGGTTGGCAAGTAAGTTGCCTACTGAACAACCACCCTTGTGAAGGATCAATGATATTGAGATCCCTTAGAACCTGGTTACTTTATAGGACAGGATGAACCAACTAACTTCAGGGGAGGGTACTTACCTTTAAACCTCATGCAAGCCTTCAAACCTAGGGCTATTGTGTGACTTGTTTGTGTGTGCCACATGTTTGTGATTGAGCATAACATCATAACATCATCATGCATCATAAGCATAGCATTTTTACTAACCATTTCAAGGACCAAAGGATTTATCTTTGTTCTTTGTTGCAGGTCATGGCTTCTGCTCGTAGGAATACTATCTGAATCAACTTTGTAGGAATACCTCCTAAGCTGAAGGAATTGGTCTCTCAAGTTTATGAAAACTCCCAGTTTATCAAGAGGCATGGTCACCTATTGGATCTAGTCACTTCAGGGTTCAATGAAGATATGATGAGTGTTCTGTTTCAGTTCTTTGATCTTAAACATCATTGCTTCACATTCCCCGACTATCAACTGGTTCCTACAATGGAAGAGTTCTCCAAACTTCTGGGTATACCTGTCCTTGATCAGAGAACTTTCACAGGCTTGGAAAAAGAGCCTAAACCTGAAGTCATTGCTGCAGCCCTACATCTGAAGAAATCAGACATTGTCCTAGAAACGAGGAATGGAGTTAAGGGTATTCTTGCTAAGGTGTTGATAGAGAAGGCTCAAGTGTTCTTGAAGGCTATGAGCTATGATGCTTTTGAGGAGATCTTAGCCTTGTTGATTTATGGCTTTGTATTATTCCCCAATCCAGATCAGTTCATAGACGTTCACGCCATTAACATATTTTTGACTCACAATCCAGTGCCTACATTACTTGGGGACATTCTGCATTCTCTTCATACTCGTACTACGAAGGCACGAGGAACTCTGATGTGCTGCATACCTTTGTTATCTAGGTGGTTTATTTCTCACCTTCCTCGATCAGTGTTGAAGAATGAATAAGGGTAGAGGTGGTCCAAGAGGATTATGTCACTCTCTCATTCAGATATTCATTGGTGCTCTAGATCTATGGATAATGTTACTATCATTGACCGTTGTGGGGAGTTTCCTAATGTTCCACTTCCTGGCATAAGAGGAGGCATTACTTACAACCCTTCCTTAGCTTTACGATAGTTTGGTTACGCTCGGAGTGATGGTCCTCATGACATGTTGATTCAGGGTATTATGTTTGACTACGACAACGATCTGCAAGGTTATCACCAAAGGTTTATACGAGCATGGGGGAAAGTGAAGAAGGTTGACAGCAAGACTCTGGAGCCCAAGTACACTATTCCTATGGAAGCTTATCTCAGATGGATACGATCTCGTGCTCAGACTCTTATGATGCCATATCCTGCCATCCTGCCAGTTACTATGGAGCTTGTTGCTGAAGGGGATACTTCTTATACCATCCTTCACCCAGACATGCCCACTGACATGGAAGACTTACAGAGGTCCTGGATCCAGTTGAAGGAGCAAAGGGATACTTTTGAGACTCATTACAAAGCAAGTCAAGAAAGAATCCTGGAGCTAACAAAGCAACTTCACGAGGAGCGGAATCTCAACTCATATCTCAACACAAAGAGGAAACGTCCATGGGAGATTTAAAACCCCATCTTTTGTATTCATTTCATTTTTATTGTACGCCCAAAGGGCAAACAAATTTATTACTAATAAAAATTTACTTTTTGGTTGTTTAAACAAATTTAAATCCTGCGGTCCTTGAAAACATTGCATATACATTTATACACCATATCATTGCATCACAGGTTTCTTATATACAGGTATCTTATCTTCTCGCTGTTTATTTTAGCAGAAATGGCTCTTGAACAAACAATCAAAGATCTCCATGCACATAATGCATAATTCCAAGAGCTGATCCTGAACTTGTCCAAGGGACATGATGAATTAAAGACACTGCTGGCCAAGAAGACTAAGAAGACTAGGAGGTCAGGAGGCCTTATCAACATGGGAAGAAGGTTCAGAGGTCCTGTCAAGACCAAGGAACAGGTTGAAGATTATGAGTCTGAAGAGTCTGCGAAAGAGGGAGGCAGTCTCCATAATACTATGGGGGATTCTGATTCTGAAGCAAATTACTATCATGATCCTAATGAAGATAAGTTCAAGATGCTGGTGGATAGAATGCATGCTATGGAATTGCAAAAGTCTTCTGGGCTGGATTTTGAAGATCTGAGTTTGATATCTGGAGTGGTTATACCCATTGGTTTCAAGGTCCCTGCTTTTGTGGTATATGATGGTGTTTCATGTCCCAAGCTGCATCTGAGGTCCTATGTCCGGAGGATCCAACCCCATACTGCTGATAAGAAGTTATGGATCCATTTCTTCCAAGAGAGCTTGTCTGGAGCTCAATTGGAATGGTACTATCAGTTGGAGAGTGTCAACATCCGTGATTGGAATGATCTTGCTGAGGCCTTCTATAGGCAATACCAATACAATGCTGATCTGGCACCTACTCGCATGCAACTCCAAAGCATGTCTATGGGTGCTAAGGAGAATTTCAAAGAGTATGCCCTGAAGTGGAGAGACTTGGCTGGTAGAGTACAACCCCCTCTAATTGACAGGGAGTTAGTGGACATGTTTATGTGTATGTTGAATGGTCCTTTCTATAGTCATCTCATTAGAAGCTCATCATCTGGCTTCACTGAGTTGATAATGACGGGAGAGCGTGTAGAAAGCGGCATAAGAAGTGGCAAGATACAAGTGGGTGCTTCTTCATCAAGTACTGCAAAGAAGCCTCCTAGTGGGAAGAAAGAGTCAAATGCTGTTTATGGTCAACCTGATCGTAATAGGAGGCACCAATCTGTGAGTGCAGTCCATATCTCCAATCCTACTCCTGCAACACCAGAGCCACCATAGGGCAATCAACAGAGGCCTAGAAGACAGTTCACCAAGATCAACATGTCACTGGCCCAAGCCTTGCAACACTTGTTGAAGGGAGAACTCATTACTTTGAAGGACCCTCCTCAGAATCCTAATGTTACCTCTCCCAGGTACAATCCTAATGCACGATGTGCATATCATTCTAATTGTCAGGGACATGATACCAATAATTGTTGGATATTGAAGAATAAGATTCAAGATATGATTGATGCTGGAGAAATTGAGTTTGATCCTCCTGGTACTCCAAATGTAATTACTGCTCCCATGCCAAATCATGAAAAGACTGTTAATGCCATTGATGAAGTTTCACATATTTCCTCAGTTGCAGATGTGACTACACCATTATCCGTTATTAAAAAGAAGTTGGTACAAGTTGGGTTCTTTCCAGGTTGTAATGAAGATTGTTTCTATTGTGCTTATAAACCGGATGGTTGCTGGAAGTTGAAAGACGGTATTCAACGCCTCATGGACAATTACACCATATTGTTTGAAAGGACACTTTTTGTAGAGAGTATGGTTGAACATATAACTCAAGGTGTGAAGGTTGAAGAGGTGGATATGGTTGATAAAGTGCCAGTGAGGATTACTTCCAAGGGCCCTGTCAAAATCACTCATAAGGGTCCAATTAAGATTACTGCTGAAGGCCCTGTGAGGACTGTTGCTGAAGCTAGAGTGGCTCCTATGATCATTACCATTCCTGGTCCTATTCCGTATACTTCTGATAAAGTTGTGCCTTGGCATTATGGTTCCGATGTTTATATTCATGGTGTTAAGCAGGAACCCTTAGCTGATACACCTGTTGCTGATGAAAACCTTGTTGTTGATAATATTGCTGGATCTAGTAAGATCACAAGAAGTGGAATAATTTTCTCTCCTCCGGCTACCTCCAAGAATACTACTACCTCCACTGCTTCAACAAATACCGATGCCCGGGGCAAAGGTCCTGTTATTGAACCCGTACAAGCTAATGCACCAACTACTGATGATCTTTCTAAGCAGATGGAAGAAGTACTAAAGATCATTCGCAAGAGTGATTATGATATTGTTGATCAATTGGGGCATACTCCCTCCAAGATTTCCATGTTGTCTTTATTGTTGTGTTCTGAGGCTCATGCTAAAGCCTTGATTAAATTCCTGAAGACTGCTCACGTACTAAATGAGATTTCTGTAGATCAGTTTGAAAATTGTGTTGCACACTTGACCTATGATAATGGGTTAGGTTTCTCCGATGCTGATTTGACTCCTGCCAAAAGGGATCATAACAGGGCTTTACATATCTCTATTGAATGTAAGGGCACTACCCTGTCTCATGTGTTGATAGACAATGGTTCTTCACTGAATGTGCTGCCCAAAGAGGTTCTGAACAAACTTAGTCCTGAAGATGCTGTGTTGAGACCAAGTAATATATTGGTGAAGGCTTTCGATGGTTCGAGAAGAGTGGTGCACGGAGAAATAGATCTCCCAATCAAAGTAGGTTCTCAGGTCTTCAATGCTACCTTTTATGTAATGGATATTCGTCCTTTGTACTCTTGTTTACTTGGGCGCCCCTGGATCCATGGGGCAGGTGCTGTAACCTCCACTTTACATCAGAAGCTGAGATATCTAGTAAAGGGAAAGGTTGTCACTGTTTACGGAGAGGAAGGATATATGATTAGCCATGTGAACACATTTAAATATCTTGAAGTGGAAGGTGAATATGTTGAGACTCCGTGCCAGACGTTTGAAGTAGTTCCTTGGGTTGTTCCTAATACTGAAGCTCCTCCTGTTGTCAAAAGAGTTCATGTGGTCACCAGAGTACCTCCTACAATGGCCTCCCTCAAAGATGCTAGAGCTGTGGTTGATGAAGGTGGTTTTACTATTTGGGTCAACTTCTTGACATTCCTTACAAGTCTGACAAGTTTGGTTTGGGTTTCACAGCAGAGTCCCAGAAGGCTGTTCGTCGTGCTCGTACTGTTCGTATCACCAATCAAGGGATTATGAAAGATCAGATCAATGATGTGGGTGACTATGATGAAGACTACAATCTGGATGCTTGGATTTTTCCTACTGTGGGTGATGGGCTCAATAATTGGAAGGCTGAAGATGTTATTCCTATCTCCTTTAGTCAGGAGTAAATACTATTACTGTGTTGTTATTTCTTAAGTTTGTAATTTTTGAACAATTAAACTCTTAAGCCTTGTGCCTTACCCGGGGCACAAGGGTATGCTTGTTTCGGGATGTCATTTCATTTGCATACTTCATTCAATAAAAAATCAGTGGATGTTTCGTTTTCGTAAATATTGTGTTCCTTGTCTTTCTTTTCTTTTATTTTTGTTTTATCAGCTATGTGTTCTTACACACACCCACATCACTAAAATGCTGATCCTCATCCACTCTGGATCCTGTTGATAACAGTTCTACTATTGCCAATTATAATTTCGAGAATCCGATCTATCAAGCTGAAGATGGAAAGGAGGAAGATTGTGAAGTACCTGTAGAGCTTGCTAGGTTGTTACAACAAGAAGAGAAAGCTATACAGCCACATGAAGAGCCAATTGAAGTAGTGAATTTGGGGACTGAAGAGAACAGGAAAGAGGTCAAGATAGGGGCTGAATTAGAGGATGGTGTTAAGAGCAGATTGATTCAGATGTTACATGATTATGTGGAGATATTTGCTTGGTCTTATGAAGATATGCCAGGGTTGGATACAGACATTGTGGTTCACCGTTTACCGGTAAAAGAAGATTGTCGTCCAAAGAAGCAGAAGGTTCGTCGCATGCGTCCTGAAATGTCAGAGAAGATTAAAGCAGAGATGATGAAACAGTTTAATGCAGGGTTCTTAGCTGTGACTTCTTATCCTCAATGGGTTACAAATGTGGTACCGGTACCTAAGAAGGATGGTAAGGTACGTATGTGCGTGGATTACAGGGATTTGAACAAGGCCAGCCCCAAACATGACTTTCCACTTCCTCATATTGATGTTCTGGTAGACAACACTGTTCAGCATAAGGTATTCTCTTTCATGGATGGTTTCTCTGGTTACAATCAAATCAAGATGGCACCTGAAGATATGGAGAAGACAACATTTGTTACACAATGGGGCACCTTTTGCTATAAAGTGATGCCATTTGGTTTGAAGAATGTCGGGGCAACATATCAGCATGCTATGGTGGCTTTGTTTCACGATATGATTCATCATGAGATAGAGGTATATGTGGATGATATGATAGCCATGTCCCAGAATGAAGAGCAACACCTTGATCATCTGCATAAGTTGTTTGAAAGGTTGAAGAAATACAAATTGAGATTGAACCCAAACAAATGTACTTTTGGAGTTAGATCTGGTAAACTCCTAGGTTTCATTGTCAGTGGAAAAGGTATTGAAGTAGACCTTGCAAAAGTGAAAGCTATACAAGAGATGCCAGCTCCCTGTACTGAGAAGGAAGTTAGAGGTTTCTTGGGACGATTGAATTACATTGCAAGATTTATTTCCCAATTAACTGCTACCTGTGAGCCAATCTTCAAGTTGCTGAAGAAAGATCAGGTAATGGAGTGGAATGACGAGTGCCAGACTGCTTTTGATGAAATTAAGAGATATCTTCTAGAACCTCCAATCTTGATGCCACCAGTTGATGGAAGACCCTTGATTATGTACTTAACAGTATTAGACAACTCAATGGGGTGTGTATTGGGGCAACATGACGAGTCTGGTCAAAAAGAGCAGGCAATATACTACCTTAGCAAAAAGTTTACCAACTGTGAAACAAGATACTCACTGCTCGAGAAAACTTGATGCGCTTTGGCATGGGATGCTCGCCGACTAAGACAATATATGTTGACTCATACTACCTTATTGATTTCGAAGATGGATCCAATCAAGTACATATTCGAGAAACCTGCTCTCTCCGGATGAATAGCAAGATGGCAAATGATCTTAACAGAATATAACATACAATATACTACTCAGAAGGCCATTAAGGGTAGTGTGGTAGCTGATAATTTGGCTCATCAAGCAGTGGATGATTATCAGTCAATGAGTTTTGAGTTCCCCAATGAAGACATTATGATTATTACCAAAGAACCTGGACAATATGACGGACCTGAACAAGGATCCCGATGGACTATGGTTTTTGATGGAGCTTCTAATGCACTTGGTAATGGTGTTGGTGTTGTGATCAGTTCCCCAGAAGGTTGTCATACTCCGAGTACTGCAAGACTTTGTTTCTATTGTACGAATAACATGGTTGAGTATGAGGCATGTATCTTGGGTATTAAAACTGCTATTGATATGAAGATTCAGTTCCTAGATGTGTATGGAGATTCAGCCCTGGTAGTAAGCCAAATCAAAGGAGATTGGGATACCAAGCATGATAATCTCATTCCTTACAGAGAGCATGTGTTGTCTTTGATCCCATATTTTAAAGAGGTTACCTTTGGACATATTCCACGAAGAGAAAATCAGTTGGCAAATGCATTAGCCACCATGGCATCTATGTTTGAGATTAGCTAGGATGGTGAAGCTCCCAAGATTACTATTGATAGATTTGAGAAGCCTGCATACTGCAATGAGATTGACACCGAAGAAGCAGAAGAGAAGCCTTGGTTTTATGAAGTGAAAAGATATCTTGAAGCTCAGGAGTTCCCTGAAGGGGCATCTGTCAAAGATAGGAAGTTTCTGAGGAGGTTTTCTGCTAAGTTTTTCTTAAGTAATAGAATTTTGTACAAGCGCAATCATGATTCAACTTTGCTTCGTTGTGTGGATAAGAAGGAAGCAACAGAGATTATGGAAGACATGCATGATGGGATCTTTGGCATTCATTCTAGTGGTCATACTATGGCAAAGAAGATATTGAGAGCAGGTTACTATTGGTCTACCATGGAAGCTAACTGCTATCAACATTCCAGAACATGTCACAAGTGTCAAATTTATGCTGATAAAGTACATATACCTCCATCACCATTGAATGTGTTGACTGCTCCTTGGCCTTTTTCCATGTGGGGCATTGATATGATTGGTGAGATTAAGCCCACTGCTTCTAATGGGCATCGTTTCATCTTGGTTGCTATTGATTACTTTACGAAGTGGGTAGAGGCAGCTTCATTTGCATATGTTACTAAGAATGTGGTGGCTCGATTCATTAAGAATAATCTCATCTGCAGGTATGGCATCCCTGAAAGGATTATTACTGACAATGGCTCTAATCTGAACAACACTATGATTACTGATCTCTACACGCAGTTCAAGATTAAGCATCACAACTCTTCTCTGTATCGTCCGAAGATGAATGGGGCAGTGGAAGCTGCTAATAAGAACATTAATAAAATTCTACAGAAGATGACTGTTACTTATAAGGATTGGCATGAGATGTTACCATTTGCTCTTCATGGTTATCGTACTACAATACGTACTTCAACAGGGGCAACCCCATTCTCCTTAGTATATGGTATGGAAGCAGTTCTGCCCATTGAAGTTCATATCCCTTCTTTAAGAATCATGAAGGATGCAGGCTTGGATGAAGATGAGTGGATTCAGACTCGACTTGACCAGATAAATTTGATTGATGAGAAGAGGTTAGCAGCTGTTTGTCATGGCCAGATGTACCAGAAATGGATGATCAAGGCTTTCAATAAGAAGGTTAAGCCAAAGGTATATCAGGATGGTGATTTGGTAATCAAGCGTATCATATTACCACAGGGTGATCCTAGGGGCAAGTGGACTCCTACATATGAAGGACCATTTGTAGTCAAAACAGTATTCTCAGGAGGTGCCATGATGCTTACTACTATGGATGGTGAAGACTTCCCGCAGCCTGTAAACGCAGACATAGTTAAAAAATACTACGCATAAAAAGAGACCCGCTAGGTTGACTGGCCTAGGAAAAAATAAGGGCATCCCGACGAACCAAAAGGGTTCGGGCAAAAATTAGGGATATATATATATATATATATATATATATATATATATATATATATATATATATATAAATGTACACCCGGCAAGTCGAAAACCTGAAAAGGCGGCTTGGGCAAAAAAGGGTATCCCGGTGGATTGAAAACCTGAAAGGGCAATCCATGCAAAAGTTAGGGATTAAAGCGTATGACTATGTCTCGTTTGGATCACCCATGTAAACTCCAACCAGTTGTGCTACTTAATTCAAGCTCGAACATATAAAGCTCAATCCAATTGTTTCCGTCTCAACAACAGAAGATGAGATACTTGAAGATAATGACAATAGTAGAATTGAAACTCAATAAGATTATTTCCCACATAGCTGATTTTCTTTGTTTTGTAAAAAAAATTATGACAAATTCCTCTTACTAGGATTTCTGTCTCCTTGTACAAACTTGCCTATGTATAAGTCACTTTGTGATATAAATAAAATTTCATCTTTGAATCCAGATTTACTTTTACCCTATTTACATAAGCGAAACGTCCATTGGTTGTGTTTGAATGTATGTATGCTTTTGAATATGATTGATGTTTACCAGAAATGCATAAAATGCTTGAATATGATTGATGTTTACCAGAAATGCATAAAAATGCAGTAATAGTATTTACTAAGGACGAATGAGGGAAGGAATTCAATGAAGCTTCGCCAGTTCATCCCCACAAGATAACTACAAATCCCCAGTATAGCAAATCTTCGAGTTACATCTCCCCTTGAATTTATGTCCATCTCTTTTATCCTCAGTCGGGATACTCGGGAACTTATTCCTTCAATGGGAGTACGACGAACGAAGATGGGAGGTTATAAATACTATACTATCAAACGAAACGGGAACGAGTTCCTCATATTCTTCAGCAACGAATCGGGATTTATTTTCCCTAGCCAGCAGTTGTTTTACAAAGATATCCAGACGCTTCAGGCTACGTGATTCATACATACATCATTTACATCATACCATAACATATCCATCAATGCATAATACATTTACTTAGGTGCATCATACTATACATGCATACATATTGCATAAACTAACCTTTTCCTTGTAGGATGGTTATATGCAGATGAAACTATCAACAATCCACAACAGGTCAGAAATGATCCATACATTACTCAAGATGTCCTCGGAGAATAGGAAAACGGTCTGTAAAAAGATCCATTCCCTAATCCAGGATACTTCCAGAAGATTTCATCTATCGGGCCTTGAATAGTAGGCAAACGATTTGTACAAAGATCCATTTCCTGGTTCAAGATATTTTTCAGAAGAACTAATCCTGACGTTCTTTTGGCCCTTGAATAGCAGACAAACGGTCTATACAAAGATCCATTCCCTGGTTCAAGATATTTTTCAAAAGAACTAATCCTGACGTTCTTTTGACCTTGGAGAGTAGGCAAACGGTCTGTAAAAAGATCCATTCCCTAATCCAGGATACTTCCAGAAGATTTCATCTATCTGGACTTGAATAGCAGGCAAACAATCTGTACAAAGATCCATTCCCTGGTTCAAGATATTTTTTAGAAGAACTAATCCTGACGTTCTTTTGGCCCTTGAATAGCAGGCAAACAGTCTATACAAATATCCATTCCCTGGTTCAAGATATTTTTCAGAAGAACTAATCCTGACGTTCTTTTGACCTTGGAGAGTAGGCAAACGGTCTGTAAAAAGATCCATTCCCTAATCCAGAATACTTCCAGAAGATTTCATCTATCTGGCCTTGAATAGCAGGCAAACGATCTGTACAAAGATCCATTCCCTGGTTCAAGATATTTTTTAGAAGAACTAATCCTGACGTTCTTTTGGCCCTTAAATAGCAGGCAAACGATCTGTACAAAGATCCATTCCCTGGTTCAAGATATTTTTCAGAAGAACTAATCCTGACGTTCTTTTGACCTTGGAGAGTAGGCAAACGGTCTGTACAAAGATCCATTCCCTAATCCAAGATACTTCCAGAAGAGATAATCGCCACGAAGATTTAATTCTGCTGGTCCATTCAATAATTCAAACTATGTTGCATAAACGATTCAGAGATGGCCTATATGAAGACCTAGTACTGATATCCAGTATCAACACAAAGATATTATCATCTCCTGATATTATGGATGGCATCTATAAGCCCATCTCCATTTCTTCCAAGTGGAATCTTCAAGCCCACTCAAGCATATACAATTAATCATCAGTGTTACTTTACGCACTGACGAGTGCAAATTTTTGGGCTTTTATGTTCAATCCCCTTCAACCTTCCAGGTCACGAATGGTGCATATACCAATCTAACCCCTCAGGTCTCAGAAAATTGAACAGGGGCAGCTGTTGCACCCCAAAATTTGCCCTCCACAAGACAAGTCATTGTGTACTAAGAGGTTCACAAGGTTCACAAGGTTCACAAGACATCTCATGAGGTTCACAAGGTTCACAATTGGTTGACAAAGTTTGACAATTCCCTCAGACAATGCATCCTCCTAAGCAATGCATCTTAAACTAGGGTTTTGACTTTCATCAAGCTAAATGGACTTCCAAAACTTCAAGTGAGCTTCATGGCCTCTTATATATGTTCAAGAATCCCCATGACAAGTTTCAAGACTTTCCCAAAAGATTTGCTCAGTCAGATGATCAGATAGGTTAAAATCAGTCAAAGTAGTTAAAAAGTCAAACTGAGGTCAACTGTTGTCAAAACAAAGTCAAACTTCATGATTTTTTTGCCAACATTAAGTATATGAATTAAAATTCATCATTTGATCAAGGGTTGATCATGATTCATCAAGGAGATTTCAGATCATCAAGAATCAGGAGTTTCTAAATTAGGGTTTTCATAGGAAAAGTCAACTGAACTTTGACCAGCTATAACTTTCACATGCTTCATCAAAATTTTTTCATCCAAAGCTCATTTTGAAGGAAATTGAATTCTCTACAACTTTGTGTCTCACAAGCCAAGCCCAAAAATGCTTCATTTGGAAGGTATGAGCTAAGACATTATAGGTTCTTTTAAAAATCAACAACTTCCAAAGAGCATAACTTGAGAATGGTAAAAGATATGGACATGAGACCAAAGAGGTTGGTTAGAGGACTCTTTAAGCTTTCAAAAATGTCCAATAACACCTTCATAGCATTAAAATTGAAGGATTTGTGCCCTTGCAAAGTTGGGAAATTTTTGAGAGGTTTATGAAGTAAATGGGGTCTTAAAACCATAATTCTTCAAATGGGCTTGCTTTTTTGTGATCCAATTAGTTCCATGACATCATGCACGAAATTAAATTAATATTTTCATAATTTTCATAATTTTATTTTTATTTATTATGATTTTTATATTAAAAGTTATTTTAAATTCAAATAAAATATAAAATAATGGAGATTTAAATTGATTTGGTTTCTAGAAAGTCTTAAAATATATTTAGACTTGATTGATACAAGAATTATGAAGATCATTCTAAAATAGCAAGCTTAGGTCAAGATATTTCAAGTTTTAAAGTCAAATATTTTTCAATCTTTCAAAGTCCAAATATCCAAAGTTTTGTGCAATTTTTGACCTAATTCAATTGTATCATATATATATAACATTTAGCAACCTAGGGATCACGATTTTGCAGCCTCCAAAGTCACCTTCAAACTTCACAAAATCACTTCAAAAACTCATATTCGGATTCTAAGGTAAAGAGGGTTTCAATGAGTTTTGAGCATTGCAATGTGTTCTATGATGTTCATATAACCTATTTGGATCATAAAAAGCACATAAAACACTCTCATTCATGCAAACCGAATCAGTGTTCATTCAACTTTTGAATTTTTTGATTTTTATAATACTGACATTATTCTTTGAATTTGATCTTATATTTGTGTTTGTGATGATATTTGGAGTCTTTCTGGATGAATCAATTTGATTTTAGGTACACGGATGAAGGTTTGCCATCGTGAGGGTTTGGACCTCCCATTTGGGGTCTCTTTCATTAGACTATTTAAAAACTTTTTGAGACCATGGATGGATTGGGCATGATGTGGGGTTTAAGAAAACCTAATCAATTTGTTTGAATCGTACTGGATTTGTGTGTTCTTCGTTACGCAGGTTTACCCGCGAAAGTAAAAACGTAGCAAAACTCCCAACAAAATTCGCAGGAAATTTTGCAGGGTCAGAGGAAGAAGATGAAGTCCTGCGCGCCAAATTCTTATTTCAAATTCTTGTATTATATTTTATGTTATTATTGTGATATATGTTTCAGAAAAACAAGTTGGCTTGGTGCGTCTAGAGGGTGGCAAAGACTAGGGCATGGGTTCAATCCCTGTCCCAGGTAACTTTTTTTTAAATTCTGGTCTTGTTTAATTTTCTTATTAATTATTTTATTGTTAAATATAATCATGTTAATATATATTTAAATAATTCTAGGAACTTAATATGTAAATATTTTATAAAAAACCTCTAAAATTATTTTCTAAATTCTAAAATTAGTTTTTTTTCATTTATTATGTATTTGAATTAAATATATATATATATATATATATATATATATATATATATATATATATATATATATATATATATATATAGTTAATAATTAAATTAATGTTGTATATTAAATTAAAAACCCTAATATTTTTATATATAAAACCCTAATTATTTTTAAACCCTAATTTATTTTTTAATTACTCAAAACCCTAATTTTCTTTTAAAACTTTAATTTCTCATTTTAATTATTCTTGTTTAATTATATTTAATAAATAATTCTAAATTAAATCATTAATCATATTTATTTTGTAAATAAATTTATCATTATTATCTTTATTATTTTATTTTCATATAAAAAAAAATTAAATTATAAAAAAATGTTTGTTTAATTTTAATTATCATGTATATATTTTATATTTTGTACTAACCTTTTCTTCTTATTATTATTGTCTTATCACTAACCATTTTATTTTAATTGTTTATTATATAATTATTATTTAATTTGATTTTACTATAATATAACTGTACAAGCCATGTAATAGTTGTAGTATTTTTATTATTTATTCATTTATAAATTGCTATGGTTAGTAAATTAGGGAGTGAAAACATGTTTATATTTTAAAATTAATTTAGATCACTAATTATAAGATAAATATATGAATTTGTACACGCACACATGTAAGTCGATCTTTGATCTCCATCTCACTTCTTAAGGATATCCCTCATGTTGCCTAAACAAAAAGATCAAGTAAGGTGTCTTAAAGCAAGGTCCCTTCTCATAAACAAATCATCTAGTCCCTTTACGATTATAAGATCAAGTCCCTTCGAATGTTGCCTTCGTAAATGATCTTGTCCCTTTCGAATAAAAGATGATAAGTCCCTTCGAATTGCTAAGACACCTTACAGTTGCCTAATCACAGATGACCCTTCACATGTCCCATACAACATCCAAGGTAATGACTACCTATTTCTTAATAATAGGGATAGTCTTACCATTGAAAGGACATTTAAGAACAAAAAAGATTCAAATTAGGGTAGGTTCCTCTTAAGTACTTGCTCACTCTTTCAAAAACATTTCATAAACACTTCACATTTTCAAACAATTTTCAAAACAAAGGCTTTATATATATCCGTACATGGATCATTATAAAGTACTTAAGAAAATTTTGATCACACAATACACTTCTCAAAACATTTTAAAGTGAGCTACGTAAATAAGAGCCCATGGATAACCATGGATGTAAAGGGTGCTAACACCTTCCCTTTACATAACCTACCCCCCGAGCCCAAAAATCTTTTAAGGTCTTTCCTGTTCTTTTATGCCCTTTCCTTTTGGATAAAATAAAAGTCGGTGGCGACTCTTGCTATCCGCAACATTTCACTAAAGTCAGTTCTCCCACCGTGTTACACATGGACACTGGTCATCAACGGGTCTGGTAATGTAAAGTAATGTATCACTTCTCCGTCGATCAGTAATCTAAAAGTGTTGGGCTCAAAAGAAGCCCTCCTCATCAGTCCTCTGTCAAGACAAAAGTCAACATCCAGGGTGGTGTAGCAGCAGAAGGTCCTAAGGTGCAATAATTTGCGAGACAAACCCAATGCAGTAGCTATCTGTGTAACAATCCCACCGACATGTATGATGCCTACAGATGATCTGGCAACACTAGCAAGTCCCTTCAATAGAAAGTTGCCACAAGCAACTGGGCGAGACTGAGTCGCACAAAACAGTAGGAAAATCTCCTCTTCACTCAGCAGAGTCTCTGTATCTGGCAAACCTAGGAAAGAATGCGCCATAATAATCTGGAAGTACCTTAACGCAGGGTTGTGGATTACTTGAGAAAACTTAGTGGAAGGATCTTGGCTCCCTCCACCTGATATGTTAGACCAAAACTTTTCCACTTCTCTGCTCATAAAATACCCCATCGGTGTCTCTGGAATAACATCAGGAGTAGTCTGAAAACCTAGTAAATCACCAAACTCTTTGTGAGAGAAGGAGTAGTCAATCCCGAACAACCTGAAAACAGCATATCCATCGGATCCATCCCAAGGGTCATAATGAAACGAGCTGAGGAACTCTAGAGTCAAGTTCCTGTAAGTGTTGTTCTTATCATCAAACTGGTCCCACTGGAGTTGATGGCATAAGAATCTGAAGCTTGGCTCTATCCCCAAGGCATCCATGCAGTCATGGTCAGGGTACCTGGTAGGAGCCATAGGGCGTCTCATGTGGACATAGTAACACTCTCTCTGTGTGTCGTCTCTAAAGGCCACATGCATGTCATCGGGGTTTTGCATTCTGTACAAGGTTAGCAAACAAGTCCTGAAAGCACATAAAACATTCAATCGTTAGTCCTGACATAATAATAAAATAAACAAATTAAAATAAAGTAAAAATAAATAAATAAAAAGTACATAAATAAGAAAACCATGGGTTGCCTCCCATGCAGCGCTTGTTTAACGTCATTAGCTCGACGACCAATTTTTATACATCATTGGAAGGATATGGTGGATCACTCAGAGTATGGCAGGTGTATGTTGTTGGGATGTCACCTCCTTCATAGGGCTTCAACCTCTGTCCATTGACGACGAACGGTTTACATGTTTGGTTTTTGATTTCAATAGCACCAGATCTTAGGATCTTAGATACTTTGAAAGGGCCAGTCCATCTCGAACGAAGCTTTCCTGGAAAAAGTCGTAACCTAGAATCAAACAAGAGAACAGGATCGCCTATTTTGAAGTCTCTTCTTCTTATTCTTTTGTTATGCCAAGCTTTTGTTCTTTCTTTGTATATGATGGCATTTTTGTAGGCGGATTGTCTGAGCTCTTCTAATTTGTGGATGTCAAGGATACGTTTCTCACCAGCAGTTAAGTAATCTAAATTCAAAGTTTTGATGGCCCAATAGGCCTTATGCTCCAATTCAAAAGGTAAGTGACATGATTTTCCATAGACCATTTGATAAGGGGTTGTTCCTATAGGGGTTTTAAAAGAGGTTCTATAGGCCCATAATGCTTCTTGAAGTTTCTGCGACCAATCTTTTCTAGATATAGAGACAGTCTTCTCAAGAATTTGTTTGATCTCCCTATTAGATACTTCCACTTGTCCATTGGTATGTGGGTGGTATGGTGTTGCTACTCTATGCTTAACTCCATACTTGCTTAAAAGTTTATCAAATATTCTCGATATGAAGTGTGATCCTCCATCACTTATGACTAAACGAGGTGTTCCAAACCTGGGAAATATATAGTTTTTGAATAATTTGATGACCACTCTAGTGTCATTTGTGGGTGCGGCGATAGCTTCAATCCATTTAGACACGTAGTTAACAGCTACTAAGATGTACTAATTTCCAAAAGATGGTGGGAACGGTCCCATAAAGTCTATACCCCATACGTCAAAGAGTTCTACTTCTTGGATATTTCTCAAAGGCATTTCATTACGTCTTGAAATATTTCCTGTGTGTTGGCATCTGTCACACTTGACAATGAAAGCATGGACATCACGCCACATAGTAGGCCAGAATAGGCCAGCTTGAAGAATCTTGGCGTAAGTCTTGGATGTGCTCGCATGTCCACCATAAGGTGCAGAGTGACAATGCTCAATTATATTATGTACCTCTTCTTCTGGAACACAACAGCGGAAAATGCCATCTTTACCTCTCTTGAAAAGAAATGGTTCGTCCCAATAGAAGTTTCTCACATCACTATAGAACTTCTTCTTCCGGTGGTAGTTTAGATCAGGGGGTATGATGTCAGAGGCTAGGTAATTAACAAAGTCTGCATACCAAGGTATATTACTTATAGCTAAGGATTTATGAGAATGCTCATGTAGGTCTGGGTTATCATCTTCGATAGTTTCTAGTTGGGCTATCCGTCTATCATAAGCAAAATCGTCATTTATGGGTACTGAGTCAGGTTTCAGGTATTCTAGCCTAGAAAGGTGATCAGCTACTACATTATCAGTGCCTTTCTTCTCACGGATATCCAAATCAAACTCTTGCAATAATAGAATCCATCGAAGTAACCTAGGTTTGGCATCCTTTTTACTTAGTAAGTAACGAATGGCAGCATGGTCGGTGTAAACTATAATTTTGGCTCCTACTAGATAAAATCTAAATTTGTCTATGGCAAAAAAATACAACTATGAGCTCTTTTTCGGTTGTTGCGTAGTTGAGCTGTGCAGCGTCTAGGGTTCTACTGGCATAATAAATTACATGTAACTTCTTATCTTTTCTCTGGCCTAGAACGACTCCAACAACATAGTCACTAGCGTCACACATTATCTCAAACGGTTCTGACCAATCAGGGGGTTTCATTATAGGTGATAAAATCAGAGCTTGCTTTGGAAGATTAAATGCTTCAGTACATTTTTCATCGAAGATAAATTCAGCATCTTTCATTAAAAGACCAGTTAAGGGTTTTGTTATTTTGGAGAAGTCCATGATAAAACGTCGGTAAAATCTGGCATGTCCAAGAAAACTTCTTATCTCCCTGATAGTCTTCGGCGGTTTTAGATTCTCTATGACTTCTATTTTAGCTTTATCTACCTCTATACCTTTTTCGGAAACTATATGTCCTAAAACAATCCCTTCGGTGACCATGAAATGACATTTTTCCCAATTTAGCACAAGGTTTACCTCCACACATATTTCTAGGATTTTCTCAAGGTTGATAAGACAATTTTTGAAATCAGATCCACAAACTGAGAAATCATCCATAAATACTTCCATGATCCCATCTAAATAGTCTGCAAAGATAGACATCATGCAGCGTTGGAAAGTGGCAGGAGCATTACAGAGTCCAAAAGGCATTTTTCTATAGGCAAAAGTTCCAACTGGGCATGTAAAGGTAGTTTTTTCTTGATCTTCGGGGTGAATAGGTATTTGGAAGAATCCTGAATATCCATATAGGTAACAAAAGTAAGAGTGTTTGACTAGGCGCTCCAACATTTGGTCTATGAATGGTAATGGGAAATGGTCCTTCCTAGTTGCTTTATTTAATTTTCTATAATCTATGCACATACGCCAACCTCCATCGGTTCTTTTTGCTACAGGTTCTCCTTTCTCGTTTTACACGACTGTGATGCCTCCCTTTTTAGGTACTACATGCACAGGACTCACCCATTTACTGTCCGAGATCTGATATATTATACCTGCCTCTAGTAACTTAAGAACTTCAGTCTTAACTACAGTACTCATTATAGGATTTATTCTTCGTTGGTGTTCTCTGGAGGGTTTTGAATCTTCTTCAAGCAAATTCGGATGCATGCATACGGATGGGCTTATTCCTTTTAGATTAGAGATCTTATATCCTAAGGTTGAGGGGTACCTTCGTAAAACATCTACATTTGATGATATTTGGAGTACGCATCGAGAGCCTGCTCAAAAGTGGAAAGATCCAAGACTTTTCAAATATCCCAGCTAGTGAAGGTGAGTCTGTTGTTAGCTCCCAAGAGGAAGAAGGGTATGACATCAGTGCAGTCATGGAAAATATTGAATATTCTAGACCAACATCTTCTCAGAGATCATCCGTTCCTAGGTCTGGTTACTCTTATGGGCATTCGGCAATGCTCAGAGCACCGTATCAGAAGCCCTGGACTCCTCCTCGTCCAAATCCGCAAGCTCATGGTCGAAGACCTCAGAATCAACTTCAGAGCCAGTATAGGCCTCGCAACAATCTGGAAAGGAGGAATGCTCCTCTTCATCCAGTTCCCATGGCATACAGTGAGCTATTGCCATATCTAATTCAGAGCTCATTGGTGGTTCCTAAATCTCTCAAGCCGTTGTCAGAACCGTACCCTCTAGGGTACAATCCCCATGAGCAGTGTGGGTATCATGGCGGATCAATGGGGCATTCAACTGAAGATTGTAAAGCTTTTCAAGCCAAAATACAACAATTGATCGACAAGGGCTACATTTCCTTTCCAGAAGGAAGCTTGGTTGTGCACGTCAACCTCTCGATTGATTGAGTTCAAAGACTTCGGAGAAGCGCCTCCTGATTTCAGTGGCTCATACAAGAAGATGTCATCAGGGCTGGTGATCATTGTATCCTTTTATCATCTGCATTGTAGTTTCTTTCCTGTTAGCAGCTACTTGTCTTTTAAGCATTGTTATTTTGAATGGTAATGTTAATGTAGTGATCTTGCACTTTTGATTCAGTTATGTCGCATTCGCTCATTTTTCTTTACTTGCATTGAAAAGAAAAAAAACAAAAATATTTGCATCCATATACCTCCCATCTATTTCACTGTGGTTTAGCAGGTTTGAGGGAGGATGATGACAACTGAATACCCATAATTGTTCAAGGTATGCTTTCGGGATAGAACCTGCTGACGATGTACAGGCATTTCTTCAATTCCCAAACACCGGAGATATAAGGGAGATAGACCTTCGTCAACCCCTTTTGAGCCTTGAAGTAGGAGTTTCTTTTCTAAACGAAAAAACCCTCACATCCAACCCGGGGCAGGGTAGTCATCAGTTAATTTGACCGAGCATTCAAATTTCCAAGGGAGTGAGCATCCGAGGATCCATTACCTTTTCTTCAGTACACCTCAAGAGGTCAAGAGATGTGAAACCACAATGGTTATCCCTCACCAATAACGAAGGAATGAGGCAGTCACAATCCTTTCAGCAAGTCAGGCAAACCAGTGTCACATGATTTGTTCAAAAAAAAAAAAAAAGAGAAATAAATCCCGCTAAGTCGGAAAAAAAAAGTGAAAACAGATGACTTAGGCAAAAGTTAGGGCATCCCGCTGGACTTTAAGATCGAGAAAATTCAAAAAAATTCAGTCCAGGCAAAAATCAGGAAAAAAACCAGAAAGAAAAATCTTCCATTAGAACAAAGTCGTGTGACCAGACACAAAGTCAGAAGGGGTGATTGCTACTCCAAGAAACCTCATTGGTGCTTAAACCGTAAACGTCATTGGTTCCTCAACCATTACAAAACCCTTTCGAGAGACGAGCACTCAGGCCAAATTAGCTGAATATAGGACTGGAGAACATCAAGGAGAATGGGTGGGCACAGATAAACTTTGAGCCATAAATCTTTCTTTCTAAAACCGTGAACCAGACCATGTCATAACCCTTGAAAGTCCTAATTGAATCAGGTTCAATTCTGAAAGCATACTACGACAAGGTTGCGTAAGCTGACTCCTAACGATTTGCTAACTCAGCATTACATTTGGACTAATCGTTCATTTGTCACACACTGACACAATATTCAAAATAAATTATCAAAACTTGCATATGAACTGCATTAAAATTACCATTTGTAAGTGAACAGTTTTAATTGCAAGTCAGTTTGTGACATCAGGGAAGTTCCTACAAAGTGCAATCACGAGGGAACTTGATCATTCAATAATGATGACCAGAATCGAGAGCATCGTGTTAGCCTATGGATCAGGGGCATGTTATCCAGTGGTTTTATTGACCAAAGAATCTGTCAGGGTAGAGGCAAGATCCCAAGCATCAGTTGACGGAGGGACGTCTTTCAAAGTCAGTTGATCAGAGCTGAATCTACCAAACAGGGGCAATACACCCGGATTTTCTGTTGTTCAAGGATGAATTCTTCCAATGCTCAGTCAGAATGAGTCAAGTCGCTTCCATGCTCATACCGGGGCAGGGCACTTCCAGATCTTACTAACTGTAAATCTCCTTGAGAGGACATCCAAGTCTGCCATGCCAGAAATTGGATAATCAGTGACAGTCTGTTCAAAGACTCGCCCAACAGGGGCAACGTTAGCTGCGCAGAGCAAGTTATATCAGTGATCTTCGAGTTCAAGATGAGTGTCGGGGAATCATGCTACCCACCCTCGCCTTTGTCACCCTTCTCAATCAGAAGCCTTGTCATAGGACCTTTCTTCCCATCCTCGGGAGCTTTTCTAGCTTTTCATAAGCATTGCATAAATCATTTGCATACGTTATTCATGTCGCATCTCTAGAGCATACGCATCATAAGTGCATTGGTCATCCTAACCCCACAACATCAGTCTTACATCCAGAGGCCCTCGTCTGGCAAACCGTTCAAAGTCCAGTTCTCGTCTGGCAAAACCGTTCAAAGTCTAGTCCTCGTCTGGCAGACAAACCCAAAATCCAGTTCTCGTCTGGCAAACCAACTTCAAATACTAGTTCTCGTCTGGTAGGCGAATCTTTTAACCAGTTCTCGTCTGGTCACCCTTTTCATTTAACCTGTTGAACACCAGTTCTCGTCTGGTAGTCATTATTTTTCAGAGTCAATTCTCGTTTGACAATGAACACAAGGAGTCAGTTCCTGTCTAACGACTTATTATTTGCCCATCAGTTCTCGTCTGTTGGCCTACCTTTAATAAACCGGTTCTTGTTTGGTAATTCACCTTCAAAGTCCAATTTCTTGGAAACCAAAAAGTATATACCAAAAATATCTCTTAACCCTGGCCTTACGCCCAACTATCCTTGTTTTAGCTCCCGTAGCTTGCATGCTCTTTTCCTTAGCATCCCGAGCATACGTTTGCATCTTGCATCATTTGCATCGCATCTTCATACTGCATGGTTTCCGTTTCTTCGTGTGGGGCAGAACCGTTACAAGACGCAATCTGGGGCAATTATCTCAAGATATGATGAGTTTCTGCGAGAGTTTGAAGACACTGGGGCAATTCTGGATGCCAAGTCTTCTGTAAAATCCTCTAGAGACGATCTCTTCATAGATGATGCTGTAGGCATAGTTTCAGGAGTAAGGGATGCTTGTTCACTCTTGGTAATCAATACGCAACTGTGGAGCTCAGAAGCTTGAAGCACTATGTTAATTCTCAGGGAACGTCTGGTATTTATTTTACCAGAAGGGCATTGGAAGTTTATTTCTTCCCGTGCATAAAATTGTCCTTCAGCCGACAAGGTTCCCTCACGAGGAGTTGGTATTTTCTACAGTCAAGGTCCAATTTTCATTAGCATACCTTTCCAACACAGTCATCGTACTATACTTGGGGCATACTTTGACTTACTTGATTCTCCAGCAAAGTCTCTCCTCATCAGAGCATTGCCAAATATGTTTCTCAACCAAGCCAGAAGGTTGACGTCCCCAGCAGAACTTCAAGGCTAACTGAATCGTTCTCGTCTCCAAGCGGATTTATCTTTCCACAGTGTAGTTTTCCCAACAAGCAGCTGAAGGCCTTGCTTCCCCACAAAGTTAGGATTGTCAGAGCTCTCTCCCCAGCAAGGGTCCCAGAAAGAGTTATTTGACGAAGCATCTTCCCCAGCCAAGTCTGAAGATGATCATTCCCCACAAAGTTCATATTGGATTTTCACTCCCGTCAGTGAAATATTCCCCAGTAAAGTTGCCATACTTTTGGGACAAATTGATGATACAGTCAGGTATTCATCACTCCAGTCAGAGTCAGGTATCCAGGCCTTCTTGACTTGTATCCCCTGCAGAGTTGCAACTCTTGCTGGCCAATCAGGCATTCGTTTGTTGCTCGTCTGCAATCCTCAACACTCGTCTGTGTTATCCCTAAGCGGAGTTTTCCCCAGCAGGGATGTATTATTACTTTATTGCTGCTCGTCTGCATCTTTCAACACTCGTCTGTGTTAGCTCTGTGGTGTTTCTCGTTTGCTTCCCCAGCATTGGTTTATGATTACCTTGATTTTGCTCGTCTGTAATGTTCAACACTCGTCTGTGGTTGGCTATCTATTTGTTGTTGCTCGTCCGCAATTCTCAACATTCGTCTGTGTTGTGATATGATATGTTGTTGCTCGTCTGCAACTTTCCAACACTCGTCTGTGTTTGGTATGCCTGATATTTGTGGATACTCATTTGTATCATCCCCAGCACTCGTCTATGTTGATTACCTATTTGAAGCTCGTCTGCTTTGTTTGGATACTCGTCGGTATCATCCCTGACACTCGTCTGTGTTAGCTTATACCTGTGAGTGGATTTGCTGATTATCCTGGTACTCTTGTTTGTATTACTCCTTCAAATGCTCGTCTGTGTTTGAATTTTTGGTATTCGTCTATACCAGTGGCTGATACTCGTATGTATCATTGCCTGAAGCACTCGTCTGTGTTTCTCAGATCATTGTCTGATACTCGTCTGTATCATTGCCTGAAGCACTCGTCTGTGTTTCTCAGATCATCGTCTGATACTCGTCTGTATCATTGAATGATGGCACTCGTCTGTGTTATCTTGATGATCATCCAATACTCGTCTGTATTGAAGAGGTTTCAAATCCTGACAGTGAAAATTAATGTCAAAAGGGTTACCGGTCCTGGCGTAACAGGTAAATCCGAAGGAGGCTCGTCTGTCTCAGGAACAAGTTATTATTGTTGCTTCACCTGGCGTCACAGGTTTGCTCAGAAGACTCGTCTGTCTTATACCATATATCCGCGGACAATATATGAAGAAGGTTCGTCCACCTTGATTGCATGTCTATCCCACAGACTTAAGTGCATTACCGGTCCTGGCGTAACAGGTAAATTCGAAGGAGGTTCGTCTGTCTCAGGCACAAGTTATTATTGTTGCTGCACCTGGCGTCACAGGTTTGCTCAGAAGACTCGTCTGTCTTATACCATATATCCGCGGACAATATATGAAGAAGGTTCGTCCACCTTGATTGCATGTCTATCCCACAGACTTAAGTGCATTACCGGTCCTGGCGTAACAGGTAAATCCGAAGGAGGCTCGTCTGTCTCAGGCACAAGTTATTATTGTTGCTGCACCTGGCGTCACAGGTTTGCTCAGAAGACTCGTCTGTCTTATACCATATATTCGCGGACAATATATGAAGAAGGTTCGTCCACCTTGATTGCATGTCTATCCCACAGACTTAAGTGCATTACAGGTCCTGGCGTAACAGGTAAATCCGAAGGAGACTCGTCTGTCTCATGTTCTTGTAGTATTGAGGACTCGTATGTCCAGCTCCTGGCGTCACAGGATTATTTGAAGACTCGTCTGTCTCAGATTATGTTCCTGAAGTGTTTTTAGGACTCGTATGTCTAGCTCTTGGCGTCACAGGACTATTTGAAGACTCGTTTGTCTCATGCCCTTGTAGTGTTTTGAGGACTCGTCTGTCCAGTTCCTGGCATCACAGGATTGTTTGAAGACTCGTCTGTCTCAGCATATGTTCTTGCAGTATTTGAGGACTCATTTGTCCAGCTCCTGGCGTCACAGGATTGTTTGAAGACTCGTCTGTCAACTCATTCTTATTCCAGATATCAGTTTCAACTTGGAAGAAGCTCGTCTGCTTTTCCTCCTCTTCTTATCCCCAGAACGTCATCTGGTTGGGTTTATTTCCCAGTGTTGCATTCTTCGTCAGAGTGCAAATTTCTGGTCTTCTTGGTATTCAACCACAGTTTATCTTGAATGGTCGATAGCCTGTACTATCGTCCTTTTTAGATTAACTGATGATTGAATAGGGGCAGCTGTAGACACCCTAAATTTGCCCTCTGGTTCTCTATCCTCGTCAGCTTCTCGTTTTGCATCCATACGCTTGTTGCATATCATTTGCATAGGATCCTAGGACATGGGATCGAGATTTTCTGAAGATTAGGGTTTCACCTCCTTATTTGCAGATTATCAGAGGATTTAAGGATGCAGCAATCAATGACATCATTTTCTTATGCTCTGGTCAAAATTAGGGTTTATTTCCCTGATTTTGTGTTCTCAAGGATTTCACGTCTGAAGATTTTTCACTGGCGCATCAGGCTCATCATCAGGATGTTTTCCTCTTCTTCAAGTTATAAGTGACTGGAACAGACAAAGTCAAGGCGATTTGGGGAATGATTGGCTGAGATGGTTATTATTTCAATTACCAAATGTTCAGTGGGATTTATGCTTACTTTGATTGAGGCGTGCGAAGAATGATATCAATTTGATGTTGGTTTAAACTTAGTCAGTGGCACCGATTGGAAATTCCGAGGGAGGATTCATTCAAGTTTTTTTCAAATTTTATTTGATATCCATTTCGAGATCTATCCATTTTTACCTATACCATACGCCAAAGCCCATTCATCTCTTCTAATCTTTTGTCCATATTTTCTTTTCCATGTCCATTTCCTAATCATTATTCATTTATCATAAACCATTTTTATTTCCATTTATCCTATTAATTTCATTTAATTCCGTATAATTCATATTTCATTACGTAAACCAATTCTCATTTCCCTTTCGCTTTGTCCAAATCCTTTGTTCAAATTCATTCTAAACATTGCCCTATATATATATATATTATTTCCATAATAATCAATATTAATTCATTCTTCCTTTTTCAATTAAGTCCATTTTTTATTATACAAGCCATTCCATTTTTTTTCCTTAATTAACCAATGTGCACTACATAGTTCTTCTCATACTAATTCACAGGATTATTTTCCACAATTTTCTAGCCACAATTGGGGACCCCACCACTCAAAAAGAAAAGAAGAAAGTCTTTGCCAAGGGATATTAGTTGATTCACAGCATAATCACGATTTCGTGCTTTTCATTCATATTTTTCTTTCCACAAAAAACTCCCAATCCCCACACACATCCCGTGCGGACCCCACCTGTATTCACACTTTTCTCCACCCTCACAAACTGACCCCACAAAATTGTTCACACACGTAGAACACATGCAGATATTCTCATTTTTCATCACTCTTCACAGCAGCCTCTCACACACGAAAAAACTCCTCAACAATCTCATAAAGCAAAAACCTGCACAACAGATCACGGCAGCCTCTCACACACCAAAAACTCCTCATCAACCTCACCATACAACCGCCGCTAAATCCTTCCACCATTTCACCACTCATTTTCTTTTAATTCACATTTCCATTATAATCACAAAAAAGCTCAGCCAAGAAGAGAGGCAGATTTGAGCACCACGCACCCCGCAACACTCACTCATCCAACAGCCATCACCCTGCATCCTGCAAGCTTCAAACAAACAGAACAATCACCAACACCACAAACCTTTTCTGCAAACGCACAGACACACACTCGTTTCAACAAAAACGCTTTTCTTCTCACACCGAAGCAACAAATCATCACAGTCACCACCTTCAACAGCAACACCAATTGCAAAACTCTCATCAACCTTCTTCATAAACCTCACAACCAAACTAATTAACACGACTTCACCTCTCCTTCACTTCACCCTCTCATCGCATAACCCGCAACAATAATCCAAACACCACCTCACTGTTAATCCTTTCACCAAACAACAAACGAACCATTTCAACCACCACTTCCGAACGAACACTTATCCTCCTTCAAGCCTTCAGAGATTCACCAACAACAACACAAATCTCAGATCCAAAAAGCAGAACTGATTTGAAGATGAAGAGAAAACAGGGAAAGAGTTGAGATCGCAGAGAAAGGAGATGAGCAAGAACAAACCGTGACCGGGAGAGAGTTGATTCTCTTTGCCGCTATTTTTTCGCCGCCGGTGAACTACAGGTATTGTTGGTGTGGAAACGTTTCCACAAGGAAGGGTCGTTTTGTTTTGTTTTCGCAGAACGGAAACTACCACCACCACCGCTTCAAACACACACGAGTCAAAACCGAGACCAAAATAGAGGGAGACATTGAGTTGGTGAACGGAAGACGAAGAAGAAACTCGCGAAGCTGAAGAAAGACCAGTGATGCATGTAATCGATGGAGGCAATAAGTTTGAGAGGAGTTCCTCGTTCGCAGACATAGAAGACCTAATAATTCATTGAAAGGAAATACTGATTTGGATTTCCATTTTGGGTTTATTTCTTCGCTGATGGCTTTCATTTTAGGTTGATTCAAATTTTGTTTGTTGGGTTGAATAGTCTAGATTTTGTTTGAAAATATCCCATGTTGACTTGTTCTTTGCTCACACCGCACCACCGAGTTACTGTCTGCACCCTTGCCTGCTGATCATTGGTCTTTACTAATTTTTCTTTTGTTATTCTATTTGTTAATTAATTTTTCAGTTTTTTGTTCTTGATTAAACTTCTAATTAGTTTTAATTGACCTTTTATTTATTAGGTTTTAACACTTGGTAAAAGTTTGAATATCAATTTTGTCATACTTACTTGAAATTTTGTTGATAATTAATTAGCAGATTTATTTGAATTTTTGTAGTAAGATTTTTTAGTTGTTTTTTTCTTCTAATTTAATTTTTAGTGATTTTAGGTGATAATATTGATTTTCAATTTCTAAGGTTGATCTTGTTTCTTGATGCCTATTTCGATTAATCCTTGTTTTCTTTGGTACTTGACACGTGTGTTTGAGTTTTGCCATTATTTAGACTTGATACTCGACGTTTGCCACTTGGTGATACTTCGACATACTTTAGGCTTCCGACGGATTTCTTGAATTCTTTTGCGTGTATTGAAGAGGCAACGGACCTTCTCCGTTAGGTACCGCTGAGACCCGATTCTACTTATAGCATACTGTTGCATCTGGAAGTCCTACTGGTGTAGGCTCTGTTTGTGCATTGTCTAGTTACTCCATACTACATTCTTCATCTCCTTATTTCTATTTCATCCATTTCTTCTTCTTCTTCTTTTATTCTTGTCTTGCTGGAGGTGTGCTTAGGCCACCATGGAGCTTCTCCTTTCATCTTTCTCTTCTTCTTTCTTTCTTCTTTAGGATAGTAAGCCTCACTAACCTAGGACCATCCGAGCATGTGAATATTAGGATTAGACTTTTCCCGTTAGCTTTTACCTTTGCGTTCCTTTTGGTGCTTTCTCTTCTCATCTTCAAACCCATTTCTAATTCATTTAATAAAGGTTAAGTATTTCCATGTGACATGAGACTTTGCTATGAGATGCTGGCACGTGTTCCGTTTCGGGGCGAGGTGTGAGTCATCACTCGTGGTGGATAGGTCTTAGCATGAGGACCTCACAAAGAAAAGCTAAAAAACCGTTCTTAACCATAAAACCACAAAAATACATAATAATGGTAATAGGCCAGTGTGCTTAGACCTTCACTTGTGGGACTAGCTTTGGGGATTTCCTCCATAGATAGGTGTGCCTCTTGCGCATTCCATTTCGGGATGATGTGAGACGTACACATCCCATTGAGTAAGACCTAGGTACACTCACCTATGCGAACTTTCACTCATAAAAGCTTTCTAAAAAACACCAAACAAACAATAAGCGTCTTTCCTTCGGGAATTCTTTTCTCACCTCATTCGCTCCGTACGCGAACTTGCTCCTACTTGTCACTTTGCAAGACGGTTACGCACTCGTCGTCCGAGTCTACAACACCTGAGCAATGGCATAGGTCGTTCATGCCTTTAATTCACAAGCAATTTCCTTTTGTTACCCCTATTTAGGGGAACTACGGCGTCTCTGATCCTCATTATCCTGATGAGGTACGTAGGCAGCGGGGTAGGGCCCGTTCGAGCACAATCTTTATTTTCCCTGCATTTTTTCTCTTTGCTTATTTTTTCATTTCTTTTCCTGTTCCAGTTTTCTTTTCATCTTCATTTTCTTTTGCTGCAGTTTTCATCCCCTCACCCTTTGAAACCGTTTCTTTTGCAAGCGTGGATCCCGTCGGGTACGACGGACGATCTGGGTGCTAATACCTTCCCAGGTCGTAACCGACTCCCGAGCTCAGTCTCTTTGGTTCGCAGGACCTGTGTCCTTCCTCTTTCTTTCTACTGGTTTGTGCAACATTACCATTCCCTTTCTTCGGGATAAAAATGCATGGCTGGCGACTCTATTCTTTTTCCGCGCCACTTTCACGTTTGTACCAGGATGGAAATCAGGGGAGCGACAGTTACCTACAAAGACTGGCATGAGATGCTACCATTTGCCTTGCATGGGTATCGAACCTCAATCAGAACATCTACTGGGGCAACACATTATCAGCTTGTGTACGATATGGAAGTTGTCCTACATGTTGAAGTTGAGCTACCCTCCTTACGGGTAATGATGGATATGAAACTGGATGAAGCAGAATGGGTCCGGTCTCGTTACAATCAACTGAATCTGATCGAAGAGAAATGATTAACAGCCATCTGTCATGAGCAGTTATATCAGAAGCGAATGAAGAAAGCCTTCGATCAGAAAGTCAGACCTCGAGAATACCAAGTGGGAGAGCTTGTTCTGAAAAGAATCCTTCCTCCTCATACAGACCACAGGGGCAAGTGGACACCAAACTATGAAGGTCCCTACGTAATAACCAAAGTCTTCTCGGGTGGAGCACTGATGCTCGCAACCATGGATGGTGAAGACTTCCCGTCTCCTGTGAATTCAGATGCAGTTAAAAAATACTTCGCATTAAAATGACCCACTGGACATAAAAACAGAATGTAAGTCCAGGAAAAAATAGGGCATCCCGGCGAGTCAAAAACAGAATAAAATACTCGGGCAAAAATAAGGGGAAAAAAATGTACACCCACTGAGTTGAAAAGCCGCATCGGACAGCTCAGGCAAAAATGGGTATCCCGGTGGATTGAAAACCCGAAAGGGCGATCCACGCCAAATCAGGGAATAAGCGAACAAATGCATTCTGAATTTTTCTGTATCACTCATAACATGGCAAGCTTCGAAAGGATAAAACATCGGTCAGAATCAGCCTTCTTTAGAAAGCAAGATAAGAAGAGCATCAAGGTCATATGAGTCATAGCAAAGGAAGCTCACTGGAGCGCCATCTTCAACATTGCCAACACATTTTATTTTCTCAATTTACAACAATCTCCTCCTTTCATGGGATTTTCTTCTTTGACTGTACTTACCTATTCAGGGCACACAAATTAATAAAATCAGAATATTCAGTCACACTTTATTTTTACCTTTTTATTTTTTTTGCAAAATGTCCAGAGTTCGTAATACAACATTTGCATGAAAACTTATAGGCCATTTTTAAACAAAATGCTTGCAGGAAATATGAATTCTTAAGCAAAACTAATTCCTATGACGGAATCCGGTTAAGGATACCTCGGGACACTTGTGCGTTTTCCTTTGTCTTAACAAGTGGCAGGTACCCAAGGCAGACAATCTTTTGCAACATGGGGAATATCAAGCATTAAAACCCCAGTGTACTACTTCTCAGAAGTTATCTCCTCCCCCAGCGGATCTCCCGAGCAATGACTGACAACTCTTCCATAGCAAGGTGGTCAAAGAACTTTCTCTTCCCCACCAGAGATGCCAGATTTCTCTCATCCTCGGCAGATTTGGTGGAATTGATTCCCCACAGAGTTGCCTCCCTAGAGGAGCAATGCCTGAAATACACCCCCAGCAGAGTTGCTAAAACTTCCCCATCCCATTAGGAGTTCTCCCTCTGGACAGATCAATCAACAATCTCTTTCCCCAGCTGAGTTCTCCCTCCAAAACAGATCGCCAAGAGATCTTTCTCCCCACAGGATCCGAATCTCGGATCGAGTTTCTCATTTGCATAATCATAGCATTCGCATCATATTCACCAAAATAAGCGTAGCATTCTATCTAATACGGAGCATTACAGCAAAAATCAAACATTTGCATGATCATGAGCCATGTTCGAGCCAGTCACCTGCAAATACAATCATCACTTCATCAACAATATATGAAACTCATGTCCCCTGCAGATAAAAGCCAAAGCATCTCCTTTTGCACTCTCAAATACGGATACATGTTCATGCATACTCTTTTCAGCACTCGTCCGTGTCATCTCATCCCCCGCAGGTCGCCAGAATACCTTCTGCACTCTCAAATACAAATATTTGTTCATAACTTGTGCATATTCTTTTTGGCACTCGCCTGTGTCATACTTCCTCAGCAAGTCAAACACTCGTCCGTGTCTTGCACATACTTCACCAACAGATCAACACTTGTACATATACAATCCTCTGATACCCGTTCGTATCTTGTATATATCACCTCCCCGGCAGATTCAACACTCGTTCGTGTTTCTTGCTTAATCGATTGATACACGTCCGTATCATCATCCTTAAACACGTGTCAGCATTTGTTTCTATCGATACTCGTCCATATCATGGTCCTAAGGATGCTCGTCCGCATCTTTAGTCTATACACACCATCAAAAAACTTATATCTTTTATTTTAAAGGCGTAATCACTCGTCCGTGTTTACCATTCCCCATTAAGTCACCAACAAAACAACTTTCTTCTATCCGACATTCGTCCTATGTCGTGATACTTTCGGCAACCGTCCCCTGCCAGGTGATTGTTCTTCACCTTTGGATGACCATCCCTCATCCTTTCCCTAGTGGAATCCCCATTGATGGAACCTTCTATCCGACATTCGTCCTATGTCGTGATAAAGAGCAGTCGTCCCCTGCTAGGTGATCGTCCTTCACCTTTTGATTGCCGTCCCTCATCATTTATCTGATGGTCGTCCCCATCATTGATCTTTGTTATCCGACATTTGTCCTATGTTGTGATATTCCCCGAGAGCAGCCGTACCTTACTAGGTGATCGTCCTTCACCTCTTGATGATCGTCCTTCGTCATGCTTACCCGATGGTCGTCCCCATCGTTGATCTTTTCTATCTGGCATTCGTCATATGTAGTGATATTTTCAGCAGTCGTCTCCTGCTAGGTGATCGTCCTTCACCTTTTGATGATCGTCCCTCATCATTATTTCATTTATTCTTTCACCCGATGGTCGTCGCCGTCGCGGTTTATTTACCCTTTAAAACCTGATGGTCGTCCCCATCAGTGCTTTCCTCATTTCTTTAATCCCTAGATAGTTTTATTTTCTTTACCCGTTGGCCATACCCGTCGTGGTCTTTTCTCTTTTGATGATCGTCCTTCATTACTTTACCCGATGGCCATCCCCGTCGTGGTTCCTTTATTTCCCAGCATGATGGTCGTCCCCGTCATTGCTTTGCTTACCAATTTACCCCCGGCAGTCGTCCTCTGCTCGATGGTCGTCCTCCATCACTTCCATTTGATATTCATTTTATATTATCTTTACAATTTATATCCCTTTTCTTCTTCTCCCCAGCGAGTGCAAATTTCGGACTGTCTTTGTTATTCAACCACAAGTTATCTTGTTTGTCTGTTAAGTCAGGTGCTTACATCCTGCATAGCTAACTCATGCTTGAATAGGGGAAGCTGTAAACACCCCAAATTTTCCCTCACTTTTTCTCACACCATGGCTTGTGATCTTTCATTTTTGCATAAGTATAAGCATACCATCTCACATTGCATATTTGTTTCATCTGCATAGTCCATTTTCATCTGCATCTAGAGTTTGTGATCTGAGCAATCCAAGAATTAATCTGAGCCATCCCAATGGTCTTGAAGCTTTCCAAGAGGGTCCATGTGTGTTCTATGATCATAATATGCTCCCCAAAATTCATGAAAGTCAAGAGATCACAAAGAATGACAAAGGCATAGAGGCAGAGCTAGGGTTTTCCTGCACAGATGACCAAAATTAGGGTTTTGGTTTCAGAGTCCTTAATCCCAATTTTTTTGGTCATTCTTGTTTCTATTGGTCTTAATATGTTATAAGGATCATGTGTACCAAATTTTATGAAGAAATTCACTGTGGAAGTCATTTGATCATTGGGTAACTTCTTGAGCAAGTAAAGTCAAAATCAGGGCATCTGAGGCCCCCAACAAGGGTACCAAAGGATCATCATCATCATTTTGAGTCTCTATGATCTTTATTTGATCTTATAAATGGTTGGAATTTCACAAAGTTGAATAATTTTGGGCCAAATGCAAACTTGCTATTTTTGGAAATGACTTGTAATGGAAACTTTCCATTTTGGGAAAGATTTTCAACCTATTCTTTCATGACCAAAAATGCTTCAAATGAAATGGGCATGTAAGTTGTAGATTATGTCTTCCCCTTTTCAAAAAGTACTAGAACATGTCTTGATTCATCCTAGAACTCAAGATATGGCCTTTCAAAGTTGGCAAAAATCCTATAATTTTCAAGTTCATGCCAAAGAGGGAATTTTGCAATTTCACTTGCCAAGCCTTTTTATGACCTCTAATCAACTTCTATGCATCATAACATGTCAAGGCAACTTCCAAAGATCATAATTAGCCCAATATTGCATAGTTTTCATGACTTGATCCTTAAGAAATCTCAAAAGGTCCAAAACACACAAACTTTGCAAAACCTCTCGGAACCTTCAATCCACTTGTGCCAGCTGCATAAAATCAATCATATGGCCCTCCATGAATCAGGCTGAGGCCAGACACCCCTTGAAGCAGCTCCTACCATGGCCTATGATTTAAGTACAAAGTTGTTGACCTTTTTGCAACTTGCCCATACCAATCACAATGGGCTACAACAACTCTCTGAACCAATCACATTTGTTTATACTAAACTCAAGCACTCCAAAGCACACAACAAGCAAGCCTGAAACCTCCAAGAATTCAGCATTCACAAAAATCACAAAAAGCTTCCCTTCTTCGATTCTCAAAAACCAGCCATCAAACCTCAAAACAAAATTCACCAATCATCTTCAAATCACTCATGGAACACAAAGCAACCCTTGAATTGGCCTGAAAGCACACAAAACCAAAACACAATTTCTGGTGTAGCAGAACTGAATCATCAAAATCAACCATCACAAACTTTTTTCAAGCATTCCAGAAGCCTAAGGGGATCCATTGGAGTGTTTTTGCATTAAGGAAAGGTCCAGGAAGCCCAGAATCAGAAAGCTTCATCTCAGGTATACCTCAAGAACATTTTTTCCAGAAGCTTTATTTTAAGCTCCTAAATGATTCTATATGCTCCCTTGATCATTGTGCTATAATTATTTTTGAAAATGGTTGAGATTTGAGAGTGTATGAAGCTTCTAAAAATTTTCCCGTGAAAATTATTTGATTCGATTCTCTCTGTATGCGAAAAATAAATTGTTTCTGTTGATTGATTCTTGATTATTGATGTTTGGGGAGTGATTCTGGAAAGTTTGGGAAGTTTTCATGGCCTGGGGAGAGAGTTAGGTTTTTGTCTCGCCGGAGAAGATGACCCGAGCTTGCTCCGGTCACCTGAAAGTACTTAGGATTTTTAATTAGGGTTTAGTTCTCAGTTTGAATGTAGGTCGTCAGATTGTGTTTAGCGCGTGAATGTAGGGCTATGATGTGTCCACATAAACCCTAATTTGTTTAATTAGTTTATTAATTAGGATTAATTTAAATTTTCCAGATTGAATCTCATCCACACAAACACGCGCGCAGTCAACTCCCTCCATCCCAAGTTTGAATCTGGACCCTCAGATGTGCTTACTTTCATTTAAATCAATTTTTATTTCATTTTCTTTGCATTTTCTTTCTCATTTTATTTAAAATAGTTAAAAACATCAAAAAATATGATCTTTTGCATTTCTGATCCAAATAACTTTTCTTAACCTAAAAATGATGTTTATTTTATTTTTTGCATTAAAAAAGTATTTTTAAAATATTTAAATGTTATTTTTAATTAATTAATTAAAAATGCATTTAGGTTTCTAAAAATCACCAAAAAATTCATGAACCATTCCAATACATTTAGAAACATTTTCAAACTCATTATACAAATTTATTTTTAGGTTTGATTATAATTTCACAATTTTCTTTGAATTAGGGTTCTTTAAAATCACATTTTCTAACCCTAACTTGAAAATTTCATTTCTGCCTAACCATGATGAGTTTGAACTTGATTCTTTTTGAATTGTTTCACATATTTCATGTAGTTTCTAGGTTATTTTTTTCATGAATTTATCTTGAATTTACAATTTGCTTTGCATTTTCCTTTAAGAATCACCCAAAAACCCTAGCAAACTTGGAAAATTCATAACTCTCACTAGGTTAAGCTTCCGACCATATCCTTTGGGGTTTGATCTTGTATAGGTTTAGGGTTTGATTGAGCTTGATTTCAATTTTTTATCATGTTGATTGCTTCTGTCTTGGTCATTTGCATCTCATACATTCATAAAACCCTAATTTCTCATGTTCATTTGCATTCATCTTTGCATATCATCATCATGTGAACTTTCCATGACATTTCAAGCATTTGTATGACATCTTAGACATCTTAAGACATGCTTGAACATTGTTTGATCATTTCTTCATTCATTTGCTATGCTTTTCATCCATTACATTTCATGAACATTCATGTGTTTTCATGCTTCTAAACATGTTTCCATAGCATCTCATACTTGTATGATCATTCATATGCATCTTGTATGGCTTTGCATCATATCATATGCCTTTTACATTGCATTTTCACTTCTGACTTTGGTCTTCAATTCTCATATGCCTTTTATAGTCCCCCCTTAGTCTTTTACCTTTGAGTCTCCTTGAGTCTCAATTCTCATCTCTTAATCAGAGAATAAACTCTTAAAGTTTTAGGACTTTGAATTAGGGTCATGCCTGCATCCTTATCTTAGGATGGAGTGTATAACTTTAATCCTAAGTGTTAAACCTTTAATTTGTTTACACCTCTTAATCAAAACACATTATAATCACTAAGACTTTATCTTGTAACTTGGGCCTTACATTAGGGTTCTATCTCTTCCTTATGGTTAAGAGGGACTAACCCTAGTGTTTAGTGGACAAGTCCCCCTCAAGTTGTCTTACAAACCATAAAATCTACTTCTTAATCTCATCCTTTAATTAAAATCCATTTAATAAAGGCTTTCTATATAATGAATTTAATCCCTAACCATGGATTAAGTTGAGGTATTTTCCTCAGTTTAAGTGTTCTCATCCATCATCCTTCTATTAGGATGGTGTAATGAGTTCACTAATCTGTGATTAGAGATTAAACTCATTACTTAACACTAAACAAAAACCCAAAAACATCTAAATAATCACAAGTAGGTTAATGATCTTAATCCTACATCATCATGGTAATTAAGTTGAGATGCTTATCTCATACTTAAGCAGACTCATTATCCCTAATCAGGGAGGATATAATGAGTTTGCAAGCCCCTGATTTAGGCTTAAGCTCATAATCCTATGCAAAACACCAAAAACAACAAAAAACTGAAAATACAAAAAACAAACAATAATTGTCTCCTCCGAGATTCTTTTTTCATCACACTCATTCATAAACGAGAACTTACCTTCTTCCGTCTAATGCAAGACAGTTAGCACTCGAGCCAGACAAGTCATACACTTGAGCATAGACCAGTAAGCAGTTCACATTCAATTCATTTTCAGTCTCTTTAAGTCGAACTATAGTGTTCTGACTTCCTCATTGCACGAGAGGATACATAGGCATAACTTAACTGTTATCGAACAAAAGTCTCTTTGTCATCCCCCTCTTTCAGCATTCTTTTCTAAGCCTCAGTTCCTGAGCAATTCACCTTTTTGCACTGACACCTGTACATTCATTCCTAGAATTTGCACACAGATAACACATACACTTACCCCTTTAAACACAATCTTATAAGCGAGGATCCCGTCGAGTACGACGGACAATCAGGGTGCTAATACCTTCCCAGGTTGTAACCAACTCCCTTTCTCAGTTTCTATGGTTCGCAACCGTCTTATCCATCTCTTTCCAGGTTTATGCAGCATTACATTTCCTTCGGGATAAAAATGCCTAGCTGGCGACTCTATTCAATTAATCCATTTTCTTTTTTCGCCGACAGTTCGCGTCTGCACCGGGATGCAAATCTTTGGGAGCGACAACCCTATTACAAAATGAGTCCCGACATCTTGAGCAAGATGCAGGACTTTGATGCATGCTTAAAACAAGAAATAATAATTACTCTACAATAGTAACCCTTATAATTTCCTAGGAAGACCGGTTGAGGACTTGTTGGCCCATGACTCTTGGACGAATCCAGCTTTCCAGGTTGTAGTCGTTCTCATCCTCGTCTTCCAAAGTGTTGACAACATTCGGGGTCAGTATTCCCTCACTTATTAACTTGGGAGCTTCAGCAGCCTCCTCTGGAACTTGTCGGGATGGTCTGTAACCCAAATCGAATTTGTCTTCTTTCATCTGAGCCTTCAGCAGCTTGCCCCAGCCTTGGGCATTCCCTTCTTCCATAACCTTCCGAGCTTGTTTGTAGGAAGCAATTAAGGTGCCCATCCTTTCCTCTTGGGATGCAGCAAACACCTCAATTGTAGATTCATTGACGTTCAAGGCTTCAAAACCCTGACTCATGGTTTCATGGATCTCCCCATCCATTTCTATGTACTTGTACGTAGCCAGGTGAATGACAAAGATGTCTTATTCTCCACAGATAGTGGTAATTTGACCTTCCCACTCATATTTTAACTTCTGGTGAAGGGTCGAAGTTACCGCGCCGGCGGCATGAATCCATGGTCGACCCAACAAACAGTTATAGGCAGACTGTATGTCCATCACATAGAAGGTAGTTTTGAAAACTTGTGGGCCAATTACCACATGAAGCTCAATCTCTCAGAGAACCGATCTCTTAGATCCCTCAAAAGCTCTGACAACTAGGTTACTCGGACGGAGTGTAAGACCATCATACTCCAGCTTGACTAAATCTTTCTTTGGCAACATATTGAGTGATGATTCGGTATCAACAAGGACATGAGAAAGTACAACACCTTTACATTCCAAAGTGATATGCAAAGCCTTGTTGTGGCTATGCCCCTTCGTAGTCAAGTCAGCATTGGTGAAACCTAGTCCATGACTAGTATTGACATTTGCGACCACCGTTTCTAACTGATTGACAGTGATCTCTTCAGGCACATAAGCTGCATGCAAGACCTTGAGTAGTGCATTCCGTTGAGCCTCAGAAGACATGAGCAGAGATAGTATGGAGATCTTGGAGGGTGTTTGGTGGAGCTGATCCATAACTTTGTAATCACTTTTCTTGATAATCCTCATGAACTCGTCCACATCCTGATCAAAGGACGTCTTCTGAGTTTCTTTTGCAGCTGGTTCTTCTGGCACCACACTTTTGCCTTTTGCTTTGGCAGCAGTTTCTGCTTCAGCATTAGTTCTGGGAATTTGTGAAGCGAAGAGACGTCCGCTTCTAGTGAAGCCTCCGCCTCCCCCTACATTGTCTACTTGTGGTGCAGATATTGAGGAGTCAAGAGTGACCTTTCTTCTGTGGCAGTAAAGATCCGAACTATAATGCCAAGGCAAGAAACTGTTGTTATCATAAGGAATTGGTCTAGGCACCGTAATGGTCACCGGACTAATTGCAGCAGAAGAAGGAATCATGATTGTCTGCGGATCATAGTATATGGTAACAGGGGATCTGACTGATGGTGGCACAAATGCAGGAAGCTGACAAACTGATGAGAGAGTGTTGTTGGGATGTTATTGGTGAAAATGTTGCTGGAAGTTGTTGTTGTGAGATTCTGGAACAGGGACCGTTGCTGGGTCGTAGTAGATGGTAACTGTTGAAATATCATTGCTGGTGTTTGTTGTTGTTGTAGCCGATTCTGTTGAAATGATTTTTGCTGTATTTGTAGAAGTGGTTTTTGTTGCAGTTGTAGAAGCTTGAACTGTTGATGTTATCTGTAGGATGGCTTCCTTAATCAGACTATTGATACCATTCTTCAAACTTACGCAACCATTAGTAGCAACCTTATAAGCTTCGCAGTAGGCTTCACAACCCGGAAACACTTGGCATTTTAAAAGCTGAGCTTTCACCTCGGCCAGAGGTGTTCGAACACTTGCAACATCATCCATCAGGATTGCTGGTTGGTTCTCCTTGATGGAATTAATCCTTGGTCCAACGTGGTTAGGTATTGGATTTTGGATAATAATCGGAGGAGGTGCGAAGTTTACAGCTTTGGAATCAATCAGGTCTTGAACCTTCATATGCAGGGCCCTACACTTTTCTGTGACATGGCCAGGAGCATTTGAGTGGAAAGCGCATCTTGCGTTGACATCATAATTTCTTGGAATGTTGAGAGGATATGGTGGAGACAAAGTCCTTAGTTCAATCAAATTGAGTTTCAAAAGTTGTGGGAGTAACACTGCATAGGGCATCGGAATGGGATCGATTACCCTGTTGATCTGAGACGTCCTTTGTTGAAATGGACGCTGTTGTTGATTATTGTTATTGTAAGGTCTTTGATGTTGAGGGTATTATTGTTGCTGAGGTCCTGGAGTAGGGATGGTGATTGCAGCCATTGATCTTTGCAAATACTCGGGTCTACCTCTACTAACATGCACTGCATTAGTCTCCCCTGTCCTTCTAGGTCCTGAGAAGGGTTTCTTTGCATTGCTGGAGCTAGCACCATTGTCAGAAATCTTACCCATCTTCAATAGGATTTCGATTCTCTTGCTTGTTATAACCACATCAGCAAAACTGGTAGAAGAGAAGGCAGAAAGTCTATCAATGTAGGTCCTTTGCAAGGTATTCATAAACATATCAGCCATTCCCTTTCAGACATTGGAGGTTGGACAGCAGCAGCTAGCTGTCTCCACCTTTGAGCGTATTCGCAGAAACTTTCTCTCGAGGACTGAGACATACCCATCAAGAGGGTCGTATTGGGTTCCATATCTAGGTTGTACTGATATTGGCGTACAAAGGCATCAGCTAAGTCTTTCTGGTTCCTGACAGTAGCCCTTGATAGGTGTGAATACCACTCTCTGGATGCCCCGGTTAAACTGTCTTCAAAGTAAAACATCCACAGTTTCTCATCCATGGTATATGCTTTCAATCTTCCCAAAAAAGATTGCAAATAGGTACGAGGACAAGAGGTACCATTATAATTTTCAAAGCATGGAGGTTTGAACTTGTGAGGAATCCTTACTCCCTCAACTAGGCCCATATCCATCACATCAAATCCCAAGGAGTTCTGGGATTCCAAGGATCTTAACTTTTCTGATATCTCGTCCAGCCGACGGTCATAAGCTTCATCTGCCCCAACACCTAGCACTGTGAACTGTTCATCTTGAGGGTCTTCCTGCAGAATACGATCTCCCGTGTTCCTTTGGCCATGCCCAAGGATATTAGCTTCAGGATTGTTGTCAGGTCCAAACACTACTAGAGTCGTTCGCGGCTGCTCGCGCTCATTGTTACTAGTACCTCCACTGCCTGCGTGGTTATCTTCTGGATTTTGCCGCTCGACCAACTCCCTCAATCTTTCCTGGGTCTATTCCAGTCCAGTCATCACAGCCATAAACTAGTTCATTTGAGTCCTCACCTCTATCCTCACATCTGTCATTTGAGTCCTCACATGTGTCAGTTCCTGCTGTAGTTGATCCATTTGTAGACTCGGAAGGTTGTGTCGAGTTGGATATATGTGGACTCGGTTGACGGAAAAGACCCTTCTGCGAGCAATATTTCCTGAAACAATCAACAAAGTGAGAAAACAACAACAAAACACCTGCAAAACAAAGGATATGAGGTTAGCATGCAATGCAATATGTCTATTTGTCTTTAGAGGGTATTCGGATTGGTTCTTGGTTTTTACCTTCCAGACCTCTGGGAGATGAAGATGTTGAAGAAAACGAAGTCCATAAGAAAATCCAATACATAACCATAAAAATACAAGTGGCAATGCCAAAATATAAATAGCCCATGAATTATAATCAAACAAACCCCCATGGTGAATCAAAATACAATCAAATTCAAGAATACAACAAACAAAATCATCATGGTGAGCTAACATACAATAAAAATAGATATAGGTAAAGAAAATCAGACATCCAGTCCAAAAGCATCCTCCCTGACATCCTTCAGGAGAGCATCAGTTACCGGTCCAACTGGGTGCTCTGTAATGGTTCTGATGAGAAGGTTTCTGGTTGCAATGGCATTTGTCATCCTATGATACTTGTCTTGTTCTTTGGATATCTTTAACCCCGCATGGAGTTTCAACTCTGAGATCTCCTTATGAGCTGCTAGCAGTGCTTCTTGGCTTCTTCTCCTACTGGACTCCAACTGCTCTATCTTGGCTTGCATCTTCTGATCTTCTTGCAAACGAGCCTCCGTTATTCTGACCCACCTACCCTGACTTTCTTCCAGATAATGCTCATCTCTTACCTTCTGAATTTTTGCTTCTTTACATGCATTTTTCAACACAAGTTCTCCTGCTCGGGCTTTCCTGATGAAGTCTCCAGTCTTCTCAATCTTGGTTACATGCTTGATGCGTAGCTTCTCTAACCTCTCAAACTCTTCCAGGCTTACTGTGTATCTTGGCTTGATGAAGTCTTCAGCCAGCTGGATATTTCTATCCTTTAGTTTTTCAAACTCTTCCAGGCTTACTATGGCTATGGGATCAACTACTGATGGCCCTGGTACATCTTCCAGGGTGAATGGCATGCGAGTGATCTGTCCTCTGATATGCGACCATTCAATGTACTGAGCAGAGGCTATGTTGTTGCACTTCCCCAGAATAGCAGTTCCTTTAGTCTGTATGTGGTCCCTAGCCCATGCTGCTTGTCATACAATGGCATGATTGTTCTGAATAGCACAATAAAGAGACTCTGCTAAGTCCTGCTCCCTAGGTGGATGTATCAAGGCATACCCCAACTGTCTTTTGAAAAGTAAGGGATTGTAATTGATGCAACCCTTTATTCCAATAAGTGGCACATTTGGGTATTGCCCACAGCTTGATATAATGTCTCGACCCTTGGTGTTCTGAGTACACCACCTAATATCTTCTAAAGTAAGGGCAATCATTCTCTTAGCCCAATTCCTTGACTGATGTGGATTCAAGAAAGCTTCCGTCTTCGGCATATGCTTCATCAACCAACTGTAGAAAAGAGGTGCACAAAATCTTACCAGTCTTCCTCTCTGTTTCTCATTCCTCTGATGAACTGAGTAATAAAAGTCTCCTAACAAGGTGGGAACCAGGTTCTTTAGCATAAAGATGTGAATGGCATTCTTGCTAACAAACTTAGGCTCGTCTACAAACAAAATGGTACCATAAATGCTTAGAGCTATGAGAGTACAAACAGTTTCCTAATTCCCTTTTGCAGCATGCTTCGTAGCCTGAGTAATCAAGAAATCCAGATGAAGGCTTGGGATTCCAGCCTTGGAAGTCATGTGTTCATCAATGGTGGTTACTTCCAGATGTAGTGCTTTTTCTATGTCTTCATTCTTTGGAGGAGTCATTTCAGGATTGAAAGGAATTCCTCTTTTGATAGGGACACCAAATAACATAGAGTATTCTTCCAGCAAAGGACCTATCTGAAAATCTGGGAAAGTGAAGCAACGTAGAGGAGGGTCATAAAACTGAAGACAGGTGTGAATCATGCTCCTCTGCAATGTGTCCAAGTCCATGACCATGTCCAGGATTCCACCATAATGCTCTCTGAATAAGGGAACATGATCAGGGGTGATAAGGGCATGTATCTGCCTTATGCCTGCTAGAGGATACTCAAAGATGTGGTAGGTGATGTTGCTTTTCCTGGTTTAATCCATGTTGAAGATGTGTGTTGAAGGAGATAACTGAAGAGGATAACTGAAGAAGATAGATGAAGAAGATAGTTGAAGAAGTGTTAGAGCAGATAAGCTGAGTAGAAGAACGGTCAAAACCAAACAAAGGGAAGATGGATACCCTGTAAAACAAATAGACAAATGTTAAATGATGCAATATGATGTATGCTTATGATATGCAAAGGTTTGTGATCGTGTGCTGGATTATCAGTTGCCTTTTGACAGGATCCTTGAGTGTTCATAGTTTCAGATGAAGGCTTGAGAACCAGTAACCAGGTGGGGGACTCAAATAAAGAGTCAATAATCCAGGGTTTCAAAGAACTAGTCCAAAATAGTACAACCTTAAGAACAAATTCCAGTAGCAAGGTATGTTGAGGTCAAGGGTGTAAACACACCAAATTTTCCATCACTCATATCACACCATGGCTTGTGATCTTTCATGTTTGCATTAGCATAAGCATACCACCTCATATTGCATTTTTGTTTCACTGCATAGGTTCAAGTTCATTTGCATCTAGGGTTTCTGATCTGAGCAATCCAAGACTCCATCTGAGCCATCCCAAAGGCCTAAGAGTGTTCCAATAGGGTCCATGTGTCTTCTATCATCATATTATGTCCCTCAAAGTTCATGGAAGTCAAGAGATCACAAGAACTGGCAAGGCATGGAAGCAGAGCTAGGGTTTTCACTACACAGATGACCAAAATTAGGGTTTTGGTTTCAGAGGCCTTAACACAAAATTTTTGGGCCATCCTTGTTTCTAATATTCTTAAGATGTTATAAGGATCATGTGTACCAAGTTTTATGAAGAAATTCATTGTGGAAGTCATCTGTTCACTGGGTAGCTTCTTGAGCAAGTTAAGTCAAAATCAGGGCATCTGAGGCCCCCAACAATGGAACCAAAGGGGTATTTTCATCAAATTGAAGTTCTATGATCTTTATTTGATCTTAGAAGAGGTTGGAAGTTCACAAGATTGAATAATTTTGAGCCATTTGCAAACTTGCCAAAAATGGAAATGACTTGAAATGCAAACTTTCCATTTTGGGAAAGTTTTTCAACCTCCTCTTTCTCAACCAAAAATGCTTCAAATGAAAAATTCTTGGTCATGAAAGTTGTAGATTGGATCTTTCCCTTTTCAAAAAGTACAAGAACATGTCTTGATTCATCCTAGAACTCAAGATATGGCTTTTCAAAGTTGGCAAAAATCCTATAATTTCAAGTTCCATGTCTAAGAGGGATTTTGCAAATTGGCATATTCAGGCATTCTAATGACTTCAAATGGACACAAACACTTCACAATATGTCAAAAAAACCTCAAAGGATCAGAATTGTGCACTGAATTTAGGGTTTCCATGACTTATGATCCAAGAAACTTCAAAGGGGGATTTTTGCAAAACCTATGGTATCTCTTCATCCAAGTGATCCAGCTGCATAAAAATGATCCAAGAGCCATCCATGAACTCAGCTAAGGCCAAGACACCCCTAAAGCCAGCTCTGAACCATGCCCATACCTCAAGTACACAATGTTGACATTTTTACAACTTGGCCCATACCAATCACACTATGCCACCACCCACTTTTTGAACACTCTCATTGGCCTATACTAACCTTATGGACCTCATTTCACATAACACACAAGCCTGAAACATTATACAAGTCAGATTGCTGAAAAATCCCCAAAACCTTCAAGCTTTTGAAACTAACTCCTCAGCCACTCAAACTCAAAATTTATTTCACCATTCAACTCCACATAACCTAAGGATCATTTCCCACCCATTGCCATGGCCTGAAACAAGCCCAAACACAAACACGATTTCTGCAACTTCAGAAACAAAACCTTCAAACCAGCCATTGCAAGCTTGTTCCAAGCATCAAAGCATCCTCAGGAGGTCCATTGGAATTGACTTGCACCAAAGAGAGGTCCAGAAAGCCCAAAATCAGAAAGCTCAACCTCAGGTATACCTCAAGAACAATTTTTCCAGAACTTGTTTTTCTAGTTACAATATGAATCTGTATTATCCACTGATCATTGGGATGTGTTTAGTTTTGAAAATGATTGAGAAATGAGTATGTATGGTTGTTCTGAAATTTTTGACCTAAAAGAAGTTTGTCTTGATTCATGCTAGTTTCTGAAAATAAATGATTTTTGGTGTTAGATTCTTGTTTAGTGATGTTCACAGATCATTTCTGGAGATTTTGGTGAAGTTTCAAGGCCTGTGGTGGAAGTTGGGTTGAGGGATCACCGGAGAAGATGACCGGAGCTAGCTCCGGTCACCTGAAAATGGTTAGGGTTCTAATTAGAGTTTATTAGCCAGTTTAAATATGGGCCTTTGGATCTTAGGGTTGGCGCGCGTTTGAGTGGTCCAGATTGCTTCATTAAGTTTAAATCATAATTATTTAGATTAATCAGTTTAATTAATTAAATTTCCTCAGTTTAAATTCTGGCCCTTGGATAATGCGCGCAGTCAACATCTCCCCCCTAGGTTTGAATCTCAGCCACTGGATCAGATTACTTTCCCTTTAATTCATTTTTAATTCATTTTCTTTCTATTTTTCTTGCATATTTAATTTAAAATAGCTAAAAACATCCAAAAAAATATTTTCTTTTGAATTCTGACTTTAAATATTTTTCTCATTTCAAAATGATTTTTATGTTATTTTTTGCATTAAAAAAGTATTTTTAAAATATTTAAATGTTATTTTTAATTAATTAAAGTCTTTTAATTAATTAAAAATACATTTAGGTTTCCAAAAATCACCAAAAAAATAAAGAATCATCCCAATGCATTTAGGAACATTTTCAAACTCTTCACACAAATTTCTTTTTAGGTTTCATCATAGTTTGTGAATTTTCTTTGAATTAAGGGTCATTAAAATCTTATTTTTGAACCCTAATTTTAAAAAATCATTTCTGCCTAACCAAGAAGAGTTTGAAGATGATTCTTTTTGCATTGTGTTTCATATTGCATGTAGTTTATAGGTCATTTTCCACATGAATTTATCTTGCATTTTCAATTTGATTTGCATTTTTCCCTTTGAACCACCCAAAAACCCTAGAAAACTTAGGAAAATCATAACTTTTGAATGGTAAGGCTTCTGACCTTGTCCTTTGGGGTGTGACCTAATATGGGATTAGGGTTTGTTTGAGTATGATTTCAATTTTTTATCATGTCATATGCTTCTGTTTTGTCCATTGGCATCTCATACTTCCATATAACCCTAATTTCTCATGTTCATTTGCATTCACCTTGCATATGCATCCATACATGAACTTGTCATGATATTTCTTGCATTCATATGTCATCTTAGGCATATTAGGACATGTTAGAACCATTCTTGATCATTTCTTCATTCATTTTTCATGTTTTGCATTCACTTCATTTTATTAACTTTCATGTGTTTTCAAACTTCAAAACATGCTTCCATTTGCATCTCATCTTTTTATGATCATACATATACACTTTGTATGCCTTTGCATCATATCATATGACATTAACATTGCATAAAAACTTCCGACTTTGGTCATTTCATCTCATTGCATCTCATTTCATCTCATTTCTTTATGCTTTGTACTTTATGCATTCATGCTAACATTTTTAGGTGGTAAGTTACTTTGAGAAGTGGATTTGCCTTCACTTATCACTTCTTTTCATCTCTTTCATATGCATTTTACTTGTCTCTTAAGTGAAATTGTTCACTTGTGTTCCATCTCTCTCACTTTCTTTCTTTAAGTTACTTATCTTCTTCAATGAAGTAAGTAACTTATTCTTCTGCTTCATCCTCCTTTCATATGCTTCTTCCATTGGGGGCTTCCTTGAAGATCTTTCTAAAGCCTTAGAAACCATAGGAATATCCAAGCATGATAATAATTAGGGTTGTGATTAGTCCCCCTTAGTTTTTACCTTTGAGTCTCCTTGATTCTCTCTTCTCATCTTCATAATCAGAGACTAAACTCTTAAAGTTTTAGGACTTTGGAATTAGGGTTATGCCTACATCCTTCTCTTAGGATGGAGTGTATAACTTTAATCCTAAGTGTTAAACCTTTAATTTGTTTAAACCTCTTAATCAAATCATCTTAATAATCACTAAGACTTTTTCTTGTAACTTGTGCCTTACATTAGGGTTCTAATTCTTCCTTTATGGTTAAGAAGGACTAACCCTAGTGTTTAATGGACAAGTCCCCCTCAAGTTGTCTTACAAACCATAAAATCCACTTCTTAATCTCATCCTTTAATAAAATCCATTTAATAAAGGCTTGTTATATAATGAATTTAATCCCTAACCATGGATTAAGTTGAGGTATCTTCCTCAGCTTAAGTGTTCTCATCTATTATCCTTCTATTAGGATGGTGTAATGAGTTCACTAATCTGTGATTAGAGATTAAACTCATTACTTAACACTAAACAAAAACCCAAAAACATCTAAATAATCACAAGTAGGTTAATTATCTTAATCCTACATAATCATGGCAATTAAGTTGAGATGCTTATCTCATACTTAAGTATTCTCATTATCCCTAGGTGGATATAATGAGTTTACAAGCCCTTGATTTAGGCTTAAGCTCATTAACTTATGCAAAACACCAAAAACAATAACAAAACTGAAAACACAAAAACAAACAATAATTGTCTCCTTCGGGATTCTTTTCTCATCACACTCATTCATAAACGAGGACTTGCTTCTTCCGTCTAATGCAAGACAGTTAGCACTCGAGCCAGACGAGTCATACACTTGAGCATGGATAAGTAAGCAATTCACAGTCAATTTATTTTTTAGTCTCTTTGAGTCGAACTACGGTGTTCTGACTTCCTCATTGCAAGAGAGGATACGTAGGCATAACTTAACTGTTATCGAACAAAATTATCCGTGTCTTCCCCCTCTTTCGGCATTCTTTTCAAAGCCTCGGTTCCTGAGCATTTCACGCCTTTTTCACTGACACTTGTATATTTTCTTTTCCAGCTTTTGCACACAGATATCACATACACCTACCCCCTTTAAACACAATCTTTTAAGCGTGGATCCCGTCGAGTACGACGGACAATCTAGGTGCTAATACCTTCCCAGGTTGTAACCAACCCCCTTTCTCAGTTTCTCTGGTACGCAACCGTCTTATCCATCTTCTTCTAGGTTTATGTAGCATTACCTTTCCTTCGGGATAAAAATGCCTAGTTGGCGACTCTATTCATCTTCACCTTTATCTTCTCTCTTCGCCGACCGTTTGCGCTTGTACCGGGATGCAAATCTTTGGGAGCGATAGCTTGGCGACTCTGCTGGGGATTTCTTATCTTTCAACCAGGGTTTTTGGTTCTTTTTGTGGGTTTCTCCTAGCGCTTGTTTGATTTGTGTTTATGGGGGTGTTATGTCCTACTTGTGCTAGTTGTTTATTGCTTTATTTATTGCTTTCTGTACAGCTTTATTTATTTGCTTTATTTACTGTTTATATGCATTTCATATTGTTATCATCATACCATTTGTGTTGGATCTCTTGTCTATTTTGGTGGAAGGGGATATTGAGTGAGTAAGGTTCCAAACTGGGGACCTGAGTGACACATAGGATAGAGTGGCTTCATATTCTTTCCCATTCCATTTCGGTCTGGAGCGGGAATATGAAACACGATTCAGACATGGGTTTCTTCTTGAGAACTCTGTGCTACGGATTTCCTGTAGTACAAGGGCTATCTGGGAAGCCTGCTAAGTCTGGATGACCTTTTTATGATCTTCAGCACCTGAGGTGAATTAGAGGAGGATCCTTTATGGTTATTGTAAACATTGTGCCTCTGGGTTAGAAGTGTTTACACTTCTCATAACTGATCCAAGTCTGAGGATCCTTGTTCTAGAACAATACATGTGAGGGGGTTGGGATGTTTACAGGTTTGCAGGAATCCTTGGCCTCATCATACCCTTGTTACTAATGTTGTTTTAAGGCTGTATCATTTTTGGACTGTTCTTGTGAAACCCTGGATTTGTGACTCTTTATTTGAGTCCCCCACCTGGTTACTGGTTTTCTAAGCCTTCATCCGGACTTATGAACACACATGGACCCTATCAAGGCAGATAACAGATCCAGCACTTGATCACAAACCCTTTGCATATCATTCTGCATACATCATTTTGCATCATTTAACATTTGTATATTTGTTTTACAGGGTATCCACATCTTACCTTTGGTTTGGTTTTGACCTGTTCTACTGCTCAGAGTCCTTCAGCTATCTGCACCAGCCTCTCCATCAGTTATCTTCTCCAGAGATTCTTTTCAGCTCTCTTCACTAGTTGTCTTCATCAGAGACTTTTCTCCAGCATCTTCTTTAGTTGCCTTTATCAGCAGTTATCCTCACCAGCATCCATTGTCAGCATGGACACATCCAGGAAGTGCAACATCACCTATCATTTCTTTGAGCCCACTCTGACAAGCATCAGACAAATCCAGTCTCTCATCACTCCTGATCATGTCCCTTTATTCAGGGAACATTATGGTGGCATTATGGACATGATCATGGACCTAGATGCATCACAGAGGAGCATGATTCACACCTGTCTCCAGTTCTATGACCCTCCTCTCAGATGCTTCACTTTCCCAGACTTTCATCTAGAACCATTGATGGAAGAGTTCTCCATGTTGTTAGGTGTCCCTATCAGGAGAGGGATTCCTTTCAACCCTGAGATGGTTGCTCCTAAGAATGAAGATATAGCTAAGGCGTTACACTTGGAGCCTACCCTCATTGACCAGAGCATGACCACTAAGGCTGGAATCCCAGGCCTTCACTTGGACTTCTTGGTTACCCAGGCCACCCTGCATGCTGCAGCAGGGAAGTGGGAGACTGTTTGTGCTCTCCTGGCCCTCAGCATATATGGAGTTATCTTGTTTGCCGACGAGCCAAAGTTTGTAAGCAAGAGTGTATTCACCTCTTCCTATTGAGGAATCCAGTCCCTACCTTGCTTGGAGACTTTTACTACTCAGTTCATCAAAGGAATGAGAAGCAAAGGGGGAGATTGGTCAGATGCTGTGCACCCCTCTTCTATTGTTGGTTGTTAAGGCACTTGCCGAAGTCAGACACTTTCTTGAATCCTCATCAGCCAAGGAACTGGGCTAAAAGGATGATTGCCCTTACATCAGAAGACATCAGATGGTGCACTTAGAGCACCAAGGGGAAAGATATCATTACTAGCTGTAGGCCGTATCCCAATGTACCCTTGATTGGAGTAAAAGGTTGCATCAACTACAACCCTTTGATTTTCAAGAGGCAATTAGGGTATGCCTTGGTACATCCCCCAAGAGGACAAGAATTGACATAGACCCTCTATTGTGAAATCCAGCACAACCTTGCCATAGTCAGACAGGCAGCCTGGGCCTGGGACAATATTCATACTAAGGGGACAACTATTCTTGGTAAGTGCAACAACATAGCCTCAGCTCAGTATCTTGATTGGTCTCGTGTCAGGGGACAGATCACCCGTGTGCCATTCACCTTAGAGGATGTATCTGGACCATCAGCAGTGGAGCCTGCAGCTACTGTCAGTTTAGAGGAGTTTGAGAAATTGAAGGAAAGGAATGCTCAGCTCTTTGAAGCCTTGAAGAAGACCATCTGGGAGAGGAATGACAGCCGCTTAGATAATGAAAGGTTAGAGAAGCTCCGGATTGAGTACTTGACCAAGATTGAGAAAACAGATGACTACATCAGAAAGGCTAGAGCAGGAGAGTTAGTGTTGAAGAATGCTTGCAAGGAAGTTAAGACTCAGAAGGCCAGAGCTGAGCATTACTTAGAGGAGAGTCAGGCTAGGTGGATCAGGATCACTGAGGCCCGTGCACAGGAAGATCAGAGAACCCAAGCTAGGATAGAGTAGTTGGAGGCTAGTGAGAAGAAGAATCAGGAAGATTTGTTAGTAGCACAGAAGGAGATCTCTGAGTTGAAACTCCGGGCGGGGTTAAAGAGGTCAAAGGATCAGGATAAGCACAAGAAATTGCCCAGTGCCATTGCCACCAGGAACCTTCTTATCAGGACTATCACAGAGCACCCAGTTGGTCCAGTGGCTGAGGCTCTCCTGAAGGAAGTCAGAGAGGATAACTTTGGGCTGGATGTTTGATTTCCTTGTATTTGTACCTCCTTTTGTTTGTACTTTTGATTTTGTTGTTGTATTTTAACCCACCATGGGAACCTTATTGTAATCAAATTATGTATCTTCACATTTTTGTAATATATGGTTTGTATTATTCTGTGGGTTTTATCTCTCTGCAACATCATCATTTCCTCGAGGTCTGGAAAGGTCAAAACCAAAGAACCAAACCGGATACCCTTGGAAGACAAATAGGCATCCTACATTGCATACTAACATCATTTCTTTGTTTTGTAGGTTTTTTGTTTTTGTTGTTTCTCACATTGTTGTGATTTCAGGAAACATTGCTCGTAGGAGAGTGTTCCCCGTCAATAGAGTGCACCGGTACCCGACAAGAAACAACCTTCCGGGATTATAAATGGATCAAGTTCAACAAGATTTGATTGATGTGAGGACCCAAATGGCCAATGAAAGGACAAAAATGAGGGCCCAAATGAATCAATTTATGGCAGTGATGACTGGTTTGGCTCAGAGCCAGGAGAGACTGAGAGAGTTAGTCAAGCGGAAAACTCCCGAGGAAAACCATCCAGGTACAGGGGGTACCAGCAACAACAATCACGTACAGCCTCATACTCATCCCCCAGAGTTTGGACCTCATCTGAACCCAGACATCAATGCCATAAGAAACACCCAAGGCAACACTGGAGGGAGGGCCTTGCAGGAGGACCCTCAGGAAGAGCAATTTACTGCGGTTGGGGCTGGAGACGAAGTTGACGATCGTCGATTGGATGAAATAGCAGAAAAGCTAAGGTCTCTTGAATCCCAAAACTCTCTGGGTTTTGATGTCATGGACATGGGATTAGTGGAGGGGGTTAGAATTCCTCATAAGTTCAAACCTCCCTGTTTTGAAAGATACAATGACACATCCTTCCCACGTACCCATCTCCAATATTTCCTGGGGAGATTGAAAGCCTACACCATGGATGAGAAACTGTGGATGTTTTACTTTGAGGATAGCTTGACAGGGGCATCCCGGGAATGGTACTCCCACTTGACCAGGGCCACGGTAAGGAATTGGAAAGACTTGGCAGAAGCCTTCATTCGCCAATATCAATATAATCTGGACATGGCTCCAAATAGAACCCTTCTGATGGGAATGTCACAGTCTTCCCGAGAAAGCTTTAGAGAGTACGCCCAAAGATGGAGGAAACTAGTTGCTGCCGTCTAACCCCCGATGTCAGAAAGGGAGATGGCAGATATGTTCATGAACACTCTCCGGGGTACTTATATTGAAAGGTTGGCTGCATTTTCTTCCACCAGCTTTGTAGACGTGGTTATAGCTGGGGAAAGAATTGAGAGCTTACTGAAGATGGGAAAGATTTCTGACAACGGTGCTAGTTCAAGCAGTACAAGGAAGCCATTTGCAGGGCCCCGCAGATCCGGTGAAACAAACTCTGTACATTTGGGAAGAGGTAGACCCCAGTATCTGCCAAGATCAGTTGCCGCCGTCACTATTCCTACTCCACCTCCTCAATATACTCAACAACCACATCATTTTCCTCAACAGCCACAGTTTCCTCAACAAAGATCCTACAATAACAATAACAACAACTAACAACAACGCCCTTTTCAGCAGCGGCCATCTCAGATCAACAGGGTGATTGACCCTATACCAATGCCATATGCCACATTGCTACCTCAACTCCTAAAGCTTAATCGTGTCGAGTTAAGGACATTGGCTCCAACAGATCCTCAAAACCTTCCGAGAAATTACGACGTCAACGCCAAGTGTGCTTTTCATTCTAATGCACCTGGTCACTCCACAGAAAAGTGCAGGGCTCTGCATATGAAGGTCCAGGATCTGGTAGATTCAAGGGCCCTAAATTTTGCACCACCTCCTAACATCAAGAAGAATCCTATGCCCAACCATGGTGGGCCAAGGATAAATGCAATAGAGGAGGGCTTACCCATGATTTCAATTGAAGATACTGCAAGTATTCAGACACCTCTGGAAGAGGTTAAAGCTCAACTTTTGAAATGCCAAGTGTTTCCAGGTTGTGAGGCCTGTTGTGAATCTTGCAAGGTTTCCGAGAACGGGTGTGCGAGCTTGAGAAATGGCATCAATGGCTTGATCAAAGAAGGTATTCTGCAAATAACCATAACCGCTTCTACAACACCAGCAACTCCTTTTTCAACAACAAGTATTTCTCTTACAACTGCAAAGACAATTGTTCCTACAGACTCGTCTACAAAATCAGCAACCACCTCTTCCATCACTTTAACAAACAACAGTTCCATTTCATCCACTGCTACCACTACAGCAACCGCCAACAACGACGTCTCCACAGTTACCATATATTATGACCCTGCAACGGTCCCGAATTCCAACAATTATCAACAACAATCTCAACAACAGTTTCAACAACAAACAAGCTTCAATCAATCACCACCAACATCCACCAGAAGTCCTGTCACCATTTTCTATGATCCACATACAATAACGGTTCCCACCTCTGCCGCAGTTAGCCCAGTCAACATCACGGTGCCAGGGCCCATTCCATATGTTAAAGACAATGTTGTACCATGGTATTATGGTGCAGACCTTTACTGCAACGGAGAAAAAGTCCTTCTTGATTCCTCGGTTCACACTCCCCAAGTGGATAATGTCGGGGGAGGCGGAGGCTTCACCCGAAGCGGACGCCTCTTCACGTCACAAACTCCAAGAACTAATACTAAGGCAGAGGCTGCTGCCAAAGCCAAAGGGAAAAGTGTGGCACCTGAAGAACCTGCACCAAAAGAGACTCATAAATCATCCTTTGACCAGGATGTGGATGAATTTATGAGGATAATTAAAAGAAGTGACTACAAATTTGTGGATCAGCTCCACAGGACTCCTTCCAAGATCTCCATCTTATCCCTGCTGTTGTGTTCCGAAGCTCACGGGATGCACTACTTAAAGTCTTGCACGCTGCCTACGTGCCGGAGGAGATCACAGTGAATCAGCTTGAGACAATAGTGTCTAATGTTAATACTAGCCATGGGCTAGGTTTCACCAATGCTGACTTGACAACGGAAGGACGTCACCACAACAAAGCTTTACACATCACCCTAGAGTGTAAAGGAGCTGTGCTCTCTCATGTTCTTGTTGACACTGGGTCCTCACTCAATGTCTTGCCGAAGAAAGCTCTTGTCAAGCTCGAATATGATGGTATAGCTCTCTGACCAAGAAATCTGGTGGTCAGGGCTTTTGATGGCTCCAAGAGGTCTGTTCTTGGAGAGGTGGAGCTGCCTGTGATAATCGGTCCACAGGTCTTTCAAACTACTTTCTATGTGATGGACATTCAGCCGGCCTACAACTGTTTGTTGGGTCAACCATGGATTCACGCCGCTGGCGCAGTTACGTCGACCCTTCACAAGAAATTGAAATATGAGTGGGAAGGACAGATTATCACCATCTGTGGTGAAGAGGACATCTTTGTTAGCCATCTGGCTACATACAAATACATTGAGATGGATGGTGAAATCCATGAAACTATGAGCCAGGGGTTCGAAGCGCTGAATGTTAATGAGGCGACAACTGAAGTATTTGCCGCATCCCAGGAGGATAGGATGGGTACTTCAATTGTCTCCTACCAGAAAGCCCGGAAGGTTGTTGAAGATGGTAATGCCCAAGGCTGGGGCAAGCTGCTACCGGTGGAGAAGAAGGAGGACAGATTCGGTTTGGGTTACAAACCATTCCGACAAGATCAAGCAGAGGCTGCTAAAGAGCCCAAGTTCATCAGTGGGGGGATGCTCACCCCAGATGCTGTTAACAACGTGGAAGATGAGGCGGAAAGCGACCTCAACCTGGAGAGCTGGATACGTCCAAAGATCCCGGGTCACCAAGTCCTTAACTGGTCTTCCCAGGAAATTATAAGGGTTATTCCTGCAGAGTAATTATTATTTCCTGCTTTTTTTAGCATGCATCAAGTCCTGCATCTCGCCCAAGGTGTTAGGACTCATTTTGTAATAGGGCCATATTGTAATTTTGGGAAAATGGATTATCAATGAATATTGGACATCTTTTGCAAACAAGTCTCTTTTTCGCTCACTATCTTTTCATTTTTCACTTTTGTACAAAACAATAAAATGGTAATGTTTTCAAAATAACAACTTCATTTTACACTTTTCTAAACAAGATTAAAATTGATCACTAAAACGAACAAATCTCAACCCTTGCAGAGATTATCCTCCAGATTGCACCGAGAATAACACTGCTATGACCTTGTATGACTTTGACAATCCAATTAATCAAGCTGATGAAGGGGTTGAAGAAGACTATGAGTTACCTGAAGAGTTAGCCAGGTTGTTGAGGCAAGAAGAGAAAGTGATTACTCTGCATCAAAAGGAGGTTGAAACAGTTAATCTTGGTACCGAAGAGGATTTGAAAGAAGTGAAGATTGGGGCCAGTCTACAGGCTTCAGTAAAAGAACAGCTCATCGACATGCTTTGAGAATACGTCGACATCTTTGCTTGGTCCTATCAGGACATGCCAGGTCTAGATATGGATATTATTATGCACAAGCTGCCATTAAAAGAAGATTGCCCTCCAGTAAAGCAAAAGCTACGCCGTACTCGCCTAGATATGGCCATGAAGATTAAAGAGGAGGTACAAAAACAGTGGGATGTCGGTTTCCTTGCTGTAACTAGTTACCCGCCATGGGTGGCTAACATTGTACCAGTACCTAAGAAGGATGGCAAAGTACGCATGTGTGTGGATTATCGGGACCTGAACAGAGCTAGCCCAAAGGATGATTTCCCATTACCTCACATTGATGTATTGGTCGAAAACACAGCTCAGTTCTCGGTATTTTCTTTCATGGATGGTTTTTCCGGGTATAATCAGATCAAGATGTCACCCGAAGACATGGAGAAAACAACCTTCATTACACCTTGGGGCACATTCTATTACAAGGTAATTCCTTTTGGACTGAAGAATATCGGTGCGACCTATCAACGGGCTATGGTAACATTATTCCACGATATGATCCACAAAGAAATTGAATGCTACGTTGATGACATGATTGCCAAGTCCCTCACTGAAGAAGACCATCTTGTAAATCTGCTGAAGTTGTTCAAGCATCTGAGAAAGTATCAATTGAAGTTAAACCCCAACAAATGCACATTCGTGGTACGTTCTGGTAAGTTGTTGGGATTTAACGTAAGTGAAAAGGGAATTGAAGTTGATCCTGACAAAGTCAAAGCCATTCAGGAGATCACTGCACCTAGGACTGAAAAAGAAGTTCGAGGGTTTTGGGGTAGATTGAACTACATGTCAAGGTTCATATCTCATCTTACTGCAACCTGTGAACCTTTGTTCAAACTGTTAAGAAAAGAACAAACAGTTAGGTGGAACGAAGATTGTCAGAAGGCTTTTGACAAGATCAAGGAGTACCTACAAGAACCTCCAATTTTCATGCCTCCGATTGAAGGAAGACCTCTGATAATGTACCTGACAGTATTAGAAGGGTCAATGGGGTGTGTGCTGGGCCAGTATGATGAGTCTGGTCAAAAAGAGTATGCAATATACTACCTAAGAAAAAGGTTTACCGACTGTGAACAACGTTATTCACTGCTCGAGAAAACTTGTTGTGCTTTAGCGTGGGCTGCTCGCCTACTAAGGCAGTATATGTTGACTCACACTACCTTGTTGATCTCGAAAATGGACCCCGTCAAGTACATATTTGAGAAGCCAACACTTACCGGAAGGGTTGCAAGATGGCAAATGATTCTAACAGAGTATGACATTCAGTACACATCTCAAAAGGCCATCAAAGGCAGTGTACTACCTGATTATCTAGCTAAGCAACCCAATGATGATTACCAGCCCATGAGATTTGACTTCCCTGATGAAGACATCATGTACTTAAAAGAAACATATCATGAAGAGCCTGTTCACACTGAAGGGCCTGGCCCAGAAGAAGAGTGGACAATGATGTTTGATGGGGCTATCAATATGAATGGTCGTGGAGTTGGTTCAGTGCTCATTACATCTAAAGGAGTTCATATGCCTTTCTCGGCAAAACTCACCTTTGCCTGCACTAACAACGAAGCAGAATACGAAGCATGTATCATGGGTCTTGAGAAAGCCATTGACCTCAGGATCAAAACACTGAATGTATTCGGATATTCAGCTTTGGTAATCAATCAAAGCAACGAAAAATGGTACACTCACCAAGAGCATCTGATTCCGTACTGTGACTATACGAGGAGATTATTGACTTTCTTCACAACAATCAAACTGGAGTACATCCCTCGGGACGAAAATCAGTTTGCAGATGCTTTAGCTACCATTTCCTCCATGATCAAAGTTCAAACTGCCAATTATGTGCCTCGGATTTTGGTATCCAGACTAGACCGACAAACATACGTATTCTCTATGGACATTGCTAAGGATGACAAGCCTTGGTTCCATGACATCAAATGCTTCTTAGAGGATCAAACATACCCACCTGGGGCATCATCCAATGATAAGAAGACATTAAGAAGGCTGGCCGGTAGTTTCTTCCTTAATGCTGATGGTTTATTATATAAGCGAAACTTTGACATGATTCTGCTCATATGTGTTGATAAGAAAGAAGCAGACTTGCTGATGCATGAAGTGCATGAAGGATCTTTCGGTACCCATGCTGGAGGACATGCAATGGCTAAGAAATTGTTAAGATCAGGTTACTACTGGATCACAATGGATGCAGACTGTTGTGCCTATGCCAAAAAATGTCACAAGTGCCAAATCTATGCAGACAAGGTGCATGTGCCTCCAAATCCTTTGAACGTGATGTCTTCACCTTGGCCCTTTGCCATGTGGGGCATTGACATGATTGGAAAGATCGAACCGACTGCTTCAAATGGCCACAGATTCATCCTGGTAGACATTGATTACTTCACCAAATGGGTTGAAGCAGTTTTGTATGCAAACGTCGCCAGACAAGTGGTAGCCAGATTCCTGAAAAGAGACATCATCTGTCGATATGGAGTACCCGAGCGAATCATTACTGATAGTGGTTCCAACTTGAACAACAAAATGATGGAAGAACTGTGCCGGGACTTCAAAATCCAACATCACAACTCTTCTCCTTACAGGCCAAAGATGAATGGCGCTGTTGAGGCAGCTAACAAAAACATCAAGAAGATTGTGCAGAAGATGGTGGTTACTTACAAAGACTGGCATGAAATGCTACCATTTGCCTTGCATGGGTATCAAACCTCAATTAGAACATCTATCAGGGCAACACCTTATCAGCTGGTGTAAGGAATGGAAGTTGTCCTGCCTGTTGAAGTTGAGTTACCCTCCTTACGGGTACTGATGGATGTAAAGCTGAATGAAGCAGAATGGGTCCGATCTCGGTACAATAAACTGAATCTGATCAAAGAGAAGAGGAAGCAGATTAAAAGAGAAGAGAAAGGAGAATAGGTTACTTACTTCCTAAAGAAGTTAAGTAACCTAAGAGAAAGAAAGGGAGCAAGAGAGAGCATAAGTGAGTCAAACTCACTTCAAAAACAAATAAAGATGCAAATGGAGAGATAAGAAGAAGTTGGATGTGGAGGCAAATCCACATCCTAAACAACTTACCTAAAGCCCCTGAAAAGTTAGTATGAATGCATAAGATATGAAGCAAAAGGAAATAAGGCAAATGAAGATGCAATGATCAAGACCAGAAGTGCAAACACAATGAAAATTCGTTATGAAATGATGCAAAGACATGTACAATGTTTATGCATGATCATACAAGAGATGGGATGCAAAGGAAGGCATGTTAGAAGCTTAAAATCACATGAATACACATAAGAAGTAATGAATGCAAAACATACCAAATGGATGCAACAATGATCAACCAATGTTCATACATGTTCCAAGGTATCTAAGATGACATACAAATGCATGTGATGTCATGACAAGTTCATATGATGAAGGTATACAAAGATGAATGCAAATGAACATGACAAATTAGGGTTTTAAGAAAGTATGAGATGCAAATGTCCACAACAGAAGGATAACACATGATAAAATTTTTAAAATTCAACCAAATGAACCCTAAACACACATAAGATCACTCCCCAAAGATGGAGGTCAGAAGCTATACCAAAGTCAAGTTATGGTTTTTCTAAGTTAGGCTAGGATTTTGGACACTTTGCAACGAAAAAGTCAAAACAAATTGAAAATGTAAAGTAAAAATACACCAAAAATATCTTAGACAATAGACATAAAGTGTGAAAGTTTGCAAAAAGAACCATGTACAAACTCATTTTGGTTAGGCAAATATGAATTTTTGAATTGGGGTTATGAAAAAGGAGATTTTCAAAACCCTAATTCAAAGAAATTTGTCAAAACATGATCAAAACCTAAAATAAATTTGTGAGATGAGTTTGTAAATTGTTCTAAATGTTAAAAGAGGTTCTCTGATTTTTTTGGTGATTTTTAAATACCTAGAAGTATTTTTAATTAATTAAAAATGAATTAATTAATTAAAAATGAATTAATTAATTAAAAATACAATTAAATGATTTAAAAATGATTTTTGAATATAAAAACTAAAAATAAAAATGTTTTTGGGTTTTTAAAATTATTTAAAGCAAGAATGTAAAAGATCAGATATTTAGAAATTAATTTGCTATTTTAAATAAAATAAACAAAAGAAAATGAAAATAAAAGAAAATAGAAAGTATGCGCAACTGAGGGTCCAGATGCAAAGAGAGCAAGATCAGTGGTCCAGGATGAGAGTCAGCAAGACCCAGGGTACTCACAATCAAGGGCCTAGGTTTAAAGTTAAAAAGCGCGCATGATCTAATGGCTCACATCTCTTCTAAATTAAATAAACCTGATTATATTAAATAATTAAAATTAAGGATTAATGATGCAATCTGGTCCATTTATGCGCAAGCCCTAATCACAATCCAATGGCTCAGATTCAAACTGGAAACATAAACAGGATTAACCCTAATTAATCTAAGGCGACCGAAGATAAGCTCCAGTTGTCTTCCCCGGTGAGCTCCCAACCCCGACTTCACCTTCAAGCCACTAAAACACATCAAACCTGGCCAGAATCAAACCCCAAACATCATAGAATACGAATTCACAAACAAAAACCATTTATATTGCATGACAAGCTGAATTGAAACCAAACATTTTTAGGTCAAACTTTCAGAACATCATAACATGCTTATTTTTCACTCATTTTCAGTTTTAAACACATCAACATGACCAGCATAACATGTAGATTCACATTTTAACAAGAAATTAAGGTTCTGGACAAATTGTTCTTGAGGGATACCTGAGCTGGAGTTCTTCAAACTAGAGCTTTCAAGGCCTTCCCTTTGTGCAAACTAACTCCTTTGGACCTCCTGAAGCTATTGAGATGCTTGGATGAAGTTTATTTTGGCTAGTTTGTGAGATATAATTAAGATATGAAAAAAATCGTGTTTGTGTTTAAGGCTGTTTCAGGTCATGGTGATGGGTGGGTTTTGTTCCTTAAGTGATAAGGAGTTGAATGGTGAAAGAAAATGTGATTTTTGTTGGCTGGATTGAGAGTTTCGAAGAGAGAAAGATTGAGAGGATTTTTGTGAATCTGAGCTTGTGTCCTCGTTCAACGCTTGCTGTGATATGTTTTATGATGCTTAGGGTTTGTATAAACAATTGGGATTGATCAGAAGAGTGGTTATACATTGTGGGATTGATATGGGTGAAAATGCAAAAAAGTCAAGATTTTGTACTTGAGGTATGGGCTTGGGACAGAGATATTTTGAAGGCTTGTTCTGCATCAACTAACTTCATGGATGGCCCTTGGATCATTTGTAGTGAGCTGTAACACTTGTGGCAGAAGTTTGAACATGTTTTGCAAGTTGCCAACTTTGAGAATTTTGTGAAAATTGGCCATGAAAACTTGGGAAGCAAGGCATGATTTTTGGTCTTGTGATGTTTCTCATTAATGTTATGCAGTGTAAAAGTGAATTATAGGTCACTAGGATGCTTAGAAGTCCATCTTGCAAAATTCCCCCTTTGACATAAACTTGAAAATTATGTGAAATTTGCCAACTTTGATCCATCATAACTTGAGTTCTAGGATGAATCAAGAGGAGTTCTTGTACTTTTTGAAAATGGGAAGATTCAATCTACAACTTCCATGTTTGATGAAAATTATTTGAAACCTTTTTTGATAAAAAAAGGAGGTTGAAAATCTTTCCCAAAATGAAAAGTTTTCATTACAAATCATGTCCAAAAATGGCAACTTTTTCAATGGCTCAAAATTCTTCAATTTTGTGATTTTTCAAACATTCCTAAGACTAAATAAAGGTCATAGGACCTCAAATTAATGAAGATGACCCTTTTCTACCCTTGATGGAGGCCTCAGATGCCCTAATTCTAACTTTTCTTGCACAATAAGTTACCATTTGATCAGATGACTTCCACAATGAATTCTTGCTTCAAATTTGATACACATGCTCCTTATAACAAATATATACCAATAGAATCAATAATGGCCAAAAACAATTAAGTGTAAGGGCCTCAAACCCAAAACCCTAATTTTTGGCCATCTGTGTAGGAAACCCTAAGCTTGCCTGGGTAGTTGTGCAATCCTCTGAGATTTTGTGACTTTAAAGCAAACTTGGAGGTATAATATGATCATAGAACACTCATGGACCCTCTTGGCATGCTTCATGGACTCTGAGATAGCTCAAACCACTTCTAAGATTCATCTGATCATAAACCCTAGTTATGCAACTTATGCAGTGAAATGACTATGCAGTGTGAGATGGTATGCTTATGCAATGCAATATGAAGGATCACAAGCCAAGGTGTGAGAGAAAAAATAGAGGGCAAATTTGGGGTGTTTACACACACTTTTTTCACTAATGCTTACACTTTTTGTACCATAAGGAGAGGAAGTTCCCACATGACCCGCTCTCCATGGGACCTCACGCATACAACTGTCACCCTTTTGATTTTCTTTGTTTCTCATCATCAACTAATAATGGCATGCCAGCACATGAGAGCATCATAACAAACATAAATTGCACTACATGTGATCTTTTGGGCAGCAACAAACTTGAGAGGCTGAAGGAAAGGGTCACGAGGGCTCTGTGTCTTAGTGGAAACGGGATTCTCACACTCTCACAAAAAACACCTTTTCTATAATTTTGAATCATTCACCAAAACTTTGAGAGGCTTTTCATTACACTACAAGGAGCTCACACAAATTATACTCTCGATTCACTCTGAATTTCATTGCCATCACCATCCACTTCGTGTTAGTCTCACTGCATTTTTTCAGAAGTTGAATCACAGTTATTTTCATCATCATCTCAAAGACATAATGGTGGATGGATGCTGGTGCGAATCATCTTCATGTTCATTGATAACCAAGTGAATATAGGCCTTTATTTGGCTCTGAATTGATCTAAGAGGCTTGATACGTGTAGCACACCTCTGGATTTTTTAAATTTTTCAAGAGAAGTTCAACTTCAGGTTTGTGATTCATTCCTAACTTGCTTCGATCTGTTTGTTTCTGGACTGGTATCATGATATACTTGCTTGATTTGACCTAATGGAAGTATTGAAAAGCCTTGTGTGATGATTGATTGAGTTTTGGTGTTTTTGTGGTCAACTGTTTTTCTTTGATTCTTGTTAATCTTGAAGTGTTTATGATTTTTGTTGATGAATCTGTGATCTATGGAGCGCATGCTTCTTGTTGATGTGTGTTTGAGTCGTTTCTGGATTTTTTTTGGTGACTTGTGCTTGACGGAAGCTATCGGAGAAGGAAACCAGAGTAAATTCCGGCCGATCGTATTCATCAACTTGCCACAACTTTTGTTTTATCCAGAATAAGTCATGGCCGTTAGATGTAGGCGTATCCGTTGGTTCGTAGCGTGACACTTCATAAATGAGGAGGGGGTGCCGTTCACGTGACTTTGTGGTTTTGTTATTTTCTTTATTTTTGTTTTACTTTATTTATTAGTTTATTAACATTTTTCCCAAATATTTTTCGAGCTTCAGATCAGGAGGGATATCCTAAGTTTGAATTTCGTGCGTTGGATATGAGTTCTATAGGATTTCGTTGACTGTACATATGGACCTTAGGATTGTTTGACTTGCTAACTCATTGTGAAGACCGTAGATGAGTAGGACTTCTTTGGGTTGTTGACTGATTTTGAGGCGCCTTGGGCCTAGGCTGCTATGCGCATCTCTCGTTCTTTTGAGCCCAAATAATTGAACTTAATTCCTTTACTGAATGCACCCCCTTTGCTCTTTTGTTTATTTTTATTTTCTTTTATTATCTGTTTGGCTTTTTAATTTTTTTAAAAATATTTAGAGGTTCTTAAAATTCACCAAAAAATTCATGAGGGTTAATTTTAATTTTCTTTATTTTGTATGTTTTTATTTTCCATTTATTTTTATTTCTTGTATTAGAATTAATTTTTTAGTTTATTTTCTTCTTTTATTTCTTTTAATTCACATGTTGTTTTGTTTATTTTCTATTTTGATTATGGATTTGATTTTGACCTGATTCTTTTTGCTTTGGATTAGTAACATGATGTAGTTTGTTGGTGATTTATCTCATTATTTTTAGGAATTTGTAGGCTGATTTTTGTCAAGTTGCTTAGGAATGAAGTTTCAAAACCCTAATTCTTGTTTATGATGTTCTCTGACCTAATTTGCTTCTGATTTTGGTCTTGTTCTTTTGGTATAATGTTATCACATGATTAAAGAACCCTTGTAATTAATTGTAGAGTTTTTGAGTGCACTTTCGAATTAATATGAGTTTTCTTGTTTGCTTGCCTTATTTCGCATTTTTTCTAGTCATATGCTTGTTTCTTAGGCTAGGAGGGCACTTGTGCCAACTCCTATAGGGTGTTTAGAGCTTTCTTTGTATGAGGATAGGTCCATGGTCCTTATTTAATGTTGGTGCCTTGATTTGGTTTGTGTTACTTGTTTTTGAAGTCTATACACCTATGTACATGTTCACTTAGTCTCCTATGCTTATGTGTTTCTCATGTTGACAATGTTTAGACTTATATGCTTCCTTTCTTGATCTCTTGTTTTGCTTAGGCACATTCTTGGCATGTTAGGATTATGGTTTTGAGTTGTAAGATGTTTGGTTGGCTTATGTGTTAGGTGTTACTTCATGTACGCTTAGCCTTTCCATAACTAGTTAGTGTTGCCTTATAATACTTTGTTTGTTCTACTTTTTTTCCTTGGTTTTGTTTGATGCATCTTGGCATGTATTTGAGGTGAATCACTTTTGGTTGTGATGTGCTGAATTGTTCTTTTGTTTGTTTACATCTTATTTGAACTCATTTGGTTTTATCATATTATGTGTGAATAATTTTAACCATTTCAGGGGCTCATGGTAAGTGAAGTGTAGGATGACACTACAAGAAAAAATGAGCTTTACGACACTTGAGTTGTGAAAGTTATCACAAAACTGTCCTTATTCATGAATTGTGACGGTTGTCACGACAGTTAGGGTCAACTGTCGCCATTATTTTGCGACAATTATCACAAAATCGTCCTTATTTCTAAATTACGACGGTTGTTACGACAGTTAGGGATGAGACTGCGACGGTTATCACGACAATTATTACAAAATCGTCATTATTATGTTTTTAACTTAATATTTTATTGAACACTAAATAGAGAAAATTTATTCCCCCAATTCATAACACTGTATTTTAATTTACCTAATGTAATATAACTAAAAAAAATTCAATTTTTTCATCCAAAAAAAATTATTTTTCAAAAAACAAAAACCTAAACTTAAACTTAAATCATCCCAGAATATCTCTTCTCTTTAAGAGCCTCAGTCAAAACTATCTTCTTCAACCACAAACTACCGCTACTACTAAAATCTTTGTGTGAGCATTGACAAAGAGATTAGCCCAACTTTGTGAGCACCATCGACTACCCTCTGCATGCCACCGTCTGCGAGAAACATGCGTGAGCACCATCCATATCTCGCATAGATTCAAGATTCTTCTACAAAGATTTCTTATTCTTTCTAATCTCATAATTTCTAAATAATTCTTCTCACACATCTCATATATAAAGAAACTCAGTGAAAGTATGATTTACTCGCATTTTATGTTTTTGATTTCTATTAAGATGTTTTGTCTCGATTTGGGAATTTAGGGTTATTCATTTTAATGCTATAGAATCAATTTGCGATTGTGTTTGTTTTTAGTTTTTGATTTAGGTTTTGTTCCTTTTATTTTAAAACTACTGGTTCTTCATATGTCTAACGTATTCTTCTTTTCAGAAGTATATATCCATGTTTTGTTGATAGGGTAGTGCAATAGGGTCATTTTTTGTAAGATGAAAGGAATTCTTCTTGAAAGAGGTAGCTCTAAGGTACTTTTTTTTCCAGAAGTATCTATTCATGTTTTGTTGATATAAAATATTCTTCCAGTTGCAGGGGACTGGGGTGAAGCTGTTCCAGAACCACAACTAATTCCCACTCTCGGAATCGAATTTGTGCCAACAACCGATTGGGATTAAACTTTATGATCTTATGATGTTACATGATACTGACAAAAATATTTTTTACAACTTGTGAAATATATTAAGTAAAATTGTACTTTTATTCTTGATGCTGATATAAGTAGTGAACGTGTTGCAATGCTTTTAGCCCCCGTGTTTTTGTTGCTGATAAAATCAACATTACTGCAGTGGCTATGCCATAACTATGATTCTTTGATTTTCGATAGACTATGGAATGAATGGTAATTAACTGAGTCATTATGGCACTATAAGGTTGTTTTTTCTTCAACTTGCAACCAACAATGGCTCTAACATCTGAATCATGCTTCTTCTACTAGTGAAAACTACCTAGATATCGCACTCTAAATATTTGATAAAATGCCTCTATGTGTTTGATAAAAGGCCACCTATGTGTTTTTTTTCCTCAATTTCTTACTCTTTCTAATGTTATGATAGTTTTACCTGTTACTGTTATAGGGGACTAATTGTTATGGTTGTACATGCTACTGTACTGGTTGTTGTGATGGCCTTACCAAACTGGGGAATCTTGAAACACAGAAGTCCATTGTAGAATGAAGTTATAGATCCAAAATATGTTAGTTTCGTCTTCATAGATGATATAAATGAAAGAGTGAAGATAAAAAGAAACAGAAGAATGGACTTCACTAATATTGTTTAGTAAATCTTTCAATCTTATTTATATATGTACAATCATCATTTGTCTATCTTGATCATATCTGATCTGAATTTTTTGACAGGATTATTATTACAGAGGTAATGGGTGGCTTTTACTGAGTTTCGAGGACGAGTCAGTGAAGTGTTGGAGGTTCCGTTATTCGTATTAAAATAGTAGTCATAGTTATGTTCTTACAAAAGGTTGGAGTCGTTATGTGAAATTAATGGTTATTTAAAGCATACAATTGCATCCATGTTATGACCAATGAAATATACTGAACAAGCATTTTGTTCTGAACTGTATGACTATCTACTTCATGATTTGCTCTCTATTAAAATCAGCATACTCTTCTATTTAAAAGCCCTTTATTATGTATAGGTAAATGTTGCAACAGAAGTTATATATGATCTTGTGGATCCTACGACTAATTTAATATTTGGAGCAGTAATAGAAATGTTTGATAATCCATCAACATCATTGCCACAGTATATATTAATCTAATCTTTTATAGATTCAGAATTGCAGCTTGCCTAGGTTTATCATTATCCAGGCAGACCGAGGCAGAAATTTGGACATTATTGTGCGATATCTAGGTAGTTTTCACATAGGTGGCCTTTTATCAAACACATAGAGGCATTTTATCAAATATTTAGAGTGCGATATCTAGGTAGTTTTCACTAGTAGAAGAAGCATGATTCAGATGTTAGAGCCATTGTTGGTTGCAAGTTGAAGAAAAAACAACCTTATAGTGCCATAATGACTCAGTTAATTACCATTCATTCCATAGTCTATCGAAAATCAAAGAATCATAGTTATGGCATAGCCACTGCAGTAATGTTGATTTTATCAGCAACAAAAACACGAGGGCTAAAATCATTGCAACACGTTCACTACTTATATCAGCATCAAGAATAAAAGTACAATTTTACTTAATATATTTCACAAGTTGTAAAAAATATTTCTGTCAGTATCATGTAACATCATAAGATCATAAAGTTTAATCCCAATCGGTTATTGGCACAAATTCGATTCCGAGAGTGCGAATTAGTTGTGGTTCTGGAACAGCTTCACCCCAGTCCCCTGCAACTGGAAGAATATTCTATATCAACAAAACATGAATAGATACTTCTGGAAAAAAATATACCTTAGAGCTACCTCTTTCAAGAAGAATTCCTTTCATCTTACAAAAAATGACCCTATTGCACTACCCTATCAACAAAACATGGATATATACTTCTGAAAAGAAGAATACGTTAGACATATGAAGAACCAGTAGTTTGAAAATAAAAGGAACAAAACCTAAATCAAAAATTAAAAACAAACACAATCGCAAATTGATTCTATAGCATTAAAATGAATAACCCTAAATTCCCAAATCGAGACAAAACATCTTAATAGAAATCAAAAACATAAAATGCGAGTAAATCATACTTTCACTGAGTTTCTTTATATATGAGATGTGTGAGAAGAATTATTTAGAAATTCTGAGATTAGAAAGAATAAGAAATCTTTGCAGAAGAATCTTGAATCTATGCGAGATATGGATGGTGCTCACGCATGTTTCTCGCAGACGGTGGCATGCAGAGGGTAGTCGATGGTGCTCACAAAGTTGGGCTTAATCTCTTTGTCAATGCTCACACAAAGATTTTAGTAGTAGCGGCAGTTTGTGGTTGAAGAAGATAGTTTTGACTGAGGCTCTTAAAGAGAAGAGATATTCTGGGATGATTTAAGTTTAAGTTTAGGTTTTTGTTTTTGGAAAAATAATTTTTTTTGGATGAAAAAATTGAATTTTTTTTAGTAATCTTACATTAGGTAAATTAAAATACAGTGTTATGAATTAGGGGAACAAATTTTCTCTATTTAGTGTTCAATAAAATATTAAGTTAAAAACATAATAATGACGATTTTGTAATAATTGTCGTGATAACCGTCGCAGTCTCATCCCTAACTGTCGTAACAACCGTCGTAATTTAGAAATAAGGACGATTTTGTGATAATTGTCGCAAAATAATGGCGACAGTTGACCCTAACTGTCGTGACAACCGTCACAATTCATGAATAAGGACAGTTTTGTGATAACTGTCACAACTTAAGTGTCGTAAAGCTCATTTTTTCTTGTAGTTTTAGTAAGCCTAAGCCTTAATCTTTGGAACCAAGTTTTGGGGATCTTCTCCTTAATTGAGTGTGCTTGTTCTATTATTCCATCTCTGAATGTAGTAGAAAGTACACATTCCATGGAAAAGAGCTTGAGTTCACTTTCTTGTGCCACACTCATAAAAAAAATCTAAAAAATATTGGACAAAGAATAAATGTCTCTCCTTCGGGACTTCTTTTCTCATCACCCTCACTCTTTACGTATGAACTTGCTCCTACTTGTCACTTTGCAAGACGGTAACACACTCGTCATCTGAGCCTGCAACACCTGAGCATTGATATAGGCAGTTCAAGCCTTAAGACACAGGCAATCTTTTTCCCCCTAGTTAGGGGAACTACGACGACTCTGATGCTCATGTCCAAATGAGGTACGTAGGCAGCGGGGTAGGGCCCGTTCGAGCACTCTTTTATTTTCCCTACATTTTCCCCTTTTCTTTTATTTTCATATCCAGTTCCAGTCTTTCTTTTTGTAGCAGCTTTCATTTCTTCACCCTTTTAAACAATTTCTTTGCAAGCGTGGATCTCGTCGGGTACAGCGGACGATCTGGGGTGCTAATACCTTCCCAGGTCGCAACCGACTCCCGAACCCAGTCTCTTTGGTTCGTAGGACCTGTGTTGTTCCTTTTTTTCTTCGGTTTGTGCAACATTACCATTCCCGTTCCTTCGGGATAAAAATGTCTGGCTGGCGACTCTACCTCTTTCTGCGCCACTTTTGCGTTTGTACTAGGAGGGAAATTCAGGGAGCGACATTAACCAAAAGCTTAGAAGAACCCGTCCTGACATGGCGATGAAGATTAAACACGAGGTTCAGAAGAAATTTATTAGAGCAAGTCCAAAAGATGATTTCTCATTACCTCACATCAATGTATTGATTGATAATACGACTCAATTATCGGTATTCTCCTTTATGTATGGCTTCTCCGGTTATAATCAAATTAAAATGACGCCAGAAGACATGGAGAAGACAATATTCATTACCCCTTGGGGTACGTTCTGTTACAAGGTCATGCCTTTTGGTTTGAAGAACGTCGGGGCAACTTATCAGCGGGAAATGGTGACTCTGTTTCATGACATGATCCACAAGGAGATTGAATGTTATGTGGATGACAAGATCGCCAAATCCCAAGACGAAGAAGAGCATTTGGTTAACCTCAAGAAATTGTTTGAACGAGTGAGAAAGTATCGTTTGAGGTTAATTCCAAACAAGTACACCTTTGGGGTGCGTTCCGGAAAGATGTTGGGTTTCATTATAAGTCAAAGAGGAATTGAGGTAGATCCTGCAAAAGTTAAAGCAATACAAGACATACCTGCACCACAAACTAAAAAAGAAGTGTGTGGTTTCCTAGGGAGGTTGAACTACATTGCCTGGTTCATATCTCACCTTACAGCCACATGTGAGCCAATATTTAAGCTTCTAAGAAAAGAGCAGGCGGTCAGGTGGAACGAATATTATTAAAGAGCATTTGAAAAGATAAAAGAATACTTGCAGGAGCCTCCGGTTCTAATTCCTCCAGTTCTAGGAAGGCCACTTATCATGTATTTGACCGTGCTAGAAGGGTCAATGGGGTGTGTTCTAGGCCAACATGACGAGTCTAGTCGAAAAGAGCATGCAATATACTACCTTAGCAAAATGTTTACCGACTGTGAATCCCGTTATTCACTGCTCGAGAAAACTTGCTGCGCTTTGGCATGGGCTGCTCGCCGACTAAAACAGTACATGTTGACCCACACAACCCTATTAATTTCAAAGATGGATCCTGTTAAATACATTTTTGAGAAACCAACGCTAACTAGAAGGGTTGCGAGGTGGCAGATGGTGCTGACAAAGTACGATATTCAATATACTTCTCAGAAAGCCATCAAGGGAAGAATACTTTCAGACTATCTTGCACAACAACCCCTTAAAGATGATTATCAGCCAATGAAATTTGATTTCCCTGATGAGGACATCATGTACCTCAAAGTAAAAGATTTTGAGGAACCACTTTCGGAGGAGGGGCCAGGCCCTGAATCCAAATGGAAGTTGATGTTTGATGGGGCAGTCAATATCAACGGACGTGGAGTTGGTATTGTTCTAATTACTCTTGAAGGTGTTCACTTTCCCTTCGCTGGCAGAATCACTTTTGGTTGCACCATCAATGAAGTGGAATACGAGGCGTGCATTATGGGAATAGAGGAGGCTATTAATCTTAGGATTAAGACCCTCGATATATTCGGAGACTCCGTCCTCGTAATAAATCAGATTACCGGCAAGTGGTATACACACCAAAAACACTTAATTCCTTACAGGGATTATGCCAGAAGACTATTGACGTTCTTCACAACAATAAAGATTTAGTATATACCACGAGATGAAAATCAATTTGCCAATGCATTAGCTACGCTCTCTTCGTCTATCAAAGTTTTATGTTGGAATTATGTCCCTCGAATTGACATCTCCAGGCTTGATATACATGCTTATGTGTTCTCTGTAGACGCGGTGTCTGATGAGAATCCTTGGTATTATGACATTAAGAACTTCCTGGAAAGCAAAGAGTATCCAGCTGAGGCATCTTCCAATGACAAGAAGACTTTAGGCGATTTGCTGCTAGTTTCTTCTTAAACGCAGATGGTGTTTTGTATAAGAGGAACTTTGCCTTTGTTCTGCTCAGATGCGTGGATAGACACGAAGCAGATTTGTTAATGCAGGAAGTCCAAGAGGGATCTTTCGGTACTCATGCAGGAGGACATGCAATGGCTAAGAAGTTATTGAGGTCGGGGTATTACTGGTTAACAATGGATGCAGATTGTTGTTCATACGCCCGCAAATGTCATAAAGGCCAGATCTATGCAGACAAAGTGCACATTCCTCCAAGCCCGCTCAACGTAATGTCATTTCCTTGGCCCTTTTCTATGTGGGGCATTGACAGGATCGGAAAAATAGAGCCTACTATTTCGAACGACCATCGTTTCATACTGGCCGCGATAGACTATTTCACCAAATGGGTCGAAGCAGCGTCTTATGCCAATGTTACTCGACAGGTGGTGGCCAGGTTTCTGAAAAGAGATATTATCTGCAGATATGGAGTTCCCGAGCGAATCATTACAGATAATGGCTGCAATTTGAACAAAAAAATGATGGTTGAACTATGTCGAGACTTCAAGATTCAACATCACAATTCTTCACCTTACCGACCAAAGATGAAAGGTGCGGTTGAGGCAACAAACAAGAATATTAAGAAGATTGTGCAGAAGATGGTCATCACCTATAAGGATTGGCATGAGATGTTATTGTTTGTGTTGTATGGGTACTGAATGTCAGTCAGGACGTCTACTGGGGCAACTCCATTTGCCCTGGTATATGGTATGGAGGCAGTCTTACCTGTTAAGGTGGAAATTCCTTCTTTGCGTGTGATGATGGACGTCAAGCTTGACGAGGTTGAATGGGTGCATTCCCGATATAACCAATTGTGTCTAATTGATGAAAAGAGATTAGCAGTTGTGTGTCATGGTCAGCTTTATCAGAGGAGAATGAAGTGAGCATTTGATCAGCGAGTACGCACTCGAGAGTACCAAGTTGCTGAGCTTGTACTCAAGAGAATCATTTCTCTAGGTTCATATCACAGGGGCGAGTGGACACCAAATTACTAAGGCCCATTCATAGTAAAGAAGGTTTTCTCTGTAGGAGCATTGATGTTCACTACTATGGATGGTGAAGACTTCCAGTCCCCTGTTAACTCAGACGCAATTAAAAAATACTTCGCATAAAAAGACCCGCTGGACACAATAAAAAATTAAAGTCCAGGCAAAAAAAGGGCATCCCGGCAAGGAAAAAACAGAATAAAAGGCTCGGTAAAAAGTTAGGGAAATAAATAAAAGAATGCACACCCACTGAGTTGAAAAGCCACATTGGACAGCTCAGGAAAAAAAGGGTATCCTGGTGGATTGAAAACCCAAAAGGACGATCCATGTAAAATAAGGGAATAAGCGAATGACTGCGATCCGGGTAATCTGTACCACATCATCGTCTCAGTTAATCTGGTAATATCGAAGGGTAGGAAACAGTCCAATCTTCTTCTTCAGAAGGCGAAGGCAAGAACGAAAAATCTTGAAGATATACTGGTCATAACAGACAAGAAACTCATTGGAATGTCATTCACATTTCCATTAGGATCGTTTCTTTTTTCTCAATTTTATGGTGATTACCTCTTTCTAGTTAATTGCTTCCCGATGTAAATTTTCGCCTGTTCAGAGGCTCATCAATAAAAGAATAGTCAGTCAAAAAGCTTTGTCATTGTCATTATCTTTTATTTGTTTTGTTTGCAAAAATGTCCTGAATTTTTGGTAAGAGAACATGGCATTTAAGTTGGGTGGTTTTATAAATGATATGCGAAAGGAAAACATCTAAAATCACTTTGAATGACGGGTGACATGGGATGATTACCTCGTACCATGCAATTTCCCGGGGCATATGTATGTACTTTTGTTGTTGCAGGTTTGCAAGTAATAGGGGGTTGTTCCCAGACAGCATTCCCCAAGCAGGGTATTCCTCCCCCAGCAAGACAATACTCTTCAGTTTTATCCCCCAACAGAGCAGGGTGAGTCCCAACATTCTCATCAGAGTGGAGAAGGAGCATTCCCCAGCCGAGTTAGAACAATTGTTATCCCCTACAGAACTTCAAGATTAGTTGAATATTTCTCAATTCCCAAGCGGAGTTGTCATAACAGTGTTCCCAGCAGGCAGTTGGACGCCTTGCGCTTCCCCATAGAGCTAATAAATTTCAGAATTCTTCTTCCAGCAAGAGATTATTTGACCAAGCATTTATTCCCAGTCGAGTCTGAAGATTACCATTTCCCCCAGAATTTATGATTGGGACCAACTTTCATCATTGGGAAATTCCCCAGGAAGTTGCCAATTTATTTTTGGCCAGTTGTTCATTTCCCCAGCCAGAGTCAAGTATTGTCAAAAGTTGTTACTCTCCTTACAAATCAAGCATTTTTATTGATACTCGTCTATATCACACCTAACATTTGTCTGTGTTAGTTCTCCAATTTTTAACACTCGTCTGTGTTAGTTCTCCAGCTTTCAACACTCGTCTGTATTTGATAGCCTTTTGATACTCGTATGTATCATTGTCTAATAGTGGTATGCATTAGTGGTTGATACACCTATGTATCGTTTCCTGGAGCACTCGCATGTGTTTCTTAGATCATCGTCTGATCCTCGTATGTGTCGTTGACTTAGGGCACTCATCTATGTTTCCTTGATGATCATCCAATACTCGTCTGTATTGAAGAGGTTTGAAGTCCTGACGGTCGAGTTAAACGTCAAAATGTTGCAGTTCAGTAGAACATATGCATATTTACCGGTTTCCTGACGTACAGGTTATCCGAAGAAGACTCGTCTATCTTAAGCACCACATATCTACGCAAGATATGTGAATGAGACTCGTCTATTCTAGAGCCGCATATCTACGCAAGATATATGAAGAGGGTTCGTCTATCCTGATTGTGCATGTTTATCCCACATATTTAAGTGCATTGTCGTTTTCCTGACGTACAGGTTATTCGAAGAATAATTGTCTGTCTTAAGCACCGCATATCTACACAAGATATATGAGAAGGGCTCGTCTGTCCAAGATATCATTCACCTGGTGTAACATGTTTGTCTGAAGGGAGCTCATCTACTCTGTTTGTCTTGTATCTACGCAAGATATTGGATTTCTTCTGAATTTCTTTTCACCACATCAGGGTTTCCAAGCACGAGTTCTTGTGGGTTGGGTTTATTTCCCTTTTCTTTTATTTCTCCAGCAGAGTGAAAATTTCTGGTTATTCTTGATATTTAACCACAATTCATCTCAAATGGCCGACAGCTGATGCTTTCGTCCTTTTCAGATTAACAGTTGCTTGAATAGGGGCAGCTGTAACACCCCAAATTTGCCCTATCCTTTTTACCATCATTTGCACATCATAGGCATAGCATAAGCATACCATATCCTAGCATTTGGCATAGAAAAATGAAGCATAATACTCGCATGTTCTAGCATAAGTGTCGCTCCCCGGATTTTCATCCCAGTGCAAACGCGAACCGTTGGCGATGTTGGAGGTGGAGGTTGAATAGAGTCGCCATCTAGGCATTTTTATCCCAAAGGAAAGGTAATGTTTCATAAACCTAGAAAGATATGGATAAGACAGTTGCGAACCAAAGAGACTGAGTAAGGGGGTAGGTTACGACCTAGGAAGGTATTATCACTCAGATCGTCCGTCGTACTCGACGGGATCCACGCATACCTGAATGTGTTTGAAAGGGGATAATGTATGTGCTAAACTGTGTATAAAAGGCTAGTGAGGAATGGATGTACAGAGTGTCAATGCAAGAAGAAAGTGAGTGCTCAAAACTGAGGCTAAGAAAAGAAAGCTATAAAGAGGAGAGGGGGGGGGGAGACCTGGGGACTTTTGTTCGATAACTGTTAAAATATGCCTATGTATCCTCTCGTGCAATGAGGAAGTCAGAACACCGTAGTTCGACTCAAAGAGACTGGGATGATTTTGTGTGAATTGCTTGCTTGTCTATGCTCAAGTGTATGACTCGTCTGGCTCGAGTGCTAACTATCTTGCATTAAACGGAAGAAGCAAGTTCTCGATTTCAGAGTGAGTATGATGAGAAAAGAATCCCGGAGGAGACGTTTATTGTTTGTTTTTGTGTTTTCAGTTTTTTATTGTCTTTGGTGCTTAGCATAAGATAATGAGCTTAAGCCTTAATCAAAGGTTTGTAAACTCATTATATCACCTCTGATTAGGGATAATGAGTCTACTTAAGTATGAGATGAAAATCCCAACTTAATTACCCTAATGATGCAAGATTAAGATCATTAACCTACTTGTGATTATTAAGTGTTTTTGGATTTTTGTTTTGTGTTAAGTAATGAGTTTAATCTCTAATCAGGGATTAGTGAACTCATTACACCATCCTAAAGAAGGATAATAGATGAGAACACTTAAGATGAGGAAGATACCTCAACTTAATCCATGGTTAGGGACTAAATTCAATATATAACAAGCCTTTATTAAAGTGGATTTTAATTAAAGGTGGGATTAAGAAAAGGATTTTATGTTTGTAAGACTAAACCTGAAGGGGACTTGTCCATTAAACACTAGGGTTAGTCCCTCTGAACCAACAGGCAGAGATGTAACCCTAATATAAGGCCCAAGTTACAAGCTTAAGTCTTAATGATTATTAGGTTTTTTGATTAGGAGGTTTAAACAACTTAAAGGTTTAACACTAATTATTAAAGTTATGCACTCCATCCTAAGATAAGGATACAGGCATAACCCTAATTCATAGTCTTAAAACTTTAACTGTTTAGCCTTGATTATGAGATGAGATGAAGAGACTCAAGGAGACTCAAAGGTAAGAAAACTAGGGGAGACTATGTACAACCCTAAAGTTATCATGCTTAGATATTCCTATGGTTTGTGAGGCTTAAGAGAGATCTTCAGAAAGTCATCAGATGGCCACCAAGGAGGAAGAAGCAGATGAAAAGATAAGAGGAAAAAGAATAGGTTACTTACTTCCTGAAGAAGTTAAGTAACCTAAGAGAAAGAAAATGAGCAAGAGTGAGCACAAGTGAGTCAATCTCACTTCAAAGACAAGTAAAAATGCAAATGAAGGGATAAGAAAAGATTGGATATGGAGGCAAATCCACATCCTGTTCAACTTACCATAAGCCCTGCAATGGTTATTATGAATGCATAAGGTGAAACAAGGAGCAATGATGAAAAGATGAAGATGAAATGATTCCAACCAGAAGTGCATACATGATGCAAATGTGTCATGGTAAGATGCAAAGTCATATACAATGCATATGTATGATCATACCGGTGATGGATGCAGAAACAAGCATGTTAGAAGCTTAAGAACACATGAACATACATAAGATGTAATGGATGTAAAACATGTCAAATGAATGCAACAATGATCAACCAACATTCGCACATGTCCTAAGGTGTCTAATATGACATACAAATGCATGAGATGTCATGGAAAGTTCATATGATGATGGTATGCAAAGATGAATGCAAATGAACATGACAAATTAGGGTTTTAAGAAAGTATGAGATGCATATGACCAAAACAGAAGCAAAACACATGATAAAAAAATTGAAATTGCAATCAAGAGAACCCTAAACCCACATAAGATCACACCCCAAAGATGGAAGTCAGAAGTTATACCAAAGTCAAGTTATGGTTTTTCTAAGTTAGGCTAAGGTTTTGGATACCTCTTCATGAAAAATGTCAAACAAATGGAAAATGCAATTCAAAAATATGAGGTAAATACCCTAGATACTACATGCCAAGTATGAAAGAATTAAAAAAGAACCATTCACAAACTCATCTTGGTTGATCATAAATGAATTTTTGAAGTTAGGTTTAGAAAAATAAGAAATTTAGAAACCCTAATTCATGGTTAATTGTCAAAACGTGATCAAACCCTAAAAGAAATTTGTAAGATGAGTTTGTAAATTGTTCTAAATACGTGAGAATGCTTCATGAATTTTTTTGTGATTTTTAAAGACCTAAAAGTATTTTTAATTAATTAAAATTAATTAATTAATTAAATAATACAATTAAATGATTAAAAATATTTTTTTAATTCAAAAATTAAAAATAAAAATGTTTTTGAGTTTTTAAAATTGTTTAAAGTGAGAATGCAAAAAATCAGAATTTTATAAAATGTTTTACTATTTTTAATAAATAAAAGAAAAGAAATCAAATAAAATAAAAATAAAATGCAAGGTAATTAGAAGGAATGGTTCAGATTGCGTGAGAGAGAGATCAGTGGCCAGGATTGAAAGTCTGCTTGACCAAGGGTATGGAGATCCTAAGGCCTAAATTCAAACTGGGCTTGTGCGCGTGATCCAAGGGCCATGATTTAATCTGACTAATTAATTATAAATTAACTTAATTAATTTGAATTAGTGTTTAATGATCTAATTTGGACCATCCATGCGTTAACCTAATCAACATCCAAGGGCTGAGATTCAAACTGGGGACCTAAACCCTAATGACTTTCAGGTGACTGAAGATGAGCTTCGGCCATCTTCTCTGGCAAGCTCTAACCCTAACTTCTTCTACAGGCCACTAAACACCAAACTAACTGCCCAAAAATTATCCCCAAACATCATACAATCAAAATCAATCCTCAAACAAGATTTATAACACGCGTATATGATGAATCGAAGCAAAAACACTTTCACGGGAAAAGTTTCAGAGATACAATACATACTCATTTCTACACCATTTTCAATTCTAAACACATCAGCATGATCTACAAAGCATATAGAATCATCCTATAACAAGAAAACAAGGTTCTGTAAAACATATTCTTGAAGGTTACCTGAACTGGAGCTTTTGAAATCTGAGCTTTCAAAGCCTTTCCCTGGTGCAAAGTGACTCCTTTGGTCCTCCTCATGCTAATGGAATGCTTGGATGAAACTTATAGTGGCTGGTTTGAGGGTTCCAGTTTTGATATGGCAGGAAATGAATTCTTGGTATGTTGTGTTTCAGACCATGATGATGGGTGGGAAATGATCCTTAGGTAATGTGTGATTGAATGGTGAAGAGATTTTTGAAGTTTGATGGTTGAGCAGTGATAATCGAAGAAGGGAAGTTTTTGACAAATTTTATGCAATCTGAGTGTTGTCTTGTTCTGAGCTCTTGTGTCTTGTGTGTTGTGATCCTTAGGCTATGCATAAAAGATTAGAATGAGTCAGAAGAGTGGTTGGGCACCGTGGGAATGGTATGGCTCCATTGGCCAAAAAGTCAAAAATGGTGTACATGAAGCATGGGCCATGGCAGAAATGATTTGAGGTCTTGGGTTGCCTCAGCTGAGTTCAAGGAGAGCCTTTGGATCGAAAATGGTGAGTTGTATGGCTTGATTCATGAGTTTGTATGGTTTTTACATTTTGACAACTTTGACATTTCTTGAGAAGCAAGTCATGAAATCTTGTGTTTCAAAGCATAATTCTGGTCAAGGAATGTTGCATTATGTTTTTATGATGTGTAACAATGCATTAGAGGTCATGAGAAGGCTTGGAAATCAAAATTGCACATTTCCCTCTTTGGCATGAACTTGAAAATTACAAGATTTTTCCCAACTTTGACTTGCCATATCTTGAGTTCTAGGATGAATCAAGAGGAGTTCTTGTACTTTTTGAAAATGGGAAGATCAAATCTACAACTTTCATTTTTGAATAAAATTCATTTGAAGCCTTTTTGATCAAGAAAGAGGAGGTTGAAGATCTTTCCCAAAATGGAAAGTTTTCATTACAAGTCATGCCCAAAAATAGAAACTTTTGCAATGGCTCAAAATTCTTCAATCTTGTGAACTTCTAAGCATTCCTAAGATCAAATAAAGATAATAGAACCTCAAATTGATGAAAATGACCCTTTGGAACCCTTGTTGGTGGCCTCAAATGCCCTGATTCTGACTTTTCTTGCACAACAAGTTACCATTTGATCATATGACTTCCACAAGGAATTTTTGCTTCAAATTTGATACACATGCTCCTTATAACATATATAGACCAATAGAATCAAGAATTGCCAAATATTTTGAATGTAAGGGCCTCAATCCCAAAACCCTAATTTCTGGTCATCTGTGTAAGAGCCCTGAGCCTGCCTGGGTGACTCTGCAATATCTTGTGATCTTTTGACTTTCAAGAACCCTTGGAGGCATAATATGATCATAGAAAACTCATGGACCCTCTTGGTATGCTTCATGGCCTCTGAGATAGCTCAAACCACTTCTAAAATTCATCTGATCACAAACCCTAGCTATGCAACTATGCAATGAGATAACTATGCAGTGTGAGATGTGGTGATATGCTATGCAGTATGAAGGATCATAAGTCAAGGTGTGAGAAAAAGAGAGGGAAAATTTGGGGTGTTTACAACTGCCCCTATTCAAGCTTGAGTTAGCTGTGTAGGATGTAAGCGCCTGGCTTAACAGACTAACAAGATAACTCGTGGTTGAATACCAAGACAATCCAAAATTTGCACTCTTTATTATAAGAAGAAAAGGGATATAAATTGTAATAGATAGTATAGACTGAATATTAAATTGTAGCGACGGAGGATGGCCATCGAGCAGAGGACGACTGTTGGGGATAAAAACGGTGAGAAACGCACTGACGGGGACGACCATCATGCTGGGGAACAAAGAATCCGTGACGGGGATGGCCATCGGGTAAAGAAAAACGACTTTACTGGGGATTTAAAAGCACTAACAGGGACGACCGTCAGGCTGAAGAATATAGAAACCGCGACGGGGACGGCCATCGGGTGAAGAATAAATAAATCAATGATGAGGGACGGTCATCAAAAGGTGAAGGACGATCACCTAGCAGGGGACGACTGCTGAAAAGACCACGACATAGGACGAATGTCGAATAGAAAGATCAACGATGGGGACGGCCATCGGATAACATGATGAAGGACGATCATCAAGAGGTGAAGGACGATCACCTAGCAGGGGACGACTGCTCTGTTGGAGATTATCTCGACATAAGACGAATTCCGGATAAAAAGATCAACGATCGGGACGGCCATCGGATAACATGATGAGGTACGGTCTTCAAAATGTGAAGGAAGATCACCTAGCAGGGGACGGCTGCTCTGTTGGGGATTATCTCGACATAGGACGAATGCCGAATAAAAAGATCAACGATGGGGACGGCCATCGGATAACATGATGAGGTACGGTCATCAAAAGGTGAATGACGATCACCTAGCAGGGTACGACTGCTAAAAATATCACGCCATAGGACGAATGTCGGATAGAAAGGTGTTTTGTTGGCGACTTCTGTGGATAGATAAACATGGACGAGTGTTTAAGCCCTAAAAATAAAATGGTATAAGTGTTTCGACAATGTGTATAGATTAAAGATACAGACGAGTATCCTTAGAACCACGATACGGACGAGTATCGATAGAAACAAACAACGACGTGTGTTTAAGGAGTGATGATACGGACGAGTATCAACTGTTTGAATAAAGAACACGGACGAGTGTTGATCTTCCGGGGAGATGCATAAGATACAAACGAGTATCAAAGAATTATGTATAAGTAGGATACAGACGAGTATCAAAAGGATCGTGTGTAAGTATGTACAAGTATTTGCATTGAGAGGGCAAAATGACATTTTGGCTTTTACCTGCAGGGGATGAGTTTTTGGGTATTGCTAGAGGAGTGATTTTGTTATTTGTAGGTGATGGCTCGAACCCGACTCATGATCATGCAAATGTTTGATTCTTGTTGTAATGCTCCGTATTAGACGGAATGCTACACTTTGTTTAGGGAGTAATGATGAGAATGCTAAGATTATGCAAATGAGAGAAACGAGATCTGAGATCTGAAATTTGTTGGGAGAACGGATCACTGGGAGATCTGTGGGGAGAAAGGATCACTGCACGATCTTTCTGGAGAATTATGGGGAAAGAACTCTGTGGGGGTCCAATGTTGGGGATGAGAAGATTTGGCAACTCTCTGGGGAAAACTGACTTAGGAATTGCTTTGGAGATCCTGCTTGGGGAGGAGAGAACTTCTGGGAAGTATTCTGTCGGAGGATCAGCTTTGTGGGGGATACTCTGAGGGGATAAAAAGCTCCGTGGGGGAATACTTTCGTCGAGCAGTCCTTCTGATGATGTGACTCCCGGCTTGGCTGGGGATATAGTGCCTGATATGCCTCATGTTGTTAAAGGTGGTCCGCCTTGAGTACCTGCAACCTGTCAAACAAAAGAAACGCACAAGTGCCCCGAGGTATCCTCAAACCGGATTCCGTCATAGGAGTTAGGTTCGCTTAAGAGCACATGTTTCCTGCAAGCATTTATTGAAAATGGCTTATATGTTTTCATGCAAATGTTGTATTACGAATTTTGGACATTTTGCAAACAAAACAAAAAGGTACAAAATAAAGTGTGAATGAATTTTTGACTTTATTGAATTATGTGCCCTGAATAGGAGATTACAGTGAGGAAGCTAATCCCTAAAATGAGGAGATTGCTACGAAATTGAGAAAATAAATGTCCTATTTGGCAATGCTGAACTTGATGCTTCAATCTTCCTTTTTCTATGACCTGTACGACCTGAAAACTCTTCCTATCTTGCTTTCTAAAGAAAGATGATTTTGATCGACGCTTTGTCCTTTCGACGCTTGCAATGTTATGTGAGTGATACAGACGAATTCAGAATGCAGTTCTTCGCTTATTCCCAGATTTTGCGTGGATGGCCCTTTCGGGTTTTCAATCAACCGGGATACCCATTTTTGCATGAGCTGTTCGATGTGGCTTTTCAACTCAGTGGGTGTACACATTTTTTTTTCAATTTTCCCTTATTTTTGCCCGAGTCTTTTATTCTGTTTTTGACTCGTCGGGATGCCCTATTTCTTCCTGGACTTACATTCTGTTTTTATGTCCAGCGGGTCATTTATGCGAAGTATTTTTTAACTGCATCTGAATTCACAGGAGACGTGAAGTCTTCACCATCCATGGTTGCGAGCATCAGTGCTCCGCCTGAGAATACTTTAGTTATCATATAAGGACCTTCATAGTTTGGCGTCCACTTGCCCCTATGGTCTGTATAAGGAGGAAGGATTCTTTTCAGTACAAGCTCCCCCACTTGATATTCCTGAGGTCTGACTTTTTGGTCGAAAGCTTTCTTCATCCGTTTCTGATATAAATGACCATGACAAATAGCTGCTAATCTCTTTTCTTCAATCAGGATCAGTTGGTTATAACGAGATCGGACCCAATCTGCTTCGTCCAGTTTTACATCCATTATTACCCGCAAGGAGGGAAATTTAGCTTCAACAGGTAGGACTGCTTCCATACCATACACAAGTTGATAAGGTGTTTTCCCGGTGGATGATCTGATGGAAGTTCGGTACCCATGCAAGGCGAATGGTAACATTTAATGCCAGTCTTTGTATGTGACTACCATATTTTGCACAATCTTCTTAATGTTCTTGTTTGCCGCTTCAACATCGCCATTCATCTTTGGCCTGTAAGGAGAAGAGTTGTGATGTTGGATCTTGAAATCCCGGCATAACTTTGTCATCATTTTGTTGTTAAGGTTTGAACCATTATCAGTAATGATTCGCTCGGGAACTCCATATCGACAAATGATATCCCTTTTCAGAAATCGAACTACCACTTTCCTAGTGATGTTTGCATACGAAGCTGCTTCAACCCATTTGGTGAAGTAATCAATGGCTACTAGGATGAATCTATAACCATTTGAAGCAGTTGGTTCGATCTTTCCAATCATATCAATCCCCCACATGGCGAAGGGCCAGGGTGAAGACAATATATTCAAAGGATTGTGAGGCACATGCACTTTGTCTGCGTAGATCTGGCATTTGTGGCATTTTCTGGCCTAGGCACAACAGTCTGCATCCATTGGGATCCAGTAGTAACCCGATCTCAACAATTTCTTCGCCATTGCATGTCCTCCGACATGGGTACCGAAAGAACCTTCATGTAATTCGTGCATTAGGAGGTCTGCTTCCTTCTTGTCAACACATCTGAGCAAGACCACTTCGAAATTCCGCTTGTATAAGGAGCCATCAGTATTGAGGAAGAAACTGCTGGCTAGCCTTCTCAATGTCTTCTTATCATTAGACGATGCCCCAGGTGGGTATGTCTGAGTTTGCAAGAAGCATTTGATGTTGTGGAACCAAGGTTTGTTGTCAATGACAGTGTCCACAGAGAACACATACACTGGCCGGTCCAGTCTAGATACTAAAATTTGAGGCACATAGTTGGCAGTCTGTACTTTGATCATAGATGAAATAGTGGCCAAGGCGTCTGCAAACTGATTCTCATCTCGAGGGATGTATTCAAGCTTGACTGCTTTGAAGAAAGTCAACAATCTCCTCGTATAGTCAAGGTAGGGAACCAGATGCTCTTGATGAGTATACCACTTGCCATTAGTTTGGTTGATCACCCAAGCTGAATCTCCAAATACATTCAAGGTTTTGATCCTGAGGTCAATGGCTTCCTCAAGACCCAGGATGCAACCTTCGTATTCTGCTTTGTTGTTAGTGCAGGCAAAGGTGAGCTTTGCTGATAAAGGCAGATGGACCCCCTCGGGTGTAATAAGCACTGCACCAACTCCACGACTGTTACAATTAACTACCCCATCGAACATCATAGTCCATGCTTCTTCTGGATCAGGCCCTTCAGTGTGAATAGGCTCTTCACAATCTTTTGATTTTAAGAACATGATGTCTTCATCAGGGAAATCAAATCTCATAGGCTGGTAGTCATCAATGGGTTGCCCATCCAGTTAGTCAGACAATACATTGCCTTTGATTTCCTTTTAAGAGGTTTACTGAATATCATATTCTGTCAAAATCATTTGCCACTTTGCAACCCTTCCGGTAAGTGTTGGCTTCTCAAATATGTACTTGACTGGGTCCATCTTTGAGATCAACAAGGTAGTATGAGTCAATATATACTGTCTTAGTCGGCGAGCAGTCCACGCTAAAGCACAACACGTTTTCTCGAGCAGTGAATAACGTTGTTCACAGCCGGTAAATTTTTTGCTTAGGTAGTATATTGCATACTCTTTTCTACTAGACTCGTCATGTTGGCCCAACACACACCCCATCGATTCATCTAATATTGTCAGGTACATTAATAGAGGTCTTCCTTCAACTGGAGGCATGAGAATTGGAGGTTCTTGCAGATACTCCTTAATCTTGTCAAAAGCTCTCTGACAATCATCATTCCACCTGACTGTTTGTTCCTTTATTAACAGTTTGAACAAAGGCTCGCAGGTTGTAGTGAGATGAGATATGAACCTTGAAATGTACTTAAATCTACCCAAGAACCCTCGAACTTCTTTCTCAGTCTTAGGAGCAGGCATTTCCTGAATTGCTTTGACTTTGTCGGGGTCAACCTCAATTCCTCTTCCGCTCACAATAAACCCCAGCAGCTTACCAGAACGTACCCCGAATGTGCACTTGTTGGGGTTTAACCTTAACTGATATTTCCTCAGACGCTTGAATAGTTTCAATAGATTTACCAACTGCTCTTCCTCTATTTGGGACTTGCCAATCATGTCATCCACGTAGCACTCAATTTCTTTATGAATCATATCATGGAATAATGTTACAATAGCCCGTTGATATGTTGCACCGGCGTTCTTCAAGCCAAACGGCATTATTTTGTAGCACAATGTGCCCATAATGTGATGAAGGTTGTCTTCTCCATGTCTTCAGGTGACATATTGATCTGATTGTATCCAGAAAATCCATCCATGAAGGAAAATACCGAGAACTGAGCTGTGTTGGTTACCAATACATCAATGTGAGGTAATGGGAAGTCATCTTCCGGGCTTGCTCTGTTCAGATCCTGGTAATCAACACACATACGCACCTTGCCATCCTTCTTGGGTACGGGTACAATGTTAGCAACCCAAGGCGGGTAACTAGTTACAGCAAGAAAACCGGCGTCCCACTGCTTTTGTACTTCTTCTTTGATTTTCATGGCCATGTTTGGGCGTGTACGGCGCAACTTCTATTTAACTGGCGGGCAATCCTCTTTCAATGGTAACCCGTGCATGACAATATCTGTATCCAAACCCGACATATCTTGATAGGACCAAGCGAACACATCGACATATTCTCGCAGCATACTGATAAGTTGTTCCTTTACCGGAGCTTGCAGACTGGCCCCAATCTTCACTTCTTTCACATCTTCCTCGGTACCAAGATTGATAGTCTGAACCTCCTCCTGTTGAGGAGAAATCACCTTTTCATCTTGTCTTAGTAACCTGGCTAGCTCTTCAGGTAAATCGTAGTCTTCTTCAACCCCTTCATCTGCTTGATTAATTGGATAGTCGAAGTCATACGCGGTCATAGCAGTGTTGTTGTCGGTGCAATCTGGAGGGCTATCTCTGCAAGGGTTGAGATTTGGTTCATTTTAGTGATTGATTTTATCTTATTTAGGAAAAGTGAATGAAGTTATTATTGAGAAAAACATTGCCATTTATTGTTTTGTGCGGAAAAAAAATGAAAAGATAGGGAGCGAAAAAAATCGTTTGCAAAAAGATGTCCATTGTTCATTAATATTCAATTTGCACAAAATACATATGGCCCTATTACAAAATGAGTCCAAAACATCTTGGACAAGATGCAGGACTTTGATGCATGCTTAAAACAGGAAATAGTAATTACTCTACAGCAGTAACCCTTATAATTTCCTGGGAAGACCAGTTGAGGACTTATTGGCCTGGGACTCTTGGACGGATCCAGCTTTCCAGGTTGTAGTCGCTCTCAGCCTCGTCTTCCAAAGTGTTGACAACATCAGGGGTCAGCATTCCCCCACTTATGAATTTGGGAGCTTCAACAGCCTCCTCTGGAACTTGTCGGGATGGTCTGTAACCCAAACCGAATTTGTCTTCTTTCATCTCCACATTTACCAGCTTGCCCCAGTCTTGGGCATTCCCTTCTTCCACAACCTTCCGAGCCTGTTCGTAGGAAGCAATTGAGGTGCCTATCCTTTCCTCTTAGGATGCAACAAACACCTCAGTTGTAGCTTCGTTGATATTCAAAGCTTCGAAACCCTGACTCATGGTTTCATGGATCTCACCATCCATATCTATGTATTTGTATGTAGCCAGGTGACTGACAAAGATGTCCTCTTCTCCACAAATGGTGATAATCTGGTCTTCCCACTCATATTTTAACTTCTGGTGAAGGGTCGATGTTACTGCGCCAGCGGCATGAATCCAGGGTCGACCCAATAAATTGTTGTAAGAAGGCTGTATGTCCATCACGTAGAAGGTAGTTTTGAAAACTTGTGGGCCAATTACCACAGGCAGCTCAATCTCTCAAAGAACCGATCTCTTAGAGCCATCGAAAGCTCTGACAACTAGGTTGCTCGGACGGAGTGCAAAACCATCATACTCCAATTTGACTAAAGCCTTCTTTGGTAGCACATTGAGTGATGATCCGGTATCAACAAGAACATGAGACAGTACAACACCTTTACATTCCAAAGTGATATGCAAAGCCTTGTTGTGATTACGCCCCTCCGTAGTCAAGTCAGCATTGGTGAAACCTAGTCATGACTAGTATTGACATTCACGACCACCGTTTCTAACTGATTGACTGTGATATCTTCAGGCACATAAGCTGCGTGCAAGACTTTAAGTAGTGCATTCTGGTCAGCCTCAGAACACATGAGCAGAGATAATATGGAAATCTTGAAGGGTGTTTGATGGAGCTGATCCACAACTTTGTAGTCACTTCTTTTGATAATCCTCATAAACTCGTCTACATCCTGATCAAAGGGTGTCTTCTGAGTTTCTTTTGCAGCTGGTTCTTCTGGCACCACACTTTTTCCTTTTTCCTTAGCAGCAGTTTCTGCTTCATCATTAACTCTGGGAAACTATGAAGCGAAGAGACGTCCGCTTCAAGTGAAGCCTCCGCCTCCCCCGACATTGTCAATATGTGGTGTAGAAGTTGAGGGTCAAGAGTGGCCTTTCTTCCTTGGTAGTAAAGATCTGAACCATAATGCCAAGGCACATCATTGTTGTTATCATAGGGAATTGGCCCAGGCACTGTGATGGTTACCGGACTAATTGCAGCAAAAGAAGGAGTTGTGATAGTCTGTGGATCATAGTAGATGGTGACAGGAGGTCTGATTGAAGATGGTGCAGGTGCAGGAAGTTGTTGATGTTGAGGAGGGTGCTGTTGAAAGTTGTTGCTGAGAGAATCCGGAACATGGATGGTTGCTGGATCATAATAGATGGTAACCGTTGAGATGTCGTCACTGGTGTTTGTTGTTATTGTAGTAGATTTTGTTGAAATGACTTTTGCTGGCGTTGTAGAAGATTCTGTTGAGATAATGTTTGTTGGTGTTGTAGGAGAGATTTTTGTTGTCTTTGTAGAAGATGGAACTATTGATGTGATTTGCAGAATACCCTCTCTGATAAGACTGCTAATACCATTCTTCAGATTTGCACAACCATTGGCAGAAACTTTGTAAGCTTCACAATGGGCCTCACAACCCGGAAACACTTGGCACCTTAATAAATTTGCTTTTACTTCGGCCAGTGGTGTTTGAATACCTGCAATGTCCTCAATCAAAATTGCTGGTTAGTCCTCCTCAATAGCATTAATCCTCGGCCCACCGTGATTCGGTATTGGATTATTTGTGTCATTTGGTAGAGGTGCAAAATTCAAAGCTTTGGAGTCAATCAAATCTTGGATTTTCATGTGCAGGGCCCTGCACTTCTCTGTTGAATGGCCAGGTGCATTGGAGTGAAAAGCACATCTGGCATTGACATCATAATTCCTTGGAAGATTCAAAGGGTCCGGTGGAGCCAAAATTCTTAGTTCAGTCATGTTAAGCTTCAATAGCTGTGGGAGTAAGGCTGCATAGGGAATCATGATAGGATCGATTACCTTGTTAATTTGAGAAGGCCTTTGTTGGAAAGGATGTCGATGTTGGTTATTGTTATTGTAAGGTCTTTGTTGCTGTTGTAGGAACTGTTGTTGTTGAGGATATTGTTGTTGCTGAGGTGCTGGAGCAGGAATGGTGACAACAGCCACTGATCTTTGCAAGTACTGAGGTCTACCTCTACCAACATGCACTACATTAGTTTCTCCTGTCCTTTGATGTCTTGAGAAGAGTTTCTTTTCATTGTTGGAGCTAGCACCGTTGTCAGAAATATTACCCATATTCAGCAAACTTTCAATTCTCTCTCCCACTATGACCACGTCAACAAAGCTAGTGGAAGAGATAGCAGCAAGTCTATCAATGTAAGTTCCTTGCAGGGTGTTCATGAACATATCAACCATCTCTCTTTCTGACATAGGTGTCTAGACAGCAGCAGCGAGTTGTCTCCACCTTTGAGCGTATTCGTGGAAACTTTTCCTTGAAGATTGAGACATACCCATCAAGAGGGTCCTATTAGGCGCCATATCCAGATTGCACTGATATTGTCGTTTAAAGGCCTCAGCAAAATCCTTCCAGTTCCTGACAGTAGCCCTTGACAAGTGTGAATACCACTCTCTGGATGCCTCGGTTAAACTATCTTCAAAGTAAAACATCCATAGTTTCTCATCCATGGTATATGCTTTCAATCTCCCCAGAAAAGATTGCAAATGGGTACGAGGATAGGAGGTACCATTATAATTTTCAAAACACGGGGGTTTGAACTTGTAAGGAATCCTTACCCCTTCCACTAAGCCTATATCCATCACATCGAATCCCAAAGAGTTCTGGGATTCCAGGGATCTCAGCTTCTCAGATATCTCGTCCAGACGACGGTCATAAGCTTCATTTGCCCCAACACCCAACACTGTAAACTACTCATCCTGAGGGTCTTCTTGCAGAATACGATCTCCAGTGTGCCTTTGGCCATCCCCAAGGATATTAACTTCAGGATTGTTGTGAGGTCCAAACACCACCGGAGTCGTTCACGGCTGATCGCGTGCATTGTTACTTGTACCCCCAGTGCCTGCATGATTATCTTCTGGAGTTTGCCGCTCGACTAACTCCCTCAATCTTTCCTGGGTCTGTGTCAGTCCAGTCATCACAGCCATGAATTGATTCATCTGAGTCCTCACTTTTGTCCTTACATCAGTCATTTGAGTCCTCACATCTGTCAGTTCCTCCTGTAGCTGATCCATTTGTAGACTCAGAAGGTTGTGTCGAGTTGGATATTTGTGGATGCGATTGACGGGAAAGACCCTCCTGCGAGCAATATTTCCTGAAACAATCAACAAAGTGAGAAGGAAACAACAAAATCTCCTGCAAAACAAAGGATATGAGATTAGCATGCAATGCAATATGTCTATTTGGCTTCAGAGGGTATCCGATTTGGTTCTTGGTTTCGACCTTCCAGACCTCTTGAGAAGATGAAGATGTTTGAGGCAAACAGAGTCCATGATAAAATCCAATTCATAATCATACAAGTGGCAATGCCAAAATACAAATAGTTCATGAATTACAACCAAACAAACTCCCATGGTGAATCAAAATACAATCATTTTTAGGAATACAACAAACAAAATCACCATGGTGAGATAAAGTACAATCAAATAGATACAAGTAAAGAAAATCAGATATCCAATCCAAAAGCATCCTCCCTGACTTCCTTCAAGAGAGCATCAGTTACCGGTCCAGCTGGCTGCTCTGTAATGGTTCTATTGAGAAGGTTTCTGGTTGCAATGGAATTTTTCATCTTCTGATACCTGTCTTGTTCTTTGGATCTCTTTAACCCCGCCCACAGTTTCAACTCTGAGATCTCCTTCTGAGCTGCTATCAATGCCTCTTGGCTTTTCTTCTCATTAGCTTCCAGCTGCTCTACCTTGGCTTGCATCTTCTGGTCTTCTTTCAGATGAGCCTCGGTTATTCTGACCCATCTATCCTGACTTTCCTCCAGATAATGCTCAGCTCTTGTCCTTTGAATCTTTACTTCCTTGCATGAATTCTTTAACACAAGTTCCCCTGCTCGGGCTTTCCTGATGAAGTCTTCAGTCTTCTCAATCTTGGTTATATGCTCGATGTGCAGCTTCTCTAACCTCTCAATGTCTAAACGACCATCGTTCCTTTCCCAAAGGGTCTTCTTCAAAGCTTCAGCCAATTGGGTATTTCTTTCTTTCATCTTCTCAAATTCTTCCAGGCTGACTGTGGCTACGGGCTCAACTGCTGATGGCCCTTGTACATCTTCCAGGGTGAATGGCATACGAGTAATCTGTCCTCTAATGCGTGACCATTCAGTGTACTGAGCAGAAGCTATGTTATTACACTTTCCAAGGATGGTGGTTCCTTTAGTCTTTATGTTGTCCCAAGCCCAGACTTCTTGTCGGACAATGGCATGATTATTCTGAAAATCACAGTAGAGAGACTCTGCCAAGTCCTGCTCCCTAGTTGGATGTATCAAAGCATATCCCAACTGTCTCTTGAAAAGTAAAGGATTGTAGTTGATACAACCCTTTACTCCAATAAGTGGCACATTTGGGTATTTCCCACAGCTTGTTATTATGTCTCGGCCCTTGGTGTTCTGAGTACACCATATGATATCTTCTGAAGTAAGGGCAATCATCATCTTAGCCCAATTCCTTAACTGATGTGGATTCAGGAAAGCTTCTGTCTTTGGCATATGCTTCATCAACCAACTGTAGAAAAGAGGTGCACAACATCTCACCAGTCTTCCTCTCTGTTTCTCATTCCTCTGATGAACTGAGTAATAAAAGTCTCCTAACAAGGTGGGAACCAGGTCCTTTAGCATGAAGATGTGGATGGCATTTTTGCTTACAAACTTAGGCTCGTCTACAAACAAAATGATACCATAAATGTTGAGACCCAGGAGAGCACACACAGTTTCCCAATTCCCTACTGCAACATGCTTTGTAGTCTGAGTCACCAAGAAATCCAGATGGAGGCCTGGGATTCCATCCTTGGAAGTCATGTGCTCATCAATGGTGGTTGTTTCCAGATGTAATTCCTTGGCTATGTCTTCATTCCTTTGAGGGGTCATTTCAGGGTTGAAAGGGATTCCTCTTCTGATAGGGACACCCAATAACATAGATTATTCCTCCAGTAAATGACCAAATCCATGATCATGTCCAGGATCCCACCATAATGCTCTCTGAATAAGGGAACATGATCAGGGGTGATAAGGGCCTGTATCTGTCTGATGCCTGCTAGAGGATACTCAAAGAAGTGGTAGGTGATGTTGCTTTTCCTGGTTGAATCCATGTCGAAGATGTGTGCTGAAGGAGACAACTGAAGAGGACAACTGAAGAAGATAGTTGGAGAAGATAGCTGAAGGAGTGTTGAAGTAGATAAGCTGAGCAGAAGAACGGTCAAAACCAAACCAAATGAAGATGGATACCCTATAAAACAAATAAACAAATGTTAAATGATGCAATATGATGTATGCATATGATATTCAAGGGTTTGTGATCAAGTGATGGATTATCAGTTGCTCCTGGTAGTGTCCATGAGTGTTCAGAGTTTCAGATGAAGTCTGAGAACCAATAACCAGGTGGGGGACTCAAATAAAGAGTCAATGATCCAGGGTTTCAAAGAACTCGTCCAAAATAGTATAATCTTAAAACAAATTCCAATAGCAAGGTATGTTGAGGTCAAGGGTTCCTGCAAACCTGTAAACAACCCAACCCACTCACAAGTATTATTCTAAAACAAAGATCCTCAGATTTGGATTTGTTATGAGAAGTGTAAACACTTCTAACCCGGAGGTGCAATGTTAACCCTAATCATAAAGGATCCTCCTATAATTCACCTCAGATGCTGAAGGTCATCCAGACTTAGCAGGCTTCCTAGATAGCCCTAGCACTACAGGAAATCCGTAGCATAGACTTCTCAAAAGGAAACCCATGTCTGAATTGAGTTTTCATATTCCCGCACCAGACCGAAATGGAATGGGAAAGAATATAAAACCACTCTAATCCTATGTGTCACTCAGGCCTTTGTGTTGAGCCTTTCTCACTGGAATACCCTACCCACCAAGGTAACAACAATCCAGCACAATGATATGGTAAAGAATGAAATGTGAAAAGCAGTAAATGAAAGAGATAAAGTAAATACAATAAATAAAGATGTATAGGAAGCAATAAATAAAGAAAAAACATAAACACAAATATCACATAACACCCCCAATAAACACAAACAAACAAGTGTTAGGAGAAACCCACAAGAGAACCAGAAGCCCTGGTATGCATCTCCCCAACAGAGTCGCCAAGCTGTCGCTCCCCAGATTTTCATCCCGGTGCAAACACGAACCGCCGGTGATGTTGGAGGTTGAGGTTGAATAGAGTCGCCAGCTAGGAATTTTTATCCCGAAGGAAAGGTAATGTTGCATAAACCTAGAAAGATATGGATAAGACGGTTGCGAACAAAAGAGACTGAGTAAGGGGGTAGGTTTACGACCTAGGAAGGTATTAGCACCCAGATCGTCCGTCGTACTCGACGGGATCCACGCATACCTAATTGTGTTTGAAAGGGGATAATGTATGTGCTAAAATGTGTATAAAAGGCTAGGGAGGAATGGATGTACAAAGTGTCAGAGCAAGAAGAAAGTGAGTGCTCAAAACCGAGGCTAAGAAAATAAAACTAGAAAGAGGAGAGGGGGAGACCTGGGAACTTTTGTTCGATAACCGTTAATGTATGCCTACGTATCCTCTCGTGCAATGAGGAAGTCAGAACACCGTAGTTCGACTCAAAGAGACTGGGATGATTTTGTGTGAACTACTTTCTTGTCTATGCTCAAGTGTATGACTCGTCTGGCTCGAGTGCTAATTGTCTTGCATTAAACGGAAGAAGTGAGTTCTCGATTTCAGAGTGAGTATGATGAGAAAAGAATCTCGGAGGAGACGTTTATTGTTTGTTTTTGTGTTTTCAGTTTTTTATTGTTTTTGGTGCTTTGCATAAGATAATGAGCTTAAGCCTTAATAAAAGATTTGTAAACTCATTATATCATCCCTGATTAGGGATAATGAGTCTACTTAAGTATGAGATAAAAATCCCAACTTAATTACCCTAATTATGCAGGATTAAGATCATTAACCTACTTGTGATTATTAAGTGTTTTTGGATTTTTGTTTTGTGTTAAGTAATGGGTTTAATCTCTAATCAGGGATTAGTGAACTCATTACACCATCCTAAGAGAAGGATAATAGATGAGAACACTTAAGATGAGGAAGATACCTAAACTTAATCCATGGTTAGGGACTAAATTCATTATATAACAAGCAGAGATGTAACCCTAATATAAGGCCCAAGTTACAAGCTTAAGTCTTAATGATTATTAGGTGTTTTGATTAGGAGGTCTAAACAACTTAAAGGTTTAACATAATTATTAAAGTTATACACTCCATCCTAAGATAAGGATACAGGCATAACCCTAATTCAGAGTCTTAAAACTTTAACTGTTTAGTCTTGATTATGAGATGAGATGAAAAGACTCAAGGAGACTCAAAGGTAAAAAACTAGGGGAGACTATGTACAACCCTAAAGTTATCATGCTTGGATATTCCTATGGTTTGTGATGCTTAAGAAAGATCTTCAGAAAGTATTCAGATGACCACCAAGGAGGAATAAGCAGATGAAAAGATAAGAGGAAAAAGAATAGGTTACTTACTTCCTGAAGAAGTTAAGTAACCTAAGAGAAAGAAAAGTAGCAAGAGAGAGCACAAGTGAGTCAAACTCACTTCAAATACAAGTAAAAATTCAAATGAAGGGATAAGAAAAATTTGGATGTGGAGGCAAATCCACATCCTGTTCAACTTACCATAAGCCCCTGCAATGGTTAGTATGAATGCATAAGGTGAAACAAGATGCAATGATGCAAAGATGAAGATGCAATGATGCCAACCAGAAGTGCATACATGATGCAAATGTGTCATGGAGAGATGCAAATTCATATACAATGCATATGTATGATCATACCAGTGATGGATGCAGAAACAAGCATGTTAGAAGCTTAAGAACACATGAACATACATAAGATGTAATGGATGTAAAACATGTCAAATGAATGCAACAATGATCAACCAACATTCACACATATCCTAAGGTGTCTAATATGACATACAAATGCATGAGATGTCATGGAAATTTCATATGATGATGGTATGCAAAGATGAATGCAAATGAACATGACAAATTAGGGTTTTAAGAAAGTATGAGATGCATATGACCAAAACAGAAGCAAAACACATGATAAAAAATTGAAATTGCAACCAAGATAACCCTAAACCCACATAAGATCACACCCCAAAGATGGAAGTCAGAAGTTATACCAAATTCAAGTTATGGTTTTTCTAAGTTAGGCTAAGGTTTTGGATACCTCTTCATGAAAAATATCAAAAAAATGGAAAATGCAATGCAAAAATATGAGGTAAATACCCTAGATACTACATGCCAATTATGAAAGAATGCAAAAAAGAACCATTCAAAAACTCATCTTGGTTTATCAGAAATGAATTTTTGAAGTTAGGGTTAGAAAAATAAGAAATTTAGAAACCCTAATTCATGGTTAATTGTCAAAATGTGATCAAACCCTAAAAGAAATTTGTAAGATGAGTTTGTAAATTGTTCTAAACATGTGATAATGCTTCATGAATTTTTTTGTGATTTTTAAAGACCTAAAAGTATTTTTAATTAATTAAAATGAATTAATTAATTAAATAATACAATTAAATGATTTAAAAATATTTTTTTAATGCAAAAATTAAAAATAAAAATGTTTTTGAATTTTTAAAATTGTTTAAAGTGAGAATGCAAAAAATTAGAATTCTATAAAATGTTTTACTATTTTTAATAAATAAAATAAATGAAATGAAATAAAATAAAAATAAAATGCAAGGTAATCAGAAGGAATGGTTTAGATTGCGTGAGGGAGAGATCAGTGGCCAGGATTGAAAGTCTGCTTGACCAAGGGTATGGAGATCCTAAGGCCTAAATTCAAACTGGGCTTGCGCGTGTGATCCAAGGGCCATGATTTAATCTGACTACTTAATTATAAATTAACTTAATTAATTAGAATTAGGGTTTAATGATCTAATCTGGACCATCCATGCGTTAACCTAATCAACATCCAAGGGCTGAGATTCAAATTAGGGACCTAAACCCTAATGACTTTCAGGTGACCGGAGATGAGCTCCGGTCATCTTCTCCAGCAAGCTCCAACCCTAACTTCTTCTACAGGGCACTAAACACCAAACTAACTGCCCAGAAATAATCCCCAAACATCATACAATCAAAATCAATCCTCAAACAAGATTTATAACACGTGTATATGATGAATCGAAGAAAAAACACTTTCACGGGCAAAGTTTCAGGGATACAATACATACTTATTTCTACACCATTTTCAATTCTAAACACATCAACATGATCTACAAAGCATATACAATCATCCTATAACAAGAAATCAAGGTTCTGGAAAATTTGTTCTTGAAGGTTACCTGGACTGGAGCTTTTCAAATATGAGCTTTCAAAGCCTTTCCTTGGTGCAAAGTGACTCCTTTGGTCCTCCTGAAGCTAATGGAGTGTTTGGATGAAGCTTATAGTGGCTGGTTAGAGGGTTCCAATTCTGATATGGCAGGAAATGAAGTCTTGGTATGTTGTGTTTCAGGTCATGGTGATGGGTGGGAAATGATCCTTAGGTAATGTGTGATTGAATGGTGAAGAGATTTTTGAAGTTTGATGGCTGAGTAGTGAGAATCGAAGAAGGGAAATTTTTGACAAATTTTATGCAATCTTAGTGTTGGCTTGTTCTGAGCTCTTGTGTCTTGTGTGTTGTGATCCTTAGGCTATGCATAAAAGATTAGAATAAGTCAGAAGAGTGGTTGGGCACGGTGGGAATGGTATGGCTCCATTGGCCAAAAAGTCAAAAATTGTGTACTTGAAGCATGGGACATGGCAGAAGTAATTTAAGGTCTTGGGCTGCCTCAACTGAGTTCAAGGAGAGCCTTTGGATCGAAAATGGTGAGTTGTATGGCTTGATTCATGAGTTTGTATGGTTTTTGCATTTTGACAACTTTGACATTTCTTGAGAAGCAAGTCATGAAATCTTGTGGTTCAAAGCATAATTATGGTCAAGGCATTTTGCATTATGTTTTTATGATGTGTAATAATGCATTAGAGGTCATGCGAAGGCTTGGAAATCAAAAATGCACATTTCCCTCTTTGGCATGAACTTGAAAATTACAAGATTTTTCCCAACTTTGACTTGCCATATCTTAAGTTCTAGGATGAATCAAGAGGATTTCATGTACTTTTTGAAAATGGGAAGATCAAATCTACAACTTTCATGTTTGAAGAAAATTCATTTGAAGCCTTTTTGATCAAGAAAGAGGTTGTTGAAGATCTTTCCCAAAATGGAAAGTTTTCATTACAAGTCATGCCCAAAAATAGAAACTTTTGCAATGGCTCAAAATTCTTCAATATTGTGAACTTCTAAGAATTCCTAAGATCAAATAAATATCATAGAACCTCAAATTGATGAAGATGACCCTTTGGAACCCTTGTTGGTGGCCTTAGATTCCCTGATTCTGACTTTTCTTGCACAACAAGTTACCATTTGATCAGATGACTTCCACAAGGAATTTTTGCTTCAAATTTGATACACATACTCCTTATAACATATTTAGACCAATAGAATCAAGAATGGCCAAAAAATTTGAGTGTAAGGGCCTCAATCCTAAAACCCTAAATTTTGGTCATCTGTGTAGGAGCCCTGAGCCTGCCTGGGTGACTCTGCAATCTCTTGTGATCTTTTGACTTTCAAGAACCCTTGGAGGAATAATATGATCATAGAACACTCATGGACCCTCTTGGAATGCTTCATGGCCTCTGAGATAGCTCAAACCACTTCTAAGATTCATCTGATCACAAACCCTAGCTATGCAACTATGCAATGAGATAACTATGTAGTGTGAGATGTGGTGATATGCTATGCAGTATGAAGGATCATAAGTCATGGTGTGAGAAAAAGAGAGGGAAAATATGGGGTGTTTACAATAAGGCATATGATCAATCATTTGGAGATTCATGGTTCTACAAGTCAAGTCAAAAGGATAAGTGACAGTGCAAGAGACTTACAAGGTTTCTTCATATCCTATACAAGTTCAAAGTCATCCACAAAAAGCAAGGGTGAGAGATCATCAGAAGATCAAAGAAACAACATTCTCCTAGACAGTTAAACCATAATTAGGGTTTTGCCTAAGAGCAAGGATTTCTCATATCTTTGACCAATTCTTGTGGTCAAAGGCTTTTATATAATATATCAGGCCTATGTATGAAATTTGGTGAGAAAATTTATTGAGAAAGTCAGCTAATTCTTCAGTTGCTTGTAAATGAAGAAATTGGTCAACTATGCATTTGGAAAGTAAACTATGAGGTTTCAAGGTCTCCAATCATGTTTTTAAAATCAAGGGACCTTCTTAAGTTCAAAGAAGAGCTTTGGTGACCTCAAAAATCAAGAATCAAGAGGTTATGAAGAAGTTTCAATTTTTGGCAAGTGACTTGTAATGAAAGTAACTATTTTTGGCAAGTTTTTCCCTAATTTTCAAAGGATTATTTCATGACCAAGATGGCTCCAAATGAAATTTCCTTGAACATGAAAGTTGTAGGGAATGTTCTCCCATTTCCAAAAAGTACAAGAACTTGTTCATAGCATGTGTGGAACTCAATATATGGCCATTGGAAGTTTGTTTACTTTTAGTGTTTTTCCATTTATGCAAGTTTCTACCAATTTGCAAATTGTCTTGTAAATCATTTCCCAGTTATTTTATGGACCATGTGTGATCATAAACACACAAGGAAATGCATGAGAGGTAATTTCATCCAAGGAAACCAAGAAACTCATGGGATATGTGTGAGATATTTCATATTTTACAAATGTGCAAAAGCATGAGGAAAGCGTGATTCAAGTACATCCAAGAGTCAGGATTACTCCAAAGTTGAAGAGTGAATAACATGGAATCTGATTGTGCATATGGGGGGAATTTGCACACACCAAGCCATGACATCACACTTCTCATGCCAAATTGCAAATTCACCCTAATCACACTTCTCATGCCTATTTTGCTTCAAAAATCCTAAGAGGGTGTGAACATTAATGATATATAAGAGAAATGTGCACTGAAATCATGACAACTCTCCCTCATTCTCATACTCTCAAATTTCTTGCACATTTGCAATTTGTTTCGAGTCTCTCTCCTCTCTCACTCATTGCCTAAACTCTTCACATAATCCTCATCCTTGAAGCATAAGGATCCCAATTTCACCATCAATTCAAGCTGAATCTAAGGATTTCACGTAGTGCAAGATTGGTGTAGTTGCTTTAGAATTCCAAGATCCAAAGGATTTCAAGCTCTCTCTTGCATTTATTTTGCAAGGAGAGGTTAAAAGGCATTGATCTGCATCATTTGGAGCTCTATCTTGGTGATTCTGAAGTGATTCAACCTCAGGTATGTCACGAAATCCATAGATCTGTAACTTGTTTTTGTTGTGTGCATTATGATCTGTGAGTGATGCTTGTCACACTGAGCTTTTTAGATTTGAATTTGGCTGAATATTGAGTGAGATATGATGATCTGAAAGTTTGACGTCAAAGTTTGTTTGGTTCGATTTGTTTGATTCATGGTCTATTTATGTATTTGAGTGCTTGATTGTCGTTTATCATGGTGAGATGATCAGATCTGGAGGTTTATAGGCCTTGAGATGTTGTGATTTGTGTGTTTGAATTTTTCCGGTGATGGAGCTAGGGCTTCGTTCACCGGAATCTGGATTTTTGTATGAAGCTTCATGTGCAGGTGAATGGGGAAGAAGATGAGGTCATGGCCGTGAGATGCATTGTGATCCAACGTTTTCAGATGTGCCAACACATTAATGAAACATATGCTGGTCACATGGAGCCAGGTCAAAGCAACTTTAAAATGCGTTCGTTGGATGCTTGGAGGGAGATCAAGTTTGAATGCTGAGCATTGATCCTGCTTACTTTGACTATTGACTTTTGCGACACGCGCGCAACCATCAGTTTTATCCTACTTTACTCAGCTTTTAATGTGAACCATTGGATCCGCATATTTGTTTGACTGTGTTTATTTTTATTTCTTTTAATTTCTTTTATTTTGTTTGTTTGTTTTAATTCTTAAATAAATAGTTAAGATCATCTAAAAATCACTAAAAAAATCATGTTAAACTCTTTTAGTTTTCTCTAATTTTGTATGATTTTATTTTCCATTTATTTTAATTTTTCATGTCTAAATTAATTGTTGACTTCATTTTCTTTATTTTAATTCCTTTAATGTATATCCTGGTTTTTTGGATTTTTATCTTGAGCATGGTAATAGATATGAACCTGGTTCTTTTTGCTTCTGATTCTTAATAGGTTGAAGATCATGTGACATTTATTTCATGGATTTTAGATGTTGTTTGCTTGCCTTTCTCCTAGTTTCTTAGTGATGAAATTTCAAAACCCTAGTTGACATTTATGCATTTCTTTGACTAACTTTGATTATGATTTTGATCTTTTCCTTTTGGTATGATGATACCACATGTTTAAGGAGTCCTTGTGTTCATTTGTAGAATTTTTATGGGCCTTTCTTCTATTTTATTTGAATTTTGTGTTTGTTATGCCAGATTTGTGATGTTTTGTGAGCTTATGCTTCCTCATTAGGTTAGGAGTGCACTTTTGCCAACTCCTATTGGTTGATTTGAGGTCTTATAGCATGATATTGCATTCCTGGTCCTTGTATGATGATTGTACTTTGTCTTGTTATGAGTTACGTGTTCTTGGTCTTACACTTATATGTATGCTCACATCACTTCTTATGTCCTTATGCTTCTTATGATTGATTTTAATAGAACTTGTATGCTTTATTGAGTTCTTCCACTTGTTGCTTAGACACTTATTTTCCATGTTAGGGTTCTCGTCTTGAAGTTTTTGGTTCATTTTTAGCTTGTATGCTCTCTTTTCATCTCATATATGCTTTGCTTCTTCATGGTAACTTGTAATGCATGGTGGTGGTTTGATTGCTATAATCCTTTCATGGTGTTGTTTATTTGATATTAGCATGTGAATGAAAGGTTATACTTCTGTTTGTGATGCTCTAATATGGTCTCTTGTGTGTTTTGAATCTCATTTGATCCTATTTGTTTTCATCTTATCACTTGTACATGTTCTAACCTTTTCTTGTAGGTGCACATGGTAAGTGAAGTGTGGATGTGATCTACATTTCAAAATTTCATCTCATTTATTTATTTGCTTTCATACTTGTATTTGTGATGTACCTTATGCCATCCTTTGTGCATCTTCATTACTTTTCCCTCTTAGGAACAACTTAACTTCTTTATAGAAGTAAGTTGTTTTCTAACTTCTTATTTCTCCTTCTTCTTTCTTTCCTTCTTCTTCTTTAGGATAGTTGAAGCCTCACTAACCTAGGATCAACTCTTTGCATGATAACTTCTAGGATGGTTAGATTCCCTTAGTTGTTTACCTTTTGCTCTTTTGGTTCTTCTCTTCTCATCTTCATACAAAAACCTAAAAAGCACTTTAATAAAGTTTGAAGTGGTCTCTTGTGTTATGGCCTTATTCCATGGATACTCTTCTTCACCCCATCTTGGTGGTGGCATAAGTTTATCTATGATGCACAAGTTCAACCATGAGACTTCTTTCACCAAGAAAAGCATAAAAAATATTTCTTCATTTCATCCATAAAGCGCTTAATAATTTCAACAAGTTAGTGAATTTAAACCCTAATCTTAGGAAACAAGTTTGAGGGTCTTCTTCATTCTTGGTGGACTTGTTGCCCATTCTATTTAGGGATGTGGTAATAAGGACATATTCCTCAGAAAAGGATTTGCCTTCACTTCCTTGTGCCACACTCATAAAAAACTTCTAAAAAACACAAACAAACAATAAATGTCTCTCCTTCGGGACTTCTTTTCTCATCACCCTCACTCTTTACGTACGAACTTGCTCCTACTTGTCACTTTGTAAGACGGTTACGCACTCGTCATCCGAGCCTGCAACACCTGAGCATTGACATATGCAGTTCAAGCCTTAACACACAAGAAATCTTTCCACCCTTAGTTAGGGGAACTACGGTGACTCTGATCCTTATGTCCAGATGAGGTACGTAGGCAGCGGGGTAGGGCCCGTTCGAGCACTCTTTTATTTTCCCTACATTTCCCCCCTTTCTTTTCTTTTCATTTCCAGTTCCAGTCTTTCTTTTGCAGCAGCTTTAATTCCTTCACCCTTTGAAATAGTTTCTTTGCAAGCGTGGATCCCGTCTGGGACGACGGACGATCTGGGGGTGCTAATACCTTCCCAGGTTGTAACCGACTCCCGAACCCAGTTTTCTTTGGTTCGCAGGACCTTTGTCCTTCCTTTCTTTTCTTTGGTTTGTGCAGCATTACCATTCTCGTTCCTTCGGGATAAAAATGACTGGTTGGCGACTCTACCCTTTTCCGTGCCACTTTCGCGTTTGTACCAGGATGGAAATCCAGGGAGCGACAATTGGCACTGATCATAAGAAGAATGTAGCCAATAATTTTCATGAGCCTATTCCGGATGCAATCAACAACCTGGTTAAGCTAATGAATCAGGGTACTCTAGAGAGCTTTCAGGAGAGTTATGGGCTGATTTTGGATTTCACTTATACTATCACCAAGGATCAGCATGTTGCACTCCATAAACTGTTACAATTCTATGATTCGGCCCTGATGTGTTTCACATTTGTTGATTTCCTCTCGAAGAATTCTCTCACCTGTTGAAGATTCCCATAAAAGCAGAAGTTTCCTTCTATGGTTCCAAGAGCAACCTCGATGTCGCCATTGTTGCATCATCCCTTTATTTGGGAAAGTCTATTGTAGAGAAGAATATATCAAATAAAGGTAGGTGTCTTGGTTATCAATTGAGTTTCCTGATAGGTGAAGCGAAGAAAGTTGTCAAAGATAAGGAATGGGATACTTTCAAGGCACTTGTAGCGCTTTGTGTGTACGGAATCATGTTATTCCCAAACGTCACTAATTTTGTTGATATGAATGCGGTGTGCATATTCACATTGAAAAATCCAGTGCCTACACTATTGGGATATGTATACTTTGTTATTCATTACAAAAATGAGAAGAGAAGAGGGGGCCTCGTCTCGTGTTGTGAACCTTTGTTTTATAAGAGGTTTGGTGGTCACCTTCCTCAGAAGGGTGCTTTTGTTGACAATAGAGGCTCGATGATGTGGTCGAAAAGGTTAATGGGGTTAGTTGTTGCAGATATAACCCAGTGGCTTCATTATGACTTACTTCGCATCGGTGTCATCCACAGTTGTGGAAAGTTTCCTAATGTACCATTGGTAGGGCAGAGAGGCGGAATTAATTATAACCTATGTCTGGCAGTTAGAAAATTTGGATACGCCTTGAAAGATCCTTTAGTAGACAAGGACATTATGGCATATAAATGTCGGTTAGAGCTTCGAATTCCTGAAGGACTATGACTAGAAGGGGAAATCCAACACTTGGTAAAGGTGATTGTTGCACCTATCCTCCATACAAGGAATGGTTGATAAAGAGAGTCAAGGACTTCTATATGCCATTCTCAATGGATGCACCTGTACTTCCAGCACTAGTTGAACAACTAACCATGGTAAGTATGGAGGAATACATCAAGCTCAAGGAAGAAAGAAATGAGTTGTTTGAAAAGAAAGCAAAGTTGAGCGAGGGCCTTTGTAAGACCCTTTGTGCCAAGAACAAATCTAAATTTGAGGTTCAGAGGTTGACTGAACTATATGCCAATGCGAAGAAGAGAATTGCTGAAGACTCTTCCTACATTCATAGAGTCAAGCAAAATTTGAACCCATCGACCAGTGAATACCATCTAACCAAGAGGAATTTAACAAGGGTTATATTGATACTGGAGGATTTGAAGAAAAGACAGGTCGACATCCTTCAGAGAAGGGAAGAAATAAGTTGAGTCCAAACTAAAGAGTGGGAGGAAAAGTTGAAGAAGAAAGATGAAGAGATTTCCAAAGCCATCGCCGATGGATCGCTTCATAGTCGTAAACTGAACTAATATCGCAAACAATTGAATAAAGTTGAAGACGAGAATGCACAATTGAAGGTGCAGTTAGAAGCCCAAGCATGAGTGCAGAAGATAGGGATGGAAATTGATCAAGTAGACCAATAGGCAAGCTGAGGGCTGATTTGACTTGTTGTATCTTTTTTTTTGTATCATATTTTGGGGTTACCATTTGGATTGTTGATGGAACTTCCCTTTTGATGTATCTTTTGGCCGCAACCTATCTTTGTATTTCAAAAACTTTGGGCATCCGTTTGTATGATTGTGCACATGTTCGTGCTTTATTAATACAATGGGTTTTCGCTTCTCAGCATTGTCGTTTCATCTTTATTACTCTAGCAATGTCTCTCCAATTACACTCGCTTTACACACGCTCACCCGACATTATGACACTTCCTCACACACACATGGAATGATTGTTTCAATTTGGTTCAGCTATGATATCTTCAATAACACGTTCTTTGCACATACGCACTTGGTATCCCATCTTATGTTCTTACCAATGTTGCTCTTAACATGTGCACCTACACAACCATCTCAACAAAACTAGAATCAATGGATGGGTACCCTATAAATTGAATAAACATGACATTTTCATTCATTTCATGAATCTCATTTTTGCATTTAAGACATTTCATATGGATTTGTTTTAACTTATTTGACTATTTCAGGTAGAATTGCAGACTCACATATTCATAGATACGCCACCCGCTGAAATTAACATCATTTAATGGAGGCCATGCAAGCTGAATTGGTAGAGCTCAATCTACGTATGAATGAAATCATGAATGTGATGCAGAGGGTTTCTCTGGGGAAACAAGAGTTGAGGATAGTTGTTAAAAGGCTGGACACTCCGCACGTGGAGGTTCCAGAGGTGAATCTTGATGCACAAGGAGTTCTGATTAATGATGCTGGTGCTGTGAATCCTGAAGGAGCTAGAGGGGCTCCTACTCCTGTCCCCATCCTTGTTCCAGTTCATGTACTAGAGGACCATCAAGATGAACAATTATCGATGTTGAAAGAGAATATGGGCCTTTACAATGGTAATGGTAGCCATGACTTTCAGATGCTGGCTGAGAAAGTTCGAGCCCTAGAGTGCTAGAATACTATGGGAATTGATGTTGCTGACATGGGCCTGGTCCATGGAATTGTGATTCCTCCCAAATTTAAAACTCCCGGGTGTAACACCCCAAAATTTTCCCTCATATTTATCACCGTTTCCGAGTAGCTTATGCTTCGCTTCAGTGCCATCCTGTATATTTGTCCATGCATTGCATAATAAAAAACATAGAAAACATACATCATTGGTCGAGGCGCGGGGTACGTGATCAAGGGTTATTTGGCAATCATTGGGTCTCGGAAGGAAAATAATCTCAGGAAATATGACCAAGACCAGATATTCAAGGTTTCCACCAAAAAAGAGAAAAATTCAAGTTTTAGTTGAAGTAATCGGTTACCACATAGGTAGTAACCGGTTACCTGTTGAAATTTGGAGAAAAAACCCAGTTTGTGTACTGGTAACCGGTTACCACATAGGTAGTAACAGGTTACTTCGTACAGATTTTCAAAAAAAAATTAAAAAAATCAGTTGGTTACTTCCCTCCCTTTTCCATTTCCACTTTGACTTGGGCTTCCACCAAACTCTAGAACATTCCACACTATTCCAAGGGAATATTCCTAAAATATGCCAAGGAATATTCCAAGAATATGCCATGGAATATTCTAGGAATATTCCCGACCAACCGTTAGCTTAGGACCCAAACCTCGCGCCAAGCCTAGAGCTAACCCCCAAAGCTAACTCCTATATAAACTTTGCTCATCAAGCAAAAAAGAGATTAGCCACATTTCACAAGTTATACCATTTTCATAATTTCTCAATTCTCTCATTTATCTCCATTTTCCAAACCCACACCAAAGCTTCATCATCATCGAGATTCTTCAAGTTTTGCATTGAAACTTGAAGAATCGGAAGCTAGGCCTCCATCATCATTACCGATTCAGTAGATTATTGAAGGAGTTGCTACGGTTGCGGTGTTATTTCACCATTCGAAAGAGTTTCAGATCATTCTCACCAATCACATTTATTTTGCGCATTCGCGGATCGAAGCCTCGTATCTCCAGTTTTCTTTCTTTTCGCGGATTTTTCAACATCGCAATAATTGCCAAAGCAAGCCTCCGCTTTGTAGGTTGGTGAATCCGTAATCAATTCTCATTTTAGCTTATTTCTCTTCATCTCGCCTCGCACATTCTTAGATTTTTCTTTCTTTTGTGATGCTTTGATTAGTTTGATCATTAGGGGCTAGAATTTTTGTGTGATCGTAGCATTAATAGATGTTAGAATGTTGCATTTAGGTGTAATTTTTGTGCTAGGTTGATAGGCATTAGAATAAAGCTTATTGGAATAAGTTGCTACTGGATTTTACATGAAAATGCAGAATTTTTTTTATTCTGATTGCAGATTAACCGGTTACCACATAGGTAGTAATCGGTTACCTATGTTAAATTTGGCAGAAATCTAGTTTTTTTGAACTGGTAACTAGTTACCACATAAGTAGTAACCGGTTACCACTAAACCAAAATGGAAATTCTTGTATTTTCTTGCATTTTTTATATCCATTCCCCCTCCAATCATCATGGATCGTTAGGACATGATTTTAGGGAGTTTTTAGGAGCTTATTTAGTGTAGGTGTGTGTAGTTTCGATAACTTTCGACATGCTTTTAGTTAGGTTCCGATTTTTGGCATAAATGTTGCATAGATGTTCATAGCTTGTTGTGAGTGTCGTTTGCATGACTTAGCATAATCAATAACATGATAATAAGTGTTCATGGTTCTGTTTTTCATTGCATTTGCGATCCGCTCATGTTTCGGTCAATTGTGCCCGAAATTAGAAAAATTGCATATTGATTAAAACTGCATAACTCATATAATTCGCATTCATTGATTGTGTGTTTGTATGTTGCATTCCATTGTCGATATCCATTTCAGGTTGTTGCGTTAATTTTCATGATCTTTTCATTCCGTTGTTTGCATTAAAATTCCATGTTTAACATTTGAAAAACAATTGAAAATCTGCCATGTTTTCATCGCTGCATTTGGAAATAAAAGTGGTAAAAGACATGCTGCATTATTCTGTTTTGATCTTTTCACACCCATTTTCATGTTGTTTGGTAGCTGTAATAGGTTGTTTGCATTGTTCATTGCATTTAGTGGTTGATTATGCAATAGAGGGCTATAGTAACTATTGACTTTAGGCTTTTCTTAGCTTTTTAGTGTCCTTAGATTTAGGATTGAATCTAATTTAGGCCATAGTTGTAATAGGACATGTTTGGTACTTGTTTACCTCTTTCATTTTATCACTTTAGCCTTATTCTATTAACCTTTGTTTTGTAGGGGGTTATGGTAAGCCATGTGTGTGGGAGGGTATCCCACATACACCTTCTTCCTTATCCTTTTAAAATTCAACTTGTGTTTGAGATAAGCATTGTGTGCTTCTTCGACATTTCACTTCATTCATTCCCTTTGAGTTTTAATCACATCTTCAATCTTTGAAGTGAGTTAGAACTTGCTTTCTTTTTCTTTCTAGGATTAGAAAACCACACTAACCATAAGATCTCAATTGAATAACAACTTAGGGTGATTCTTAGTTCCCCTAGTTTTTGTCCTTTCTCGATTTGAGTCCTTCTTTCTCATCTCAAAATAACTCAAAAATGTCTAATAAAGGTTGAGCTTTCTCGTGCTCCAGGAGACTTTGCCATGGGGTATTTGCATGCATTCCATTTCGGGATGAGGTGTATGATATCTATCATGATGAACAAGTCTTAGCATGAGGATGTCTCACAAATAAAAAAAATCAAAATCACTTCTTTTAAAAGAAGGTAAACAAACAACACACATCTTTCCTGTGAGAATTCTCTTCTCATCTCATTCACTCTGAACGCAAACTCGCTACGACTTGTCTCTTTGCAAGACAGTAACGCACTCGTCGAGGCGAGTCTGCAACACCTGAGCATAGGCATAAGCATTTCAATCATAAAAAAAAAAACAAAGTTTCCACCTTAGTTAGGCGAACTACGTCGACTCTGATTCTCATTTCCCATGAGATACGTAGGCAGTGGGGTAGGTCCCATTTGAGCATATCCTTTATTTTCCTTACATTTTTCCCGTATGTTTTCATTCTCTTTTTCCAGTTCCCTTTCTTATTCTAGTTCTAGTAGCAGTTTTTATTCAGTAGCAATTTTATTCCTTACCCTTTGAAACAGACTAACAAGCATGGATCCCGTCGGGTACGATAGACGATCTGGGGTGCTAATACCTTCCCAGTTCGTAACTGACTCTCGAACGCAGTTCTTTGGTTCGCAAGACCTTGTTCTTTCCTATTCCTTAGGTTTGTGCAACATTACCTTCCCCATTCATTTGGGATAAAAATGCCTGGCTGGCGACTCTACCTTTTCTATGCCACTATCGTGTTTGTATTAGGATGAAAATCCCGGGAGTGACAGCTAGCAACTCTGCTGGGGATTGAACCCAAAATCTCTGGTTTCTCCTTTGAGAGTCAATCCTAGCACTTGTCTATTTTTGTTTCTTTGGGTGTTTAGTTGTTTACTGTTGTGTGCTTTAGTTTAGCTTTACTATTTTATTTACAGCTTTACTTTACAACTTTATTTATCGCTTTCAGTATTTTATTTTTCATGCATCATATATTATACTGGATTGTGCTGGTTTTCTTTAGTGGGACTGGGTTACTGTGAGATGAGCTTCTAACCGGGGCTCGAGTGCATCTTAGACTTTAGCGTGGACACACATTGTACTTCCATGGCATCTGTAACACCCCAAAATTTGCCCTCTCATTTTCATAGCATTTAGCATATCATCTCGCATACTCTGCATTGCATCTTTGCATAGAAAAATTGAAGCATATCATATAACATGGCAGTGATCACTTCAAATGTAGTTGTTCAGTTATGATTCAATTTAGATCAAAGTTTGACCTAATCTTGGTCAAACTATCAAAAGATTGTTTCAATTGTAAGTTATGTGTGTCAGTGATTATTTCTCAGACAGTGTGTGTTCAAAGTTTAAGTTGTTGTGCTGAATTCATCAGATTATCAAGCTGTGATTCATAAGAAGTTTCAGACCAAATTGTCTTGATTGAGTATTCATATGTTCAGTTGTGTGCATCTGCATATTTATTTTCCCGTAGAACGACTCAAATAAATTGGAAGTGATTCAGAACTTTTGATCAAGGACTCGGAGGATGATTTATTCAGATGATCGATGTTTTAATCACGAATTGTTCAGCAATCAGTGGTTTTTGTGGAAGCAGTGCAAGTTTGGTTTTGGGTTGAAAAATCAAGGTTTCATTATTGAGTGTGTGGTGGTGATACTCGGGTCATTTATCCATTTCCTTATTCATGTTCTATCCATTCATCCACATTTTTTTCAATTATCCTTTTTCCACCATATTCATACATTCCAAAAATCGATCATTTCCAATTTTCCATTTTTTAATATCCAACTACCGATTATTCATTCCACTATTATTTCAATCTCCATCATTTTCTATTTTTTATTATTCATTTTTAATTCCTAATATCCATATATCCATTACTACACATATAAATGCCATAAAAATAAACATACCAATCAAGCCCCTTTATTTTCTTTGTTGTTAAGCCCATTTGATTTTCTTTTATAAAAAAAAATTGATAAAAAAATAAAGAAACAAATTCATCTTATTACACGCTGATTTCATAAGCTTTTCCTTCAGCTTCAATTTTTTTCACATGACTATCCCAACCAAGTACTTCTTTCAAGCTAGCCAATACTTTCACATCCATTTATAAAGAAGTCGTACCTAATGCATCACTTCTTCAGCTGATACGAAACAATGTAATTCTTCAGCTACTTCCAAGCTAGCCTTCAATCAAGGCGTTCACACTTGCAAGCTACCATGTTTTTTTTCCACATGAGAGGCGCATCACACACAAGCAACACGCCTTCATTCCAAAATCAAACAAAATGCAGGAGCAACCCACACAAAACGCATCTGAAACTTGACCAAAACGCGAGCAAAAATGATCACAAAATGCACAAGGGCTGAAGATAAAATGCAACACAGAATTGAACAAAATGAAAAAAAAAAGTCACACGCGGATAACATGATCCAAAAGGCATTCGGAATTAACTGAAAACACAGTGAATCACACATTGAGCTAACAGAAAAATTCAAATGAAAATAAATTCAGTAAGGGAAATGGAGAAGAGAAAAGGGGAATAACAAAATTTTGTTACATCACAAAAATGATTTTCATTTTCTTCCATCAGAGAAACAAACAATTTTCTTCACAAATAATAAACAAATGCCCCACACTCTTCATCATAAAAGATAGAAAAATCCGATTCAACACTCTTCATCACCATCACCAAAAATGAATCCTTCCCCTTTATCACAATTTCACAAAAACGACAAAACTGAATTTTTCATCATTCGTTTTCATCATCACAACCACAGGTGAAATTCTCTGTTCTCCTTCATCATCAACAAGAAACCGAGTTCACTATTCTTTAGCCACAAACCGAATCCGTGCTTCTTCATAGTCATAACCAAGTTCATCGATGAAAATCCATAACAAAAACTCAATGTTCATCATCAAAAAGAACCTGCATCTTCACCGATCGAGGCAATTTCATAACTCTTCATCAATCGATCTCCACTAGCTCCGACACGTAACCGACATAAGCCATGGAATTGTAGGTTGGTGGTTTTTTACCTTCTTGTTTGATTATGGAACTGATGTTGCACTTTTGTTGTTTTGAATTTTCGGTTCGAAAAACTTAGATTTGTTTTGTTTGCGCGATTGGTTTGAAAAATCATGTTCGGATTCGTTGTGAGGGGAGGATTTAAGCTAGTGTTTTTGTTCATGTTTTTCGTTTTGGCATGGTGCTCCGGCGAGAGGATGAACGGTGGCGGTAGGTCTTGAAGAAGAAGAGCACATCGCAGTGTTGAGGAGAGAGGCCGTGGGTTTTTCTGTGTTTGAGTTTTTTGTTTCGCTTTGTTGTGATTTTAAGAAGAAAAGTGTAATAATGAAGATATAAAGAATAAGTTATTAAGATATTGAGAATAATATGAGTTAGGATGATGATAAGGATCAGATTAATGGAGTTTTGGTGATTTCCTCCACATCGGCGATGACACTTGTCATCGTTCGATAGGACCTTCCGTCTAGATCTCCTGCACGCTACATATCATGTTTATCATGCGCCTTCGTTTCCTAAGCCTTATGATGTGAAGATCGTGGACGACCTTTGATCAAGCGGTACAGGTGTACTCAAGGATGTTGAACTAAGCTCTACCATGCACCCTCATCCTCTTGCGTGTTTGGGCCTCATAAGACTTTTCTATTTGCATATCCCCCTTAGGCCCACTTGTGTTTTCTTAACTATTCTTTTGCTAGTGTTACACCCCTCCCTCATTTTCCATTCATTTTTTTTTGTTTCACATACTTTTCATTTTAATCCATAAAAAATAGCAAAACATTTTATAAAATTCCCCAAAAAATTATTTTAACATCTTAACTCATTTTAGAATTTTTCCATGCTTTTATTTTCTGATTTCAATGAAGTTTTTATTTTTATTTCGAATTTTCTTTTGATTTCTTTTTCAATTAAGTTCCACATTAACACCCTAACTTGTACAATTTATTTCTTCCACCTCAAGTAACATTTTGACACCATTACTTTTGCATCTCTTTAAGGACTAATAAAATAACATAAAAATATTTTTGTCATATTTTTAAACTCATTTTATCCATAGTTTTGGAAGTCATGTTTGTACGAATTCGTTTTTTGTTCCTAAGAGACTTTGTGTGACCATTTGGTGGAGTTTAATTGTGAATTTTTTAGATCCATTTTGTTACATTGTTTGCTTCTGGTTGGTGACTTTAGGAACCTAATTTCACAATTTTCTCATTACCTTTGCTATTTGTTTGGTGCCTTGCTTCTTAAGTAACATTTGGTGCTTCTTTCTTCCCTTTTTCTAACATAGTTTGAGGAAGGCATTTATGCCATCCTATTAGGTTTGCTTAGTAGATGTTATAGGTCCCCTCTAGGGTTTAGGTTATGACTTTGTGATTGTGGTATGGTTTGTGACCTTCATCTTTTGTTTGTGTATTTTTTGAATCTTCTTATTTTCACCTCATGCTTATGTGGTTCACTAACCTTTGTTTTATAGGGGGTTTTGGTAAGTCATGCGTGTGGGAGGGCATCCCATATACAATTTCTTCCTTCATATTTTTCTAATTTCAAATTGTGTTTGCCTTAGCCTTATGCTTTTCTTGCTTAATTTCATTACTCCCTCTTAGAAACAACTTAACTTCTTTAGAGAAGTAAATTGTATTCTAACTTCTTCTTCTCCTCTTCTTTTTCTTTCTCCTCTTTCCCTCTTCTTCATTGGGATATAATTCTAACCACACTAACCTAGGTATCCCATGCATGATAACACTTAGGATTATTAGTCCCCCATTAGTCTTTTACCTTTGAGATCCTTTTGGTGCTCTCTCTTCCCATCTTCAAACTTAACTTCAAGACATTTAATAAAAGTCTTCTCATGTGCCAAGAGACTTTGCCATGGGGTACTTACACACATCCCATTTCGAGGTGAGGTGTAGGGTATATATCATGATGAATAGGTCTTAGCATGAGACTACTTCACAAAGAAAATCTAAAAAACACTTCTTAATAAAAAATCACAAAAAGACTTAATAAAGTCCAGTAGGTCAGTGTGTCTGAGCCTTCCTCTTAGGGACTAGATTTGGGGATTTCCCCATAGCTATGTGTGCTTCTTATCCATTCCATTTTGGGATGATTTAAGAAGTACACATCCCATTGAGTAAGACTTATGTAGACTCACCTATGCAAACTTCAAAGCAAAAACTCATAAAAAAACACTGAACAAAGAATAAACGTCTCTCCATCGGAACTTCTTCTCTCATCACCTTCACTCTCAACATAAGAACTTGATCCTACTTGTCTCTTTGAAATACGGTAACACACTCGTGCCAGACGAGCCTGCAACGCCCGAGCATTGACACAAGAAGTTCAAGCTTTTAAAACACAAGCCATTTTCCTCCCTAGTTAGGGGAACTACGTCGTCTCTAATCCTCATTTCCTGATAAGGTACGTAGGAAGTGGCATAGGGCCCATTCAAGCACTCTTTTATTTTCCCTACATTTTCCCCCTTTATTTTCTTTTCTTATCCATTTTCAGTCTTTCTTTTGCAACAACTTTCATTTCTTTACCCTTTTGAATAATTTTTTTGCAAGCGTGGATCCCGTCGGGTACGGCAGACGATTTGGGGTGCTATACCTTCCCAAGTCGTAACCGACTCCTGAACCCGACTTCTTTGGTTTACAGGACCTTTGTTCTTCCTTTCTTTTTCTTCGATTTGTGCAGCATTACCTTTCCTATTCATTCGGGATAAGAATTCCTGGTTGGCGACTCTACCCTTTTTCGCGCCACTTTCGCGTTTGTACCAGGATGGAAATCTAGGGAGCGACAGCTGGGGATTGAACCTAGAATCTCTGGTTTCTCCTTGAGAGTCTATCCTAGCGCTTGTTTGTGTATGTTTCATTGGGTGTTTGATTGTTTGTTGTTGTGTGTTTATTTTAGTGTTTTATTTACAACTTTATTTATTGTTTTCAGTATATATTTTCATGCATCATATGTATATACTAGACTGTCTGGCTGTGTTGCTTTTCTTTTGGTGGGTTGGGGATTGTTACTGTGAGATGAGTCAAGTACCAAGGCTCGAGTGCGCCCTAGGACTTAGCATGGACAAACATTGTACTCGCATGGTATTTCATCATGATGAGTGGCGGTGTGTTCCACACCCAGATTGTGATCGTCTTGGAAATATCTTGTGTGGGGATTTCCTCCACTTCGTGATAGGACCTTGATAGTTATGTGCATCTAGGGACCAATCATTGAGAACCTTTGTGGAAACAATCCTCTCCAGTGGTGACAGTGGTAGACCACATTCTGTGGCAAACCCATTCGCATCCGAGGGCCCATTAGGAATTCACATAAGATGGCTTGGTTCTCTTATAGGAACTCAGTCAAAGCTTGGTTTCTTGATTTCAACGCTCGAAGCTGGGAACTTATAAGGGATGCTTGTTTTTTCCGGACTCTAGCTGAGACCTCCCTGAGTAGTACATAATGCTTAACTAATTCCCTTATTTGGTCATGATCCATTTCTCAGAAATGGTGAATGTATTATTGCTATTCGGCTTTGAGAGTCTGTGATGTTTTACCCGGAGCATACTAGTGAGATTGGGGGTGTTTACAGGTTTTACAAGAACCCATGACCTCATCATACCCTTTGTTATCAGTGTGGTCTTATGTTCTGATCCGGTTACTATGGTTCTGGAATTCTTGATTATCTGGTTTTGAGTTCTTATCTGAGGGTTACCCTTCAGAGTTTTGGGTTTCAGATCACTTGGTTCCTGGCTCAATACTCATTATCCAGACAGATTCCGGCCACTGATCACATGCCAGTTGCATACATGACATCATGGCATTCCAGCATACATGTTCAGTTATTTTCGAGGATCCCATATTTGAATCCTACAATGGAAAATCTTGTGTATCAAAATGTGAATCGAAATAGATAGAGTCTTCGGAAATAACCGAACATGGCATTTACATACCTCCTTGCATTCTTGAAAGGTGTTCAGAGATAAATTCTTATCCTTGTTTGGTTTCTCTTCAGAATGGCTAGCGTGAATCAGAACTCTCAGGGTATGGACTTGGAACAACTCCGGGAGGAGGTCACTGAAATGAAGACCCAGATGGGGAAGTTCAGAGCAAAAGTGCAAACTTTATCTCAGGGTCAGATACTCTTGAAGGAAGAGTTCGACTTGATGAAGACCCAAATTAAGCTGCTTATAAGGATCATGAATGTTTTGTTAAAGAAAGAAAATGGCCAATTATCTACTTCTCCAACAGAAGGTCTTGTTTCTCACATCTATTTGGGATTTCCGCTGAATTAGGAGTTGTTAGGTGGACGTCCTCCATAGTTTGAGCCTTCTCATTAGCAATCACCACTTGGTAGTCAGGAAGAGCCTAAAACAGAGATCAATTTCTCCTTGCCGGATACAAATGAGTTAAATGATCCTACACTAATTGTTGTCAAAGAAAGGAGTGCTTTATTTCTTTATCGAGGATCTTCCTTAACTCCTACACCTTGGTCTCCTAGAGAAGGATTTCAGCAGGTTTCAGTTGCAGCTCCTCTAGTGGCAGCAATCTATTTTCGACAAAAGCAATAAAGGGTTATTGATCCTGTGCCCATGTCTTATGTTGAGTTGTGCCCACAATTGCTCAAAATGGGATTGATTGAGCATCGCGAGCTACTTCCTCCTTCTGGTGAGCTTCCCTAGGGTTGAAATCCCTATGCTTACTGTGTTTTTCACTTCGGAGCTCTCGGACAAGATATTAATGATTATAGGGCGTTCATGCATCAAGTTCAAGATTTGATAGATGAAGGAGTAATTAATTTCGGGCTGACTGGGTTGAAAGTGTTAAAATTTGGTGCATGTATGAATACTAAAGAGGTGGTCGATTTTCATTCTTCTGGAGTCATTACTCAGGCTGAGTCTTCAAAGAGGTTATAGCAGCAACCGTTATTTGTTCCTCGGTCAAATACGGGTAAGAAAGTGCAGTGGCCTGTTAGGCGCTCAAAGCAACATCAGCAACAAAATGCTCAGCTGCAACAAAGGTCTTATCCACAAAGAATTCGACAAGTTGAATGTGTTCTTGATCCAATTGCAATAACCTACACTGCCATATTGCAAAAATTGCCGAGGTTTAATCTGATGGAGTTGCGGACTTTGACATCAGCAGTAGGGAATCCGCTAAAGGGATATGATGTAGAGGCGCGTTGTGAGTTTCATTCAGGTGCTTCGGGGCATGCAACAAAAGGATGTAATGCACTACAAATGAAGGTTCAAGAACTGATCGACTCCAAGTTCATCATGCCAGATGGTCATCTTGGGAGGCAAATAAGTCTAGAATGGGATTGATGTTTGTAGGCCTTAGTTTTCTCTCATGTATTTGGTTACCCTCAGGCTTGTTGAGGGAACTCTTGTTGCTGTTCTTATTGGTATTTTGTTGTCATTTTGTTTCCGTACTTTGTATGACTTTGCTCTGGTGAGCTTTTCTTTATGTTGATGTTTGGATTTCTGATGTAGTGGTTTTCTTGATTCTCTTCAAAAGGAAATTTATGCACCGACACCTGGTCACAGGATGACTTTACACTGGATCTTGCTTGCATGGATTCTTTTGAAAGTGTTCTCTCTCAATAGTTGTGTTTCTGAGCATTTGCATAACATATCATCCTGCATGTCATAGCATATTATCTTTGTTTTTCAGGTACACGGGCAGTTTCCCATCTATATTCCATTTTAGGCAACATTGTTGGCAAAATAGAACTAGAATGATAGATCAAGTACAAGCTGAGCTCGTGGAGTTACGGGCTCGTATAGAGCAGTTCATAACCCTGATGACAGGGATGGCTCAGAATCAAGAACAACTAAGGTTAATGGTCGAGCGGTCGGATATTGAGATTCTAGAAGATGGCAATAAGAGAAATCATAATGGAGCTCCGGGCAAGGACAATGACCGTAATGTTGACTACATGAATGGTCAAGAAAGTCAGTTTACTTTGATTGATGAGGAGCTGGGTAACCAGAATGCATTTTTGAATAAGAAGCTCGAGGAAATTGCTGAGAAGATAAAGGCCGTTGAATCTCAGAACTCTCTAAGTTTTGATGTGACTGATATGGGCTTGGTGCCAGGGGTCAAAGTTCCTTACAAATTCAAGCCTCCGACTTTTGAAAAGTACAACAAAAACGCTTGTCCGAAAACTCACATCCAATCTTACTTTGGGAATATTTCTGCTCACACAGATGATGAAAAGTTATGGATGTTTTACTTCCAAGACAACATATCTGGGGCATCTTTGGATTGGTATATAAATCTGAACAAGACTGTTGTCAGAAGCTGGAAAGACATGGCTGAAGCTTTTGTGAAACAATACTAGTTTAACATGGAAATAGTGCCTAACCGCATCCAACTCCAGAGTCTTTCTCAAAAGAAGTCTGAAAGTTTCAAAGAGTATTCTCAAAGAGGGCGAGAAATGGCCGCCCGAGTACAACCTCCCCTACTTGAGAGGGAAATGGCTGACATATTCATGGGCACTTTGCAGGGTGTGTTTCTGGATCATTTAGCCGCTTGTCCATCAACTGGATTTGGTGATATTATAATTGTCGGTGAGCAAGTTGAGAGTTTTCTAAAGCTTGGAAAGATTCAAGATTACAGTGCGTCAGGTTCAGGCGCTAAGAAGCCCTTCACTAGTGGTAAAAAAAGAAGAAGAATGAAGGTGAAGTTGGGGCAACATTTCATCAACATGGAAAAGGTAGAGGATACCACTCACAAGCACGACAAAGGAATCCCCAACAGGGTCATTAGCAGCAAAGAAGATAATTAGTTTTTGACCCTTTACTGATGTCTTATATGGATATTCTTCAGCATCTGCTTTAGTTGAAATTGATGAGCTTGTCAAGCTGTCCCCACACCCTTTCCCATTGACAGAGGGTTGGGATGCCAACTCCCACTGTGATTTCCATTTTGGAGCACCATGACACCATATTGATGGGTGTAAAGCTTTTCACCGCAAGGTACAAGATTTGATTAATTCGAAAGCTGTCAATTTCGCTCCATATAGATGAAAGAGAGGGCATTTTCTTGATTTGAATTTTTCATCAGAGTCTATCAGAAAAAAGGACTAAAGCAATAAAGCCAGAAGTATTCCAATACTCTCAGTAAGGGAAATTAGTTGTTTCCTTCATTGCATTTCTTCCCTATTGAGGTGAACTACATCGCTTTGGTTCTTCATTGGTCTTAGGTCAATGGGGATACGTAGGCAGGAGATCATCGGGTCTTTGCAAGCAACTTCAGGTGTCAAATTCACCTCTCGGTGTTACTCTCTCCTTCAGACGTCTTGTGTCGGAGCTCAACATCAGATTTTTAAGGTCAGCATAATTGAGAATGAAGTATGGTTCTAGGCATGTGACCATTTGATTGAAGATTGCAAGTTCATGAAAAGTTGTTGCTCACTGAAAGTATCCAGGGCTCATTAGTCCAGACGAAGTCAAGTCTCCTTAATGTTGGCAATGTTCAGCTTCGTTACCTCATTTTCATTTGTAATTTTTATTTGTTTGTTTAAAAGTTTGTATGCATGCATGAAGCTTTTTTATTTTTGAATGTTAATTAATGAGGCACACATGTTTTTATTGAAGTAATTCATTCGTATTTTACTTATAATTTTGTGTATGTGCATTGCAATACCAACTGTCTTTCTTAAACTCTGTGATGGAAGATGACGAAACACAAACGCAAAAATCTCCAATTGTATGCTCTTGAATGAGACCCTGTTAACGATGTACATGTTTTATTTAAAATCCCAAACACCGGAGATATAAGGGAGATAGACCCTCATCAACCCCTTTGAGCCTTGAAATAGGAGTTTCTTTTCACACGAAAAAACCTTAATACTCAACCCATGGGCAGGGTAGGTGTCATTGACCAAGCGTTCATACTTTCATAAAGGAGTGTATCTGAGGATCCATTACCTATCATTGTACCAAATCAAGAGGTCTAAAGACCCGAAACCACAATGGTTATACCAAATCAAGAGGTCCAAGGACCGGAAACCACAATGGTTATCCTCATCAACTGAAAAGTGAGACAGTCATGACCCTTTCCAAGCAATCAAGACAAACAGTGTCACACAATTTGTTCAAAAGAAAAAAAGAAAAAAAAAGGAAATAAAAAAAAAGAAAAAAAAAGCCCGTTAAGTCGAAAATTGAAAACAAGTGACTTAGGAAAAAGTTAGGGCATCCCGCTGGACTTCAAAGGCAAAAGATTCAAAATAATCAGTCTAGGCAAAAGTTAGGGATAAACATAAAAAAGATAAAAAGTGAAATGTGAAGAGGATTACACAAGAAAGATCCTTAAGCAAAAACAAGTCAGGTGATACAGACACAAAGGACAAAAGGGGTGAATGTTACTCCAACAACCTCAGTGGTGCTTAAACCGTTAGTAGCAATGGTTCCTCGACCATCACAAAAACCCTTAGGAAAGGTGAGTGCTTGTGAAAGCTAGTTGAACATAGGAATGGAAGGACATCACTAAGAGAGGTGGGTACAAAATAAACTTTGAGCCTATATCCTTTGTTTCTATAACCGTGAAACAGGCCATGATACAACCCTCAAAAGTTCTAACTGAAACAAGGTTAACTCGAGAGTGTACAACCATGAGATAGCGTTCCTGGCTCCTACGAGTTATGCTAAAAGATCTTTATTGGTATTGCATATGCATGTTTTCCTTTCATAAAAAAAATCAATGTTGTATCTTAACCAGTGATTCGCTCATGAAGGTTTGCGACATATTTTCAATAAAAGCTTCAAGATTAACATGTGTGTTGCATTAGAATTTTCATTCTCAAATTAAAAAAATTTCTGCTTGCATACATTTGTTTGGCATCAAAGAAGTTCACGTGCGGAATTTCAGTCTCAAGTGGAGGAGTCTGAAACTTCTAAAAGACATTCAGGTCGAAGTGCACTTTTTCCCAAGAAGCTCTTTTGAATAGAGGTTCTTCTAACAAGTTGGATTAGATGCAGCCAAGCTGGGGTAATCACTCCTCACAATTTCAGCCGGTCTGGGGCAATTACTTCGAAATTTAAATATCTCAAAGAGCAATTAGTCTGGGTGTTCCTTCAAGAGCACAGTTAGTCAGAGGAAGTCATTTTAAGGCTCGTACTAGGGCAAGCCACCCTAAGTGCATGAGAAGTCACTCTCTACAAACGACTAATCAATATAGTCTTAGTTCAGGATACTGGGGCAGAATGTCTCACGATGATGTGTAATCTTACATGAATCTTTCTTAAACAAATTCCTCTGTAGACAATGCGGTCTTGGGCAATTATCTCAAGATCCGACGAATCTTTTCAAGAGTTTGAAGACGCTGGAGCATTTTGAATGTCCGATCTCCTGTAAAATCATCTTGAGACAGTTTTCTCTTAAATAAATCAGTCGAAGACTTAAAAGACGACATCATTCTTCAGCATGAAGCAGTGTGAAAATCTTGTTCCCAATCAGAATCTGGATAGAATCGTCCACTCTTAATTGTCTTTTAAAGCAAGGTGTTAAAGGGTGTGGTGTTTCCCCCAAGCAGAGAATATCCATATCTCTTCTCCCCAGCGAGAGACACCTTACAACTCTTATCCCCAGTAGAAAGGGTGATCCTCACATTATCCCCAGTAGAGTTCAAGATGGAACCTTCCCCAGCTGAGTCAGAGCAGAGTGGTATACACCATCAGAATTTCAAGATCAGTTGAACAGTTCTCATCCCCGAGCGGAGTTGTCACAATGGGTTAATCCTAGCAAGCAGTTGAAGGCTTCACTTCCCCCACAGAGTTAGAATTATTAGAATTCTCTCTTCAGTAAGAGTTTGATCAAGCATCTCCCCAGCCTTGTTGAAAGATCGCCACTTCCCCCACAGAGTTTCTTACTTGGAATTTATCCATTATTGAAATATTCCCCAGTGAGGTTGCCAATTTATTTTTGGCCAATATGACAAGTGATGTAGATAGTGTTCACATTCCTCAACCAGAGTCAAGTATTTTCAGAGTATCTTGATCTTGGTCCTCAGTAGAATGTTAGTCAGAGCATTCTCATTCCCAACGGAGTTACAAATGTTATTATCTCCCTGTAGAGTTGTTACTCTCCCTCAAATCAAGCAACCTTGGTTTTTATCGATTTTGTCCCGTGTCAATGGACCTATTTTGAATGGATCGCTTGATACCATTCTCATATCAAAATACCTGAGCTTGCTTGGGTTGTAAATCACTTGATATTGCAATGCTATTAAATTCCACCGTCACTGTGGCAAGCTGGTAGTCATCTGGCGTCGTACAAAAAGATGTGCTTGAGTTGTAAATCACTTGATGTTACTCCTCTTCGAGTCGTAAATCATATGATGTTGCATTCTCACCTTCCTGGTTATGGATCTCTTGATACCATTTCCTTGTTAGATCGCTTGACCTTGTTCGAGTTGTAAATCGCTTGATGTTACTCCTATTTTTTCGATTCGTAAATCCTATGATGTTACGTTCTCATATTCTCGGATATGAATTGCTCGATACCATTTCCATGTCAGATCGCTTAATCTTATTCGAGTTGTAAATTGCTTGATGTTACTCCCCTTTCTTCGAGTCGTAAATCCTATGATGTTATGTTCTCATACTCCGGGATATGGATCGCTCGATACCATTTCCTTGTTAGATCGCTTGATCTTGTTTGAGTTGTAAATCGCTTGATGTTACTCCTCTTTGTTTGAGTCGTAAATCCTATGATATTACATTCTCATATTCCCGGTTATGGATTGCTTGATACCATTTCCCATGTCAGATTGGTTGATCTTGCTCGAGTTGTAAATCGCTTGATGTTACTCCTCTTTATTTGAGTCGTAAATCCTATGATGTTACATTATCATATTCTTAGATATGGAACGCTCGATACCATTTCCATGTCAGATTGCTTGATCTTGTTCGAGTTGTAAATCGCTTGATGTTACTCCTCTTTCTTCGAGTCGTAAATCTTATGATGTTACGTTCTCATATTCCCGGATATGGATCGCTCGATATCATTTCCTTGTTAGATCACTTTATCTTGTTTGAGTTATAAATCGCTTGATGTTACTCCTCTTTGTTTGAGTCGTAAATCCTATGATATTATGTTCTCATATTCTCAGTTATAGATCGCTTGATACCATTTCCCATGTCAGATCGCTTGATCTTGCTTGAGTTGTAAATCACTTGATGTTACTCCTCTTTATTTGAGTCGTAAATCCTATGATATTATATTCTCATATTCTCGGTTATGGATTGCTTGATATCGTATCCCATGTCAGATCACTTGATCTTTCTTGAGTTGTAAATTGCTTGATGATACTCCTCTTTGTTTGAGTCGTAAATCCTATGATGTTACGTTCTCATCTTCCTGATTATGGATCGCTTGATACCATTTCCCATATTAGATCTCTTGATCTTTCTTGAGTTGTAAATCGCTTGATGTTACTCCTCTTTGTTTGAGTCTTAAATCCTATGATGTTACGTTCTCAAATTCCCGGTTATGGATCGCTTGATACCATTTCCATGCCAAATCAATTGATCTTGTTTGAGTTGTAAATCGCTCGATGTTACAATGCCATTTAAGACTATCATTCACTGTGGGAAGCTAGTAGTCTCCTGACGTCTTTCAAAGGGCAGAGTTTCATCAAGGCCCACGTCTGTGGCAGGCCAATAGTCTTCTGGTTCATTATTAAAAGACATTTCTTCACGTTTACTGAGTTGGATTTTACAACATCAGGGTTTACAAGCAGTTTGTTTTCCTTGTTGGGTTCATATAATTTTTCTTCTACAGCAGAATGCAAATTTTCGTGTTTTTTTGGTATTCAATCATAGTTTATCTCAAACGGCCGACAGTCGATGCCTTTGTACTTTTCAAATTAAAAAATGTTTGAATAGGGGAAATTGTAACACCCCAAAATTTTCCCTCTCATTTTCATAGCATTTAGTATATCACCTCGCATACTCTGCATCGCATCTTTGCTTAGAAAAATTGAAGCATAACATATAACATGGCAGTGATCACCTCAAATGTGGTTGTTCAGTATTTATTCGATTCAGATCTAAGTTTGACCTAATCTTGGTCAAACTATCAAAAGATTGTTTCAATTGTAAGTTAAGTGTGCCAGTGGTTATTTCTCAGACATTGTGTGTTCAAAGTTCAAGTTGTTGTGCTGAATTCATCAAATTATCAAGTTGTGATTCATAAGAAGTTTCGGGCCAAATTCTCTTGATTGAGTGTTCATATGTTCAGTTGTGTGCATCTGCAGATTTATTTTCCCATAGAACGATTCAAACAAATTGGAAGTGATTCCGAACTTTTGATCAAGGATTCAGAGGGTGATTTATTCAGATGATCGGTATTTTAATCACGAATTGTTCAACAATCAGTTGTTTTTGTGGAAGCAATGCAAGTTTGGTTTTGGGTTGAAAAATAAAGGTTTCTTTGTTGAGTGCATGTTGGTGATAGTCGGGTCATTTATCCATTTCCTTATTCATGTTCTATCCATTCATCCACACTTTTTCAATTATCCTTTTTCCACCATGTTCATACATTCCAAAAATCGATCATTTCCAATTTTGCAATTTTTAATATCCAACTCCCGATTATTCATTCCACTTTTATTTCAATCTCCATCATTTTCTATTATTTTTTATTATTCATCTTTAATTCCTAATATCCATATATCCATTACTACGCATACACATGCCATAAAAATAAACATACCAATCAAGCCCATATCCATTTTTTTAAAGCCCATTTTTTTTCTTTGTTGTTAAGCCCATTTCATTTTGTTTTAGAAAAAAAATTTATACAAAATAAAGAAAAACATTCATCCTATTACACGCTGATTTCATCACCTTTTCCTTCAGCTTCAATTTTTTTCACACGTGGCTATTCCAGCCAAGTACTTCTTCAAGCTAGCCGCTACTTCACAGCCATTTATAAAGAAGCCATACCGCATACATCACTTCTTCAGCTGATACGAAACAATGTAATTCTTCAGCTACTTCCAAGCCAACCTTCAGTCAAGCCGTTCAAACATGCAAGCTACCACGTTTTTTTCCACATGAGAGGCGCATCACACACAAGCAACACGCCTTCAGTCCAAAATCAAACAAAACACAGGAGAAACCCACACAAAACGCATCTGAAACCTGACCAAAACGTGAGAAAAAACTATCACAAAACGCACAAGGGCTGAAGATAAAACGCAACACAGAATTTAACAAAACGCAAAAAAAAAAGTCATATGCGGATATCATGATCCAAAAGGAATTCAGAATTAACTGAAAGCACAGTGAATCACACATTGAGCTAACTGAAAAATTCAATAACGGAAATGGAGAAGAGAAAAAGGGGATAACAAAATTCTGTTACATCACAAAAACGATTTTCATTTTCTTCCATCAGAGAAACAAACGATTTTCTTCACAAATAATAAACAAATGCCCCACACTCTTCATCATAAAAGATAGAAAAATACGATTCAACACTCTTCATCACCATTGTAAAGCCCCGATTCGATTTTCCCAATTTTTGTGGAGTCTTTTATTATATTTGAATGATAATTGATTTATTTGTGAAATTATCATGATGATATGATATGTTGAGGAATTAATGTGATATGTTGGTGTGATATGTGATTGTACCAGTTTGTGAATTTTCAGGTAAAATTGGATAAGAGGGTATTTTATACATTTACAAATTAGTGATATGTTAGAATTAGATGGAATTATATTGTTGTGAGAAAAATGATATTTGGTGGAGAAAATAGTTAGTAAGAGAAAGAAATGAAAATAGAGAGAAAATAGTATAAGTTAGGAGAAAGAGAAAGAGAAAGAGAAAGAAAAGAAATAGAAAGGAAATAGAAGAGAAAGAAAGGAGAAGAAGGAGAAAAAGAGGAAAAGCTAGGTTTTGATCAAGATTGCTCCGCATAGACGAAATAGTCGGGTAAGGGTGATAAGCATTGTTATCTTGATATTGTGTATGATTATGTATGTGTTTGATTGGTTGAGTTTTGGTTTTGATGGAAGTTTAGAGAAGATGAATAGTTAGGGTTTTAGAAAAAATGTGTGAAATTAGTGGATTAATCGGTTAGAAATCGTTGTAATCGAAGTATGATAGCTAGAATATGTTACTGATCATGTTTATGGAAGTATTTTGGAGGTTTGGATGGGTTTAGGTTGATTGTCACGAAGCTGAGAAATTCTGGAAATCGCAGTGGTTGCTCAGCGAGCTATCCCTCGCTCAGCGAAAGTTCCAGGGAAATTCTCGCTCAGCGAGCGAGAGGGCGTTCAGCGAGCCTATAGGTTTTTGAGAAAATTGTGTTTTAATCCGTAGCTTTAGTTTCGGGTATCCGTTTTTAGTGTTCCTTATATCGATTCGAAGCTAGAAACGTGTAGAAACTAATGATGCTAAGAAATGTAATGTTTAGCCGTCTTTCACCCGACTTTTCCGATAAAACGTAAATAAGTTAATTATGGAAATTGTGCGCTTAAGGTGATATTGTGGCCGTTGGCAAATGAATACATTGCTTGAATTGTATGCAAATGTATGTTAAGTGAATGAGTTGAGTGCATAATTATGTTGTGAATAATGTATGCATTTTCAAGAATGTTGTGTGTCATTTTGCATGTAAAACATAATGTATGCATTCTTGTGCCGTGAGATTCTTTGTGAATCCGTTGTAGCATCGTGTGCTCATGTGGAGTGTGAGCGATGACTACAGCATGATCGTGTGCCTGTGCGGGGTGTGAGCAATCAGATTGTGTGCCCGTGTGGGGTGTGAGCAATCCAGAAACATCGTGTGCTCGTGTGAGGTGTGAGCGATGGGTGATTTATTCACATTGATTGTGTGCCTGTGTGGGGTGTGAGCAATCAGATTGTGTGCACGTGTGGGGTGTGAGAAATCCATAAACATTGTGTGCCCATGTGGGGTGTGAGCAATGAGGAACATCGTGTGCCTGATGAGGAGTTACTTTAGGTAACAAGCGATGATTCCATTTGGTTCCTGAGTGAACCTGCTGAAATGTTGAGTCGGTACCGCATTGCATCTGCATAGAGTCATGTGTCGGCCTCTATTAGTTTCATTTTATCATTTTAATTATGATATGCAGAAATAAACATGAATGTGCATATGTTTAGTTGGAGTATTATGAAGATGATAGTATGTGTGATGAAACATACTTGTTTGTATATATGTGTAACACGGTGGGAGAACTGACTTTCTATAAATGTCGCGGATAGCAAGAGTCGCCACCGACTTTTATTTTATCCAAAAGGAAATGACATAGCTCACTTTAAATTGTTTTGAGAAAGGTGTAGTGTGTGATTAGAAACTTTCTAAGTACTTTATAATGATCCTCGTATGGATGTATATAAAGACTTTGTTTTGAAAATTTGTTTGAAATGTGAAGTGTAAAGAGTATTTTGAAAAGGTGAGCAAGTAATTAAGAGGAACCTACCCTATATCAAATCTTTATTGTTCTTATATGTTCTTTAAATGGTAAGACTAGCCCTATTATTAAGGAATAGGTAGTCATTACCTTGGATGTGAGAAAGGACATGTATAGGGACATCTGAATATAGGCAACTGTAAGGTGTCTTTAGCAATTTGTAGGGACTTATCATCTTTCATTCGAAGGGACAAGATCATTTATCGTAGGCAACCTCGAAGGGACTTGATCTTATAAACTGAAGGGACTTGATGATATTTTATGAAGGGACTTTGCTTAAGACACCTTACTTGACCTTAGAAATAGGCAACATGAGAGGTAACCCTAGAAAGTGCAAGATGGCGATCAAAGATCGACTTACGTGTGTGAGTGTTTAAATTCAAATATTTATCTTATTTAATTAGTTATTCTAAGTCAATTTTAATCACAAACATGTTATGCACACCCTATAGTTACTAACCACACAGTTAATATATTCACAATAAAAATAAAGCGAAAATATAAACCTAAACTATTACAAAGCTTTGGGATAGTTACAATATAATCGAGAAACATAAATAATGATAAATAATAATAAATAAGTAATAATTAATAATGGTTAGTAATAATGAAATAATAATAATAATAATAATAAAAGGGTTAGCAAAAATATAAAGAAAAGTAACAATTTAAGAGAAAATATTATGTTTTAAGTTAAATAAATGTTTAGAGAAATTTTTAGAAGAAAATAGAACAATTATGATAATAATAAACAAATACTAATTATTTTTTAAAAAATGATTAATTATTTAATTATAGTTTATAACAAAAATTAATTAAGTTAAATGTTAAAGTTAATAAAAATTAGGGTTAATGAAAAATTAGGGTTTATATTTTATTTAAGAAAAATTAGGGTTAATTAGGAATTATTAAAAAAATATACATTGAATTAATTGATTACTACTAATGAATATAAAATATTAAATTATTAAAATATTAAATTATTTATAAATTATATAAAAGAAAAATTTATATACAAATATATAATAAGATAAAATAGTATTAATTTAAAAAAAGATTTTTTTTAAAAAAAGGATTTATTTTAGAAGGAATATTCATAAGAAAAATAAAAAAAAATTAAAACAGAAATACCAAAATGTTGAGGGTAGGGTTTGAACCCTTGCCCCCTCACTCCCAAACTCAGTCTCCATCCACTGGGCTACGCGGCCCTTTGTGTTATGATATGAGGATCACTAAATATATATTAATACTGGAAAAAATAAGAGAGAGAAAAACAAAGAAGAAAAATGGTAAAACTGGGATTCGAACCCCAGACTTTAACATTACCAGCGTGTCTCCAACCATCAGGCCAACTGCACTTTTTTGATAATTATATAGAATGAATAAATAAAATATAAAGACGAAAATTTGAATTCTGGTTGGCGCGCGAACTTCATCTTCTTCCTCTAACCTGCGAATTTTGCTACGAATTTAGCTGGGATTTTTCCTACGAATTTGTTTTCGCAACAGAACCTAGGTTTCTCCAATCACCATGAAACTTGTAAAATCTTAACAAATTGATTATGCCATAGTGATCCTTATATCATACACAATCCAACCATGTTGTTAGAATTTATTTATATCACCCTAATCATAAAACCCCAAATCGGGAGCTTAAACCCTAACAATGGTGATTCTTGATACCTGCACAAAAACTTCAAACAAACCAGCCAGAAACAATGTATAGAACACTACAATCAACATACAATCATCAAAATCCATTAAGAGATAATAAATCTATGCATTCGAAAAATTCAAGAACACACAAAAAATGTGATTCGGCCTATGCATATAAGCATGTTTCTGATGATAATAATGATTGGGATGCGTTCAGTAAGGGTCAAGGAACATATTTCAACCTCAAAATTGTTTTGAAATCAACTTAAAAGCCAAAACCGAAAATTTATTTTCTTGTCAAATTTGAAGTTTGTGAATGGTGCTCTTAATCCTATTTTTCGTCTCCCTTGTGTTTGTTTATGTTGTACATATATAGTAGGACCTAATTAGGTCAAAAAATCAGATCCTCCTTTGGACTTTTGGATCACTTGAGATTGAAGAAAGATATGCCTCAAAATATTGAAAATTTTGATATCTTCTTACTATTTTTGGTTGATCTGATCTTATATGATTTCAATCATCTCTAAATGTCCTTTAAGAATTTCTAGAACAAAAATCAAATCAAATATTGAGACTTTTATATTTTATTTTGATTTAAAATGATTTTTAATGTATAAAATCATAATAAATAAAATAAAATAAATAAAAATTTGAATAAATGATTTTTAATTCGTGCATGATGTCATGGTAGTGATTGGGTCATTAAAATGCAAGCCCATTTGGAGAAATTTGATTCTAAGATCCCATTTGCTTCATAAACCTCTCAAAAATTTCCCAACTTTGCAAAGGCACAAATCCCTCAATTTTAAGGATATAAAGGTGTTCTTGGACATTTTGGAAATCTTAGTGAGTCCTCTAACCAACCTCTTTGGTTTCATATCAATATCTTTTACCAATCTCAAGTTATGCCCTTTGGAAGATGTTGACTTTTTGTTGACTTTTAACATGACCTATAATGTCCTAGCTCATACCTTCCAAATGAAGAATTTTTGGGCTTGGCTTGTGATACACAAAGTTGTAGAGAATTCAATTTCCTTCAAAATGAGCTTTTGATGGGAAATTTTTGATGAAGCATGTGAAAGTTATGGCTGGTCAAAGTTCAATTGACTTTTCCTGTGAAAACCCTAATTTAGAAACTCCTGATTCTTGATGATCTGAAATCTCTTTGATGAATCATGATCAACCCTTGATCAAATTATGAATTTTACTTCATATACTTGATGTTGGCAAAAAATCATGAAGTTTGACTTTGGGTTGACCACAGTTGACCTTAGTTTGACTTTTTAACTGCTTTGACTGATTTTAGCCTATCTGATCATCTGATTGAGCAAATCTTTTGGGAAAGACTTGAAACTTGACATAGGGATTCTTAAAGACATATAGGATGCTATGAAGCTCACTTGGATCCTTGTAAGTCCATTTAGCCTGATGAAATCCAAAACCCTAATTTAGGATGCATTGCTTAGGAGGATGCATTGTCTGAGGGAATTGTCAAACTTTCTGACTAATTGTGAACCTTGTGAACCTTGTGATCCTCTTGGGATACCTTGTGAATCTTGTGAACCTTGTGAACCTCTTTGGACACCTTGGTATACAATGTCTTGTCTAGGTGAGGGCAAATTTTGGGGTGCAACAGCTGCCCCTGTTCAATTTTCTGAAACCTGAGGGGTTAGATTGACATATGTGTCGTTTGTGACCTGGAAGGTTGAAGGGGATTGAACACAAAAGCCCAAAAATTTGCACTCGCCGGTGCATAAAGTAACACTGATGATTAGTTGTATATGCTTAAGTGGGCTTGAAGATGCCACCTGGAAGAACTGGAGATGGGCTTATAGATGCCATCCATAATATCAGGAGGTGATAATGTTTTTATGTTGATACTGGATATCAGTGCTAGGTATTCGTATAGGCCGTCTCTAAATCGTTTATGCAACATGGTTTGAGTTGAATGCTAGCACTAGATCTTCGTATAGATCGTCTCTGCATTATCTCTGGGGAAAAAGAATATCCTTCATTAAGTGTCAGGGCTTAGATCTTCGTATAGATCGTCTCTGAACCATATCTAAGAACATACTTTAATTTAGGTATCAGAACCAAATCTTCGTGGCGATTTTTTTCTGAATTAAGTATCAGCACTAGACCTTCGTATAGATCGTCTCTGAATTGTTTTGAGTTGTTGAATAGACTAGTAGAAATAAATCTTCGTAACGATTATCTCTTCTGGAAATATCCTGGATTAGGTAATAGATCTCCGTATAGACCATTTACCCCTCCAAGAACATCTTGAGTATTGATCATCAGAAATGAATCTTCGTAGCGATTATCCCTGAATTAAGTATCAGCACTAGACCTTCGTATAGATCATCTCTGAACTTTTGTGAATTGTTGATAGTATTTTATCTGCATATAATCATCCTGCAAGGAAAAAAGTTAGCTTATGCAATATGTATGCATGTATGGCATGATGTACCTAAGTAAATGTATTATGTATTTATGGATATGTTATGGTATGATGTAAATGATGTATGTATGAATCATGCAGCCTGAAGCATCTGGATATCTTTGTATAACAACTGCTGGCTAGGGAAAATAAATCTCGATTCGTTGCTGAAGAATATGAGGACCTCGTTCCCGTTTTGTTTGATAATATAGTATTTATAACCTACCGGCTTCGTTCATCGTACTTCTATTGAAGGAATAAGTTCCTGAGTATCCTGACTGAGGATAAAAGAGATGGACATAAATTCAAGGGGAGATGTAACTTGAAGTATCTATAAAGATAGATTTTCTATACTGGGGATTTGTAGTTGTCTTGTGGGGATGAACCGGCGAAGCTTTGTTGAACTCCTACCCTCGTTCGTCCTTAGTAAATACTATTACTGCATTTTATGCATTTCTGGTAAACATCAATCATATTCAAAAGCATACATACATTCAAACACAACCAATGGACGTTTTCATTTAGGTAAATAGGGTAAAAGTAAATTTGGATTCAAAGACAAGATTTTATTATAAAGTGGCTTATACATAAGCAAGTTTGTACAAGGAGACATAAATCCTAGTAAGAGGAATTTGTCGTAAAAGTTTTACAAAAACAAAGAAAGATAGCTATGTGAGAAATAATCCTATTGAGTTTCAATTCTACTATTGCCATTATCTTCAAGTATCTCATCCTTTGCTGTTGAGACGAAAACGATTGGATTGATCTTTAGCTGTTCGAACTTGAGTTAAGTAACACAACTAGTTGGGGCTACATGAGTGATCCAAACGAGACATAGTCATACGCTTTTAATCCCTAACTTTTGCTTGGATTGCCTTCTCAGGTTTTCAATCCACCGGGATACCCTTTTTTGCCCAATCCACCGGGTGTACACTTTTTTATATATATATCCCTAATTTTTGCCCGAACCCTTTTGGTTCACCGGGATGCCCTTATTTTTTCCTAGGCCAGTCAACCTAGCGGGTCTCTTTTTATGCGTAGTATTTTTTAACTATGTCATCGTTTACGGGCTGTGGGAAGTATTCACCATCCATAGTAGTAAGCATCATGGCACCTCCTGAAAATACTCTATTGACTACAAATGGTCCTTCATATGTAGGAGTCCACTTGCCCCTAGGATCACCCTGTGGTAATATGATACGCTTGATTACCAAGTCACCAACTTGATATACCTTTTGCTTAACCTTCTTATTAAAAGCTTTGATCATCCGTTTCTGGTACATCTGACCGTGACAAATAGTTGTCAGCCTTTTCTCATCAATCAAATTTATCTGGTCAAGTCGAGTCTGAATCCATTCATCTTCATCCAAGCATGCATCCTTCATGATTCTTAAGGAGGGTATCTGAACTTCAATGGGTAGGAATGCTTCCATACCATAGACTAAGGAGAATGGAGTTACCCCTATTGAAGTACGTATGGTAGTGAGATAACCATGAAGAACAAATGGTAACATCTCATGCCAATCCTTGTAAGTAACAGTCATCTTCTGTAGAATCTTCTTGATGTTCTTATTAGCAGCTTCTACTGCCCTATTCATCTTCGGACAATACAGAGAAGAGTTGTGATGTTTAATCTTGAACTGCGTGCAGAGATCAGTAATCATGGTGTTGTTCAGATTAGAGCCATTATCTGTGATAATCCTTTCAGGGATTCCATACCTACATATGAGATTATTCTTAATGAATCGAGCCACCACATTCTTAGTAACAGATGCAAATGAAAAGCTGCCTCCACCCACTTTATAAAGTAATCAATAGCAACCAGGATGAAACGATGCCCATTAGAAGCAGTAGTCTTGATCTCACCAATCATATCAATGCCCCACATGGCAAAAGGCCAAGGAGCAGTCAACACATTCAATGGAGCTGGAGGTATATGCACCTTATCAGCATAGATTTGACACTTGTGACATGTTCTGGAATGTTGATAGCAGTCAGCTTCCATGGTAGACCAATAGTAACCTGCTCTCAATATCTTCTTTGCCATGGTATGACCACTAGAATGAGTGCCAAAGATCCCATCATGCATGTCTTCCATAATCTCCGTTGCTTCCTTCTTATCCACACAACGAAGCAAAGTCGAATCATGATTGCGCTTGTACAAAATTCCATTACTCAAGAAGAATTTAGCAGAAAACCTCCTCAGAAACTTCTTATCTTTGACAGATGCCCCTTCAAGGAACTCCTGAGTTTCAAGATATCTTTTCACCTCATAGAACCAAGGCTTTTCCTCTCCTCCTTCAGTATCAATCTCATTGCAGTATGCAGGCTTCTCAAATCTGTCAATAGTGATCTTGGGAGCTTCATCATCCCAGCTAATCTCAAACATAAATGCCATGGTGGCTAGTGCATCTGCCAACTGATTTTCTCCTCGTGGAATATGTCCAAAGGTAATCTCTTCAAAATATGGGATCAAAGACAACACATGCTCTCTGTAAGGAATGAGATTTTCATGCTTGGTATCCCAATCTCCTTTAATCTGACTCACTAGGCTGAATCCCCGTATACGTCCAGGAACTGAATCTTCATCTCAATGGCAACTTTGATACCCATGATACATGCCTCATACTCAGCCATGCTATTGGTACAATAGAAACAAAGTCTTGCAGTAATCGGGGTATGACAACCTTCAGGGGAAATGATCACAACACCAACACCATTACCAAGCGCATTAGAAGCTCCATCAAAAACCATAGTCCATCGGGATCCTTGTTCAGGTCTGTCATATTGTCCAGGTTCTTTGGTAATAATCATAATGTCTTCATCAGGGAATTCAAAACTCATTGACTGATAATCATCTACTGCATGATGAGCCAAATGATCAGCTACAACACTTCCTTTAATGGCCTTCTGAGTAGTGTACTGTATATCATATTCTGTTAAGATCATTTGCCATCTTGCTATGCGTCCGGAGAGAGCAGGTTTCTCGAATATGTACTTGATTGGATCCATCTTTGAAATCAACAAGGTAGTATGAGTCAACATATACTGTCTTAGTCGGCGAGCAGCCCATGCCAAAGCGTAACAAGTTTTCTCGAGCAGTGAGTATCTTGTTTCACAGTCGGTAAACTTTTTGCTAAGGTAGTAGATTGCCTGCTCTTTTCGACCAGACTCGTCATGTTGCCCCAACACACACCCCATTGAGTTGTCTAATACTGTTAAGTACATAATCAAGGGTCTTCCATCAACTGGTGGCATCAATATTGGAGGTTCTAAAAGATATCTCTTGATTTCATCAAAGGTTGTCTGGCACTCGTCATTCCAATCCATCACCTGATCTTTCTTCAATAACTTGAAGATTGGCTCACAGGTAGCAGTTAACTGGGAAATAAATCTTGCAATGTAATTCAGTCGTCCCAAGAAACCTCTAACTTCCTTTTTAGTACGGGGAGCTGGCATCTCTTGTATAGCTTTTACTTTTTCAGGATCTACTTCAATACCTTTTCCACTGACAATGAAACCCAGGAGTTTACCAGATCTAACTCCAAAAGTACATTTGTTTGGGTTCAATCTCAACTTGTATTTCTTCAACCTTTCAAACAGCTTATGCAGATGATCAAGGTGTTGCTCTTCATTCTGGGACCTGGCTATCATATCATCCACATATACCTCTATCTCATGATGAATCATATCGTGAAACAAAGCCACCATAGCACGATGATATGTTTCCTCGGCGTTCTTCTAACCAAATGGCATCACTTTATAACAAAAGGTGTCCCACTGTGTAACAAATGTAGTATTCTCCATATCTTCAGGTGCCATCTTGATTTGATTGTAACCAGAGAAACCATCCATAAAAGAGAATACATTATGCTGAGAAGTGTTGTCTACCAGAACATCAATATGAGGAAGTGGAAAGTCATCTTTAGGGCTAGCCTTATTCAAATCTCTGTAATCCACACACATGCGTACCTTTCCATCTTTCTTAGGTACTGGTACCACATTTGCAACTCATTGAGGATAAGAAGTCACAGCTAAGAACCCTGCATCAAAATGTTTCATCACCCCTGCTTTAATCTTTTCTGACATTTCAGGACGCATGCGACGAACCTTCTGCTTCTTCGGACGACAATCTTCTTTTACCAGTAAGTGGTGAACCACAATGTCTGTATCCAGCCCTGGCATATCTTCATAGGACCAAGCAAAGATCTTCACATAATCACGTAACATCTGAATTAGTTTGCTCTTAACACCATCTTCTAGTTCAGCCCCTATCTTGACCTCTTTCCTATTTTCTTCAGTTCCCAGATTCACAACTTTGATTGGCTCTTCATGTGGCTGTATAGCTTTCTCTTTTTGTTGTAACAACCTAGCAAGCTCTACAGGTACTTCACAATCTTCCTCCTTTCCATCTTCAGCTTGATAGATCGGATTCTCGAAATTATAATTGGCAATAGTAGAACTGTTATCAATAGGATCCAGAGTGGATGAGGATCTGCATTTTAGTGATGTGGGTGTGTGTAAGAACACATAGCTGATAAACAAAAATAAAAATAAAAGAAAGACAAAGAGCACAATATTTACGACAACGAAACGTCCATTGATTTTTATTGAATGAAGTATGCAAATGAAATGACATCCCGAAACAAGCATACCATTGTGCCCCGGGTAAGACACAAGGCTTAAAAGTTTAATTGTTTTAAAATTACAAACTTAGAATAAAAACATAGTAATAGTATTTACTCCTGACTAAAGGAGATATGAATAACGTCTTTGGTCTTCCAATTGTTGAGCCCATCACCCATGGTAGAAAAGATCCAATCATCCAGGTTGTAGTCTTCACTATAGTCACCCACAACATTGATTTGATCTCTTATGACCCTTGATTAGTGATACGAACAGCACAAGCACGACGAACAGCCTTCTGGGATTCTACAGTGAAACCCAAACCAAATTTGTTAGACTTATAAGGGATGTCAGGAAGCTGACCCCAAATAGTACAACCACCTTCTTCAACCACAGCTCTAGCATCTTTGAGGGAGGCCATTGTAGGAGGTACTCTGGTAACCACAGAAACTCTTTTAACGACAGGGGGAGCTTCAGTAGCAGGAACGACCCAAGGAACCACTTCAAATGTCTGGCAAGGAGTCTCAACATATTCACCCTCCACCTCAACATATTTAAAAGTATTCACATGACTGACCATGTATTCTTCTTCACCATAAACAGTGACAATCTTTCCTTTCACCGAATATTTCAACTTCTGATGTAAAGTGGAAGTCACAACACCTGCCCCATGGATCTAGGGGCGCCCAAGCAAACAGGAGTACGCAGGGCGAATATCCATTACATAGAAAGTAGAGTCGAAGACTTGAGAGCCTACTTTGATCGGGAGATCTACTTCTCCATGTACCACTCTTCTTGAGCCATCAAAGGCCCTCACTACTACATTACTTGGTCTTAACACAACATCCTCAGGACTGAGCTTGTCCAGAACCTCTTTGGGGAGTACATTTAATGAAGAACCATTGTCCACCAGCACATGAGACAAGGTAGTGCCCCTACATTCAATGGAGATATGCAAAGCTCTGTTATGTTTTCTCTTGGCAGGAGTCAAGTCAGCATCCAAAAATCCTAACCCATTATCATAAGTCAGATGTGCAACACAATTCTCAAATTGATCCACAGAGATCTCATTTGGCACATGAGCAGTCTTCAAGAACTTGATTAAGGATTTAGCATGAGCCTCAAAACACAACAACAAAGATAACATGGAGATTTTGGAGGGAGTATGCCCCAACTGGTCAAAAATATCATAATCACTCTTGCGAATGATCTTTAGCACTTCTTCCATCTATTTAGAGAGATTTTCAGCAGTCGGTGCCTCAGCTTGCACAGGTTCAACCACATGACCTTTGCCCCGAGCATCAGTACTGGGCTTAGAAGTGGAGGTAGTAGTTGGGGTAACTGCACTTTTGGAGGTAGCCTGAGGAGAGAAAATTATTCCACTTCTGGTGATCTTACTAGATCCAGCAATATTATCAACATCAAGGTTATCATCAGTAACAGGTGCATCAGTCAGAGGTTCTTGCTTGACACCATGGATGTAAACATCAAAATCGTAATTCCAGGGTATAGCTTTATCAGAAGTATAAGGAACAGGGCCAGGAGTGGTAATAATCATGGGAAACACTCTATCTTCAACAACAGTCTTCACCAGGCCCTCAGCAGTAATCCTGACAGGTCCTTTAGGAGTGATCTTGACAGGACCCTTGGAGGTAATCTTCACTGGCACTTTATCAACCATGGCCACATCTTCAAGCTTCGTACCTCGAGTCAGATGTTCACACATACTTTCCACAGAAGGTGTCCTCTCAAACAATATAATGTAATTGTCTATGAGGCGTTGAATGCCATCTTTCAACTTCCAGCAGCTATCGGGTTTGTAGGCACAATAAAAACAGTCTTCATTACAATCTGGAAAGAAACCAGCCTGCACCAGCTTCTTCTTGATAATGGATAAGGGAGTAGTCACATCTGCTACTGAGGAAACATAGGGAACCTCATCAACAACATTAACAGTCTTCTCATGGTTGGGCATAGGAGCAGTGATCACATTTGGAGTCCCAGGAGGGTCAAATTCAATCTCCCCAGCTTCAATCATGTCATGAATCTTGTTTTTCAACACCCAACAGTTGTTGGTGTCATGTCCCGGACTATTAGAATGATAGGCACATCGTGCATTAGTATTGTATCGAGGAGAGGAAGTATTAGGATTCTGAGGAGGGTCCTTCAAAGTAATGAGTTCCCCTTTCAACATGTGTTGCAAGGATTGGGTTAGTGACATGTTGATCTTGGTGAATTGTCTTCTAGGCTTCTGTTGATTATTTTGTTGTGGCTCTGGTGTTGCAGGAGTAGGATTGGAAATGTGAACTGCTCCCACAGATTGGTGACTCCTGTTACGACTATGTTGACCATACACAGCATTAGACTCCTTCTTTCCACTAGGGGGCTTCTTAGCAGTGCTTGATGAAGAGGCACCCACCTGTATCTTACCACTTCTTATACCACTCTCCACACGTTCTCCAGTCATTATCAGTTCGATGAAACCAGATGATGAACTTCCAATGAGGTGACTATAGAAAGGACCATTCAACGTACTCATAAACATATCTACTAGCTCTCTGTCAGTCAGAGGAGGTTGAACTCTGCCAGCCAGGTCTCTCCATTTTTGGGCATACTCCTTGAAACTCTCCTTAGCACCCATTGACATGCTTTGGAGCTGCATGCGAGTAGGTGCTAAATCAGCATTATATTGGTATTGCCTATAGAAGGCCTCAGCAAGATCATTCCAATCACGAATATTGACACTTTCCAATTGATAATACCATTCCAATTGAGCTCCAGACAAGCTCTCTTGGAAGATATGAATCTATAACTTCTTATCAGCAGTATGTGGTTGAATCCTCCGGACATAGGATCTTAAATGCAGCTTAGGACATGAAACACCATCATATACCACAAAAACAGGAACCTTGAAACCAATAGGTATAACCACTCCAGAAACTAAACTCAGATCTTCAAAATCAAGCCCAGAAGATTTTTCTAGTTCCATAGCATTCATTCTATCTACCAGCATCTTGTACTTATCTTCACTAGCAGGATCATGATAATAATTTGCTTCAGAATCAGAATCTTCTACAGTATCATGAAGACTACCTCCTTCTTTCTCAGAATTTTCAGACTCAAAATCCTCAATCTGTTCCTTTGTCTTGACAGGACCTCTGAACCTTCTTCCCAGATTGATAAGGCCTCCTGATCTTCTAGTCTTCTTCTTCTTCTTAGCCAGTAGTGTCTTCAACTCATCTCGTCCCTTGGAAAAATTCAGAATCAACTCTTGGAATTGTGCATTCTGAGCCTGGAGATCTTTGACAGTCTGTTCAAGAGCCATTTCTGCTGAAATAAACAGCGGGAAGATAAGATACCTGTTCATAAGAAACCTGTGATGCAATGATATGGTATGTAAATGCATATGCAATGTTTTCAAGGACCGTAGGATTTAAATTTGTTTAAACAACCATAAAGTAAACTTTTATTAGTAAGCAATTAAACTTGATTGCCCCTTGGGCTTACAATAAAAATGAAATGAATACAAAAATGGGGTTTTAAGTCTCCCATGGATGTTTCCTCTTTGTGTTGAGGTATGAGTTGAGATTCCGCTCCTCGTGAAGTTGTTTTGTTAGCTCCAGGATTCTTTCTTGAATTGCTTTGTAATGAGTCTCAAAAGTATCTCTTTGCTCCTTCAACTGGATCCAGGACCTTTGTAACTCCTCCATGTTAGTGGGCATGTCTGGGTGAAGAATGACATAAGAAGTATCTCCTTCAGCAATAGGCTCCATGGTAACTGGCAGGATAGCAGGATATGGCATCATAAGAGTCTGAGCACGAGATCGCACCCATCTGAGATAAGGTTCCATAGGAATAGTGTACTTTGGTTCCAGAGTCTTGCTGTCAACCTTGTTCACTTTACCCCATGCTCGTATAAACCTTTGACGGTAACTTTGCAGATCGTTGTCGTAGTCGAACACAATACCCTGAATAAGCATGTCATGAGGACCATCACTCCGAGCATAACCAAACTGACGTAGAGCTAAGGAAGGATTGTAGGTAATGCCCCCTTTTATGCCAAGGAGTGGCACATTAGGGAACTCCCCACAACGGTCAATGATAGTAACGTTCTCCATAGATCGACAACACCAATGAATATCTGAATGAGAAAGTGACATAATCCTCTTAGACCACCTTAACCCTTGTTCATTCTTCATCACTGATCGAGGAAGGTGAGATAGAAACCACCTAGACAATAAAGGTATGCAGCACATCGGAGTTCCTCTCGCCTTTGTAGTACGGGTATGAAGAGAGTGTAAGATGTCTCCAAGTAATGTAGGCACTGGATTGCGAGTCAGAAATTTGTTGATGGCGTGTACGTCTATGAACTGGTCTGGATTAGGGAACAACACTAAGCCATAGATCAATAGGGCTAAGATCTCCTCAAAATCATCATAACTCATAGCCTTCAGGAACACTTGAGCTTTCTCCATCAATACCTTAGCAAGAATACCCTTAACTCCACTTCTCGCTTCTAAGACAATGTCTGATTTCTTCAAATGTAAGGCTGCAACAATGACTTCAGTTTTAGGCTCTTTTTCCAAGCCTGTGAAAGGTCTTTGATTGAGGATAGGTATACCCAGAAGCTTGGAGAACTCTTCCATTGTAGGAACCAGCTGATAGTCGGGGAATGTGAAGCAATGATGTTTAGGGTCAAAGAACTGAAACAGAACACTCATCATATCTTCATTGAACCCTGAAGTGACTAGATCCAGTAGGTGACCATGCCTCTTGATGAACTGGGAGTTTTCAAAAACTTGAGAGACCAATTCCTTAAGCTTAGGAGGTATTCCTACAAAGTTGATCCGGATAGTATTCCTACGAGCAGAAGCCATGACCTGCAACAAAGAATAAAGATAAATCCTTTGGTCCTTGAAATGGTTAGTGAAAATGCTATGCTTATGATGCATGATGATGCTATGATGTTATGCTCAATCACAAACATGTGGCACACACAAACAAGTCACACCATAGCCCTAGGTTTAGAGGCTTGCATGAGGTTTAAAGGTAAGTACCCTCCCCTGAAGTTTAGTTGGTTCATCCTGTCCTATAAAGTAACCAGGTTCTAAGGGATCTCAATATCATTGATCCTTCACAAGGGTGGTTGTTCAGTAGGCAACTTACTTGCCAAACAAAACCCTCCAAGTTTAGGATCTCAATGAGCGTAGTATCGAGTATCAACCAACTTCAGTCTTCACCAAAGCCGGTTATCTCAATACTTTTCTAAAGGCCAAGATGGGATTACTAGGGTTCTAAAGGTCAGTTAGTGTATTGACAACATATGGCAGCCTCATATTATCCTCAACTAGCTTAAGGAACATAAGCACCACCCAAGAAGTCACACTAACTATGGCCACCAGATCAACCATATCGGTATACGCCTTACAGTTTCCTTGGTCTATTGCCATTTACCTAAGGTACACTAGATCCGGGTTAGGATCTTTCACACATAAGAGCACCCAACAAGTAAAGTAAAGCAAACAAAGCAAACAAATTTAAAGTGATCTAATTCCTAAGGGTACCCCTCTTTTATTAAATCCCCAGCAGAGTCGCCTGTTCTGTAACACGGTGGGAGAACTGACATTCTATAAATGTTGCGGATAGCAAGAGTCGCCACCGACTTTTATTTTATCCAAAAGGAAAGGACATAAAAGAACAGGAAAGACCTTAAAAAGATTTTTGAGTTCGGGGGGTAGGTTATATAAAGGGAAGGTGTTAGCACCCTTTATATCCATGGTTATCCAAGGGCTCTTAGTTACTTAGCTCACTTTAAATTGTTTTGAGAAAGGTGTAGTGTGTGATTAGAAACTTTCTAAGTACTTTATAATGATCCTCGTATAGATGTATATAAAGACTTTGTTTTGAAAATTTGTTTGAAATGTGAAGTGTAAAGAGTATTTTGAAAAGGTGAGCAAGTAATTAAGAGGAACCTACCCTATATCAAATCTTTACTGTTCTTATATGTTCTTTAAATGGTAAGACTAGCCCTATTATTAAGGAATAGGTAGTCATTACCTTGGATGTGAGAAGGGACATGTATAGGGACATCTAAATATAGGCAACTGTAAGGTGTCTTTAGCAATTTGTAGGGACTTATCATCTTTCATTCGAAGGGACAAGATCATTTATCGTAGGCAACCTCGAAGGGACTTGATCTTATAAACTGAAGGGACTTGATGATATTTTATGAATGGACTTTTCTTAAGACACCTTACTTGACCTTAGAAATAGGCAACATGAGAGGTAACCCTAGAAAGTGCAAGATGGCGATCAAAGATCGACTTACGTGTGTGAGTGTTTAAATTCAAATATTTATCTTATTTAATTAGTTATTCTAAGTCAATTTTAATCACAAACATGTTATGCACACCCTATAGTTACTAATCACATAGTTAATATATTCACAATAAAAATAAAGCGAAAATATAAACCTAAACTATTACAAAGCTTTGGGATAGTTACAATATAATCGAGAAACATAAATAATGATAAATAATAATAAATAAGTAATAATTAATAATGGTTAGTAATAATGAAATAATAATAATAATAATAATAATAAAAGGGTTAGCAAAAATATAAAGAAAAATAACAATTTAAGAGAAAATATTATTTTTTAAGTTAAATAAATTTTTAGAGAAATTTTTAGAAGAAAATCGAACAATTATGATAATAATAAACAAATACTAATTATATTAAAAAAATGATTAATTATTTAATTATAGTTTATAACAAAAATTAATTAAGTTAAATGTTAAAGTTAATAAAAATTAGGGTTAATGAAAAATTAGGGTTTATATTTTATTTAGGAAAAATTAGGGTTAATTAGGAATTATTAAGAAAATATACATTGAATTAATTGATTACTACTAATGAATAGAAAATATTAAATTATTAAAATATTAAATTATTTATAAATTATATAAAAGAAAAATTTATATACAAATTATAATAAGATAAAATAGTATTAATGTAAAAAAAGAATTTTTTTTTAGAAAAAAGGAATATTATAAAGAATATATAATTAATTTAAAATACTAAACATAAGAAAAATTAAAAAAATTAAAACAGAAATACCAAAATATTGAGGGTAGGGTTTGAACCCTTGTCCCCTCACTCCCAGACTCAGTCTCCATTCTCTGGGCTACGCAGCCCTTTGTGTTATGATATGAGGATCACTAAATATATATTAAACCTGGAAAAAATAAGAGGAAAAAAAAACAAAGAAGAAAAATGGTAAAACTGGGATTCGAACCCCAGACTTTAACATTACCAGCGTGTCTCCAACCATCAGGCCAACTGCACTTTTCTGATAATTATATATAATAAATAAATAAGATATAAAGACGAAAATTTGAATTCTGGTTGGCGCGCGAACTTCATCTCCTTCCTCGTAACCTGCGAATTTTGCTATGAATTTAGCTGGGATTTTTCCTACGAATTTGTTTTCGCAACAGAACCTAGGTTTCTCCAATCACCATGAAACATGTAAAATCTTAACAAATTGATTATGTCATAGTGATCCTTATATCATACACAATCCAACCATGTTGTTAGAATTTATTTATATCACCCTAATCATAAAACCCCAAATCGGGAGCTTAAACCCTAACAATGGTGATTCTTGATACCTGCACAAAAACTTCAAACAAACCAGCCAGAAACAATGTATAGAACACTACAAACAACATACAATCATCAAAATCCATTAAAAGATCATAAACCTATGCATTCGAAAAATTCAAGAACACACAAAAAATGTAATTCGGCATATGCATATGAGCATGTTTCTGATGATAATAATGATTGGGATGCGTTCAGTAAGGGTCAAGGAACATATTTCAACCTTAAAATTGTTTTGAAATCAACTTAAAAGCCAAAACCGAAAATTTATTTTCTTGTCAAATTTGAAGTTTGTGAATGGTGCTCTTAATCCTATTTTTCGTCTCTCTTGTGTTTGTTTATGTTGTACATATATAGTAGGACCTAATTAGGTCAAAAAATCAGATCCTCCTTTGGACATAAATAATATAAGTTTATGTGACTTGGGGAATTGTGCATAATTAATATGTTTTATTGGTATTGATGTACAGGTTGCGATGTGTATAGGTGATAAGAAATGATTTGTGGTGAGAATATGCTTTATGTGCATTTTATATGTTGAGATATGTAATTATATGCAATGTTATTATGATAATGTTTCTCACCCTTCTATTGTTTTATGATGCTCTACGAGGCATTGCAGAGTAGGTTGCTGGATGATATTTTTGTGAAGCTCGTCTTCATCTTTTGGTCGGTTGGCTCTGATATGTAGCATCGGGTAGCTAGGATCGGCTTGATGCCTTTTTGTGAATGCATTTGTATATGTATTTTTATGATAGATGTTTTATGTAAACATGGAATTATTTTGGTGATTCAAACTTGTGGATATATTTATGATAAGTATATAAGTTTGAAATTGTTATGTGGTTTCCGTTGTTATTTGAATTATATGAATACGGATGTAAGGATGAAATCCTTCGTGTTTGTAAGTTACCCCGTTTGTTGCATATCTTAATGAGCAGGTGTTGTATGTTTTAAATATTCAAGTATAATATGGCATTGCTCCTTTTATACCATATTTCAAATATTACTCTGATGGAATTTTTAATATGTGCCTAAATGATTTAATTGCTTATTTGGGGTATAGAAAGGGGGTGTTACATTAAGTGGTATCAGAGCCAGTGTTCGAGTTAGTTGTGTCTGTCTTGATGTTGTTATGATTGAACTTTTGTTTAATCTTGTTGTTGTCTTTAGGAACAATCAGAATATGGCTGGTAGAAACGACAATGTTATGGTTGCTGCTTTGGAAGCAATGGCTAGGGCGGTTCAGGGAGCACCGAATGTGATGCTAATGATGAGTTCAAAAAGAATCAACCGCCGGTCTTCAAAGGAAGATTCGATCCTAATGGTGCTCAGAATTGGTTGAAGGATATTGAAAGAATCTTCAGAGTCATGGACTGTGCTGAAGAGAGTAAGGTGGGGCTTGGTTCTCACATGCTGAAGGAAGAAGCCGATGATTGGTGGTTCGGTAGAAGTTAAGCTCTTGAGGATGATGATGAAGAGATAACTTGGGAAGTTTTCCGTACCGAGTTCTTAGGGAAGTACTACCCTAAGAGTGTGAAGGGAAAGAAGGAGATGGAATTCCTTGAACTAAAGCAAGGTAGTATGTCAGTGGTTGACTATACTTCTAAGTTTGTGGAATTGGTTCAGTTTCATCCTCACTATGATGCTGCTACTGCTGAGTTTTCTAAGTGTATTAAGTATGAGAATGGCTTGCGTCCTGAGATTAAGCAAGCTGTGGGATATCAGAGAATTAAAAAGTTTTCAGATTTGACTGGATGTTGTAGAATTTTTTAAGAAGATAGCAGAGCTCGTTCTACACATTACAAGAGTGTGAATGAGAGGAAAGGGAAGTAACAAGCTAGAAGTGGACCTTATGTGACACCTGCTGATAAGGGAAAACATAGGGGAAACTTTGATATGAGATTTGGTGGAGGGAGTTATGGTCCCTTTTAGTGTTACAAGTGTGGAGATTTAGACCACAAGTCTTTTGAGTGTGGGAAGAATATTGTGAAATGTTCAAACTGTGGAGGTCTTGGACATGCTACTACCGAGTGTAGGAGGAACATTGTGAAGTGCTTCAATTGTGGGGAAGTTGGTCACATTAGTAATGTGTACTAAGCCAAAGCAAGCTCAGGTGGGCGGAAAGGTGTTTGCATTAGCAGGGAAGGATACTACTAGTGTAGACCGTTTGATTAAAGGTACATGCTTTATTAATAGTACACCTTTAGTTACTATTATTGATACAGGAGCAACTCATTTGTTCATTTCTCTTGAGTGCGCTAAGCGTTTGAATTTGTTTATGTCTTCTTGGGGTGGTGAGATGGTTATTGAGACTCCTTCTTCAGGGTCGGTAACTACTTCTTGTGTGTGTGTGTAAATTGTTCTTTGACCATGTATGGTAAAGATTTTGTTATGGATTTAGTTTGTTTGCCGTTGGAAGGTTTGGACGTGATCTTGGGTATGCACTGGTTGCAATTTAATCAAGTTCATATAGATTGCTATCATAAGTTAGTAAGTTTTCCTTCTTTGGATGATGATGAAGAAGAGAGTTTCCTATCCACGAAAGAGTTGAAGAAACTTTTAGTGGACAAAGCTCAATTGTTTGGTTTGGTTGCATCGCTGTCAGTGGAGAGTGAAGTGGAGATAAGTAGGTTTCCAGTGGTGTGTAATTTTCCAGAAGTGTTTTCGGACGATGTTAAGGATGTACCGCCGGAAAGAGAAGTTGAGTTTTCAATTGATCTAATTCCGGGTACTAGACCGATTTCGATGGCACCGTATCGTATGTTAAATTCAGAGTTGGTAGAATTGAAGAAGCAATTGAATGACTTGTTGGATAAGAGGTTTGTTAGGCCGAGTGTTTCTCCTTGGGGTGCGCCGGTATTGTTAGTAAAGAAGAAGGATGGAAGTATGTGGTTATGTATTGATTATCGACAATTGAAAAAGGTGACAATTAAGAACAAGTATCCGCTTCCGAGGATCGATGATTTGATGGACCAATTGGTTGGTGCGCGTGTTTTTAGTAAGATTGATTTGAGATCAGGATATCACCAGATTTGTGTGAAAGAGGAGGATATTCAAAAGACGGCTTTTAGGACACGGTATGGTCATTACGAGTATTCCGTGATGCCATTCGGAGTTTCTAATGCGCCAGATATGTTTATGGAATACACGAATCGTTTTTTTCATGAATAGTTGGATCGTTTTGTGGTTGTGTTCATCGACGACATTTTGATTTATTCTAAGTCTCAAGAAGAGCATTTAAGGATTGTGTTACAGATTTTGAAAGAGAAGCAATTGTATGCTAAGTTGTCAAAGTGCGTGGTTTGGTTGTCGAAGGTAAGTTTTCTTGGGAATGTTGTTTCTGATGGTGGTATTAGTGTTGATCCATCCATGATTGATGCGGTAATGCAATGGGAAGTTCCTAGATCGGTTACGGAGATTCGAAGCTTTTTAGGCTTGGAGGGTTATTATCGGAGGTTTATTGAAGGATTTTCAAAGTTGGAACTTCCGTTAATGCAGTTGACTTGTAAAGGAAAGGCTTTCATTTGGGATATTCATTGCGAAGAAAGTTTTATGGAACTTAAGGGAAGGTTAACAATGGCTCCGATCTTGATTTTTCCGAATCCGACGGAACCATTTGTGGTGTTTTGTGATGCTTCATTGTTTGAGTTAGGTGGTGTTTTGATGCAAGATGGAAAAGTTGTAGCTTATGCTTCAAGACAATTGAGGGTGCATGAAAAAATTGTCCTACGCATGATTTGGAATTAGAGGCCATGGTTTTTGCCCTAAAAATTTGGAGGCATTATCTTTATGGTACGAGGTTCGAAGTTTTTAGTCATCACAAAAGTTTGAAGTATTTATTCGATCAAAAGGAATTGAACATGAGACAAAGGAGATGGTTAGAACTTTTGACGGATTATGATTTTGCTTTGAATTACCATCCGGGTAAGGAGAATGTGGTGGCCGATGCCTTGAGTCGTAAGTTGTTACATATGCCCACATTGATGATAAGGGAATGGGAACTTTTGGAGAATTTTAGAGACTTGAGTTTGGTTTGCGAAATGATGTCGAGAAGCGTGAGACTTGATATGCTACATGTTACGAATGATTTTCTGGCAACCGTTTGTGAAAAGCAAAAGTTGGATTTGAAATTTGTTGATTTGATGATGAATGAGAATGAGGATTTCAAGGTTGATAATTTTGGAGTTTTGAGATTTCGTGGTCGTATTTGTATTCCCGATGATGAGGAGATGAAAAAGATGATATTGGAAGAGGGACATCGGAGTAATTTAAGTATACATCTGGGAGCGAATAAGATGTATCAAGATTTGAAGAGGATCTTTTGGTGGTCCGGATTAAAGAGAGATATAGCTCATTTTGTGTATGCGTGTTTGACTTGTCAGAAGTCTAAGGTGGAACATCAGAAGCCTAGTGGTTTGATGCAACCGTTGGATATTCCGGAATGGAAATGGGATAGTATATCGATGGATTTTGTTACGGGTTTACCGAATACGCAAAGAGGTCATAATGCTATTTGGATAATTATGGATAGGCTTACTAAATCTGCTCACTTTATTCTGATTGATATTAGTTATTCTTTGGAGAAGCTAGCCGAGATTTATGTTTCTGTGATTGTGAAGTTGCATGGAGTTCCTAAGAGTATTGTATCGGATAGAGATCCTAGATTTACATCAAGATTTTGGGAAAGCTTGCAAAAGGCTTTGGTTTCTAAGATAAAATTGAGTTCGGCTTACCATCCGCAAACGAACGGTCAAACCGAGAGGACAATTCAATCGTTGGAGGATTTGTTGCGTGCTTGTATGCTAGAGCAAGGTGGTGTTTGGGATAGTTATTTAGCATTGATTGAGTTCACTTATAATAACAGTTTTCATTCGAGTATTGGTATGGCACCATTTGAGGCCTTGTATGGGCGGAGATGTCGAACACCTTTGTGTTGGCATTAAACTGGGGAAAGAATGGTAGTTGGACCGGAGATGGTACAACAAACGACAGAAAAAGTAAAGTTGATTCGGGAGAAGATGAGAGCTTCTCAAAGTAGACAAAAGAGTTATCATGACAAGAGAAGGAAGGATCTTGAGTTTCAGGAACGCGACCATGTGTTCTTGAGAGTTACACCGGTTACAGGTGTGGGTCGTGCTTTAAAGTCGAAGAAGTTGACTTCTCGTTTTATTGGACCGTATCAGATTACTGCACGAGTGGGTGTTGTGGCTTATCGTATGGCGTTGCCTCCGAATCTTTCGAATTTGCATGATGTGTTCCATGTTTCGCAACTTCGGAAGTATGTTCCGGATCCTTCACATGTTATTCCTATGGACGAGGTTGAAGTAAGAGATAACCTTACGGTGGAAGCTTTAGCGGTTAGGATTTTGGATCGTGAAATCAAGAAGCTAAGAGGAAAAGATATTGCGCTTGTGAAAGTGGCGTGGGGAGGCGCTGCGGAAGGCAATATCACTTGGGAATTGGAGAGTAGGATGTGCGAGTCGTATCCGGAGTTGTTTGGATCAGGTAATATTTTCGAGGACGAAAATTTCTAAAGTGGGGGAGAGTTGTAACGCCCCGATTCAATTTTCCCAATTTTTGTGGAGTCTTTAATTTTATTTGAATGATAATTGTTTTATTTGTGAAATTATCATGATGATATGATATGTTGAGGAATTAATGTGATATGTTGGTGTGATATGTGATTGTACCATTTTGTGAATTTTCGGGTAAAATTGGATAAGAGGGTATTTTAGACATTTACTAATTAGTGATAAGTTAGAATTAGATGGAATTATATTGTTGTGAGAAAAATGATATTTGGTGGAGAAAATAGTTAGTAAGAGAAATAATTGAAAATAGAGAGAAAAGAGTATAAGTTAGGAGAAAGAGAAAGAGAAAGAAAAGAGATAGAAAGGAAATAGAAGAGAAAGAAAGGAGAAGAAGGAGAAAAAGAGGAAAAGCTAGGTTTTGATCAAGATTGCTCCGTATAGACGAAATAGTCGGGTAAGGGTGATAAGCATTGTTATCTTGATATTGTGTATGATTATGTATGTGTTTGATTGGTTGAGTTTTGGGTTTGATGGAAGTTTAGAGAAGATGAATAGTTAGGGTTTTAGAGAAAATGTGCAAAATTAGTGGATTAATCGGTTAGAAATCGTTGTAATCGAAGTATGATAGCTAGAATATGTTATTGATCATGTTTATGGAAGTATTTTGGAGGTTTGGATGGGTTTAGGTTGATTGTCACGAAGCTGAGAAATTCTGGAAATCGCAGTTGTCGCTCAGCGAGCTATCCCTCGCTCAGTGAAAGTTCCAGGGAAATTCTCGCTCAGTGAGCCAGTAGGTTTTTGATAAAATTGTGTTTTACTCCGTAGCTTTAGTTTCAGGTATCAGTTTTTAGTGTTCGTTATATCGATTCGAAGCTAGAAACGTGTAGAAACTAATGATGATAAGAAATGTAGTGTTTAGCTGACTTTCACCCGACTTTTCGAATAAAACGTAAATAAGTTAATTATGGAAATTGTGAGCTTGAGGTGATGTTATGGCCGTTGGCAAATGAATACATTGCTTGAATTGTATGCAAATGTATGTTAAGTGAATGAGTTAAGTGCATAATTATATTGTGAATAATGTATGCATTTTCAAGAATGTTGTGTGTCATTTTGCATGTAAAGCATAATGTAGGGATTCTTGTGTCGTGGGATTCTTTGTGAATCTGTTTCAGCATCGTGTGCTCATGTGGAGTGTGAGCGATGACTACAACATGATCGTGTGCCTGTGTGAGGTGTGAGCAATCAGATTGTGTGCCCGTGTGGGGTGTGAGTAATCCAGAAACATCGTGTGCCCGTATGGAGTGTGAGCGATGGGTGATTTATTAACATTGATTGTGTGCCCGTGTGGGGTGTGAGCAATTGGAATGTGTGCCATGTGGGGTGTGAGCAATCCATAAACATTGTGTGCCCATGCGGGGTGTGAGCAATGGGGAATATCATGTGCCCGACGAGGAGTTACTTTAGGTAACAAGCAATGATTCCATTTGGTTCCTGAGTGAACCTGCTGAAATGTTGAGTCGGTACCGCATTGCATTTGCATAGACTCATGTGTCGGTCTCTGTGAGTTGCATTTTATCATTTTAAGTATGATATGAAGAAATAAACATGAATGTGCATATGTTTATTTGGAGTATTATGGATATGATAATATGTGTGATGAAACATACTTGTTTGTATATATGCATGTTTGATATATGTATATGTATGTGATTTATACATTTGTAATGTATATGTGTGATTAAACATAGCTAGACGTATGTTTATGCGGAATGAATAGAGTTGAGGAATAAACATAAATAATATAGTTTATGTGAATTGGTGAATTGTGCGTAATTAATATGTTTGATTGGTATTGGTGTACACGTTGCGATGTGTATAGGTGATAAGGAATGATTTGTGGTGAGAATATGCTTTATGTGCATTTTATATGTTGAGGTATATAATTATATACAATGTTATTATAATAATGTTTCTCACCCTTCTGTTGTTTTATGATGCTCTACGAGGCATTGTAGAGTAGGTTGTTGGATGATATTTTTGTGAAGCTCGTCTTCATATTTTGGTCGGTCGGCTCTGATATGTAGCACCGGGTAGCTAGGGTCGGCTTGATGCCTTTTGTGAATGCATTTGTATATGTATTTTTATGATAGATCTTTTATGTAAACATGGCATTATTTTGGTTATTCAAACTTGTGGATATATTTATGATAAGTATATAAGTTTGAAATTGTTATGTGGTTTCCGCTGTTATTTGAATTATATGAATATGGGTGTAAGGATGAAATCCTTTGTGTTTGTAAGTTACCCCGTTTGTTGCATATCTTAATGAGCAGGTGTTGTATGTTTTAAATATTCAAGTATAATGTGGAATTTCTCCTTTTATACCATGTTTCAAATATTACTCTGATGGAATTTTAATATGTGCCTAAATGATTTAATTGCTTATTTGGGGTATAGAAAAGGGGTGTTACAACCATCACCAAAACCAAATCTCTCCCCTTCATCACAATTTCACAAAAACGACAAAACTGAATATTTCATCATTCGTTTTCATCATCACAACCACAAGTGGAATTCTCTGTTCTCCTTCATTATCAACAAGTAACCGAGTTCACTATTCTTTAGCCACAAACTGAATTTGTGCTTCTTCATAGCCATAACCAAGTTCATCTTTGAGAATCCATAATAGAAACCTAATGTTCATCATCAAAATGAACCTGCATCTTCACTGATCGAGGCAAATTTCATAACTCTTCATCAATCGATCTCCACTAACTCCGACGCGTAACCGATGCAAGACACAAAGTCGTAGGTTGGTGATTTTTTATCTTCTTGTTTGATTATGGAACTGATGTTGCCCTTTAGTTTTTTGAATTTTCGGTTCGGAAAACGTAGATATGTTTTGTTTGAGCGATTGGTTTGAAACATCATGTTCGGATTCGTTGTGAGGGGAGGATTTAAGTTAGTGTTTATGTTCATGTTTTGTGTTTTGGTATGGTGCTCCGGCGAGAGGATGAACGAAGGCGGTAGGTCTTGAAGGGAAGAGCACGACGCAAAGTTGAGGAGATAGGCCGTGAGGTTTTCTGTGTTTGAGTGTTTTGCTTCGTTTTATTGTGATTTTAAGAAGAAAAGTGTAATAATGAAGATATAAAGAATAAGATATTGAGATATTGAGAATAATATGAGTTAGGATGATGATAAGGATAAGATTAATGGAGTTTTGTTGATTTCCTCCACACCAGCGGTGACACTTGTCACCGTCCAGTAGGACCTTCCGTCTAGATCTTTTGCGTGCTACACATCATGTTTATCACGTGCCTTCGTTTCCTAAGCCGTATGATGTGAAGACCATGGAAGACCTTTGATCAAGCGGTCCAGGTGTAGTCAAGGATGTTGACTGAAGCTCCACCAATCACCCTCAGCCTCTTGCGCTTCGGGCCTCACAAACCTTTTCTATTTGCACATCCCCGTTAGGCCCACTTGTCTTTTCTTAACTGTTTTTTTTCTAGTGCTACACCCCTCCCTCATTTTCCATTAATTTTGTTTTTATTTCACATACTTTTCATTTTAATCCATAAAAAATAGCAAAACATTTTATAAAATTCCCCAAAACATTATCTTATCATCTTAATTCATTTTAGACTTTTTCCATGCTTTTATCTTCCACCTCAAGTAACATTTTGACACCATTACTTTTGCATCTCTTTAAGGACTCAGAAAATAACATAAAAATATTTTTGTCATATTTTTAAACTCATTTTATCTATAGTTTGGAAGTCATGTTTGTACGAATTCGTTTTTTGTTCCTAAGCGGCTTTGTGTGACCATTTAGTGGAGTTTAATTGTGAATTTTTTAGAGCCATTTTGTTACATTGTTTGCTTCTGGTTGGTGACATTAGGGACCTAATTTCACAATTTTCTCATTACCTTTTCTATTTGTTTGGTTCCTTGCTTCTTAAGTAACATTTGGTGCTTCTTTCTTCCCTTTTTCTAACATAGTTTGAGGAAGGCATTTATGCCATCCTATTAGGTTTGCTTAGTAGATGTTATATGTCCCCTCTAGGGTTTAGGTTCTGACATTGTGATTGTGGTATGTTTGTGACCTTCATCTTTGGTTTGTGTATTGTTTGAATCTTCTTATTTTCACCTCATGCTTATATAGTTCACTAACCTTTGTTATGTAGGGGGTTTTGGTAAGTCATGTGTGTGGGAGGGCATCCCGCATACAATTTCTTCCTTCATCTTTTTCTACTTTCAAATTGTGTTTGCCTTAGCCTTATTATATGCTTGCTTAATTTCATTACTCCCTCTTAGAAACAACTTAACTTCTTTAGAGAAGTAAGTTATCTTATAACTTCTTCTTCTTTTTCTTTCTCTTCTTTCCCTCTTCTTCATTAGAATACAATTCTAACCACACTAACCTAGGTATCTCATGCATGATAACACTTAGGATTATTAGTCCCCCATTAGTCTTTTACCTTTGAGATCCTTTTGGTGCTCTCTCTTCCCATCTTCAAACTTAACTTCAAGACATTTAATAACGGACACGTTTTCTCATGTTCCAAGAGACTTTGTCATGGGATACTTGCACACATCCCATTTCGGGGTGAGGTGTAGGGTATCTATCATGACGAATAGGTATTAGCATGAGACTACTTCACAAAGAAAAGCTAAAAAAGACTTCTTAATTAAAAACCACAAAAACACTTAATAAAGTCCAATAGGTCAGTGTGTCTGAGCCTTCCTCTTAGGGACTAGATTTGGGGATTTCCCCCATAGCTATATGTGCTTCTTATCCATTCCATTTTGGGATGATGTAAGAAGTACACATCCCATTGAGTAAGACTTAGGTACACTCACCTATGCAAACTTCAAAGCAAAAACTCATTAAAAACACTAAAAAAAGAATAAATGTCTCTCATTCAGGACTTCTTCTCTCATCACCTTCACTCTTATTATAAGAACTTGCTCCTACTTGTCTCTTTGAAATACGATAACGCACTCGTTCTAGTCGTTCCTGTAACACCTAAGCATTGACACAAGCAGTTCAAAACACAAGAAATTTTCCTCCCTAGTTAGGGGAACTACGTCGTCTCTGATCCTCATTTCCCGATGAGGTACGTAGGCAGCGTGGTAGGGCCTGTTCGAGCACTCTTTTATTTTCTCTACATTTTCCCCCTTTCTTTTCTTTTCTTATCCAGTTTCAGTCTTTCTTTTGCAACAATTTTCATTTGTTCACCCTTTGGAACAGTCTTTTTGCAAGCGTGGATCCCGTCGGGTACGGCGAACAATCTGGGGTGCTAATACCTTCCCAGGTCATAACCGACTCCCGAACTCAATTTCTTTGGTTCGCAGGACCTTTGTCCTTCCTTTCTTTTTCTTCGGTTTGTGTAACATTACCTTTCTCATTCATTTGGGATACAAATGTATGGCTGGCGACTCTACCCTTTTCTGCACCACTTTCGCGTTTGTACCAGGATGGAAATCTAGGGAGCGACAGTATCTCATCATGATGAGTGGCGATGTGTTCCACACCCAGAGTGCGACCGTCTTAGAAATATTTTGTGTAAGGATTTCCTCCACTTCAGGGTACAACCTCGATATTTATGTGCATCTGGGGACCGATCATTGAGAACCTTAGTGGAAACAACTCTCCTAGTGATGACAGTGGTAGACCATATTTGTTGGCAAACCCACTCACATTTGAGGCCCACTGGGAACTCGCATAGGATGACCTGGTTCTCTCATAGGAACCCAGTTAAAGCAAATTGTTCGTATGACAATAGTATTGTATCCTAATGGCTAAATGTACTATTGTTTCTCGATTTAGTGCTTGAAGCTGGGAATTTATGAGGGATGCTTGTTTTTCCCGGACTCAGCTGAGACCTCCCTGAGTAGTACATAATGCTAAACCGATTCCCTAATATGGTTATTATGCCATTTCTCAGATACGGCGAATGTATTATTACTATTCGGCTTTGAGATTCCGTGATGTTGACCCGAGGTAGCACACCCGTGAGATTGGGAGGGGTTTATATGACAGTTCTATATGGTCCTTGGTTGTGATTTCTGGAATTTTTGCACAGAGATAATGTTATTATGAATTTTCACCGACACTTGGTTATCTGGTCAACACCAACATAGACACGTCCTAGATCACATGCCTTTGCATTGCATAACATAATGACATCATTAATCATTTGTGTTCTTTTTCATTCTTAGGGTTGCATATTGTTCCCAATTCCGGTCAATTTTCTTGCTCAGAGATGGAAGATTTCAGGAAGAGAAATATTTGTTACAAGTTCTTCGACACTAAGATAGAGATGATAAACAAGATGGTATCTCTGATTATTCCACATCATGTTGAGGATTTACGAAAGCTCACGGGGGTATTCTTGATATGTGGTAGGCCTGGACAGTTCTGAGAGAAGTGTTATTCATACACTGCTGCAGTATTACGACCCTCGGCTCAGATGCTTCACATTTCATGACTTCCAATTGGGTCCCCTGTTGGAGGAGTATGGTTTGATCTTAGGGGTTCCTCTTCAGGATCAGGTTCCTTTCAATCCAGAGATGGCTAGACCTACGCCTGCTGACATTGCTGAAGTTCTTTATTTGAGCCTGTCTGTTTTATCTACGAATCTGAATACTACCAAAGGGGGAATGTCCGGTTTTTCTTTGGAATTATTGGCGAAGAAGGTTAAAGAGCTTGCTGCAAAATATCAATGGAGTTCTATTTGTGTTATCCTGGCCCTCTTTATCTATGGGATCATTCTGTTTGCGGATATCGATAAGTTTGTAGACATGAACGCCATCCATCTCTTTATGTTTAAGAATCTGGTGCCTACTCTCTTGGGAGACCTCTACTATTCAGTACACTATAAGAATGAGAAAAACGAGGAGGTTTGGTATGTTCCTGCGCTCCTTTGTTTTACAAGTGGTTCATCAGGCACTTGCCAAGTACTGTAGCCTTCACTGGTCCTAGCCTGATCTGGGCTCAGAGGTTGAGCATGTTATCGGCCAAAGACATCATCAACTGGTTTACTATGAGATTGAAAGGAAGGAACTTCATCACTAGCTGTGGGAGGTACCCCAATGTGCCACTTCTATGAGTAACGAGAGGCATCAATTACAACCCGATTCTCTTGAGAAGACAATTTGGATATGCGCTAAAAGATATTCTTGAGGAGTCTGAATTAGCTCATACCTTTTACTTCCCAGTAAAGGACAACCTTTCGTTGGTTAGGAAAGTTGCGGGTTCTTGGAAGCTCATCTGAAAGAGAGGTGTACCATTCTTGGGCAGAAGCAATAACCAGATGTTTCCCGAGTATGACACTTGGTTAAAGGAGAAAGCCCAGGTGGTCCTGTTACCCTTCTCAGCACTGGCCTCACTTGCAGTAGTGGAACCTAAGACTACCGTGCCTTTGGTAGAATACCAAAATATGGAAGCTTTAGTTCAACAACTCAGGGAAGAGAATCAGTAAGCCCACAATTCCTATCAGAGGATGGTGACCCTTAATCAGAAGTTAGAAGAAAGGATTCAGAAAGTTGAAGAGATGGTGAAAGTCAAGCAGATAGACTTTGAAGAAAGAGAGCGTTATTTCAAGAAAAAGTGTTTTACTGAAATCCGTAAGGCAGATCAGCATTGAAAGGACAAAAAGTCTCTAGATGAAGCTAACAAAATGATAACCCTCTGGTAGGAAAAATGGGAGTCCAACTTGAAGAGGCAGAAGGAAGTGGAAGTTGAGTACAAGAAGCAGATTGAAGTTCTTCAGGAGCAATTAGGTGACCAAAAAGAAAAGATCTTGCTAGCTCACAAACACCATAGAGACCGCATTCAGAAGATAGCTCAAGAGCAACAGTCAATTGAGGATATTCAGAAGGAGGTGAAAGAACTCAGAGTTCATGTAAAGGTCAAAAAGACATGGTATGATCCTAGGCCTAGCGGGGAAAGCGAAGAGATCTTCCTACAACAGATTAGTAAACTCCACGCTTCCTTTGATCAGAGGGATTTGCTCAATTTTTCCAGGTGGTCAAGCGCCTTAGCTGGAGGCTAAAGGATTTTGAGCTACATAGGGTCTAGTTTCCTTTGTTTGTACCGGACTACCCACAGGCCTATTGTGGGATTCCTGGTTGCTTTGGCTATTTTCCCTTATTGTAAGAGTTGGCCCCCTTTGGGGAAATTTGTTGTTATTCTCATAACTTCATTTCATACTAATTGATATGTTGTCAAATTCCTGGGTGTCGCTCCCCGGATTTCCATCCTGGTACAAACGCAAAAGTGGCACGGAAAAGAATAGAGTCGCCAGCCAGGCATTTTTATCCCGAAGGAACGGGAATGGTAATGTTGCGCAAACCAGAAGAAAGAAGAGGAAGGACACGGGTCCTGCGAACCAAAGAGACTGAGTTCGGGAGTCGGTTACGACCTGGGAAGGTATTAGCACCTAGATCTTCTGCCGTACCCGACGGGATCCACGCTTGCGAAGAAAACTGTTTCAAAGGGTGAAGAAATGAAAGCTGCTGCAAAGAAAAGGAATTGAACTGGATAAAAGAAAAGAAAAGGGAACTGAAAAAGAAATGAAAAGGAAAAAATGTAGGGAAAATAAAGATTATGCTCAAACGGGCCCTACCCCGCTGCCTACGTACCTCATCTGGACAATGAGAATCAGAGTCTCCGTAGTTCCCCTAACTAGGGGTGGAAAGGATTGCTTGTCTTAAGGCTTGAACTGCCTATGTCAATGCTCAGGTGTTGCAGGCTCGGACGACGAGTGCGTTACCGTCTTGCAAAGTGACAAGTAGTAGCAAGTTCGCGGACGGAGCGAAGGAGATGAGAAAAGAATTCCCGAAGGAGAGACGCTTATTGTTGGTTTGTGTTTTTTAAGAGTTTTCTGCTTTGAAGTTTGCATAGGTAAGTGTACCTAAGTCTTACTCACTGGGATATGTACTTCTTACATCATCCCGAAATGGAATGCGCAAGAGGCACACCTATCTATGGAGGAAATCCCCAAATTTAGTCCCACAAGTGAAGGCTTAGACACAATGGCCTACTGGCATTTATTATGTGTTTTTGTGTTTTTTTGGTTAAGAAGTGTTTTTTAGCTTTTCTTTGTGAAGTAATCTCATGCTAAGACCTAACCACCACGAGGGATATCCTACACCTCGCCCCGAAACGGAACGCGTGCAAGTATCTCATAGCAAAGTCTCGTGTCACATGAGAAGACTCGTCATTTATTAAAGTGATTTAAATTTAAGTTTGAAGATGAGAAGAGAGAGCACCAAAAGGATCTCAAAGGTAAAATCTAATGGGGGACTAAGAATCCTAAATGTTGTCATGCATGGTATTCCTAGGTTAGTGAGGTTTGATTTCTATCCTAATGAAGAAGAAGGAAAGAAAAGAAGAAGAAGAAGAAGAAGAAGAAGAAGAAGAAGAGGAGAAGAAGTAAGGCCTAAGCCCAAAAATCCCAGGATTAGCATTAATGAAGAAAGAAGAAGAGATAAGAATTGGAGATGTGGGAATCACATCCACACCTCTCACTTACCAAAGTCCCTGAAATGGTTAGTGACACAAACATAAATGAAACACAAAGTGGACATAATGTCAAAGAAAAGTCACTCAACCAGAAGTGAAGTCATAAGCAAAAATGCCAAATGCAAACTCAAAGCACAAGAATGAGAAGAGGAACACACAATTCAACATGAAACATTAGGAATCACTATGACAAAACAAAGTAAACATGAGAAGATGCAAAGCAAAATAGTCAAAGCAACATCACAAAGTGCCAAACACGAACCCTAACATGTTAAGAAAGTGCCTAAGGATCACATGAGATAAAGAGAAGAAAGGCACATATTCAAATATTCACATCATGAGAAGGAAGGAGCAAAGGAAGTGAAGTGAGCATGCATAAGTGTGGAAGAACTTCAAGAGCAACCAAACACAAAATTCTCAAGGCTCAAACCACAACTCAAGACCAGAGGGGTACCAACAACCTAAGATGGCCCTAAACAACTTGAAGAAGTTGGCACAAGTGCCCTTATAAGCTAAGGAGTGAACATATAACCCAAAAGAAGCAAAACGGGACAAGTAAGGAACAAAAATTCAAATCAAATCAAATATTCACTCAAAAATTCCACAAACTTGTACAAATGATCTTCAACCATACAATATCAACATGCCAAAAGGAGAGAATGAGAATCAGAAGATAAGCAAGTCAAATGAGGGTTCAAACATGGATTAGGGTTAGAAAGCTTTAAGCACAAGTTAGAGACCAAAATCAATTAAAAAAAATTCTAAAAATCAGAACAAAAATCACCAATAAACTACATCTCATCATGAATCTAGAGCAAAAAGAATCACTTAAAAATTCAAAATAATGATCAAGATAGAAAATGAACAAGTCAACATGCTTCAAAATGGAATAAAAAACAATTAATTAAGAGAAACAATTAATTTCCACGTGACAATTAAAAATAAATGAATAATAAAAATTCCAAAAATTAAAGAAAACTAGAAGAAACATTCCTGAATTTTTTTTGTAATTTCTGATGACCTAAAACTATTTTTAAAAATTAAAAAGCAAACTGGAATTAAAATGAAAACAAAAACAAAAACAAATAAAGAAATAAGGCCATGGGTGCGTTTAGAAGAGAGAGACAGTTAAATCATTTGGGCCTGGTGAAAAAGGGGGGGGTGGATAGCAAGTCAAGCCCAGGCCAAAGTCAGCGCATAACACATCAATTATTGTGGATATTCATTAATTCAGGAAAAACATGAACCATTGGATCAAGTGTACACATGGGATTGAGTCATTCATTAAAACAAGTATGCACAATGACTGGCCAGGGAGTGAGAACACATTAGCTATGGTGAGGTGAGAAACAAAATGATTAATTCAAATATTATAAAATCACGTGAGAGGGAGAGGGTAATTTTAATGTGCTGGCAGGAGGTCATCCGTCCAGATCCTGCATCCTACGGCTATGCTTTCATCTTCTTCATTGAACTCAGGTGAAACATAAATCCAGAATCCGGTGACCGGAGCTAGGGCTCCGGTACTTGAAAATTCAAACCAAGAACAAAATCACATGAACAAAGCCATAAATCTCCAGATCTGATCATTTAATCAAGCTAAACACGAATCCAACATTCAAATACACAAATACTCCATGAATTCATCAAATCGAAGCAAATAAGGTTTGACATCAAACTTTCAGATCCAGATTTCTCACTCATTATTCATGCATTTTCAAATCTAATTAGTGCAGCATACTCAGCAAAGTTCATAGATGACAATGCACATAAGAAAAACAAGTTCCAGATTCATGAATTTCAAGTCATACCTGAGATGGAACCACTTCAAAATCACCAAAATAGAACTCTAGATGCTGCAGATCTGTGTACTTTGATCTCCTCTTGCAAAATAAATGCAAGAGGAAGCTTGAGAGAGCCTGAATTTGGAGCTTCGAAGCCAACTGCTCTGAATGGCAACTTCTTGTTTCCTCACTTTCAGCTTTGATTAATGAGAGAAATGTGTTCCTTGAAGCTTGTAGAAGAAGAATATGAAGAGAAATGAGAGAGGTGTGGCTTGAGGAGAGAGATTTGAAAACTTTTTCTCTTGTGCAAGAAACTTTGAATCTGAGAAATGAGGGAGTGCTAGCTTGCATTTAGGGTTTGATTAGCTTTTATATCATGCACATATCATACTGATTAGGGCTTTGTGGTGAGTGGTAGCATGGTAAGTGTGATTGAAGTGGATTTGCAAAAGGGAAAGAAAGGTGTGACTCTCTCATTTTTGCGTGCAAGGCTCTCCCCATGTGCTCATGCTGACTCTCCTTCATGCAATTTCCACCTTTGGATCAGATTTGGATCAAAGAGAAACCTGGATCATGCTTTCCATGAGATTTTGCAAAATTACAAAATGTGAATTATCTTCCCTCCTATTCACTAATTCTTTTGTTTCCTTGGTCAAAAAACTCCTCATGCATTGCCTTGAAGCACTATAATCTTATTTGGTCGATAACACCACATGGAAATAAGTTAAATGATTTTTTGCATTTGGAGGAGGCTTAGAATTCATGCCATGCCCTAAAAAACAAGTGATTTTCGAAGGCCTCATCTCACAAACCATGAGGGCTATGAGAAAGTAATTGTACTTTTAAAAAATGGGAGACTTTAATCTTCAATTTTCATGTTTGGTGGCAATCCATTTGAAGCTTTTTTCACCAAGTTATGTACATTTGAAAATTAGGGCAAAAGGTTACTAAAAATGGCAAATTTCATGACCAATCACATGCCAAAAATGAAAAACACCTCAAAACCTCTTGATTCTTGATCTTTGATCTTGAAAAACCTCTTATAATGTTATAAGAACATCCCTTGACTAGAAAAATAGGGTTGGACCCTTTGAAATTTCACAGTTGACTTCTAGAATGCACAGTTGACCAATTTCTTCATTTACAAGCAACTGAAGAAATACCTGACTTCCACAAGGAATTTTCTCACCAAATTTCATCCCTAGGGTCCTCTTAATATATGAAAGACTTTGCCTAAATGAAATTGCCAAAGTCACAAAGTTTTCATGCTTGAAACTCAAACCCTAATTTGGGATCATTGTGTAGGAACTTTGCCTTAGCTTGAATTCCCTGATGATCCTCCAACGTCCTTGGCTTTTGTGAATGATCTTAAGCTTGTGAATGCAATGTAGACTCCCCATAGGACTTGAAATAATCCATTGGGCCTCTTGTTATAGCTTGAAATGATTCAAATCCCTCAACAGATGATCATATGCCTAATGCTAGGTCATGAGAATGTTATGCCTCATCTTTCCATGCTAAGATGCCAAGGATATGATATGCTTATGATGAATATGATGTGATGATGATGCTTAAAAAGAAAAGGGCAAATTTGGGGTGTTACAGCTGCCCCTATTCAAAAAACTGTTAATCTGAAAAGGACGGTAGCACAGGCTATCGACCGTTCAAGATAAATTGTGGTTGAATACCAAGAAAACCTGAAATTTGCACTCTGCTAGAGAATGCAAGCACTGGGAAATAAACCCAACCAAATGACGCTTTGGTGTATGAAGTGGAGAGAAAGCAGACGAGCTCCTTCCAAGTTGAAACTGTTATTTGGAATCGGAATACTTTGACAGGCGAGTCTTCTTCGAACAATCCTATTATTCCAGGAACTGGACATACGAGTCCTCACATACTTTGCAAAACATATGACTTGAGACAGACAAATTTCCATCGGATACAACTGTTACACCAGGACAGGTGATGCACTTAAGTATGTGGGATAGACATACATAATCAAGGTAAACGAACCCTCCTCATATATTATCTGTGGATATATGGTTTAAGACAGACGAGCCTTCTTCGAGCAAAACTGCTACACCAGGTGCAACATTAATAAGTGGTACTTGAGACAGACGAGCCTCCTTCGGATAAACCTGTTACGCCAGGAACGGTAACCATTTTGATGTTTAATCCCACAGTCAGGACTTCAAACCTCTTCAACACAGACGAGCATTGGATGATCATCAATAGAACACAGACGAGTGCCATAAGTCAATGATACAAACGAATATCAGACGATGATCTGAGAAACACAGACGAGCACTCCAGGCAATGATATAGACGAATATCAGCCACTGGTACAGACGGATACTAGAAATCCAACACAGACGAGCATTTGGAGTAGCAATACAGACGAGTACCAGGCTAATTATCAAATCAACACATACGGATATAAGCTAACACAGACGAGTGTGAGGGATGATACAGACGAGTATCCAAACAATGCAGACGAGCTTCCAGCAGATAACAAACACAGATGAGTGCTGGGGAGTGAAAACGAGCAACATTAAATATCAAACACAGATGAGTGTAGGGAAATGCAGACGAGCAACATTAAATATCAAATACAAACGAGTGTAGGGAAATGCAGACGAGCAACATTAAATATCAATCATAGACGAGTGTTGGGAATTACAGATGAGCAACAAGCAACTACAACCATGGGCAACTGTTGGGGAAAGAAAACGAGCAATACCAAAGTGATAACACAGACGAGTGTTGAGAAATGCAGACGAGCGAAAATAAAGTGTGAACACAGACAAGTGTTAGGAAATACTTCCATGATGGCTGTATCTCAATCATGGAACTCTGCGAGGGAAATGACGATCTTCCAACACGACTGGGGAGATACTTCCTCAAATATCCTTCGTTTGTGAAAAGAGTTTTGACAGTTAAACTCTGTGGGGAATGGGCCTCCCACTTCCTGCTGGGCATACTCTACTGGTGAAAAATAGTCTGCTTAGGGATCCCACCTGCCATGACTTAGCTGGGGAAAATTCTATTTGGGAAAATGTGACGCCATCCTGCAAAACCTGCAACAACAGAAAACACATATGTGCCCCGGGGACTTGCATGGTATGATCTGTTCATCTATCGTCACCCGACACTCAAAAAAGATTTCAAATGTTTCCCTGCAATATAATTTTGTTCAATCAATCACCATGTTTTAAATGCCATGCTATTTTTCGCCAAAAATTCAGGACATTTTGCCAGCAAAAGTAAACACAACACAACTTTTTGACTGAATATTCTTTTATTTAAAGGCCTCTGAATAGGAAAAGTTTTTACATCAGGAAGCGACCACCTGGAAAGAGGTAGCTACCATAAAATTGAGAAAATAAACTATCCTAATGGCAATGGGCACGACATCCCAATGAGTTTCCTTTCTGCTATGACTAGCATGTCTTCAAAACTCTCCATTCTTGACTTCGCTTTCTGAGGAGATGAGGGGACTGATTCCTATCCTTCTGATATTTGTCAAGTTGTACGAAACGGTGACTTGGTTAAGATTACTCGGATCACAGTTGTTCGCTTATTCCCTTGTTTTGCGTGGATCGCCCTTTCGGGTTTTCAATCCACCGGGATACCCTTTTTTGCCTGAGTTGTCCGATGTGGCTTTTCAACTCAGCGAGTGTACATTTTTTTATTTATTTTCCCTAACTTTTGCCCGAGCTTTTTTATTCTGTTTTTATCTCGCCGGGATGCCCTTTTCTTTCCTGGACCTTAAATCTGTTTTTGTGTCCAGCGGGTCTATTTATGCGAAGTATTTTTTAACTGCGTCCGAGTTAACAAGGGATTGGAAATCTTCTTCATCCATAGTGGTGAGCATCAGTGCTCCTCCCGAGAAAACTTTCTTTACTATGAATGGTCCTTCGTAATTTGGGGTCCACTTGCCCCTTTGATCTGAACCTAGAGGAATAATCCTCTTGAGCACGAGCTCTCCTACTTGATACTCTCGAATACGTACTCGTTGGTCGAATGCTCGCTTCATTCTCCTCTAATAAAGCTGACCATGACAGATAACCGCTAATCTTTTTTCCTCAATTAGACATAACTGATTGTATCGAGCACGCACCCACTCAGCCTCATCAAGCTTCACATCCATCATCACACGCAATGAAGGAATTTCTACCTCAACAGGCAAGACTGCCTCCATACCATATACCAATGAGAAGGGAGTTGCCCCAGTTGAGGTTCTGACTGACGTTCGGTAACCATGCAATGCAAACGGTAACATCTCATGCCAATCTTTGTAAGTGACAACCATCTTTTGCACAATCTTCTTAATATTCTTATTTGCTGCCTCTATCGCGCCATTCATCTTTGGTCGGTAAGGAGAAGAATTGTGATGCTGAATCTGGAAGTCCCGACACAACTCTGCCATCATCTTGTTGTTCAAGTTAGAACCATTATCAGTAATGATTCTTTCGAGCACTCCGTATCTGCAGATAATGTCTCTTTTCAAAAATTTGGCCACCACTTGACGGGTGACATTGGCGTAAGATGTTGCTTCAACCCACTTAGTGAAGTAATCGATCGCAACTAAAATGAAACGATGACCATTTGAAGCAGCAGGCTCTATTTTCCCGATCATGTCAATGCCCCACATAGAAAAGGGCCAAGGATATGACATGACGTTGAGCGGGCTTGGAGGAACATGCACCTTGTCTGCATAAATTTGGCACTTGTGGCACTTACGGGCGTACGAGCAACAGTCTGCATCCATTGTCATCCAATAGTACCCCGATCTCAACAAATTTTTAGCCATAGCATGCCCTCATGCATGAGTACTGAAGGATCCCTCATGGACTTCTTGCATTAACAGGCTTGCTTCATGTCTATCCACGCATCTGAGCAAGACCATGTGAAAGTTCCTCTTATACAAAACCCCATCTGTATTCAAGAAGAAACTGGCAGCAAGTTGTCTTAAGGTCTTCTTGTCGTTGGATGATGCCCCTGCTGGGTATTCTTGTTTTTCCAGGAAGAGCTTGATATCAAAGTACCAAGGTTTCTCATCAGACACTACGTCGATAGAGAATGCATGAGCTGGTGCGTCGAGCCTGGAAATGTCAATCCTGGGCACATAATTCCAACACAAGACTTTGATGGACGAAGAAAGAGTAGCCAATGCATCGGCAAATTGATTCTCATCTTGTGGTATGTACTGAAGTTTAACCGTTGTGAAGAACGCCAACAGTTTTCTGGCATAATCCCTATAAGGAATTAAGTGTTCTTGATGCGTATACCACTTGCCGATAACCTGGTTGATAACGAGGGCAGAATCCCCGAATATATCGAGGGTCTTAATCCGAAGATTAATAGCCTCCTCTATTCCATTATGCATGCCTCGTATTCCGCTTCATTGTTGGTGCAGCCAAAAGTAATTCTGGCAGCGAAGGGAAAGTGAACACCTTCAGGAGTGATAAGAACAGCACCAACTCCACGTCCGTTGATATTGACTGCCCCATCAAACATCAACTTCCATTTGGATTCAGGGTCTGGCCCCTCCTCCGGAAGTGGTTCCTCGCAATCTTTTGCTTTGAGGTACATGATGTCCTCATCGGGGAAATCAAACTTCATTGGCTGATAGTCATCCTCAAGAGGTTGTTGTGCAAGGTAATCTAACAATACACTTCCCTTGATGGCCTTCTGGGAAGTATACTGTATGTCATACTCCGTTAAGATCATTTGCCACCTAGCAACCCTTCCGGTTAACGCTGGTTTCTCAAAGATATACTTGACAGGATCCATTTTTGAGATTAGCAGTGTGGTATGGGTCAACATATACCGTCTCAGTCGGCGAGCAGCCCATACCAAAGCGCAACAAGTTTTCTCGAGCAGTGAGTAACGGGATTCACAATCGGTAAACTTTTTGCTAAGGTAATAAATAACGTACTCTTTTCGACCAGACTTGTCATGTTGGCCTAGAACACACCCCGTTGACCCTTCTAGCACAGTCAAGTACATGATAAGCGGCCGTCCTGGAACTGGAGGCATTAGAATCGGAGGTGTCTGCAAATATTCTTTTATCTTTTCAAAGGCTCTTTGACAGTCCTCATTCCACCTGACCGTTTGTTCTTTTCTTAGCAATTTGAATATTGGTTCACACGTGGCAGTTAGATGAGATATGAACCTTGAAATGTAGTTCAACCTCCCTAAAAACCCGTGCACTTCTTTTTCTGTTTTTGGTGCAGGCATATCTTGTATTGCTTTCACTTTTGCAGGATCCACCTTGATTCCTTTCTGACTAACAATGAAACCCAGCAGTTTTCCGGAACGCACTCCGAAAGTGCACTTGTTTGGATTCAACCTCAGCTTATACTTTATCAGTCTATCAAACAACTTCTTGAGATTGACCAGATGCTCTTCTTCGTCTCGGGACTTGGCAATCATATCGTCCACATAGCATTCTATCTCCTTGTGTATCATGTCGTGGAACAATGTGACCATAGCCCGCTGATATGTTGCCCCGACGTTCTTCAAACCAAAGGGCATCACCTTGTAGCAGAATGTACCCCACGGGGTAATGAACGTTGTTTTCTCCATGTCTTCCGGTGCCATCTTAATCTGATTATACCCGGAGAAGCCATCCATGAAGGAAAATACCGAGAACTGAGCGATGTTATCTACCAGCACATCAATGTGAGGTAATGGAAAGTCATCCTTTGTACTTGCTCTGTTTAAATCCCGATAGTCAACGCACATCCGAACTTTGCTGTCCTTCTTTGGTACAGGCACAATGTTAGCTACCCAAGGTGGGTAACTAGTTACGGCAAGGAATCTGGCATCCCACTGTTTTTGAACTTCCTCCTTAATCTTCATCGCCATATCAGGACGAGTTCTTCTCAGCTTCTACTTCACAGGAGGACAATCCTCTCTCAATGGTAGCTTATGCACAACAATGTCGCTATCCAACCCTGGCATATCTTGATACGACCAGGCGAAGATATCCACATATTCACGTAACATACCAATCAACTCTTTCTTTACCTCGACCTGCAGACTGGCCCCAATCTTGATCTCTTTCTTCACATCTTCAGTCCCAATGTTGATGATCTCTATTTCTTCCTGATGAGGCTGAATGACCCTTTCCTCTTGTTTCAACAATCTGACCAATTCTTCAGGGAGTTCACAGTCTTCCTCAACCCCTTCATCAGCTTGGTAGATAGGATTGTCAAAGTCATGCGTGGTCATAGCAGGAACGTTATCACAAGAATCCGGATGATCAACACTGCACAGACGATGTGCTCATTTCAGAATCTGTTTTGTTGTTTTTTTTTCAAAAGAGACGCAAACACAAAAACAAAAAGGAAAAACACATTTCCATTTTATTTATTTTTTTGAAAAATTTAAAACGAAAGAAAGAGAATACAATTTTCTTGAAAATGTCCTTTATTTCATGGTAAATTAAATGCACACAAAGCATGGTGGCCCTACAAATGGATCCGTGCACCTTGGGCAGAGTGCAGGATTGACATGCAGCATGATAAACAAAAGGAAACAAATAAATTACTCTGATTTCCAGGTAACTTGAACGATGTCTTCAGCAGACCAGTTCTTGAGCTCCTCTTCGGGTGCACACGGATGAATCCAGTTGTCCCAGTTGCCATCACTGTCTTCTTCTTCCCTTGTTGCACAGATATGGTTGTGGTCGAGCATCCCAGCGCTTGTGAAAGTAATAGCTTTACCACTCTGAGGCCAGTTAGACCCACCAGGTTGATAACCAAGCCCAAACTTGTCATCTTTCTTCTCTAATTCCAGCAATTTGCCCCAGCCCTGGGCGCTTCCCGACTGAACCACTTCCTTAGCCTGCTTGTAGGAGTGAATGGAGGTACCTTCTTTCTCATTGTTCCTCTCTACCGGAGCCAAAATGCTGACATTAACTGCTTCGAAGGCCTGACACAGCGTTTCATGGATCTCTCCGTCCATTTCCACATATTTGAATGTTGATAGGTGGCTCACAAAGATATGTTCCTCTCTGCACACAGTGATTACTTGGCCATCAACCACGTACTTTAGCTTTTGATGCAAAGTAGAAGTTACAGCTCCGGTAGCGTGAATCCAAGGACGTCCCAGCAAGCAACTGTACGCGGGCTGAATAACCATGACGTAGAATGTGCTCTTGAATACTTGAGACCCTATTTTCACGGGTAACTCAACTTCTCCGAACACAGACCTTCTGGACCCATCAAAGGCTTTAACTATCAAATCACTGGGTCGCAAGACGATACCATCGACATTCAACTTCATTAAGGCTTTCTTTGTGAGTACATTAAGATAAGAGCCTGTGTCAACCAGGACATGCGACAAAACAGCCCCTTTACACTCCATAGTAATATGCAGTGCTTTGTTGTGGTTACGACCCTCTGAAGTAAGGTCTCTATCTGTGAAGCCCAACCCGTGGCTTGCATTCACACTGCCCACTACAACTTCCAGTTGATTAATAATTATCTCTTGAGGAACGTATGCCATCTGCAACACTTTTAGCAAGGCTTCTCTATGTGCCGAAGAACACATCAGCAAAGACAAAATTGATATTTTGGACGGCGTCTGGTTCAACTTTTCAACTACCTTGTAATCACTCTTCTTAATTATTCGCATAAATTCCTCCACTTCTTTTTCAAAGGTACCCTGTCCAGCAGCAGGAGTTGTTATTTCTTCAGTCGCTGTTTTCTTTCCTTTAGCCTTTGCCGCAATTTCAGCCTCAGGATCTCCTCTCAGAACCGGGGGAGCAAAAAGACGACCACTTCTCGTGAAACCACCAACCCCTCTGACGTTCACCATAGTCGGGTCAATTTCTACTGACTTACTCTCAACTTTCTGTCCTTCCACGTACACATCTGAGTCGTAATGCCATGGGATGGCTTTATCATCAGTATAAGGAACAGGCCCAAGAACAGTAATAGTAACAGGACTGACTTTAGGAGCATAAATAGTCACAGGTTCTCTTCTAGCAAACATTTCAACTGGATCATAGTAGATGGTTATAGTGGACACACAATCACCTCCATTATCAACTTTATCAAACTGCAATGACCCTTCATCAATCAGATTCTGCAACCCCATCTTCAGGTCTTCACAACCGTTCACTGAATTCAAACACTTTTCACAATCGGAACCACATCCCGGAAACACTTGTCCTTTTAACAGCCTCTCCTTCACCACCAGCAGTGGAGTCTTCACTTCTTCTACGTTCAGAATCAGCCTTAACTTTTCACCTCCGTCAACATCATTTATTCTAGCCCCTCCATGGTTCGGAATAGGGTTTGAAGTAATATTAGGCGGTGTTGCGAAATTAATCGCCTTGGAGTCGATCAAATCTTGAACTTTATGTTGTAGCGCCTTGCACTTCTCAGTTGAGTGCCCGGGTGTCCCTGAATGGAAAGTGCATCTAGCATTGGCATCGTACCCCACTGGAAGCTCTCCAGGTCGTGGTGGTGCTAATGTCCTCAGTTGTATCAAGTTCAGGTCTAACAATCTCTGCAGCAATGCAGTGTATGTCATGGGAATTGCTTCAAGCACCCTATTAGCTGGACGAGCTTGTCTCGGCTGATAAGGTCTTTGTTGATAATTGTTACGTTGTGGCTGTTGCTGTTGAGGTTGAGTCTGTACCTGCTGCACAGGACTGGAAGGGATAGTGACAGCTGCCACTTGCTCATATGATCTTCTATATCCTCGACCCCGTCCTCGGCCATACACAGCATTTGTTTCCCCTTCCCTTCTTCTCGGGGGTCCGTTGAAAGCTTTTCTTACGCCACTCGAGCTACTCACACTAGTATCCTGAATCTTCCCCATCTTTAACAGAATCTCGACCCTCTCGCCTGCTATTACTATATCATTGAACTTGGTTGCCGAACAGGACGCCAACCTTTCGATGAACACCCCTTGCAATGTCCCCATGAACATATCAGCCATCTCATTCTCCAGCAATGGTGGTTGTACTCTGGCAGCGAGCTGTCGCCACCTTTGAGCATACTCCTTAAACCCCTCCTTAGCATTTTGAGACATATTCTGCAGTTGAGTGCGATTTGGAGCCATGTCCAAATTGTACTGGTATTGCTTCACGAACGCCTCTGCCAAGTCCTTCTAGCTCTTAACATTGACCCTACTTAGCTTCATATACCATTCCAAGGAGGCCCCAACCAGGCTGTCCTGGAAATAATACATCCATAGCTTCTCATCGTCAGTATGGGCAGCAATCCTCCCTACAAAGGACTGGAGGTGAGTCTTTGGACACGCTGTGTCGTTGTACTTCTCGAAAGTCGGGACCTTGAACTTGTAAGGGATTCTAACCCCTGGAACCAAGCCCAAGTCAGTAATGTCGAACCCCAGAGAGCTCTGAGATTGAATGGCCCTGATCTGTTCAACCATCTCTTCAAATTTTCTGTTCATTTCAGCCCCCTAGCCTTCCGCTTCGTCCAGCAAAGTAAACTGTTCGTCTTATCCATTTGTATGTTGTTCAGTCCATCATTGATAATGGTGACCCCTACCTGTGCCACAGGGATTTCAATTTGACGGGCGCCCGCACCGTTACGATTACCCCCATCAGCAGTCCCGTTGTTCCTGGCCTGACTATTTTCTACCAACTCATGCAGACGTTCCTGATTCTGACCCATTCCTGCCATAAGGGTCATAAAATTGTCCATTCTCAACCTCAAGTCAGCTAAATCAGCCTGCATTTGATCCATGACTCTTTCTCTGTTGACTCTTGTGGGATATCTATGTATGATCGGCTGTTCTCAAACCTTCCTTGGAGCTATAGTGCCTGAAACAGAAAAGACATTAGGAGCCTGTGAAACAAGAAGAATGGTGATATGTATGCAATGCAATTGTTTATACTTTCAAACTCCAAGTCATTCATGCCCCGGTTCTGGTATCTAATAAAGATAATTAGATGGCTGTTGATCCTCGTCCTTCAGAAACCTTTGCATAGAAATCAAATTCAGACCACCGCAACAGCATGCACAGAAAATAAAGAACTGAATGAAACTGCATAACATAAAACAGCCTACCAGGAAAAAGTAACAGAATTCCCCATAGAGTACAAGTTTTCTAAAAAGAAAAACATACAACCAGGATTCCTATAACATGCCTGTAGGTAATCCAAATACTAGGAAAACAAACTAAAAAGCAAGACTGCTGCTCGAAGACCCTGATCCTCCCTCATTAAGTCCCAGCTCAGACCTAGCCTTCTTGACTCCAGCCATCAACTTGATGTCTTCAATCTCCTTACGCGCTTCTTCTAAAGCTTGTTGACTCTCTGCCAACTGCTGAGTCTTCTCCCTTCGAATCTGGTGGGCTTGTTCCACTTCTTCTTTCTTGAAAGTCATTTGTACTTCGAAAAACTCTTCCTTTTCTTTATATCTCTTCTGCTCCTGCTCCCTCTGGCCCTGCAACCAAACAATGGACTGGCGAGCTTCCTTAAGAGTCTTCGAAGTCTTCTTACGTTATGCTTCTCTCTTTGATTCCATCAGACCCAATCTTTGAAAGTGAGCTTCCCTTCCAGCAAACTCTTTCTCTTTAGCCTCCAAGGTGATCTGCATCTTCTGTAATTTCTCTTCGGCTTCATTCTTGGCACGATTGGCGAGGTGATACAAATTAACCATTTCAGCATTCTCGACCTTGACCTCGTGCAGCTTTGTTTCCAACTTCTTGTATTCTTCTAAGGGAACAATGGCATTAAACTCAGTAGTTGGAGGAACTGGAGGGGAAAATGGCAGCAATACCCTTCTGGCTCTATCCTTCAGCCAAGCCTCGTACTCCGGGAAAGTTTGGTTGTTACACTTCCCAAAGCTAGCCACTCCTTCTCCTTTGATGCACTTCCAAGCTCCAGCAGCTTTCCTCACTAAAGGCATATTGTCCTTCACCGGGAAATAGAAAATAGGGGCCAATTTCAACTCTTCTGGTACCTCTCTCAAGGAATACCCCAATTGTCTCATCAACAAGATCGGGTTGTAATTGATCCCCCCAATCACTCCCAACAAAGGTACACTAAGGTAACTCCCATAACTAGTGATGAAACATGCACCCTGAAGCCTCTGAGTAATCCATCTGACATCCTTAGCAAACAACTTCTCCAGCTTCTGAGCCCACACCAAGGTATGATCACTAAACACACCAGTACTAGGCAAGTGCCTCATGAACCACATATGGAATAAAGGAGCGCAACAACGAACTAAACCTCCCCGTTTCTTTTCAGTCTTGTAGTGCACCAAGTAATACAAATCTCCGAGCAATGTAGGCACAGGATTCTTCAGCAAGAATAGATGGATGGCATTCATGTCTATGAACTTCTCCATATCTGCAAACAAAATGATGCCATAAATAGAGAGAGCCAGAATGGCACACACCGAATCCCACTCTTCTTTAACAGCTAGCTCTTCAACCTTCTTCACTAAAGCCTCCAAAGAGAAACCAGATACACCTCCTTTAATAATAGTCATAGAATTCACAGCAGAAGTGCTCAAATAAAGAGCCTTGGCAATTGCTTCAGGTGCAGGTCTAACCATCTCAGCATTGAACAAAATCTGGTCTCGAACAAGAACTCCCAAGATCAAAGCATACTCCTCTAGCAAAGGACCTAACTGAAAATCAGGAAAAGTGAAACATTGAAGCTGAGGATCATAGTACTGAAGCAGGGTGTGAATAGAACTTCTTTCAGAGGGATCTAACTCTACCACCATATCTAGAATGCTCCCATAAACCTTCCTGAACTTCTCCACATGATTGGGCGTAATCAACTTAACCATCTTCTTTAATAGACCAACCTTAGTGTCGAAAAACTTGAAATGATTGTTCTGCTTGCGAGGATCTTCCATCTCTGAATAGGATACTGGAACCGGAAGCAAGGATAAGAACCTGTGAATGAAAACAAAACATGATTAATGATGAAATGATGAAATGATGCAATGCAAATGCAAAGACATATGATCAGTCTGGGACTGTCTGGATTCTGGATGTCAAAGCCAAGTGATCAGAAACACCAATCCTCTGAATAATAACCCACAAACACTCAGGTAATCTCGGATAAACTCAGTCAAGAACCAGATAAACTCAAGAACTCCGGAATCAAAGTAACCATATCAGATCATAAGACTGCACTAGTAACAAGGGTATGATGAGGTCAAGGGTTCCTGTAAACCTATAAACCCCTCCTAATCTCACGGGTATGCTTCGGGTCAAACATCACGGACTCTCAAAGCCGAATAGCAATAATACTTTCACCATTTCCGAGAAATGGCTCATGACCAAATCAGGGAATCGGTTTGGCATTATATACTACGCAGGGAGGCCTCAGCTGAGTCCGGGAAAAACAAGCATCCCCTATAAGTCCTCAGCTTCGAGCGCTGAAATCGAGAAACAATAGTACATTCTGCCCGTAGGATACAATACTATTGTCATACGACCAAATGCTTTGACTGAGTTCCTATAAGAGAACCAGGCCATCCTATGTGAGTCCCCAGTGGACCCTCGGGTGCGAATGGGTTTGCCATAAAATGTGGTCTGCCACTATCACCACTGGAGAGGGTTGTTTCCACAAAGTTTCTCAATGATCGGTCCCCAGATGCACATAACTATCAAGGTCCTATCCCGAAGTGGAGGAAATCCCCACACAAGATATTTCCAAGACGATCGCAGTCTGGGTGTGAAACACATCGCCACTCATCATGTCACATGTGAGTACAATATGTCCACTCTAATCCTATAGTGCACTCAAGCCGGGTATTTGGCTTATCTCTCAGAAACAGTATCACCCGAATCCCACCAAACAGAAAACCAATCCAGACAGTCCAGTAATAACATATGATGCGGAAAATAAATACTGAAAACTGTAAATAAAAACTGTAAATAAAACTGTAAATAAAATAACTGTAAACTACAACACACAATATCAAACAATCAACACCCAAAGAAATAGAAACACGCAAGCGCTAGGAGAGACTCTCAAGGGAACCATAGATTCTGGGTTCGATCCCCAGCAGAGTCGCCAGCTGTCGCTCCCTAGATTTCCATCCTGGTACAAACGCGAAAGTGGCGCGGAAAAGAATAGAGTCGCCAGCCAGGCATTTTTATCCCGAAGGAACGGGAATGGTAATGATGCGCAAACCAGAAGAAAGAAGAGGAAGGACACGGGTCCTGCGAACCAAAGAGACTGAGTTCGGGAGTCGGTTACGACCTGAGAAGGTATTAGCACCCAGATCGTCTGTCGTACCCGACGGGATCCACGCTTGCGAAGAAAACTGTTTCAAAGGGTGAAGAAATGAAAGTTGCTGCAAGGAAAAGGAACTGAACTGGATAAAAGAAAAGAAAATGGAACTGAAAAAGAAATGAAAAGGAAAAAATGTAGGGAAAATAAAGATTGTGCTCGAATGGGCCCTACCCCGCTGCCTACGTACCTCATCTGGACAATGAGGATCAGAATCACCGTAGTTCCCCTAACTAGGGGTGGAAAGGATTGCTTGTCTTAAGGCTTGAACTGCCTATGTCAATGCTCAGGTGTTGCAGGCTCGGACGACGAGTGCGTTACCGTCTTGCAAAGTGACAAGTAGTAGCAAGTTCGCGGACGAAGCGAAGGAGATGAGAAAAGAATTCCCGAAGGAGAGACGCTTATTGTTGGTTTGTGTTTTTTAAGAGTTTTCTGCTTTGAAGTTTGCATAGGTAAGTGTAACTAAGTCTTACTCACTGGAATATGTACTTCTTACATCATCCCGAAATGGAATGCGCAAGAGACACACCTATCTATGGAGGAAATCCACAAATTTAGTCCCACAAGTGAAGGCTTAGACACAATGGCCTACTGCCATTTATTAAGTATTTTTGTGGTTTTTTGGTTAAGAAGTGTTTTTTAGCTTTTCTTTGTGAAGTAATCTCATGCTAAGACCTAACCACCACGAGGGATATCCTACACCTCACCCCGAAATGGAACGCGTGAAAGTATCTCATAGCAAAGTCTCGTGTCACATGAGAAGACTCGTCATTTATTAAAGTGATTTAAAGTTAAGTTTGAAGATGAGAAGAGAGAGCACCAAAAGGATCTCAAAGGTAAAATCTAATGGGGGACTAAGAATCCTAAATGTTGTCATGCATGGTATTCCTAGGTTAGTGAGGTTTGATTTCTATCCTAATGAAGAAGAAGGAAAGAAAAGAAAAAGAAGAAGAAGAAGAAGAAGAAGAAGAAGAAGAAGAAGAAGAAGAAGAAGAAGAGGAGAAGAAGTAAGGCCTAAGCCCAACAATCCCAGGATTAGCATTAATGAAGAAAGAAGAAGAGATAAGAATTGGAGATGTGGGAATCACATCCACACCTCTCACTTACCAAAGCCCCTGAAATGGTTAGTGACACAAACATAAATGAAACACAAAATGGACATAATGTCAAAGCAAAGTCACTCAACCAGAAGTGAAGTCATAAGCACAAATGCCAAATGCAAACTCAAAGCACAAGAATGAGAAGAGGAACACACAATTCAACATGAAACATTAGGAATCACTATGACAAAACAAAGTAAACATGAGAAGATGCAAAGCAAAATAGTCAAAGAAACATCACAAAGTGCCAAACCAGAACCCTAACATGTTAAGAAAGTGCCTAAGGATCACATGAGATGAAGAGAAGAAAGGCACATATTCAAATATTCACATCATGAGAAGGAAGGAGCAAAGGAAGTGAAGTGAGCATGCATAAGTGTGGAAGAACTTCAAGAGCAACCAAACACAAAATTCTCAAGGCTCAAACCACAACTCAAGACCATAGGGGTACCAACAACCTAAGATGGCCCTAAACAACTTGAAGAAGTTGGCACAAGTGCCCTTATAAGCTAAGGAGTGAACATATGACCCAAAAGAAGCAAAAAGGGACAAGTAAGGAATAAAAATTCAAATCAAATCAAATATTCACTCAAAAATTCCACAAACTTGCATAAATGATCTTCAACCATACAATATCAACATGCCAAAAGGAGAGAATGAGGGTTCAAACATGGATTAGGGTTAGAAAGCTTTAAGCATAAGTTAGAGACCAAAATCAATTTAAAAAAATTCTAAAAATCAGAATAAAAATCACAAATAAACTACATCTCATCATGAATCCATAACAAAAAGAATCACTTAAAAATTCAAAATAATGATCAAGATAGAAAATGAACAAGTCAGCATGCTTCAAAATGGAATAAAAAAACAATTAATTAAGAGAAACAATTAATTTCCACGTGACAATTAAAAATAAATGAAAAATAAAAATACCAAAAATTAAAGAAAACTAGAAGAAACATTCCTGAATTGTTTTGTAATTTTTGATGACCTAAAACTATTTTTAAAAATTAAAAAGCAAACTGGAATTAAAATGAAAACAAAAAGAAAAAGAAATAAAGAAATAAGGTCATGGGGTGCGTTTAGAAGAGAGAGACAATTAAATCATTTGGGCCTGGTGAAAAAGGGGGTGTGGATAGCAAGTCAAGCCCAGGCCAAAGTCATCGCATAACACAACAATTATTGTGGATATTCATTAATTCAGGAAAAAACATGAACCACTGGATCAAGTGTACGCATGGGATTGAGTCATTCATTAAAACAAGTGTGCACAATGACTGGCCAGGGTGTGAGAACACGTTAGCTATGGTGAGGTGAGAAACAAAATGATTAATTCAAATATTATAAAATCACGTGAGAGGGAGAGGGTAATTTTAATGTGCTGGCATGAGGTCATCCGTCCAGATCATGCATCCTACGAATATGCTTTCATCTTCTTCATTGAACTCAGGTGAAACATAAATCCAGAATCTGGTGACCGGAGCTACGGCTCCGGCACCGGAAAATTCAAACCAAGAACAAAATCACATGAACAAAGCCACAAATCTCCAGATCTGATCATTTAATCAAGCTAAACACGAATCCAACATTTAAATACACAAATACTCCATGAATTCAACAAATCGAAGCAAATAAAGTTTGACATCAAACATTCAGATCCAGATTTCTCACTCATTATTCATGCATTTTCAAATCTAATTAGTGCATCATACTCAGCAAAGTTCATAGATCACAATGCACATAAGAAAAACAAGTTCTAGATTCATGAATTTCAAGTCATACCTGAGATGGAACCACTTCAAAATCACCAAAATAGAACTCCAGATGCTGCAGATCTGTGTACTTTGATTTCCTCTTGTAAAATAAATGCAAGAGGAAGCTTGAGAGAGCCTGAATTTGGAGCTTCGAAGCCAACTACTCTGAATGGCAACTTCTTGTTTCCTCACTTTCAGCTTTGATTAATGAGAGAAATGTCTTCCTTGAAGCTTGTAGAAGAAGAATATGAAGAGAAATGAGAGAGGTGTGGCTTGAGGAGAGAGATTCGAAAACTTTTGCTCTTGTGCAAGAAACTTTGAATCTGAGAAATGAGGGAGTGCTAGCTTGCATTTAGGGTTTGATTAGCTTTTATATCATGCACATATCATACTGATTAGGGTTTATGGTGAGTGGTAGCATGGTAAGTGTGTTTGAAGTGGATTTGCAAAATGGCAAGAAAGGTGTGACTCTAATTTTTGCGTGCAAGGCTCTCCCCATGTGCTCATGCAGACTCTCCTTTATGCATTTTCCACCTTTGGATCAGATTTGGATCAAAGAGAAATTTGGATCATGCTTTCCATGAGATTTTGCAAAATTACACAATGTGAATTATGTTCCCTCCTATTCACGAATTCTTTTGTTTCCTTGGGAAAAAAATCTCCTCATGCATTGCCTTGAAGCACTATAATCTTATTTGGTCCATAACACCACTTGGAAATAAGTTAAATGAGTTTTTACATTTGGAGGAGGCTTAGAATTCATGCCATGCCCTAAAAAACAAGTGATTTTCGAAGGCCTCATCTCACAAACCATGAGGGCTATGAGAAAGTACTTGTACTTTTAAAAAATGGGAGACTTTAATCTTCAATTTTCATGTTTGGTGGCAATCCATTTGAAGCTTTTTTCACCAAGTTATGTACATTTGAAAATTAGGGCAAAAGGTTACTAAAAATGGCAAATTTCATGACCAATCACATGCCAAAAATGAAAAACACCTCAAAACCTCTTGATTCTTGATCTTTGATCTTGAAAAACCTCTTATAATGTTATAAGAACATCCCTTGACTAGAAAAATAGGGTTGGACCCTTTGAAATTTCACAGTTGACTTCTAGAATGCACAGTTGACCAATTTCTTCATTTACAAGCAACTGAAGAAATACCTGACTTCCACAAGGAATTTTCTCACCAAATTTCATCCCTAGGGTCCTCTTAATATATGAAAGACTTTGCCCAAATGAAATTGCCAAAGTCACAAAGTTTTCATGCTTGAAACTCAAACCCTAATTTGGGATCATTGTGTAGGAACTTTGCCTTAGCTTGAATTCCCTGATGATCCTCCAACCTCCTGGGCTTTTGTGAATGATCTTAAGCTTGTGAATGCAATGTAGACTCCCCATAGGACTTGAACAAATCCATTGGAACTCTTGTTATAGCTTGAAATGCTTCAAATCCCTCCACAGATGATCATATGTCTAATGTTAGGTCATGAGAATGTTATGCCTCATCTTTCCATGCTAAGATGCCAAGGATATGATATTCTTATTATGAATATGATGTGATGATGATGCTTAAAAAGGAAAGGGCAAATTTGGGGTGTTACACTGGGTATTATCATTACACTGGAACGTGTTCCAAGCACTGGTTACCACAAGTCATCTCATCTAAAACTCTATTGGATTATCCTCTTCCCAAAAGTCAAAATTCTCACAGGCCATCTGGGTTAATCTTAAGTACTGGAATGGGGACGTAAATAACCTTGAGAATGAAAGAACACAGCATTTTCATGCATTCATATTATATTTGAATTTTTCTTTGCAGGTTATCCAGGTTCCCTAATTTATCTATTTATTTAGGAGGAAGTGCAAGTCGCCGTCTTCACCGGTACGCCACCCATTGCAATCAAAGGAACGTCATGGACACTGTTAAAGCTGAGCTGACTGTGTAACAGCCCGGGGCCCCTCGCAAGGCAATCCCGGCACTGCCACCTCACGATCTTCTCTACCCCCCCTCACTAGTAGAGTTTTTGCCTTCTATGGGAATCGAACCTTGTACCCTGGGGTTCAAGTACATGTTCATTCCATTCCCACTACCACTTGATCTAGTAGATCAATTGGTAGTAGGAATGGAATGAACATGTACTTGAACCCCAGGGTACAAGGTTCGATTCCCACGGAAGGCAAAAACTCTACTAGTGAGGGGGGGGGGGGGGGGTAGAGAAGATCGTGAGGTGGCAGTGTCGGGATTGCCTTGCGAGGGGCCCCGGGCTGTTACAAAAAAAAAGGCGCCTTTTTTGTAACAGCCCGGGCCCCTCGCAAGACAATCCCGGCACTGCCACCTCACGATCTTCTCTACTCCCCTCACTAGTAGAGTTTTTGCCTTCCGTGGGAATCGAACCATGTACCCTGGGGTTCAAGTACAAGTTCATTCCATTCCCACTACCAATTGAGCTAGTAGCTCAATTGGTAGTGGGAATGGAATGAACATGTACTTGAACCCCAGGGTACAGGGTTCGATTCCCACGGAAGGCAAAAACTCTACTAGTGAGGGGAGTAGAGAAGATCAAGAGGTGGCAGTGCCGGGATTGCCTTGCGAGGGGCCCGGGCTGTTACAGACTGAACTCCGCATGCGCATGAATGAGTTCATGAACATGATGCAGGGGTTCACCCTAGGGCAACAAGAGTTGATGACTGATGTCCAGAGGCTTGATCAGCCGCAGGTGTACCCTCCAGTCGTCGGAGTTACTTTGGACCCGCAAGGCAATCCAGTTAGAGCCACTGCTATTCCACCCAGAGCCAGGGGCCAACCCTAGAGGGTATTCCTATTCTGATTCATAATGTGGAGGATCGCCAATATGATTAATTCTCTTTGCTAAACGAGGATTTGGGATTCAGTATGAGGGCAATCAATAGGACTTTCAGATACTAGCGGAGAAGGTCAGAGCTCTTGAGTGCAGAGATACCCTAGGTATTGATGTTTCTGACATGGGATTGGTGCAAGGTTTGATCATCCCACCGAAGTTCAAGGCCCCTGGATTTGAAAAATACAACGGGAATTCTTATCCCAAGACTTATCTTCAGGCTTATTATCACAAGATAGTCGCCTATACCAAAGACGAAAAGCTCTGGATGCATTTCTTCCAGGACAACCAGTCTGGAGGTTCTCTTGAATGGTACGTGAAGTTAGAATGGATTGTTGTGCACAACTAGAAGGAACTAGGAGAGGCGTTCGTCAAGCAATATCAGTATAATATTGGCATGGCTCCGAGCAGAACTCAGTTGCAGAGCTTGTCCCAGAAGAATTCGGAGAGTTTCAAAGAGTACGCGCAAAGGTGACGCGAGTTGGCAGCAATAGTACAACCACCCCTACTCGAAAGAGAAATGGTGGATCTTTTCATGGATACCCTTCCAGGGCACTTCATGGAACGACTAGAAGGGTGTTCTTAGAGTGGGTTTTCTGATATCATCCTACCCGGTGAGCGGGTTGAAAATTGGATGAAACAGGGGAAGATCCAAAATGGTGGAGCTTCTACTTCGAGGACCAAAAATCCCTTTGCGAAAAGAAGAGAAGGAGAAACTGGGGAAGCGTACTCGTAGAGAAAGATAGGAAATCAGGGTACTTATTATCAAGCTGCGTCCGTCACCATTCTTACTGCCACTAATCAACAACAACAGCAACCACCGCAACAACGTCAACAAAGCTATCAACAACCAAGAGCTTCCAAATCATACTATCCACCTAGGCCGAGAGATAGACAATTTGAAACACCGCCAATGTCATATTCACAGCTATTTCAGAATCTCCTCCAGCTGCAGATGATTCAGCCGAGAACTTTACAACCTCCAAAACTTGGCCAGATTCCCGAAGGGTACGATGCTAATGCCCACTGCGAGTTTCATTCTGGAATTCTGGGGCATACTGTGGAGAATTGCAAAGCCTTCAAGCATCTGGTCCAGGATATGTTGGATTCCAAATCGATACACTTTGCTCCTACATCGAATGTCTTGCAAAATCCCATGCCTTCGCATAGAAGAACCGTGGGAGCTATAGATGATGGTGAAAATTTAAATCTGGTTTATGATGTCAATGCCTTGAAAACTCTGCTACTAGCAGTAAAGGGCTGTTTGGCAAAGAAAGGTATATTCCCAGGCTATGGGGAAGTTTGTCTAGAATGTGAAGGATCTACCAATGGGTGTGACAGGTTGAAGTCAGGGATTCAGAAGATGATTAATGAAGGAAGCATCCAATTTGACCGGTTTGTGAAAGAAGATGAAGTTTCTACAGTCACTATCTATTATACCCCTATCGAAATTCCGACGCCAACCAGAGCACCACCAGTCACATTCATCACTATAGGGCCTATGACGTATCAAAATGAGAAAGTTGTCCCATGGCATTATGGGGAAGAAGTTTATTGCAACGGCTAGAAACAAGATATAACCACTTCCAGCATAGCTCCACAGCAGGTCGAAAATGTGGGAGTCAGTGGATTCACGAGGAGTGGATGATTGTTCGTGCCTCAGACCTTGAGGAGCGGCGCAGTGCCACCGAATGATAACACAGAGGCTCAAGATAAGGCCAAGGGTAAGAAAGTTATGACGAATGTTGTTCATGTGCCAGATCCAGACTTTACCTTTGACAAAGAGCCCGAGGAATTCTTGGGGATCATAAAGAAGAGCGACTACAAGATAGTCGACCATTTGCAACAGATGCCTTCCAAGATCTTGATCTTGTCACCATTGATGTGTTCTGAATCCCACAGGAAGGCTTTGCTGAGAATCCTGAACAATTCTTATGTTCCACAAGAAATATCAGTGAACCAACTTGAGACGGTGGTTGCTAGCGTGAACTCTAGTCACAAATTAGGATTCATAGATCTGGATCTAATTGTTGAGGGGCGCAGTCATAACAGAGCTCTTCTCATTTCGATGGAATGCAAAAGGGTTGTGCCTTCACACGTGCTTATTAACACAGGGTCCTCCCTGAATGTGCTTCAAAAGAAGGCGTTAATCAAGTTGGATTATGATAGAGTGGTACTCAGGCCGAGTGACTTGGTAGTTAGAGCGTTTGATGGGTCCAAGAGGTTAGTTTTTGGAGAAGTGGAATTACCGATCAAGGTAGCCCCACAGGTGTTCAACACAACCTTTTATGTTATGGACATTCAGCCGGCATACAGTTGTTTACTCGGGCGTCCTTGGATTCATGCAGTCGGGGCAATATCCTCAACTCTCCATCAGAAGTTAAAATTTATCTTGGAAGGGAAAATTGTCACAGCGTGTGGAGAGGAGTGTAAACACCCCAAATTTGCCATCCTCTCTTTCTCACACCTTGGCTTGTGATCTTCCATATTGCATTGCATAATCATAACATCTCACATTGCATATTTTTCCTTTAGCAACTCATTGCATAGCTAGGGTTTGTGATCAGATGAATCTTAGAAGTGGTTTGAGCAATATCAGAGGCCATGAAGCATGCCAAGAGGATCCATGAGTGTTATATGATCATATTATGCCTCCAAGGATTCTTGAAAGTCAAGAGATCTCAGAGGATTGCACAATTTCCCAGGCAGGCTAGGAGCTCCTACACAGATGGCCAGAAATTAGGGTTTTGGGGTTAAGGCCCTTATACTCAAAAAATTTGGCCATTCTTGATTCTATTAGTCTATATATGTCATAAGGAGCATGTGTATCAAATTTGAAGCAAAAATTCCTTGTGGAAGTCATCTGATCAAATGGTAACTTGTTGTGCAAGAAAAGTCAGAATCAGGGCATCTGAGGCCACCAAGAAGGTTTCCAAAGGGTCATCATCATCAATTTGAGGTCCTATGATCTTTATTTGATCTTAGGGATGCTTGGAAGTTCACAAGATTGAAGAATTTTGAGCCATTTGAAAAGTTTCTATTTTTGGGCATGACTTGTAATGAAAACTTTCCATTCTGGGAAAGATCTTCAACCTCCTCTTTCTTGATCAAAAAGGTTTCTAATGAATTTTCTTCAAACATGAAAGTTGTAGATTTGATCTTCCCATTTTCAAAAAGTACAAGAACTCCTCTTGATTCATCCTAGAACTCAAGATATGGCAAGTCAAAGTTGGGAAAAATCTTATAATTTTCAAGTTCATGCCAAAGAGGGAAATTTGCAAAATGGTATTTCAGGCCTTTGTGTGACCTCTAATCCACTCAAATACATCATTCCATGATTAAACAACTTCTAAAGATCAGAATTAAGCCTTGAACCAAAGGATTCCATGACTTGTTTCTCAAGAAATCACAAAGTTGTGAAATTGCAAAGACCATTCAAACTCATGATCCAAGCCATACAGCTCACCAATTTCGATCCAAGGGTGCTCCTTGAACTCAGTTGAGGCAGTCCAAGACCTCAAATCACTTCTGCCATGACCCATGCTTCAAGTACACAAACTTTTGACTTTTTGGCCAATAACACCATACCAATCCCACAGTGTATATCCACTCCTCTGACTGATTTCATTTGTTTATAGAAACTCTAAGGATCATAAAACACAACACTTGAAGCCTTGAAACAAGCCACACACTCAGATTGCAAAAAATTCCCTCAAAGCTTCATCTCTTTGATTCTCTCAAACCAGCCATCAAACATCCAAAATTCCTTCACCAATCAATCACATATACTCCATAGAACAAGAATCAACCATCAAAATGGCCTGAAACACCACATATCAAAAACACGATTTCTGCTTCATCAGAACTGGACCTCAAAAACCAGCCACTTTCAAAGCATTCTAAGCACTTCACTAGCTTCAGGAGGTCCAAAGAAGTCATTTTGCACAAGAGGGAGGTCCTGAAAGCTCCATTTTCAAGAAACTCAGTTCAGGTATTCATCAAGAACAACTTTTCTAGAACTTCTTTTTCTTGTTATAAAATGATGATATATGCTTAGTTGATCACTCTGATATGTTTAGAATTGAAAATGGTTGAGAAATGAGCATGTATGGTTGTTATGAATGTTTTCCCGTGAAATTTGTTTGCTTCGATTTGCTTGATTCATGAAGTTTAAATGATGTTTGATGATTTATTTTGATTGTATGATGTTTGGGGATCATTTATGGGCAGGTTTGAGGTGTTTTAGTAGCTTGTAGGTGGAGTTAGGTTTTGAGCTGGCTGGAGAAGATGACTGGAGCTTATCTCCGGTCACCTGAAAATAATTAGGGCTAATTAGGGTTTAGTTTTCCAGATTGAATGAGGATCCTTGGATTGTGTTTAGTTTAAGCAACGAACGACTCAGATAATTCATTAAACCCTAATCCTGATTAATTAACTAAAACCTAATTAATTAACTCAGTTTAAACCCTGACCATTGGATCACGCGTGAAACATAAGTTTAAACCCCAGCCTTAGGATCTTCATACTCTTGGTCAAGCTGACCTTTCATCCTGGCCCTTGATCTCTCTCTCACGCAATCCTAACCCTTCTTTGTAATTACTTTTCATTTTCTTTTATTTATTTTTGCATTTGTTTCCTTTAATTATTTAAAATAGTAAAACATTTTCAAAAAATCTTATTTTTTGCATTCTCACTTTAAATAATTTCAAAAACCCAAAAACAATTTTATTTTTAATTTTTGCATTAAAAATATATTTTTAAATCATTTAATTGTATTATTTAATTAATTAATCCATTTTAATTAATTAAAAAAACTTTTAGGTATTTAAAAATCACCAAAAAAATCATGAAGCATTCTTACATGTTTATAACAATTTAAAAACTCATCATACAAATTTCTTTTAGGGTTTGATCACATTTTGACAATTAACCATGAATTAAGGTTTCTAAATTTCCTATTTTTCTAACCCTAACTTCAAAAATTCATTTCTGATCATCCAAGATGAGTTTGTGTATGGTTCTTTTTGCATTCTTTCATACCTTGCATGTAGTATCTAGGGTATTTACCTCATATTTTTGCATTGCATTTTCCATTTGTTTGACATTTTTCATGAAAAGTACCCAAAACCCTAGCCTAACTTAGAAAAATCATAACTTGACTTTGGTTCATCTTCTGACTTCCATCTTTGGGGAGTGTTCTTATGTGGGTTTAGGTTTCATTTGGTTGCAATTTCAATTTTTTATCATGTGTTTTGCTTTTGTTTTGATCATATGCATCTCATACTTTCTTAAAACCCTAATTTGCCATGTTCATTTGCATTCATTTTTGCATACCTTCATCATGTGAACTTGTCATGACATCTCATGCATTTGTATGTCATATTAGATGATTTAGGACATGTGTGAATATTGGTTGATCATTTTTGCATTCATTTGGTATGTTTTGCATCCATTACATCTTATGTATGTTCATGTGTTCTTAAGCTTCTAACATGCTTGTTTTTGCATCCATCACTTGTATGATCATGCATATGCATTGTATATGACTATGAATCTCTACATGACACATTTTCATCATGTATTCACTTCTGGTTGGCATCATTGCATCTTCATTTGCTTCATTGCATCTTGTTTCACCTTATGAATTCATACTAACCATTTCAGGGGCTTCTGGTAAGTTGATCAGGATGTGGATTTGCCTCCACATCCAACCTCTTATTATCTCTTCATTTGCATATTTATTTGTCTTTGAAGTGAGTTTGAATCACTTCATCTTATATTTTCATCTGCTTCTTCTTCCTTGGTGGCCATCTGAAGACTTTCTGAAGATCTTTTTCTAAGTCTCATAAACCATAGGAATATCCAAGCATGATAACTTTAGGGTTGTATATAGTCTCCCCTAGTTTTTTTACCTTTGAGTCTCCTTGAGTCTCTGCTTCTCACCTTATAATCAAAGGCTAAACATTTAAAGTTTTGAGGTTCTATATTAGGGTTATGCTTGTATCCTTATCTTAGGATGGGGTGTATAACTTTAATACTTAGTGTTAAACCTTTAAGTTGTTTACACCTCCTAATCAAAACACCTAATAATAATTAAGACTTAAGCTTGTAACTTGGGCCTTATATTAGGGTTACATCTTTGCCTCTGGGTCAGAGGGACTAACCCTAGTGTTTAATGGACAAGTCCCCTTCAGGTTTAGTCTTACAAACATAAAATCCATTTCTTAATCCCACCTTTAATTAAAATCCACTTTAATAAAGGCTTGTTATATAATGAATTCAATCCCTAACCATGGATTAAGTTGAGGTATCTTCCTCATCTTAAGTGTTCTCATCTATCATCCTTCTCTTAGAATGGTGTAATGAGTTCACTAATCCCTGATTAGAGATTAAACTCATTACTTAACACAAAACAAAAATCCAAAAACACTTAATAGTCACAAGTAGGTTAATGATCTTAATCCTGCATCATTAGGGTAATTAAGTTGAGATTTTCATCTCATACTTAAGTAGGCTCATTATCCCTAATCATGGGTGATATAATGAGTTTGCAAACCCTTGATTAAGGCTTAAGCTCATTATCTTATGCAAAACACCAAAAACAATAAAAAACTGAAAACACAAAAACAATCAATAAACGTCTCCTCCGGGATTCTTTTCTCATCACACTCACTCTGAAAACGAGAACTTGCTTCTTCCGTCTAATTCAAGACAGTTAGCACTTGAGCCAGACGAGTCATACACTTGAGCATAGACAAGCAAGCAGTTCACACCAAAACATCCAGTCTCTTTAAGTCGAACTACGGTGTTCTGACTTCCTCATTGCACGAGAGGATATGTAGGCATAACTTAACGGTTATCGAACAAAAGTCTCTTTGCCTCCCCCCTTTCTCTTTCCTTAGCCTCAGTTTTGAGCACTCACTTTCTTTTTGCACTGACACTTTGTACATTCTTTCCCCCTAGATTTTTATGCACAGTTTGGCACATACACTATCCCCTTTTAAACACAATCAGGTAAGCATGGATCCCGTCGAGTACGACAGACGATCTGGGTGCTAATACCTTCCCAGGTCATAACCAACCCACTTACTCAGTCTCTTTGGTTCGCAACCGCCTTATTCATATCTTTCTAGGTTTATGCAACATTACCTTTCCTTCGGGATAAAAATGCCTAGCTGGCGACTCTATTCAACCTCAACCTCCAACATCACCGACGATTCGCGTTTGCACCTGGATGAAAATCCGGAGAGTGACAAGGAGGATATCTTCATAAGCCACTTATCTTCATTCAAATACGTGGAGATGGATGGTGAAATATATGAGACCCCTTTCCAGGCTTTCGAGTCGGTCAAGACTGAAGCCATGACATCCTCGTCAGCATCCCTTTCGGAATAGAAGAAGAAGGGTGCATCCATCGCATCCTATAAGCAAGCTCTGAAAGTGGTGGAATCAGGGGCCAACGAAGGTCGGGGCAAGATGATAGAGGTCCTTAAGAAAGAGGATATGTTTGGAATCGGTTACAACCCCGCTCAATCAACATCAGCTCAATGTGCCAGAGGTCGTAAAGGCCCAATCAGCTTTTCTAGTGCTGGATGGGTGGACCATAACAGCAGTATATGTGCTTTTCCTGAAGACATAATCGATAGCGATTACGAAATTGATGAGTGGATTAAGCTGAGAGCCCCAGGAGTGGGACTCAACAATTGGTCATCAAAAGAAATCATCATTGTTACTCAACACAAAGAGTAATGTCTTGTGTTTTACTCTTGTATGAAAGTTCTACACCATCATAATTAAGCAAAATCCAACCAATTATCAGAGTGAAACTCATAAAAAAGGCATCACATTTACTTCTTAAAAATAAAAATTCAAAACATCGAACATCACATAGAGTCATGTCCTGTAACACGGGTTCACAAGGTCATGATAAAAAGCATAAATACTTTTCTTCATAATTATGCAGCGGAAAAAACCCAATAAGTCTTAATACCTCTCTATAAAACAAAATTCAATAATAATCTCAAATGTCGTTTATCAACACATTTAAAACAAAACTTAACATCTTAATTCAATTAAAACATAAAACATTCAAGCGAAACCCATTCCGATGTTACTGGACACAAAGCAAGATTCCACTTCTAACTAACTCGACGACTCACTATCTCCAAGTTAAGAATGCACCGAGCTAACCTTGATTATTTGCATGATGGCATAATAGACCATCACCAGAAGGCAGACAGGGTGAGTAAATTCACATTCCATAATATAATATAGAAATAAAATTCAAAACAAAATTTACAACAACAACTCATTTATAACTCATTTATACATATCATTATCATCATCATTTCATCATAAAAATACTCATCAAACACATATAATACACATCATCAATTGCATCTCATCTTTACACAAAACACCAATGCACTCATGCTATGTCATTTAGAATGTGATGGACATTGGGCCATCATCCCTCCCCCAAAAGGGAGCACATCATAAACATCATATCAATTCAATCCACACAATGGGATTGAAGCTACCAATGGACCGAAGTCCCCTCATAAAACCAATGTCATGAATGCAAGACGCAACATACATACATCATCCTCATAACATCATAAAATTGCATCCGCATTTATTAATAACAATCATCTCACCTGGTCATTCATAACCATAAATACATACTCATAGGACATCATACAACACTCTCATCCTACATCATACCTATACATCATGAAATCATGCTTCATAACTCAAAGAACATCAATTAATTTATGCATACTTCACTTAATTTCTAACTCTACACACATGGCTTTCAAGACACAACATTAAACCACTTCACAATGTCATAGCAACCTAGTATATACTACCATAAAAACAGTTTTTAAAAATAATTCATTTTTCCAAGTTTTCTCAGGATCGCTAAGCGAGACACCACGCTCGATAAACGCCAACTCCCCTGACTCTTTTCACTAAGTGAGCTTCGCGATTCAGCAGAATTTTTCTGCGATTTCAGCCTTATCTCTTCTGCGATAAAACCCACTCAAAACCCCAAATTCAGCAGCATTACACCAGAAAATATTTTTAACGTCAATATTGATTCTAACAACATCATCTACATCATACACATCATCATATTCCTCTAATTAATCACACAATCATCATAATCTACACAAAATTTAGAAAATCACAACCCTAAACCACTACCCAAAACCCCCAATCCCATTCCCACATTATATTATCGAAAAGAAATTACTCGCCATACCTTAATTCCGTGAATTATCGCTAAACTCTTCACAATTCTCCCAATTCTTCAAGATCTAGCTTTTTCCCTCTTCTCCAAAGCTCTCTTCCAATTACGTGATCGTTCCAAATGATCGTTCTCTCCAACTTTTCCCTCTTTTGTCACTCTTGCCCTTAGGACCTCTTTTAGTTTTTCCCCATAAAACCCTCACTTTTCCTCAACCAAAAGACCGTAATTCCCTCATCCTCTAATTTATTTTATTTTATTTTATTAACTCTCAAGTAATCCTATAAACCCCATATACTTAATTATTCTATTTATTATTAAAATATTAAGCTACCCCAAACTTCACAAAATATCAAATAACATCATAAACATCAAAATTCACAAGAAAACACATCAACATAATTAAAATCGACTTTGGGGTGTTACAACTCTCCCCCACTTAAGAATTTTCATCCTCAAAAGTGTACCTGAAGAAAACAGCATCGGATATGATTCCTTCATCTGATCCTCTCGCTCCCAAGTCCAACTATCAGCAGCTGGTCCTTCCCACAATACATTCACTAAGTAAAATACTTTACCTTCATTTCTCTGCCATCAATTCGCACTGGCAAAACCTCTACAATCAAATTATCTCTTACACGCACATCATCCATCTGAATTACATGCAACGGGTCTGCAATGTACTTCCTCAACTGCGACACATGAAACACATCATGCAAATTCACAAGTGACGGTGGTAATGCAATCCGATATGCCACCTCTCCGCCCCTCTGTGAAATCTGATACGGTCTAATGAAACACAGAGTGAGCTTTCTAGACTTCAGAGCTCGCCCGACACCAGTCACTGGAGTAACCCTCAGGAACACATGATCTCCTTCTTGAAATTCAAGTGCTTTCCTCCTCTTTTCATGATAACTCTTCTAACGAATTTGAGAAGTCTTCATCCTTTCCTGAATCATCTTAATATTTTCTGACGTCTCTTGCACAATCTCAAGTCTGAGCACAACACTATTGCCTGACTCATACCAACACAATGGAGTCCTACACCGTCTCCCATACAATGCTTCATAAGAGCCATACCAATGCTCGCATGAAAACTATTGTTGTAAGTAAACTCAATCAAAGGTAAATGATCATCCCACACACCTCCATGATCCAATACACAATCCCTTAGCAAATATTCTAAGGATTGGATAGTCCGTTATGTCTGACCGTCCATCTGTGGGTGGTAAGCAGGACTCATCCTCAACTTAGTTCCCAAAGCATCATGCAAACTCTTCCAAAATCTAGATGTAAACCATGGATCTCTATCTGACACGATAGTCGACGGTATCCCATGCAACTTCACAATCTCCTCAATATACATCTCTACTAGTTTCGACATAGAATGATTAATCTTCATCAACAAGAAATGCGTCGACTTAGTTAATTGATCCTCAATCACCCAAATGGAATCATTCCCTTTCACCGTCTTCGGAAAACCCGTCACAAAATCCATAGAAATTCTATCTCATTTCCATTATGAAATACTCAACGGTTGCATCATACCTAAAGGCTTTTGATGTTCAACCTTTGATTTCTGACATACCAAACACGCGTTCACAAACTCCGCAACATCCCTCTTCATACTGGCCACCAAAACAACTTTTGCAAATCATGATACATCTTAGTCGCACCAGGATGAATACTCAACCTACTTCAACGCCCTTCCTCTAGAATACTCTTTTTCAATTCTGGAATATCAGGAATACACACACGATCTTGAAATTTCATCATACCATTCTCATCTAAATAGAACTCTCCTCCGTTACCTTGGTTAATTAAAGTCATCTGATCAACCAAATTTAAGTCTGATTATTGTCCTAAGCGAATCTCTTCCATAATATCATTAGTCAATTTCAGCATACCTGTCGCTCCCAAAGATTTGCATCCCGGTGCATACGCGAACGGTCGGCGAAAAGAGGAAATGTGGGTGAAATTGAATAGAGTCGCCAGCTAGGTATTTTTATCCCGAAGGAAAGGTAATACTGCATAAACCTAGAAAATGATGGATAAGATGGTTACGAACCAGAGAAACTGAGAAAGGGGGTTGGTTACAACCTGGGAAGGTATTAGCACCCAGATTGTCCATCGTACTCGATGGGATCCACGCTTACAAGATTGTGTTTAAAGGGGTAGTGTATGTGTTATCTGTGTGCAAAAGCTAAAAAATGAATGTACAAGTGTCAGTGCAAAAAGGGTGAATGCTCAAAAACTGAGGCTTTAGAAAGGAGGCTGGAAGAGGGGGAAGACACTGAGACTTTTGTTCGATAGCTGTTAAGTTATGCCTACGTATCCTCTCGTACAATGAGGAAGTCAGAACACCGTAGTTCGACTCAAAGAAACTGAAAATGAATTTGACTATAAACTACATGCTTGTCTATGCTCAAGTGTATGACTCGTCTGGCTCGAGTGCTAACTGTCTTGCATTAGACGGAAGAAGCAAGTTCTTGTTTGTGAATGAGTATGATGAGAAAAGAATCCCGAAGGAGACGATTATTGTTTGTTTTTGTGTTTTCAGTTTTGTTATTGTTTTTGGTGTTTTGCATAAGTTAATGAGCTTAAGCCTAAATCAAGGGCTTGTAAACTCATTATATCCTCCCTGATTAGGGATAATGAGCATACTTAAGTATGAGATAAGCATCTCAACTTAATTACCATGATGATGTAGGATTAAGATTATTAACCTACTTGTGATTAATTAGATGTTTTTTGGGTTTTTGTTTAGTTTTAAGTAATGAGTTTAATCTCTAATCACAGATTAATGGATTCATTACACCACCCTAATAGAAGGATAATAGATGAGAACATTTAAACTAAGGAAGATACCTCAACTTAATCCATGGTTAGGGATTAAATTCATTATATAACGAGCCTTTATTAAATGGATTTTAAATAAAGGGTGAGATTAAGAAGTGGATTTTATGTTTGTAAGACAACTTGAGGGGGACTTGTCCATTAAACACTAGGGTTAGTCCCTCTTAACCATAAGGAAGATATAGAACCCTAATGTAAGGCCCAAGTTACAAGATAAAGTCTTGGTGATTATTAGTGTTATTTTATTAAGAGGTTTAAACAAATTAAAGGTTTAACACTTAGGATTAAAGTTATACACTCCATCCTAAGAGAAGGATGCAGGCATAACCATAATTCCAAAGTCCTAAAACTTTAAGAGTTTAGTCTCTGATTATTGAGATGAGAAGAGAGACTCAAGGAGACTCAAAGGTAAAAAGCTAAGGGGGACTAAACACAACCCTAAACATTATCATGCTCGGATATCCTATGGTTTGTAAGGCTTAAGAGAAAGGATCTTCAAGGCCACCAATGGAAGAAGTAGATGAAAAGAGAAGGAGGAAGAGGAACAAGTTACTTACTTCCTGAAGAAGATAAGTAACTTGAAAGAAAGAAAGTAAGACGAATGGAACATAAGTGAACAATTTCACTTCAAAGACATGTAAAAATGCATATAAATGAAATAAGAAGAGGTGAGAGCTGAAGGCAAATCCACCTCCCAAATAACTTATCAAAAGTACCTGAAAGTGTTAGTATGAATTCTTAAGACATAAAGCAAAAAGAAATGAATTGAAATGAGATTCAAAGACCAAAGTCAGAAGTGATTATGCAATGCAAATGGCATGTGAGATGATGCAAAGTCATACAATATTGTAACACCCTAATTTTTGCCCTAAGATTTCTCCGCATTTCATCTGCATTTTTGCATACAAACAAGATCACGCATGGCTTTCGAGTGTCTTCTCAGATGTGGGTCTATGCTTCGCAGGGGATCACCATTGTTTTTACTTCTTTATATTTGTTTATATTTACTGATCATTAACCAAAATACCAAAAAAAAATATGTTGCAGTGTTCTTCTTCTTCTCTGTGCTGCAGGTTTGCGAAGATAAGACAGTGAATTCAATTCAGATGCGTTTGTTCAGTCACAATTCGATTTCAGATGGATGTTTGACCTAATATTGGTCAAACTATAAAAAGATTGTTTCGACTGCAAATTATGTGTGCCAGGGGTTTATTCCTCAGATAGCGGGTTTTCAAAAAGTTCAGGTTGCGTTGTGTGTGAAAGGCTATCAGACAATGTTGCTGTGAAGTCTGGTTTGATTCATCAGTTCACCAATGATTCATCTGAGGATTTATTTTCCTCAGTATGGATTCAGTTTATCAGGGAAGTAATCAGACAGTTTTCAGATGACGGTTGGCTTAAGTTGTGAAATATCCAGTGGGTCTGTGTTGGCGGTGTTCATTTTTCATCAAGTGGCTTATGCAAGAAGAATTCAAATTTGGTTATGGGCTTAAAATAAAAATCATCGCTTTGTCCATTATTCGAGTCATACATTTTTTTTAGTTACCATTTCTTATCTCATCCATATTTCCATCATTACCATTTTAAACCAATATCTAAATCTTCATAAACCATTTTTTTTTACTATCTATATTCCAATTTTATTTCCAAATCAAAATCTATTTTATCCACCTTTAATCCAAATTCGATTTTATATTCATACCCAATTTTCAAATTATTTTCTTTTTCTGAATCCATTCTCTTTTCTTTTTATATTTACTTTTTTTTTATATCATTTCCATCCTTTACCATAATATAGACCGTTTTTTAACCTCCAATTAAATAGTTATAATATCCAAAGGCCCTTAACATAGGCCCATTTTACCATCACAAGCCTTCCATCAGCTTCACAGCCGTACAACCAATAGCATTTCCCAACCCACTTCAGCTTATCACGTGACATCACCTCACTTCACCTCAAGCTGCAAAACCAAAACAACAAAACAACAACACAAGCCATGACTTCACTTCAACACTCCCACGCACGCCACATATTTTCCAAGCCTATCCCAACAATGCAAAACATCCCTCAAGGCCTCAAGCCAAATACCTTGCCCAAAGCAAGTCCACGCGCTAGCCTCACACTTTTGCCAAGCAAAGCCATCATTTTCCAAGCCCATCCAGCAACTTGAAACGCAAGATGCACGTGGAATAAATGAATCAAAATGAAAGCAACAAGCAGCAAAACACAGTCAACAAGCCGAAACATCAATGAGCCAAACATTCTTTCCAAGCAGCTCGCACATCCAGCTCAAAATCACGCAGGCCCACACGCTGTTATCACGCATTCGTCACCTGAAAAAACAACAATCAAAACGCAAATAAAGAAGAGCAAAATTCAGAAATGAAGGGCAATAACTCAAAATCAAAACTCAGTATCACGCATCCCGCACAAAAAATTAAAACTCAGCAAGACACGAGAATTTCATGAACCTCAAAACGCCCCCCAATCATTCAAAACGGCAGCACAAAACCCCTTTCATCCTCCTATAAATTGAGCCCTTCATCACTTCAAATGATAAGCTCTCTAGCCCCAAGAAACCCTGCTGAAATCACTCTTGAAAACTTCCGATCCAATTTTCCTTGATTTCCATAAACCCCTTTCTTCATCCCTCATCTCTCACCTTCAATTATTACCGATTCGAAAAGGAAGAAAGGGAGTGGAGATTAGTTTGTAAAATTCAAAGAAGAACAGATTGATTGAGAGAGAGAGAGAGAGAGAGAGCGAAGAAGAAGAAGAAGTGAATTGTTTGAACGAGGTAGCGCGATTTTGAAGAAGGTAGCGGCCATTTTTCTGTCCTCTGTTTTTGTGCCGCAGCTGTGAAGGAGAAGAAGAGCTCTGCTCTTTCTTTTTTTTGTTTTTTTTCATTAAATTGTTTTCTGGTTTTTGTTAAAGGAAGAGGTAGATTGGTTTGGGCCTATGGCCATTTGAATTGATTTCTACCAGCACCTCTCAGCTTTTGCGCTGTCTCTCCCTACCCTTGCCATTTCTTTTTTTTTTCTTTAATTTTCTTTATATATTTTTAAATGTCTTTGTTTATATTCTATTTTTGATAAATATTTTAGAATATGTTTTAGAAAATAGATTTTAGAATATGTTTTAGAAAAGAGATTTAGAAAATATTTTATGAAAAATATTTTAGAAAAGATTTTTAAGAAAAAGAGTTTTAAAGAAAAGGATTTAAAATATATTTCAATTCTTTTTATGGATCTACTTTTAGATCCATTTTTTTTCTCTTCATCTTTTATTTTTGGTCGATGACAATCTCCGATTCGTGATTGTTGTTTTTTCGAAGAGTTTTAATCTTCATTATTTCAAATCTATGGATGAATGATCATTTGGATCATTCTCCATACTTTGAGATCGTGATAGGTTGCCTTCGATAAATTCAACGAAAATCTCGATTACGATTAGACCATCCTTTTTCTTTTAGTGTGGCATGTTTTCGGAGAACGATTCATAATATCGTTTCTCTAACATGTATTAGCACGAATATTTTCCACTTTCATTAGTGGTGGCCGGCCTCATTTGTACGGTAATTACTTCGTAAATTACTCGGCGATTGCTTAACATAGACCTAAAGTTGTCCCGATTCGGAATGAGATCACTTGGATCTGGTTGCCTCGATTTTATTTTTCTTCTCGTGGTTGTGCTTGATTAAGTTCATCATACCACTTATATTGTAAATATTATAATAATGTGAATATAATAAGCTGTTTAAATTTAATCTCTCGCACCTTATCCTTTTATTTTAATTTCTCGTTCCTTATCTCTTTATAATGCCATTATCATCTTATATCATATACTATATTGTTTATGTTTATATTGTTGCTTGTGATTTTTATTTTGTCCATTTGGATACCAAAACACTAATAAAGGATTAAACATTAAAAAGATTGGTGACTTTAATTTTGGACTATGGTTACTATCCTTAGCTTTGGAGTATGGACTTAGATTTTAGGATCTCTACCCTTGCTCAAGTTGTGATGGATTGGAAACTTTGGCCTCGGGTTATTTCATTGGTCTTTGAAGATGAAATTCCGGTTACTTTGAAGAACTGTGCATATTTCGGTTTGATCGCTCTTCTCTTAACTTTTAATTCAAGTATTAGGATTAGTCCCTTCATCTCCTCCCCATTCTTAAATTTTCAAAATTTCTCCCTATTTCAAAAAATCTTCTTTGTTTTCAAACTTCAAATGCTTTCGCAATCAAACCTTGACTTAGGTCAAGCGATTTTAATCTTTTCACTTTGTTTTCTTAAATAAATGTCAATCCATGTAAATATATCGAAATCATTTTCTTATATACTTTAAAAAAAAATCCAAAACTCACTCAATTGTTTTTTGTGCCTTTGTGCACTTTTCTTTTCATATGTTTAGATATGATTCATTCTTTCTAGCGGAATTATTCTCTAAAGGATGACGACTTATCTCTACATTTTAAAATTAATGCAACTCATTTGTTTCTTTTCAAATTTTGTACCACGAACTACGAGGTTTTGATCTTGCATTGCACTTTGTGGGTACGTAGACATGAGGTGTTAAAACTTCATCAAACACAACATCTTAAAAAACATTCTTCTCCTCATCCCTTCAATCATTTTCAAGCAAACCAATTTCAGACCAAAAAGCAATAAATATTTCAAAGGGCTCCCATGGAGTACCACGGACGAGTCGGGTGCGTCAAACCTTCCCGGTTCGTAACCAATCCCCTTACCCATTCTCTATTTGTTTCTTTTAGCTTTTGCTTTTAGATCCTTAGGTTTTTGTTCGTTCTTTTACCTTTTTCCTTTCGAAAATAAATAAAAGCGCGGTGGCGACTCTGTGTACCTTGAGTGAAGTTAATCAATAGCTTACACTCACGATTTTACCGCTACAGAAAAGTGGCGACTCTGTTGGGGAGTAATCTCTAAGCGGATTCAGCCTACTTTGATTTATTTACTGCTTTGGTTTGACTTGTTTGTTATTTGGTTGTTCTGTTTCGGTTTTGGTGATCCTCTGTGTGAGATAGATTCTAACCCGGATCTGAGTGGAACTTATGATAGGACGGCGATATTCGAAGCTATATGCGATGGAGTAGTCCAAAGCAATATCAATTTGATAATCTCCACTCGGTTAGGCTCTCTTGGACTATCAATGTCATGACGAGTAATCGCACGTGGCATTATTTTCCGACCTTGAGCTGATCATACTGAGGACCGTAGAACCCTTAACCCATCCAAGCCAATTTAGGAACGTAGTGCGGAAACTATCTGGGTGTAAACCTAAGGTGGTTGTCACGCGATACTACACTCAGACGAGATCTATTTTAAGAATGTTATCGGTTGGGGAGTAATCCAACATACCGGTGATATTCTAAAGATGGTTGTTAACTCCGGGCACCTCTATTAGCACCCTTTTGGTTTTCTGCAGGTACAATGAAGACAAAACCTTAGTACTACCTGTGTGGGTTGGTGTTTTGTTACCTTGACTTCATGCTCGTGACTCGGAACCTAAGCCCGTGTGCCTTGTGTGATCTTGTTTGTGTTTGTTGTATACATGCCATCATACATTCATGAGCATTGTTTGTAAGATTTCAAAGGACTTATAAGGAACTTTTGCAAAATTTCAGATGTCCATGGCTTTGACTTTTGAAAGGAGGAACACAAAGAAGTAAACCTTAAAGAATCCTAATGTAGTAGAGTTGAGAAAGCTAGGAGCTTTGGTTGTTGATACCCAAGAGTTCCGAAGATGTCATGGGAAGCTTTTGTATATGTTGGACACTGATGTACCTGAGGGGATTCTCCCTACTTTAGCTCAGTTCTATGATCCGTCGCATCATTGTTTCACTTTTCCGGATTATCACCTTGTGCCGACTTTGGAGGAGTATTCTCATTGGTTAGGTTTTCCTATTCTGGACAAGGAGTTTCTTTTCACTGGTTTAGAGAAGGAGCTTACGATCAAGGTCATCGCCAAAGCACTTTTTCTTAAGGAGTCCGATCTTAATGGGAAATTTCTTCCAAAGGGGAATGTTCGTGGTATTAATGCTAAGTTTTTGATGGGAAAGGCTTCTACTTCACTTACTTTGGGTCATAAGGATGCATTTGAGGCTATTCTTGCTTTGCTTATTTACGGGATTGTCTTTTTTCCGAACTTGGATAGTATTGTGGATGAGAATGCTATTCAGATCTTCTTGAAGAAGAACCCGGTGCCCACTTTGCTTGGAGATATGTATCATGCTTTTCACTATAGGACCTCCAAAGGTGACGAAGAGATTGTATGTTGTGCGCCTCTTCTTTATAGGTGGTTTATTTCGCACCTACCGAAGTCAGATGTCTTCAAGGATAATAGAGAGAATCGAAGATGGTCTCAAAGGTTGATGTCACTTTCTCATAAGGACATGACATGGTATAGTTCTCATTATGACATTGGAGTTCTTATTGATAGTTGTGGAGAATTTCCTAATGTACCTCTTCTTGGTACACGTGGGGGAATTAGCTACAAACCCATTCTTGCTAGACGACAGTTCGGTTATTGTTTGAAGGACATACCAAACAATCTTTCCTTATCTCGTTTCTTCTTTCTTAATGGTGTTGATCATGTGGAAATGAAGAAAAGGATTGCTCATTCTTGGCATGCTGTTCACCGGAAAGAGAAGGGTCAGTTGGGAAGACAACACCTTCCTCCTTCCGAATGTTATATTCAGTGGGTTCGATCTAGGGCTTCCAAGCTCAAGATGCCTTATCCACTTGAGGAGCCTATGTTTCCCATATTGCCATTGTCTGCTTTTCTACCTCCCGTTGATGAGAAGGTGGCTCTTCAAGAATAGTTGGACAAGATGAAGAAGGAGAAAGAAGAATGGCTACTTGAGAAGACTACAATGCAGGAGCAGCTGAAGGAGAAGGATGATCTCATTGAGCTACTTGAACGGCGTGTCACGAAGAGGCCAAGAGAGGATTTATTTTCCTCTAGTACTCCATCTACTATTCCTCCTACTTCCGGTGCTTGGAAGGCCATTGTTGACAAGTTGGTGAAGGATAAGGAAGATATGGAAGAACGGTACAAGAATGAGATCAAGAGGATTCGCATGAAGTATCAGCCAGGATTCGGAACTTCTTCGGATATGATTCCCTAGGCCTAGTTTACTTTTTTTCTCTCATGTATTAGGGTTATTGATGTTTGTACTTCATTTGTAATCCTCACTTTGATCTTAATGAGAATGAGTTTTTAAGTATTTCAAAAAAATTGTCTCTTTATGAATATTGCAAGTTAACTTATAATCCTTTGAAATCTTTGCATTTGCATACGCATACCATGCATCATACTCGCATTTGTCTTGCTTTTTGAGTGTTCTCCAGGGATCTTATGTTGTTTCTTGGTCTTCATTCAGTTCTCCTGTCAAGCTGACTCACCGATTTAATACTCGAGCTAATCGGAGAAGGGTGATGGAAACTTTACAACAAGAGAATCGCGAGCTGCGCGAAGAGGTTACTTATCTGAGGGAAAGCTTGGAAAGAGTGTCTGCTATGATGGAAAGTTTGGTGGCTGCTCAGAATCAGCCACCTCCTAATTCTCCTGTTCAGAATACTGTCATCTCCGAGATCGTTACCGCATCAATTCCTGTTGAGACTGTTATTTCTCCTCGCTATCGTATGCCTGCTAGCACACCTTGGGGCATGCTAGTTGATTTTATTCCTGCTGGTTACCGTCCTCCTCATCATCCTGAGACTGCTGCGTTTAACACTCTCCCACCAGTGTGGACTACTCTTCCTCCAATTGTGACTACTACACCGCCTGTGGTGCATACTATTCCGCACCATGATGAGATGATTTACCATGATGAGCCTAGTGAAGGTGCTGGAGTGGCTGAAAGACTTGATGACTTCCAGGGATGCTTTGTTGAGATCCAGAGGGAGATGAGAGCCTTGAAGCATAAGGATTTGTTCGGAAAAGATGCCTATGATCTTTGTCTGGTCCCAAATGTTAAAGTTCCTTACAAATTCAAGCTGCATGAGTTTGAGAAATACAAAGGCAACACTTGTCTGTTGAGCCATTTGACTATGTATGCCAGAAAGATGTCTGCTCAGACAGATAATGATAAGCTGTTGATTCACTATTTCCAGGACAGTTTGACCGGTGCACCCATGAGGTGGTATATGAGTCTAGATAATAGCCAAATCAAGACCTTCAACAATTTGGGAGAAGCTTTTGTGAGGCAGTACAAGTACAACATTGATATGGCGCCAGATAGAGATCAACTTCGTGTTATGTCCCAGAAGGACAAGGAGACTTTTAAAGAATATGCGCAGAGATGGCGCGAGCTGGCAGCCCAGATTGTTCCTCCACTGGAAGAAAAAGAAATGACAAAGATCTTCTTGAAGACTTTGGGTTCTTTTTATTATGAGAGGATGATAGCAAGCGCTCCTTCCGATTTCACTGAAATGGTGAGCATGGGGATGCGTTTAGAAGAAGGTGTCCGTGAGGGACGGTTGAGTCAAGAGAATAGCAATGGCTCAAGCTCTAGAAGGTTCAACTTTGGGAAAAAGAAAGAAAATGAGACTAATGCAGTATCTCGTGAAAGTTATAGAAGGCTCCACAGTCGTGGGAATCACCATTCGCAGCATGTAGCTTCTGTAACCCCGATGATTAACGTGGCTCCAACTGTGCCAGTAGTTCCAAAGTATCAACCTCGTTATCAGCAACCTTCGGTGCAACAAGGTGGTAATCAACAGGCTCGGGCTAAGCCAAGTTTTGATCCTATTCCGATGACGTATGCAGACCTGCTTCCATCTTTGATTGCAAAGAATCTTGTGCAAACACGTCCTCCACCTCCAGTTCCAGAGACTATTCCATGGTGGTATAAGTCGGAGGCTCGCTGTGCTTTTCATCAAGGTGCCCCGGGGCACGATGTTGAGAATTGTTATCCATTGAAGTTCGAAGTACAGAAATTGATGAGGAACAATGTTCTGTATTTCAATGATGTTAATCCAAATGTGCAGAAAAATCCATTGCCAAAGCATGGTAATGCGTATATGAATATGGTTGATGGTTGTCCTGGTTTGTTCAAGATCTATGAGGTCCGTCATATTCGAAGGTCTTTGGTTGAGATGCATGCTTTCTTAAGTGAATATCACAATATTGATCATGATTATGCTGGATTTTGTATCTGCTCGGTGAATCCTCGTGGTTGCATGATTGTTAAGAGAGATATTCAAAAGATGATGGACGATAAGTTGATTGAAGTGACAGCAAAAAGAGATGAATATGAAAATGAAGTGAATGTTATTATGCCTCAGTTCAATCTTCCTGAGAGGGCTGTTCCTGAGAGAGTGGTTATTTCTTTTGATAGTCGCAAAAATGTTGTTACTCCATTGGTGATTAATTTGCCTGGTCCAATGCCATATGAGTCTGATAAAGCTGTTCCATACCGGTATAATGCTACGATGATAGAAAATGGTAGAGAAGTTCCTATTCCTATTCCAAAGTCTGTGGTTAGCATTGTTGATGTGACGAAGGTTACCCGAAGTGGTAGAGTGTATGCTCCAGACCCTCCGAAGAGAGTTGAAGATACAAGTGCAAGTAAACAGATTATGGATGTTGTTGCCCAATCAGGACAATCTGGTAATAGTGAAGATGAAGTGCTAAAATTGATAAAGAAGAGTGAGTACAACATTACTGAGCAGTTGTTGCAGACTCCGTCGAAGATATCATTTTTGTCTCTCTTGATGTGTTCTGAGGCTCATAGGCAGTCTTTGCAGAAGATTCTTGATCAAGCTTATGTTGACCATGATGTGACTGTTGAGCAGTTTGATAGTATTGTGGCTAATATCACATCATGCAACAATTTGAGCTTCTGTGATGACGATTTGCCTGAAGAAGGAAGGAATCATAACTTGGCGTTGCATATTTCGGTCAATTGTCAGGAAGATGCTATGTCCAAGGTGCTAGTTGATACCGGATCATCTCTGAATGTGATGCCCAAGTCGACATTGTCAAAGCTTGCGTTTCAAGGTGCTCCCATGAGGCATAATGGGATTATTGTGAAAGCTTTCGACGGGTCGAAGAAGACAGTGATTGGTGAAGTGGATATTCCTATTCTTATTGGACCGTTTATATTCAAAATTACTTTCCAAGTAATGGATATACGTCCCGCATACAGTTGTCTCCTCGGAAGACCTTGGATCCATGAGGCAGGAGCCGTGACATCCACTCTTCATCAGAAGTTGAAGTTTGTGAGAGAAGGGAAATTGGTGACCGTTGAAGGTGAAAGGGCGATGCTTGTGAGAAATTTGTCTTCTTTCTCATATATTGATGCTGAGGAAGAGGTGGGAACGTCGTTTCAAGCTCTTTCTGTTGTGGATAATGCTGCTAAGAAGAATGCCATGCCCATGTCTTCTTTCAAGGATGCTCTGCGAGTGCTGGAGGCTGGTCAGTCTGATGGTTGGGGGCGAATTATTGATGCTATCGACAACAAGGAAGGTTTCGGTATCGGCTTTGCACCAGGTGCAGTTCTCAAAAATCCAAAGACTTTTCAAGAAGGTTTCCGAAGTGCTGGATTTATCAACGATCATTCCGCTGCTGCCATCATTGAGGATGATGAAGATGAAGAAGTGTCTGACTTCGTTACGCATGGATTTGCCAGAACTGGATTGCTGTTGATGTTCCTTTTATCGTTCATTCTTCAAAGTAATTTGTTTTTATTTTCTTTCAAAAATCCTTTCACTCTGCCCAAGGTGAAAGTGATGTTTGTCGGGCTTTGTTTCAAATTTTATCATCATCAATAAAATGTTATTTTGTTATTTCCATATGTGTTTTTCCTTTTTGCTTTATTCTGAAAAATGGTAACACAAAAAAACAAAAAAAAAATGATTGTTTATCTGCATATTGTTTGCACTTTTGTTTATACTCTAAAATAAAATAAAATCATTGTGCAGATTGATTGATAAACCCATTGAAAACAATGATCCTATGCCCGGCCTCTCCCAACTTTGAATTCCCTGTGTTTGAAGCAGAGGAAGAGGATGTTGAAGAGATTCCTGATGAAATTTCTCGGTTGCTTGAGCACGAGGAGAAAGTTATTCAGCCTCATGGAGAGTCTATAGAGATGGTCAACTTGGGTTCTGAAGATGAAAAGAAAGAAGTCAAAGTTGGAGCATTGCTTGGTCCTGATGTTAAGAAGAGGATTGTAGAGCTTCTCAGAGAGTATGTTGATGTATTCGCTTGGTCTTATCAAGACATGCCAGGTCTTAATACTAATATTGTGGAGCATAGATTGTCGTTGAAGCCTGAATGTCCACCTGTAAAGCAGAAGTTGAGAAGAACTCATCCCGACATGGCAGTAAATATCAAAGAGGAGGTTCAAAAGAAAATTGATGCAGGTTTTCTTGTGACATCAACTTATCCTGAATGGGTGGCCAATATTGTTCCTGTTCCAAAGAAAGACGGAAAAGTCCGAATGTGCGTTGATTACAGAGATTTGAACAAAGCCAGTCTGAAAGATGATTTTCCATTGCCACACATTGATATGTTGGTAGATAATACGGCTAAGTTTGATGTGTTCTCTTTTATGGACGGATTTACCGGTTATAATCAAATAAAGATGGCACCCGAGGACATGGAAAAGACCACATTTATTACACCATGGGGAACATTCTGCTACAGAGTGATGCCCTTTGGATTGAAGAATGCTGGTGCGACGTACCAAAGAGCTATGACTACACTTTTCCATGACATGATGCATAAAGAAATCGAGGTATATGTTGATGATATGATCGCTAAGTCGAGGACTGAAGAGGATCTTGTTGAACATTTGCTGAAGTTGTTTCAAAGATTAAGGAAGTATAAGCTTCGTTTGAATCCGAACAAGTGCACTTTTGGTGTACGTTCTGGAAAGTTGTTAGGTTTCATTGTCAGCCAAAGAGGTATCGAAGTTGATCCTGATAAAGTGAAAGCTATTCAGGAAATGTCTGCTCCAAGAACCGAAAATCAAGTAAGAGGATTCTTGGGCCGTTTGAATTATATTTCGAGATTTATCTCTCACATGACTGCCACATGTGCTCCGATCTTCAAGTTGCTTCGAAAAGACAAAGGTTGTGTCTAGACAGATGATTGTCAGAAGGCGTTTGAAAGTATCAAAGAATATCTGCTTGAACCTCCTATTTTGTCTCCTCCGGTGGAAGGTAGACCGATGATCATGTACTTGACTGTGTTGGAAGATTCCATGGGTTGTGTGCTTGGTCAGCAAGATGAATCTGGAAGAAAAGAATATGCAATTTACTACTTGAGTAAGAAATTCACTGATTGTGAGTCTCGGTACTCCATGCTTGAAAAAACTTGTTGTGCCTTAGCTTGGGCTGCAAAGCGTCTTCGCCAGTATATGCTGAATCATACAACTTGGTTGATCTCTAAAATGGATCCAATCAAGTATATCTTTGAAAAGCCTACTCTGACTGGGAGGATTGCTCGTTGGCAAATGTTATTATCAGAATATGATATCGAGTACTGAGCTCAAAAAGCTATAAAAGGTAGTATCTTGGCTGACCATTTAGCACATCAACCGATTGATGATTACCAACCAACCAGGTTTGATTTTCCAGATGAGGATGTGATATTTTTGAAAGTGAAAGATTGTGATGAACCTTTGATTGAGGAAGGGCCGGAGCCTGGATCTCGATGGGGTTTAGTTTTTGATGGTGCTGTGAATGCACGCGGAAGAGGAATTGGGGCAATGATCATTACTCCCCATGGTTCACATATTCCTTTTGCCGCAAGGTTGACTTTTCCTTGTACCAATAATGAAGCTGAGTATGAAGCCTGCATTATGGGTCTTGAGGAAGCTATTGATTTGAGGATTAAGCATCTTGATGTGTATGGAGATTCTGCCTTGGTAATTAATCAGATCTAGGGTACGTGGGTAACTCATCAACCCCACTTGATCCCTTATAGAGATTATGCCAGGAAGATATCAACTTTCTTCACTAAAGTTGAGTTCCATTATGTTCCTCGTGATGAGAATCAGATGGCAGATGCTTTAGCAACTATAGCTTCTATGATAAAAGTGCACCAGTGGAATGATGTTCCCATGATCAGTGTGATGCGACTTGAAAGACTAGCTCATGTGTTTGCAGTTGAAGAGGTCCATGATGATAAGCCTTGGTATCATGATATTAAATGTTTTGTCCAGAGTCAGGAATACCCACTTGGGGCATCTGATAAAGATAAGAGGACTTTGAGGAGATTGGCAGACAATTTCTTCTTGAATGGAAATGTGCTTTATAAGAGAAATTTTGACATGGTCTTGCTCAGATGCGTGGATAGACACGAAGCAGACATGTTAATGAAAGAAATTCATGAAGGATCTTTTGGCACTCATGCTAATGGGCATGCAATGGCCAAAAAGATGTTGAGAGAAGGTTATTATTGGTTGACAATGGAATCTGATTGTTGCAAGTATGTGAAAAAGTGCCATAAGTGTCAAGTGTATGCTGATAAGATTCATGTGCCGCCAGCTTATCTCAATGTGATTTCTTCCCCATGGCCTTTCTCTATGTGGGGAATTGATATGATTGGCATGATTGAACCCAAGGCTTCGAATGGACATCGTTTTATTCTTGTGGCAATTGATTACTTTACCAAGTGGGTGGAAGCGGCATCGTATGTTAATGTGACCAAGCAAGTTGTGGTTCGGTTTATCAAGAATAACATTATCTGCATATATGGTGTTCCGAATAGAATCATTACTGATAATGGTTCGAACTTGAACAATAAGATGATGAAAGAGCTTTTGTGAAGAATTCAAGATTCAACACCATAATTCCTCTCCTTATAGACCGAAGATGAATGGGGCTGTTGAAGCTACGAACAAGAACATTAAGAAGATCATTCAGAAGATGGTTGTGACGTACAAGGACTGGCATGAGATGCTCCCTTTTGCTTTGCATGGGTATCGTACATCTGTCCGCACTTCAACAGGGGCAACCCCTTTCTCACTTGTTTATGGTACAGAAGCAGTGCTCCCTGTCGAAGTTGAGATCCCATCAATGAGAGTTCTGATGGAAGCAGAGTTGACTGAGGCTGAATGGTGTCAGAGTAGATTTGATCAGTTGAATTTGATTGAGGAAAAGAGAATAGCAACTTTGTGTCATGGTCGGTTGTACCAGCAAAGAATGAAGAAAGCTTTTGACAAGAAGGTCAAACCTCGTGTATTTAGAGAAGGCGACCTCGTGCTCAAAAAGATTCAGTCTTTCCTTAAAGATTCTCGGGGCAAGTGGACTCCGAACTATGATGGCCCATATGTTGTTAAGAAAGCCTTCTCTGGCGGTTCATTAATTCTTGCAACTATGGATGGTGAGGAGATCACTCTCCATGTGAATGCGGATGCAGTCAAGAAATACTTCGCCTAAAAAAAAAGAACAGCTCGCTAAGTTGAAAACCCGAAAGGGCGGCTTAGGCAAAACTGAGCGTCTCGGTGGATTGAAAACCCGAAAGGGCGGTCCAGGCAAAAATTAGAGACATAAACAGAAATAATTATCCCGGTAGATTGAAAACCCGAAAGGGCAATCTAGGCAAAAGTTAGGGATCATGGCAAGTAACTGCGTCGACAGACTAGATCACTTGTAGCAACCGAGGATTTCATATTCTATCCCTCAGAAGAATATCCCATCAAAGATTCTTATTCACTCATCCTTGACTGAAATTTCGGACACAATGGAGTTCAAAGTTGATAGGGAGAATAGTGATCATTGTATCTCAATGTAGCCTTTTTCCATGTATTTACCATTTTTCAAACTTGTAATGATCCATGGAGTCATGCCATTTGCTGACTACCATTCTATCAATGAATTTGAGCTTTTATCCAATTGTTTGCAATTCTTTATATTGTTTCTGTTTACAAAATTTCAATTTATCGTTGATGATGATTTTTGAAACAAATTTAATAAATTTAATCTTTGAAGATTTTAAAAACATTTTTCTTTTGATATATGAACAAAGAAATGATATCAATAGTGATTCCAAGAATGGTAAAGTTTGGATGTGTGTAACTCGTCTCTCCCAAAGCAGGGTTTGATTCGGTTGTGTCCATGCGAAGTTTCTGGATAGTCTTGACAGGTTGATGTTAATGATGTTTTGTTCCCCAACAATAAGCATGAGCAGAGATGGTATGTATTCCCCAGAAGAGTTGTTGGAAAGGATGTTCTTAAGAATCCCTAGCTGAGTTTTGATTTCTTCCTCAGCAAGTTGAGAAGCATTGGGAATCCCCAGGTGAGCTCTTGTTCCTCATCCTGATTTTGTTTGCATCCTTGAATATAGAAATATTGATATAGCAGTCAGTTTAGAGGTTTTCTTTTACCCGATGGTGGGTATAGATTTAAAATCCCTCATAATTGTGTTTTGGCTATGATGTTAACTTCTGATATCCCCATATGGATCCCCAGTAGGTCTGCAATGTGTTGATTTCCAGCAGGTTCCTATGTGTTTTTTAACAGGTCTTACACTCTATCCCCAGGTGGAGCAGGAGTGATGTGACAGTTATTCTTCGTCAAGTTTGATTTTTATCAAGAATACTTCCATCCTCAGCAGATTATTACTTTTCCTCAGTGTAGCGGTAAAATCGTGAGTGTAAGCTATTGATTAACTTAACTCGATTAACACAGAGTCGCCACCGCGCTTTTCTTTATTTCCGAATGGGAAAAGGTAAAAGAACGAATAAAAACCTAGGATTCTAAAAGCAAAGGCTAAAAGAAATAAACAGAGATTGGGTAAGGGGATTGGTTATGAACCGGGAAGGTTTTAGGCACCCGACTCATCCGTGGTACTCCACGGGAGCCCTTTGAAATACTTATCACTTTTGGTCTGAAATTGGTTTATTTAAAATGATGGAAGAGATGAGAAGAAGAAAATTTTTTAATAATTTTGTGTTTGATAAGGTTTTAAAGCCTTATGCCTACGTACCCACAAAGTGCAATGCGAGATCAAAACCTCGTAGTTCGTGGTACAAAGTTTGAAAAGAATAAGTGGGTTGAGTTGATTTTAAGATGTAAAGATAAGTCGTCATCCCTTAGCGAATAATTCCGCTAAAAGGGATGAATCATATCTAAACATATAGAAAAGAAGAAAGGTGCACAAAGCACAAAAATAATTGAATGGATTTGTATTTTTTTAAGGTATGTACAAAAAATGGTTTTAATATATTTACATGGTTTAATATTTGATTAAGAAAATAAAAGGGAAAAGTTTAAAAATCACTTGACCGAAATCAAGGTTTGTTTATGAAATTGTTTGAGATTTAGAAAACAAGAAGGTTTTGAAATAGGAAGAAATTTTGAAAATTAAAGAATGGGGAGGAGATGAAGAGACTAGTCCTAATGCTTGAATTAAAAGCTAAGGAAAGAAGTTACCAAGACCAATATGTACAAATCTTCAAAATTCGGACTTCCATCTTCAAAAGTTAATGACATCATTTGAGGCCAAGATTTCTAACCAATCCAACTTGAGCAAAGGGAATCCTAGAAGATCTAAGTCCAATCTCCAAAAGTTCGGGATAGTAACCATAAGTCCAAAGTTAGAAGTCACAAGATTTTTAAGAGTTTAATCCTTTATTAAGTGTTTTAATATCCAAATGGACAAAAATGAAAACAAGCACAATATGAATATATACAAGCACAATATGAATATAAACAATGATATATGATATAATATGGCACAATATAATAAGGAGATAAGGGAGCGAGAGATTTAAAATAAAAGGATAAGGTGCAAGAGCTTAAATTTAAACAATTATATTCACATTATTATATTATTTACAATATAAGGTGGTATGATGAACTTAATCAAGCACAACCACAACAATGAAAATAAAATTGAGGCAACCGGATCCAAGCGGATCTTAATTCGAATCGGGACAACTTTAGGTCTATGTTAAGCAATCGCCGAGTAATTTACGGAGTAATTACCCTACAAATGAGGCCGGCCACCACTAATTAAAGTGGAAAATATTCGTGTTAATACATGTTAGAGAAACGATATAATGAATCGTTCTCCGAAAACATGCCACACTAAAAAGAAAAAGAAAGGTCTAATCTTAATCGGGATTATCGTTGAATTTCTCGATTAGCAACCTATCACGATCTCAAAGTATGGAGAATGATCCAAATGATCATTCATCCATAGATTTGAAATAATGAAGATTAAACTTAATCGGAAATCAACAATCCCGAATCGGAAGATTGTCATCGACCAAAATTAAAAAAAAGAGATGAAGAATAATGAATCCAAAATTAGATCCATAGAAGAATTCAAAATATTTCTTAAATCATTTTCTAAACTCTTTCTAAAAATCTTCCTAAGAAAATCCTTTATAAACATCTTTTCTTAACACTTTTCTAGAAAAAAAACTTTTCTAAAATAAATTCTATATTTCTTTAAAACACTTCTATAATTCTTTTTTTTTTAAATAAAGTTTGAAAACTAAATTTAAAGAAAATAAAACCTAATACTCATAATAAAAAAAAAATAAATAAAAGAAAGGAGATAGTGATGGAGCAACCCGCGGGTAGGGTGGATTGTAAACAGCAGCAAACAAAATGGCCTTAGGCCCACCAACAAATCACATTTTATAAAAAAAATAAACAAAAGTCAACAATCTTCTTCTTCCTCTAATTGCACAGCAAACGAAAAACAACACAAACAGGGGAAGGGTAAAAATCTCAGCGACGGCTAACACCTCACATCCTCACCTTCTCAAAAAAATCAAAATGAAACCGAGCTTCTTCTTCTCTTTCCGCGGAAATCCTTCTTTCTTCTTCTTCGTGAATTCACGAACTCTCTCTTCTCTTCTCTCGGAATCTCAGTCTCTCTCTTCTCTCAATTCGGTTCAAACTGGTTTAGAGTTAGGGATTTGAGAAGTAGATTTGAGGATTTTCGGATTTGAAGTGAAATAGAATTTGGGATTTGAAGCTTGAAATGAAGATGAAAAGAGATTTAGGGATTTCGGATTTTTGAAGATTGGTTTTGATTTTGGCAGAGGTTTAGGATGCTATTGAAGCTTGTCAAAATGAGAAGAAGGGGCTTCAATTTATAGAAGAGGAAAAGGAAATGAATTCTGCGTTTTATGTTGACTTGAGAGCGTTTTGGTGCCGGTAAGATTCTCGTGCTCATTTTCCTTTCAATTTCAATTCGATTTTTGCGTTTTGATTCTGAGTTTTGCTGCGTTTTGAGTTTGTGTAGGTAGCGTTTTGATATTTTGTTTTCAGGTGCTTGGCTCGTGATTTGTGCGTAACACGTGACTTGAAGTTTCGAATATTTGCTGGGCAAAGCTGAGTTGTCTTGCTTGCGTGAGACTTGGCTTGAATTTTGAAAGTGAGCTGAAGCTTGAGATGTTTGGGCGATGCGTATGCGGTACGAAAACGGCTTTAAGTTGTAAGCTGAAGGCAAGGCTTTGTATGATGGCAAGGAGCTTTGGCTGTGACGTACTTGGCTGGGAGGCTTGGAATTGTTTTTGACGTAGCTGTTGCGGGAAACATTGGCTAGCACGTGGGATGAATGGCTTGATGCTTCGGCTGCTGTATGCTGCGGCGTAAAGGCTTGTACGGTTTTGTTATTTTGTTTTGCAGCTGATGGTGCAAGTGGGGCTTAGCAAGTGATGCCTTGTGATGATGACTGGCGTACACGCTTGTATACGGCTTCTTTTGGCTGGCAGTTTGGCTATTGCTTGAGGGCGTGGGAAACTTGGCTTGGCAAGTTGCTTGGGGCCAGCTTGTGCTTGGTGGGCCAGGCCTTGGAGCAGGATGTAAAGAAATTGTTGCGGGTAGAAAGCTAGCAAAAGCTTTGGCTGGCGGTTGGTGAGTTTTGGCTAGGTGATGGAAAGCAAAGTGTGGATGGCCTTTTTTAGGAGAACACATAATAAAATAAATGTTTAAAAAAACATATGGGACCAAAAAACATAATTGAATTTAATAAAAATAAAAATGGATTTTGATTTTGGAGATGGATTAAAGATGAAACATTAAAATTGAATTGATCTTAAAAGAAACAAATAAAGAGAAAATGATATATGGAAAATAATAAAAAAAAATGAAATGATTTAATCGGGAAAATGGCATGAAAATGGTTATGGAAAATTCGGATAATCGGTAGAAAATTGGATATGAAATTGGATATCGACAGATGGATAATATTTTGAATAATATGATTTAGTAAACAATCGGAAAAAATGGATAAAGAAAAATGGTCATAAAAGGGTATACGAATGGGTAAATGGTCTAATCGGAAAGAAAATGGATAATGGATGGAATTTGGTTTTCAAGCCCACAACCAGATCCGGATTATTTCAACAAGCCTCTGAACACATCCAACACACGCCCAATGAACAGCCCAAATAAATTGCAACTTGCCAACTGTCATCTGAAAACTGTCTTATTCATGCTCTGATGATTCGAAACCAAACTGAGGAAAATAAATCCTCAGATGAATCGTTGATGAATTGATGAAACGATGAACTAATAAAACACTGGAGATTCACACCAAACTTCGCACAGAACAACTGCCTGATAACTGATGAACAACCCATACTTTGCACAGAAAACAACTGTCTGATAACTGAACTTTGTACTTTGAAAACGCATTTCCTGATGAATGAATTACTGGCACACACAACTGGCAGTCAACACAATCTTTTAATAGTTTGACCAGATTAGGTCAAACATCCACTTGAAATCGAATCGTGACTGAACGAACGCATCTGAATCAAATTACCGTCTCATCCTCACAAACCTGCAACACAGAGAAGAAGAAGAGGAACACTGCAACATATTTTTTTGTATTTTGGTTAGAAGAAAGTAAATATAAATAAATATAAAACAGTAGAAATAATGGTGATCCCCTGCGAAGCATAGACCCAATCTGAGGAGAAACTCGAAACCTGTGCGATCTTGTTTGATATGCAAAATGCAGATGATATGCGAAACAATCTTAGGGCAAAAATTAGGGTGTTACAGCTGCCCCTATTTAAGTTTCTTCAATCCGGAGATATGAAGATTGACATCTTCGTCTCTACAAGATGGGAGAGACTTAAATACAAAAAACCCAATTTTTGTCCTAAGAGAACAAATGATATGATATGAATATGATATGCAAGCCCAAGATCTCTGTGGGAAAAATAATGACCACCAGAGAAAAGCAAAAACTTAGGGACACAAAAGAAAATTCCGCTGGGGAAACAACAGACAACGAACGAGTTACCAGGAAAACAAATCACTGGATAACCGACTCCACTTGGGAAAATATATGAAATAATCAAGGAACAAAATTCAACAAGGGAAAAATAAACACCCTGCCAGAAATATCAATCAAACACCGTACTTGAATCCAAGAAATGGAGAAATACTGTGTTGGAAAAAAAAATCCTCAACTACCTGATTTACTGGGTAGGAAATATAACGGACTCAACTATCAATTTACTGGATAGGAGCAAACTTCGGAGGGATAACCTCAATTACCTTTTTACTGGGTATAAAGAAACTCGACTATCGATTTACTGGATAGGATTATGATCAACTACCGGATTTGGTAGGAACTCAATCAAATTACCTTTTTACTGGGTAAGAGAAAAAATATCTGATTTTATCACCTTTTTACTGGGTAAGAGGAAAATAACTTGACTACCGGATTTACTGGGTAGAACAAATCACGACTACCTGATTTACTGGGTAGGAAATATAAAGGACTCGACTATCGATTTACTGGATAGGAGCAAAATACGGAGGAATGACCTCAATTACCTTTTTACTGGGTAAGAAAACTTTTCAACTACCTGATTTACTGGGTAGAAACTCAATCAGATTACCTTTTTACTGGGTAAGAGGATAAAATCTCGACTACCGAATTTACTGGGTAGAAACTCAATCACATTACCTTTTTACTGGGTAAGATGAAAATATCTGATTCTGTTACCTTTTTACTGGGTAAGAGGAAAATATCTTGACTACCGGATTTACTGGGTAGAACAATTCTCGACTACCTGATTTACTGGGTAGGAGCAATAGAGACTCGACTATCAATTTACTGGATAGGAGTGTGATCGACTACCTGATTTACTGGGTAGGAACTCAATCAAATTACCTTTTTACTGAGTAAGATGAAAAATATCTGATTACATTACCTTTTTACTGGGTAAGAAAAATAATTTGACTACCGGATTTACTGGGTAGAACAATTTCTCGACTACCTGATTTACTGGGTAGGAGCTGAATCGAAGAATAACAAACTCTATTACCTTTTTACTAGGTAAGAAAATAACTTGACTACCGGATTTACTGGGTAGAAGCTGAATCGAAGAATAACAAACTCTATTACCTTTTTACTGGGTAAGAGACAGAAATCTCGACTACCGAATTTACTGGGTAGGAGTACAAGCAAAAGAACTTGATCAAATTGGTAATATTACCTACTATCGATTTACTGATAGCTTAAATCCAGAGCAAATATACGCAAGCTGGAGAAAATGTTGCCCACTATCAAACAATGATAACTTAATTCCAAAGCAAATACTGAGGACCAAAGTTCAATCCAAGAACAAATTGGAGAGAAACGGTCAAACAAGACTCATCCCGAGGAGGAAATATCTCAACTGGGGACAATTCCATCCAGATAATAAACTGGGGAGGAAACTGAATCAACATCATCCACGAGAAACAAACTCAGTGGGGAATTAGAAAGGATTAACACTTTCTTCTTAATGGTCGACACTCTAAACTTGAGAGGAATACGACACACATACTCTGTGGGGAAAATCCACACCAAAGAGCAGATATCAATGATAAACGCAAGAATGCAAGCAAACAATACCATGCTTATGCGTATGAATATGCTTATGAATATGCTGACAAAACAGACATAAAGATAAATAAAAAACAGGTGACATGAACACCACAACAACCGGATACTCGGCTAATCCCAAGGCAACAATGCAGGGAAACAAATGGAGATTCAACTTGAAATCTGCAGGGGAAAATCACAAGCCATCAAAGGAATACAATCCTACTACAAGGCTCAAATCATGATAATACAACATCTGCTAGGAATATCATCCTGCTGAGGAAAGGTAATAATCTGCAATAATCTGTTGAGGATGGAAATATTCTTGATAAAAATCAAACTTCACGAGGAATAACTGTCATACAACTCCTGCTCCACTTGGGGATAGAGTGCCAGACTTGCTAAAAATCACATAGGAATCTGCTGGAAATCAACACATGCAGACCTACTAGGGATTCATATGGGGATATCAGAAGTTAACATCATAGTCACAACACAGTTGCGAGGGATTTTAAATCTATACCCAACATCAGGTAACAGAAAACCTCTAAACTGACTGCTATATCCATACTTCTATATTCAAAGATGCAAATAATCAGGCTGAGAAACATGAGCTCAGCTGGGAATCCCCGATACTTCTCAATTTAAAGATAACTGGCTGAGGAAAAGACAAACACTCAGCTAGGGATTCATAAGAACATCCCTTCCAACAACTCTTCTGGGGAATACATACACTCTCCATTCAACATCATGGTTGAGGAACAAAACATCATTAACATCAATTTGTCAAGATTATCCAGGAACAACCGAATCAAACCCTGCTTTGGGAGAGACGAGTTACACACATCCAAACTTTACCATTCTTGGAATCACTGTTGATAACCTTTCTTTGTTCATATATCAAAAGAAAAATGTTTTTGAAATCTTCAAAGATTAAATTTACAGCAAATGGCTTGACTCCCTGGATCATTACAAGTTTGAAAAATGGTAAATACATGGAAAGGGCTACATTGAGATACAATGATCACTATCCTCCCTATCAACTTTGAACTCGACTGTGTCCGGAACTTCAGTCAAGGATGAGTGAATAAAAACTCTTTGATGAATAATTCTTCTGAGGGATAGAATCTGAAATCCTCGGTTACTACAAGTGATTCAGTCTGTCGACGCAGTTACTTGCCATGATCCCTAACTTTTGCCTAGATTGCCCTTTCGGGTTTTCAATCTACCGGGATAATTATTTCTGTTTTTGTCTCTAATTTTTGCATGGACCGCCCTTTCGGGTTTTCAATCCACCGAGACGCTCATTTTTGCCTAAGCCGCCCTTTCGGGTTTTCAACTTAGCGAGCTGTTCTTTTATTTTTTAGGCGAAGTATTTCTTGACTGCATCCGCATTCACAGGACGAGTGATCTCCTCACCATCCATAGTTGCAAGAATTAATGAACCGCCGGAGAAGGCTTTCTTAACAACATATGGTCCATCATAGTTCGGAGTCCACTTGCCCCGAGAATCTTTAAGAAAAGACTGAATCTTTTTGAGCACGAGGTCGCCTTCTCTGAATACACGAGGTTTGACCTTCTTATCAAAAGCTTTCTTCATTCTTTGCTGGTACAACCCACCATGATACAAAGCTGTTATTCTCTGTTCTTCAATCAAATTCAACTGATCAAATCTATTCTGACACCATTCAGCCTCAGTCAACTCGGCTTCCATCAGAACTCTCATTGATGGGATCTCAACTTCGACGGGGAGCACTGCTTCCATACCATAAACAAGTGAGAAAGGGGTTGCCCCTGTTGAAGTGCAGATAGATGTACGATACCCATGCAAAGCAAAAGGGAACATCTCATGCCAATCTGCTCGGAAATTAGAAATGCTACTGTTGAACAAATCTCTGTCCCACCAGTAAATTGCATCAAGTTGAAAATATTTTGAGAGAAATCATGCACAGTTGCTTGGAGATTCTTGAAGAAAGTTGCCCCAAGTTCAATGACTCATAAAGGTAAACTGATAATGGATTCAATTCTTGATTGCTTCCGGAGAAAATACTCAGATCTTTGGAATAACTGTTGAGAGAATAAACTGATCATGGCTTCAGTTCTTGAAATGATTGTTGAGAAAATAACCCAGAAATGAATCTTGCAGAGAATCTTCTGACTAACCATATCTGAGAATAACTTACACTGATCAACAACTCTTGAACCAAAGGACCTGAGGAGAAATTGCCCCTGATAAGATCACCGACCAAGTTTCTCAACTGTTTGAAAATTCCTTGATGAGGAAAGTTTATTTGCAAAAAAATGTTTGTACAAACCTGGTGATTTTAATGCAAAGTTCAATGCAAAGATTTGAAATCAAGAATCATTTTTTGAATGAAATTTATTGATGTAAAGTAATTGAAAACATTGTCAAAACACGGTGGTTGAGACAACATTAAAGATAAAGCAAAGGTAAGAAAACAAATGATTGGTAAAGAACTTGGGAGTCAGCTTACGCAACCTCGTTGTAATATGCTTTTCAAAAGAAACCTGGATTCAATTAGGACTTTTGAAGGTTGTAACGTAGTCTGGTTCACGGTTTATGAAACAAAGGATATAGGCTCAAAGTTTGTTTATACCCAACCCCTCTTCGTGATGAACTCCAGTCCTACATTCAATTAATTCAGCCTATGCATTCAAGTTCCCGGACATTTAGGATTGCACAGATGAAGATGGTTCATAAGCCAAAGGATTTTGAGATAACAGTCACATCTTTCCTCTTTTTTTTATTTCTAGTGAGGACTTTGGTCCATTCAACTTATTTTTGCTGAGGATTTTGATGACCTCTTGACAAATATTTCTTTTTATTGTCCCTAAATTTTTTTTGCCTGAACTGCGTCATTTCAACTTACAGCCAGCGGGATGCCCCAGTTTTTGCCTAAGTCTCCTTCATAGGTTTTGACTTAGCGGGCTTTGATTTTTTTTCTTCAATAATTTTTCACTATCATTTTTTTTTTGAAAGATAATGACTGCATGGCTTAATGATTACGACGAATCATCTTTGGCTTTTGAAATGAGAAACATCTTCAACACCTCTTGATGTGTATGAAGGAACACTTGAGATTGCAACCTTTATTGCAAGGTGTCTTGAATGATTCTCTTGTACTTGAATGCACATTCGAATTAATTGAGAACTACCCATCCCCGGGTTAAAATTGCGGGTTTTTTCGAATAGAAAGAAACTCCAACTTCAAGGCTCAAAAAGGGTTGACAAAGGATTAACTTCCTTATTTCTCCAGTGTTTGGAATTTGAAACAATGCCTGTATATCATCAACCAAGTCTCAATTGAAAGCATACCAACAACAGTTATGGGTATCTCGTTTTCATCATCCTCCCTCCAATCATTATGAAAGCTTGAGACAAGATAAATGAACTTGAAATGTAAAGCATAAAGATGCGAATAGTAAATGAAATCAAAACAAAGCAATGCTCATTTCATTAAAACCAACATGAAAGTACAAACAAGCTTAAAATCAAACAACTTAATATGATTGAAGAAAAAAAAATTGCAAACATAAAGAAACAATGGCCTAATGATCCATCAGCAACAAAGGATGAGCTGTCCCGTCTAAGATTCTAGCCTTGAAGAAAATCTGACAGTTGAATTCCTCTAGAAGATTCCTTTCTCATGATTCGGAAAAGGGTTAGTATCCTCAAAAGTGATCATCCCATTTCTAACAAGCTCTCTTACTTTAGCCTTCAATGCAAAACAGTGTTCTAGGTCATGACCAGTTCCACCTTGATGAAACTCACAACGAAGATCTGATCTATAACCAAACGGAAGAGGATTTGGAACAGGAGGCGCAGGCCTAGTAGTAATCCAATCATTCTGGACCAAGTAAGGATACAACTCAGCATAAGTCATCGGAATAGGATCAAAGTTTGGCCTACTCCTAGCATTACGATTCTGGTTCTGGCAAATCTTTCCATGCGTAACGAAATCAAACATTTCTTCATCTTCATCGGACGCATTACCAGGACAACCATCAACCATGTTCACAGACACATTACCATGCTTCGGCAACGGATTCTTCTGCACATTAGGATTAACATCATTGAAATACAGAACATTGTTCCTCATCAATTTTTGTACTTCAAACTTCAGCGGGTAACAGTTCTCAACATCATGCCCCGGGGCACCTTGATGAAAAGCACAATGAGCTTCTGGCTTATACCACCATGGAATAGTCTCTGGAACCGGAGGTGGTGGACGAGTCTGCACAAGATTCTCTGCAATTAAAGATGGAAGCAAGTCTGCATACGACACAGGAATAGGATCAAAGCTTGGCTTACTCCTAGCATTATGATTCTGGTTCTGGCCAACATTCCTTTGAATAGATGGACCATTGATCATCAGAGCGACTGCAGTAGGATATGATTGTTCATGGTGTTGTTGTCTACGACGAGTCATCCCAACAACACTTGCTTCATCAGCAGAAACATTGGCTTGAGGCATGACAATCCTCTGAGGTTGAGTTTCCCTGATGATCAAAGCCTGTAGCATCTCCATGATCTGACTCACATTGCTTTTCAACTCATCAAGGTCTTCCCTAACTTTCTTGTTATGTTGGGCTTGATTTTCCATTCTCAATCTAATAACTTTCAATCTGTTAGCAGCTCTAGTACCGTATCTGTGGTGAGGAGTCAGCTTGACGGATCAACAGACAACTGAGGAAAGAAACAACCGGGATAAGTTCCCACACAACTCGGATGAACACAAGAATATGCGAGGATGCAATGATATGCAAAATTCACTTCCATTTTAAGAAAAACAACTCGATTATTGCAAACATGGTCAACATCAAGAATATTATCATGAAAAAAAATCTTGGCAAAAAGGAATATTTATTCTTTCCAATATTTGCAATAATCAGAATTGTCTTCCTTGAAAAATGGTTGTGATGATGATCATGATGAATATGTAGATGCAACAACCACAAACAAGATCACGCAAAGCACTCAGGTTCAAAGGTTCAGAGTCACGAGCATGAAGCCAAGGGATAAGAACCAACCCACACAGGTAAGTACTAAGGTTTTGTCTTCATTGTACCTGCAAGAAACCAAAAGGGTGCTAACAGAGGTGCCCGGAGTTAACAGCCATCTTTAGAATTTTATCGGTACGTTGGATTACTCCCCAACCGATAACACTCTTAAAATAGACCTCGTCCGAGTGTAGTATCGCGTGACAACCGCCTTAGATTTACATCCAGACAGCTTCCGCACTACGTTCCTAAATTGACTTAGATGGGTTAAGGGTTCTAAGGTCCTCAGTATGATCAGCTCAAGGTCGGAAAATAATGCCACGTACGATTACTCGTCATGACATTGATAGTCCAAGAGAGCCTAACCGAGTGGAGATTATCAAATTGATATTGCTTTGGACTACTCCATCGCATATCGCTTCGAATATCGCCATCCTATCATAAGTGTCACTCAGATCCGGGTTAGAATCTATCTCACACAGAGGATCACCAAACCAAAACGGAACAAACAAATAACAAACAAATCAAACCAAAGCGATAAATAAATCAAAGTAGGCTAAATCCGCTTAGAGATTACTCCCCAGCAGAGTCGCCACTTTTCTGTAGCGGTAAAATCGTGAGTGTAAGCTATTGATTAACTTAACTCGATTAACACAGAGTCGCCACCGCGCTTTTCTTTATTTCCGAATGGGAAAAGGTAAAAGAACGAATAAAAACCTAGGATTCTAAAAGCAAAGGCTAAAAGAAATAAACAGAGATTGGGTAAGGGGATTGGTTATGAACCGGGAAGGTTTTAGGCACCCGACTCATCCGTGGTACTCCACGGGAGCCCTTTGAAATACTTATCACTTTTGGTCTGAAATTGGTTTATTTAAAATGATGGAAGAGATGAGAAGAAGAAAATTTTTTAATAATTTTGTGTTTGATAAGGTTTTAAAGCCTTATGCCTACGTACCCACAAAGTGCAATGCGAGATCAAAACCTCGTAGTTCGTGGTATAAAGTTTGAAAAGAATAAGTGGGTTGAGTTGATTTTAAGATGTAAAGATAAGTCGTCATCCCTTAGCGAATAATTCCGCTAAAAGGGATGAATCATATCTAAACATATAGAAAAGAAGAAAGGTGCACAAAGCACAAAAATAATTGAATGGATTTGTATTTTTTTAAGGTATGTACAAAAAATGGTTTTAATATATTTACATGGTTTAATATTTGATTAAGAAAATAAAAGGGAAAAGTTTAAAAATCACTTGACCGAAATCAAGGTTTGTTTATGAAATTGTTTGAGATTTAGAAAACAAGAAGGTTTTGAAATAGGAAGAAATTTTGAAAATTAAAGAATGGGGAGGAGATGAAGAGACTAGTCCTAATGCTTGAATTAAAAGCTAAGGAAAGAAGTTACCAAGACCAATATGTACAAATCTTCAAAATTCGGTCTTCCATCTTCAAAAGTTAATGACATCATTTGAGGCCAAGATTTCTAACCAATCCAACTTGAGCAAAGGGAATCCTAGAAGATCTAAGTCCAATCTCCAAAAGTTCGGGATAGTAACCATAAGTCCAAAGTTAGAAGTCACAAGATTTTTAAGAGTTTAATCCTTTATTAAGTGTTTTAATATCCAAATGGACAAAAATGAAAACAAGCACAATATGAATATATACAAGCACAATATGAATATAAACAATGATATATGATATAATATGGCACAATATAATAAGGAGATAAGGGAGCGAGAGATTTAAAATAAAAGGATAAGGTGCAAGAGCTTAAATTTAAACAATTATATTCACATTATTATATTATTTACAATATAAGGTGGTATGATGAACTTAATCAAGCACAACCACAACAATGAAAATAAAATTGAGGCAACCGGATCCAAGCGGATCTTAATTCGAATCGGGACAACTTTAGGTCTATGTTAAGCAATCGCCGAGTAATTTACGGAGTAATTACCCTACAAATGAGGCCGGCCACCACTAATTAAAGTGGAAAATATTCGTGTTAATACATGTTAGAGAAACGATATAATGAATCGTTCTCCGAAAACATGCCACACTAAAAAGAAAAAGAAAGGTCTAATCTTAATCGGGATTATCGTTGAATTTCTCGATTAGCAACCTATCACGATCTCAAAGTATGGAGAATGATCCAAATGATCATTCATCCATAGATTTGAAATAATGAAGATTAAACTTAATCGGAAATCAACAATCCCGAATCGGAAGATTGTCATCGACCAAAATTAAAAAAAAGAGATGAAGAATAATGAATCCAAAATTAGATCCATAGAAGAATTCAAAATATTTCTTAAATCATTTTCTAAACTCTTTCTAAAAATCTTCCTAAGAAAATCCTTTATAAACATCTTTTCTTAACACTTTTCTAGAAAAAAAACTTTTCTAAAATAAATTCTATATTTCTTTAAAACACTTCTATAATTCTTTTTTTTTAAATAAAGTTTGAAAACTAAATTTAAAGAAAATAAAACCTAATACTCATAATAAAAAAAAAATAAATAAAAGAAAGGAGATAGTGATGGAGCAACCCGCGGGTAGGGTGGATTGTAAACAGCAGCAAACAAAATGGCCTTAGGCCCACCAACAAATCACATTTTATAAAAAAAATAAACAAAAGTCAACAATCTTCTTCTTCCTCTAATTGCACAGCAAACGAAAAACAACACAAACAGGGGAAGGGTAAAAATCTCAGCGACGGCTAACACCTCACATCCTCACCTTCTCAAAAAAATCAAAATGAAACCGAGCTTCTTCTTCTCTTTCCGCGGAAATCCTTCTTTCTTCTTCTTCGTGAATTCACGAACTCTCTCTTCTCTTCTCTCGGAATCTCAGTCTCTCTCTTCTCTCAATTCGGTTCAAACTGGTTTAGAGTTAGGGATTTGAGAAGTAGATTTGAGGATTTTCGGATTTGAAGTGAAATAGAATTTGGGATTTGAAGCTTGAAATGAAGATGAAAAGAGATTTAGGGATTTCGGATTTTTGAAGATTGGTTTTGATTTTGGCAGAGGTTTAGGATGCTATTGAAGCTTGTCAAAATGAGAAGAAGGGGCTTCAATTTATAGAAGAGGAAAAGGAAATGAATTCTGCGTTTTATGTTGACTTGAGAGCGTTTTGGTGCCGGTAAGATTCTCGTGCTCATTTTCCTTTCAATTTCAATTCGATTTTTGCGTTTTGATTCTGAGTTTTGCTGCGTTTTGAGTTTGTGTAGGTAGCGTTTTGATATTTTGTTTTCAGGTGCTTGGCTCGTGATTTGTGCGTAACACGTGACTTGAAGTTTCGAATATTTGCTGGGCAAAGCTGAGTTGTCTTGCTTGCGTGAGACTTGGCTTGAATTTTGAAAGTGAGCTGAAGCTTGAGATGTTTGGGCGATGCGTATGCGGTACGAAAACGGCTTTAAGTTGTAAGCTGAAGGCAAGGCTTTGTATGATGGCAAGGAGCTTTGGCTGTGACGTACTTGGCTGGGAGGCTTGGAATTGTTTTTGACGTAGCTGTTGCGGGAAACATTGGCTAGCACGTGGGATGAATGGCTTGATGCTTCGGCTGCTGTATGCTGCGGCGTAAAGGCTTGTACGGTTTTGTTATTTTGTTTTGCAGCTGATGGTGCAAGTGGGGCTTAGCAAGTGATGCCTTGTGATGATGACTGGCGTACACGCTTGTATACGGCTTCTTTTGGCTGGCAGTTTGGCTATTGCTTGAGGGCGTGGGAAACTTGGCTTGGCAAGTTGCTTGGGGCCAGCTTGTGCTTGGTGGGCCAGGCCTTGGAGCAGGATGTAAAGAAATTGTTGCGGGTAGAAAGCTAGCAAAAGCTTTGGCTGGCGGTTGGTGAGTTTTGGCTAGGTGATGGAAAGCAAAGTGTGGATGGCCTTTTTTAGGAGAACACATAATAAAATAAATGTTTAAAAAAACATATGGGACCAAAAAACATAATTGAATTTAATAAAAATAAAAATGGATTTTGATTTTGGAGATGGATTAAAGATGAAACATTAAAATTGAATTGATCTTAAAAGAAACAAATAAAGAGAAAATGATATATGGAAAATAATAAAAAAAAATGAAATGATTTAATCGGGAAAATGGCATGAAAATGGTTATGGAAAATTCGGATAATCGGTAGAAAATTGGATATGAAATTGGATATCGACAGATGGATAATATTTTGAATAATATGATTTAGTAAACAATCGGAAAAAATGGATAAAGAAAAATGGTCATAAAAGGGTATACGAATGGGTAAATGGTCTAATCGGAAAGAAAATGGATAATGGATGGAATTTGGTTTTCAAGCCCACAACCAGATCCGGATTATTTCAACAAGCCTCTGAACACATCCAACACACGCCCAATGAACAGCCCAAATAAATTGCAACTTGCCAACTGTCATCTGAAAACTGTCTTATTCATGCTCTGATGATTCGAAACCAAACTGAGGAAAATAAATCCTCAGATGAATCGTTGATGAATTGATGAAACGATGAACTAATAAAACACTGGAGATTCACACCAAACTTCGCACAGAACAACTGCCTGATAACTGATGAACAACCCATACTTTGCACAGAAAACAACTGTCTGATAACTGAACTTTGTACTTTGAAAACGCATTTCCTGATGAATGAATTACTGGCACACACAACTGGCAGTCAACACAATCTTTTAATAGTTTGACCAGATTAGGTCAAACATCCACTTGAAATCGAATCGTGACTGAACGAACGCATCTGAATCAAATTACCGTCTCATCCTCACAAACCTGCAACACAGAGAAGAAGAAGAGGAACACTGCAACATATTTTTTTGTATTTTGGTTAGAAGAAAGTAAATATAAATAAATATAAAACAGTAGAAATAATGGTGATCCCCTGCGAAGCATAGACCCAATCTGAGGAGAAACTCGAAACCTGTGCGATCTTGTTTGATATGCAAAATGCAGATGATATGCGAAACAATCTTAGGGCAAAAATTAGGGTGTTACACTCAGCAGGATGATATCCATAGCAGATGCTGTCTCTTCTTGATTTAAGCCTTGTAGTAGGATTGTATTCCTTTGATGGCTTATGATATTCCCCTGCAAGATGTCAAGTTGAATCTCCATCATGTTTCCCTGCATTGTTGCCTCGGGATTAGCCGAGTATCTGGTTGTTGTGGTGTTCATGTCACCCGTTTCTTATCTTTATGTCTGTTTTGTCAGCATATTCATAAGCATATTCATACGCATGAGCATAACATTGTTTGCTTGCATTCTTGCGTTTATCATTGTTATCTGCTCTTTGGCGTGGATTTTCCCCACAGAGTTTTGTGAGTTGTCTTCCTCTCAAGTTTAGAGTGTCGACCATTAAGCAGAAAGTGTTAATCCTTTCTAATTCCCCACTGAGTTTGTTTCTCGTGGATGATTTTGATTCAGTTTCCTCCCAGTTTATTATCTGGATGGAATTTTCCCCAGTTGAGATATTTCCTCCTCGGGATGAGTCTTGTTTGACCGTTTCTCTCCAATTTGTTCTTGGATTGAACTTTGGTCCCCTTTGGTGAATATATTGCTTTGGAATTAAGCTATCATTGTTTGATTGTGGGCAACATTTTCTTCAGCTTGGGTATATTACTTTGGAATTAAGCTATCAGTAATCGATAGTGGGTAATATTACCAAATTGATCAAGTTCTTTTACTTGTACTCCTACCCAGTAAATCCGGTAGTCGAGATTGTTTCTTCTTACCCAGTAAAAAGGTAATAGAATTTGTTTTCCTTTGCTTAAACTCCTACCCAGTAAATCAGGTAGTTGAGAATTTTTCTACCCAGTAAATCCGGTAGTCGAGATATTTTCCTCTTACCCAGTAAAAAGGTAATAGAAGCTGTTTCCCTTTGGTTGAGTTCTTACCCAGTAAATCAGGTAGTTGATCATGCTCCTATCCAGTAAATCGATAGTCGAGTCCTTTATATACTCCTACCCATTAAATCAGGTAGTCGAGAATATTTTCTGCCCAGTAAAAAGGCAGTGGAGGTCATCCCTCTTTATTTCACTCCTATCCAGTAAATCGGTAGTCGAGTCCCATATATTTTTCTGCCCAGTATAAAGGTAGTGGAGGTTATTCCTCTTTATTTTGCTCCTATCCAGTAAATTGATAGTCGAGTCTGTTATATTTCCTACCCAGTAAACAGGTAGTTGATGATTCTTATCCAACTCAGTATTTCTCCATTTCTGGACTCAAATACTTTGTTTGATTGATATTCTTGGCAGGGTGTTTACTTTCCCTGGTTGATCTTGTATCTTGATTATATCATATCTTTTCCCAAGTGGAGTTCGTTATCCAGTGATTTATTTTCCTGGTAACTCTTTTGTTGTCTGTTGTTTCCCCAGCGGGATTTTCTTCTGTGTCCCCAAGTTTTGTTTTCCTCTAGTGGTCATATTTTCCCCACAGACATCTTGGGCTTGCATATCATATTCATATCATATCATTTGTTCTCTTAGGACAAAAATTGGGTATTCTGTATTTAAGTCTCTCCCATCTTGTAGAGACGAAGATGTCAATCTTCATATCTCCGGATTGAAGAAACTTAAATAGGGGCAGCTGTAACACCCTAATTTTTGCCCTAAGATTTCTCCGCATTTCATCTGCATTTTTGCATACAAACAAGATCACGCCTGGCTTTCGAGTTTCTTCTCAGATGTGGGTCTATGCTTCGCAGGGGATCACCATTGTTTTTACTTCTTTATATTTTTTTATATTTACTGATCATTAACCAAAATACCAAAAAAAAATATGTTGCAGTGTTCTACTTCTTCTCTGTGCTTCAGGTTTTCGAAGATAAGACAGTGAATTCAATTCAGATGCGTTTGTTCAGTCACAATTCGATTTCAGATGGATGTTTGACCTAATATTGGTCAAACTATCAAAACATTGTTTCAACTGCAAATTATGTGTGCCAGGGGTTTATTCCTCAGATAGCGGGTTTTCAAAAAGTTCAGGTTGCGTTGTGTGTGAAAGGCTATCAGACAATGTTGCGTGTGAAGTATGGTTTGATTCATCAGTTCACCAATGATTCATCTGAGGATTTATTTTCCTCAGTATGGATTCAGTTTATCAGGGAAGTAATCAGACAGTTTTCAGATGACGGTTGGCTTAAGTTGTGAAATATCCAGTGGGTCTGTGTTGGCGGTGTTCATTTTTCATCAAGTGGCTTGTGCAAGAAGAATTCAAATTTGGTTATGGGCTTAAAATAAAAATCATCGCTTTGTCCATTATTCGAGTCATACATTTTTTTTAGTTACCATTTCTTATCTCATCCATATTTCCATCATTACCATTTTTAACCAATATCTAAATCTTCATAAACCATTTTTTTTACTATCCATATTCCAATTTTATTTCCAAATCAAAATCTATTTTATCCACCTTTAATCCAAATTCGATTTTATATTCATACCCAATTTTCAAATTATTTTCTTTTTCTGAATCCATTCTCTTTTCTTTTTATATTTACTTTTTTTTTATATCATTTCCATCCTTTACCATAATATAGACTTTTTTTTAACCTCCAATTAAATAGTTATAATATCCAAAGGCCCTTAACATAGGCCCATTTTACCATCACAAGCCTTCCATCAGCTTCACAGCCGTACAACCAATAGCATTTCCCAACCCACTTCAGCTTATCACGTGACATCACCTCACTTCACCTCAAGCTGCAAAACCAAAACAACAAAACAACAACACAAGCCATGACTTCACTTCAGCACTCCCACGCACGCCACATATTTTCCAAGCCTAGCCCAACAATGCAAAACATCCCTCAAGGCCTCAAGCCAAATACCTTGCCCAAAGCAAGTCCACGCGCTAGCCTCACACTTTTGCCAAGCAAAGCCATCACTTTCCAAGCCCAGCCAACAACTTGAAACGCAAGATGCACGTGGAATAAATGAATCAAAACGAAAGCAACAAGCAGCAAAACACAGTCAACAAGCCAAAACATCAATGAGCCAAACATTCTTTCCAAGCAGCTCGCACATCCAGCTCAAAATCACGCAGGCCCACACGCTGTTATCACGCATTCGTCACCTGAAAAAACAACAATCAAAACGCAAATAAAGAAGAGCAAAACGCATAAATGAAGGGCAATAACTCAAAATCAAAACTCAGTATCACGCATCCCGCACAAAAAATCAAAACTCAGCAAGACACGAGAATTTCGTGAACCTCAAAACGCCCCCCAATCATTCAAAACGGCATCACAAAACCCCTTTCATCCTCCTATAAATTGAGCCCTTCATCACTTCAAATGATAAGCTCTTTAGCCCCATGTCGCTCCCGATAAGTGGGAATGGCCCAAATAAAGGTACAGACGCGAACGGTCGGCGAAGGGAACAATGAGAACACACAGCAGTGGACTCACTGGAAAAAGAAAAGAGTCGCCAGCTAGGCATTTTTATCCCGGAGGAAAGGCAATGCTGCATAGACCTAGAAAGATGGATAAGACGGTTGCGAACCAGAGAGACTGAGAAAGGGGGTTGGTTACAACCTGGGAAGGTATTAGCACCCAGATTGTCCGCCGTACTCGACGGGATCCACGCTTAAAAGATTTGTGTTTTAAAGGGGTAGTGTCAGTGCAATTTGTGTATAAAGTGAGCTGGAAAAGAATGTACAGGTGTCAGTGTAAATGAGAGGTGTAGTGTATAAATGTACAGTGTCAGTGTGAAGATGAGAGTATGCTCATGATAATGAGGCTAAAAGAATAAAGCTGGAAAAGAGGGGGAATATACAGAGACTTTTTGTTCGATAACTGTTAAGTTATGCCTACGTATCCTCTCGTGCAATGAGGAAGTCAGAACACCGTAGTTCGACCCAAAGAGACTGAAAGATGAATTGACTTGTGAACTGCTTGCTTGTCTATGCTCAAGTGTATGACCTGTCTGGCTCAGGTGCAAACTGTCTTGCATTAGACGGAAGAAGCAAGTTCTCGTTTATGAGTGAATGAGATGAGAAAAGAATCCCGGAGGAGACGATTATTGTTTGTTTTTGTGTTTTCAGTCTTTTATTGCTTTTGAAAGTTTGTCATAAGTTAATGAGCTTAAGCCTAAACCAATGGGTTAGTAAACTCATCACATCCTCCCTCTGATTAGGGGTAATGAGAATACCTTAAGTGTGAAGTCAGATTCTCACACTTAATCACCCTTGATGCAGGATTAAGATCATTAACCTACTTGTGATCATTTAGATGTTTTTGGTGTTTTTGTTTAGTGTTGAGTAATGAGGTTAAGCCATAATCAGGGATTAAACAGACTCATTACACCATCCTAATAGAAGGATAATAGATGAGAGTGTTTAAGCTGAGGAAAGCTCCTCAACTTAATCCATGATTAGGGATTAAACTCATGACAAAACAAAGCCTTTATTAAAGTGGATTTTAGTTAATGGTAAGATTAAGAAGTGGATTTTATGGTTTGTAAGACAACTTGAGGAGTATTGTCCATTAACACCAGGGTTAGTCCTTCTTAACCAATTAAGGAAGAATTAGAACCCTAATGCAAGGCCCAAGTTACAAGCTTGATGTCTTGATGATTATTAAGTGAATTGATTAAAGGGTTTAAATACATTAAGGGTTCAACACTTAGGATTAAATTTATACACTCCATCCTAATAGAAGGATGCAGGCATAAGCTTAATCACAAAGCCTTAAAGCCTTTAGGGTTTAGTCCTTGATTATGAGGTGAGAAGAGAAGACTCAAAAGAGACACAAAGGTAAAACTAAGAGGGGAGACTAATCAAAACCCTAATTATTGTCATGCTTGGTTGTTCCTAAGGTTTGTGAGGTTTAACAAGAAAGATCTTCAATGGAACCACCAGGAAGCAGATGAAAGGATCAGGAGAAGCAAAGTAACTTGCTTCATTCAAGAAGTCAAGTCACTTGAGGAAGGAAGGTAAGAAGAAAAAAAGAATGAGCAAGCTCAAACTCACACACATAACAAAATGCAGCATGGATGCAAGAGAGAGATGAAAAGAAGATGTGAGAAGTGAAGGCAAATTCACTTCTCAAAGTTACTTACCACCTGAAAAGTTAGTGAAAGGAAAGCAATGTAATGCCAAATGGAATGAAATGGCATGATGCAAATCAAAACCAGAAGCAAATATGAGATGATAATGATGCTATGAGATGCTGCAAACATGAATCAAGACATGAGGATGATCATACAAACTTATGGATGCAAATGGAGCAAGATAAGAACCATGAACATACATGAAAAGTTATGAAATGCAAATGGCATTCAATATGGCAAATGCAAGATGTAATGATCAAACATGCTTACAATATGTCTTAAGATGTCACATGAATCAAATGAATGCATAAAATGTCATGGCAAGTCAAGGTAAGAATGCAAATGCAAGATGAATGCATATGGAAGCCCAAATTAGGGTTTATGATCAATGCATCAAACAAAAACCAAAATCAGAAGCAAACACCAAGATAAAAAATTGAAAATGCACTCAAAGGATCCCTAAACCTATGCTAACTCACTGCCCAAAGGAGAAGTTCCAACTCCTAACCTAACTCAAGTTATGAATTTTCTAAGTTTCCTAGGGTTTTAGGGTTCCTTAACAAGAAAAATGCCAAACAAATGAAAAATGAAAGATCAAATCATGCCAATTTAATCTCACAAACTACATGCTAAACACAATGCAATGCAAAAAGAATCAAGGTCCAACTGTCAATGGTTAGGCAGAAATGATTTTTGGAAGTTTGGATCAAAATAATGCTTGAAAAATGAATTAATTCCATGGAAAATTCTCAAAATGCATCAAGATCAAAAACGAAATTTGGTTTGAGGGTTGGACAATGTTTCTAAATGTTTTTAAATGTTTCATGAATTTTTTGGTGATTTTTAAATACCTAAAAGTATTTTTAATTAATTAATTCTCATTAATTAATTAAAAATAAACTTTTAAATATTTAAAAATATTTTTTGAATGCTAAAAATAAAAATAAAAATATTTTTTTGTTCTGAAATTTAATGAAAGTTTGTACAAAAAATTTCAGAATTTTTAAAATGATTTTGCTATTTTTAAATAAATGGACAAAACAATGCAATTAAGTGAAAAATAAAATGAATTTAAACTAAAAATAAAGAAAAGTCATCCAATCTGAGGGTCCAGATTCAAAATCATACGCGCGCGTATTGACCTGGCGCCATATCCAATGGCTGATATTCAAACCTGGCTAATTAATGATTAAGCCCTAATGACAACCCTAATGACTTTCAGGCGACCGGAACACTGTTCCGGTCGTCTTCTCCGATCAACCAAAATCACAAACTCACTCTACACGCAATGAAAATGAAATCCAACAGCCCAGAACTCTTCCCCACTCAAAAACGAATTAAACCCCTCATTCAAACAACATTTATCATTCAGAAACAAGGAGAATCGAATCAAACATGTTTTAGGGCAAAAATTTCAGACAAAGCATACATCCTGGTTTCTCAACCATTTTCAAAAATAATCACATATTCATGACCAGGGGAGTGTATAGAAGCTATTTAGAACTTAAAATCATGCTTCTGGAAAAAAAGTTCATGAAGCTACCTGAGTTTGAAGCTCTTCAGTTTGCAACTTTCTGACCTCTTTCCTTTGTGCAATCCACTCCTTTTAGTCCCCTGATGACATATTGATGCTTAGAAGGAGTTTGTGTTGGCTGGTTTGGAAGTTTGAACAAGTTCTGTTCAGTGTAGTGAAGGAATCGTGTTTGTGATTCTGGCAGTTTAAGACAATGGTGATGGGTGCTTTGTGACCAGGAAGATGAGTTGAGTTGATCTATGAAGTTTGTTTGTGTGTTTGTGAGTTGTTTCCTGAGTTTCGAAGGCTTTTGCTCAAGGGAGTGAAAATGAGAATGTTGAGTTGTGGCTGGTTTCAGGCTTGCTTATGCTTATGTTTGGCTTGCAATTGATTTGTATAAACAAATGCTATTGGTCAGATGACATGACATGTCCTTTTGTGATAGGTATGGTTGCTTTTGCAAAATGTCAACTTTTGTGTAAGAAGGGCATGGGCAACTTGCTAGCCTAGTACAACAAAGGTGTGCTGCGCAGCATGATGGGGGAAAAGGGCTAGGATGGTTCAGCAAACTAGGCAGCAAGTGGGTGAGGAGATATGATGACTTTTGCAACTTGGTTCACTTTGGTTCTTATGGAAGAAACTTGATCCATAAGCCATGAAACATGTGAATCCTTGGCCCATTCTGATTTTTGGATGTTGTGTGATCATGTGGTGAAGTTTAGAAATGCATTTGACAGCCCAATTTGCCTTGAGAAATGAATTTGCAAATTTGCCTCTTTGGTGCATGACTTGAAATTTAGTGATTTTTGCCAACTTTGACAAGCCATAACTTTTGATCCAAAATGAATTAGGTCATGTTCTTGTACTTTTTGAAAACGGAAAGATCTATTCTAAAACTTTCATGACCAAAGTTTTTCCATTTGAAGCTTTCTTGGATCAAAAAGTAAGGGTTGAAAAATTGCCTAAAATGACAAATTCATTAAAAGTCAACCTTGCCCAAAAAGTCAACTTTGCAAAAGACTTGAAATTTCTTAATTTTGTGAACTTCCAACTTCTTATATGATCAAATAAAGATCATATACACTCAAAATGATGAAGATCACCCTTTGGTTGGGTCATTGGGGGCCTCAGATGCCCTGATTTTGCACTGACTTGTTCAGAAAGTTAACCCTTGATCAGATGACTTCCCCAAGGAATTTCTTCATGAAAATTGATATGCATACTCCCTATACCATATAGAGACCAATAGAAACAAGAATGACCAAAAAAATTGGAGTTATGGCCTCTGAAACCAAAACCCTAATTCTAGGTCATCTGTGCAGTCAAACCTGGCTCTGCTTCCATGCCAATCCCAGTTCTTGTGATTCTTTGACATTATTTACTTTTAGAGGATATAATATGATGCTTGAACACATATGGACCCCTTTGAAGTGATTGATGTCCTTTGAAGTGGCTCAAGAAGCTCTTGGATTGCTCAGATCACAAACCCTAGATGCAGATGACTTTGAATCTATGCAGTGGATCAAAAATATGATATGAGATGTTATGATTGTGTTTATGCATATGAAATGATCACAAGCCATGGTGTGAATGGGTGAGGGCAAATTTGGGGTGTTCACACCCCAAGAAACCCTGCTGAAATCACTCTTGAAAACTTCTGATCCAATTTTCCTTGATTTCCATAAACCCCTTTCTTCATCCCTCATCTCTCACCTTCAATTATTACCGATTCGAAAAGGAAGAAAGGGAGTGGAGATTAGTTTGTAAAATTGAAATAAGAATATATTGATTGAGAGAGAGAGAAAAGAAGAAGAAGAAGTGAATTGTTTGAACGAGGTTGCGCGATTTTGAAGAAGGTAGCGGCCATTTTTCTGTCCTCTGTTTTTGTGTCGCAGCTGTGAAGGAGAAGAAGAGATTTGCTCTTTCTTTTTTTTTGTTTTTTTTCATTAAATTGTTTTCTGGTTTTTGTTAAAGGAAGAGGTAGATTGGTTTGGGCCTATGGCCATTTGAATTGATTTCTACCAGCACCTCTCAGCTTATGCGTTGTCTCTCCCTACCCTTGCCATTTCTTTTTTTTTTGTCTTTAATTTTCTTTATATATTTTTAAATGTCTTTGTTTATATTCTATTTTTGATAAATATTTTAGAATATGTTTTAGAAAATAGATTTTAGAATATGTTTTAGAAAAGAGATTTAGAAAATATTTTAGGAAAAATATTTTAGAAAAGATTTTTAAGAAAAAGAGTTTTAAAGAAAAGGATTTAAAAAATATTTCAATTCTTTTTATGGATCTACTTTTAGATCCATTTTTTTCTCTTCATCTTTTATTTTTGGTCGATGACAATCTCCGATTCGTGATTGTTGTTTTTTCGAAGAGTTTTAATCTTCATTATTTCAAATCTATGGATGAATGATCATTTGGATCATTCTCCATACTTTGAGATCGTGATAGGTTGCCTTCGATAATTTCAACGAAAATCTCGATTAAGATTAGACCATCCTTTTTCTTTTAGTGTGGCATGTTTTCGGAGAACGATTCATAATATCGTTTCTCTAACATGTATTAGCACGAATATTTTCCACTTTCATTAGTGGTGGCCAGCCTCATTTTTAGGGTAATTACTTCGTAAATTACTCGGCGATTGCTTAACATAGACCTAAAGTTGCCTCGATTTTATTTTTCTTCTCGTGGTTGTGCTTGATTAAGTTCATCATACCACTTATATTGTAAATATTATAATAATGTGAATATAATAATCTGTTTAAATTTAATCTCTCGCACCTTATCCTTTTATTTTAATTTCTCGTTCCTTATCTCTTTATTATGCCATTATCATCTTATCATATACTATATTGTTTATGTTTATATTGTTGCTTGTGATTTTTATTTTGTCCATTTGGATACCAAAACACTAATAAAGGATTAAATATTAAAAAGATTGGTGACTTTAATTTCGGACTATGGTTACTATCCTTAGCTTTGGAGTATGGACTTAGATTTTAGGATCTCTACCCTTGCTCAAGTTGTGATGGATTGGAAACTTTGGCCTCAGGTTATTTCATTGGTCTTTGAAGATGGAATTCCGGTTACTTTGAAGAACTGTGCATATTTCGGTTTGATCGCTCTTCTCTTAACTTTTAATTCAAGTATTAGGATTAGTCCCTTCATCTCCTCCCCATTCTTAAAATTTCAAAATTTCTCCCTATTTCAAAAAATCTTCTTTGTTTTCAAACTTCAAATGCTTTCGCAATCAAACCTTGACTTAGGTCAAGCGATTTTAATCTTTTCACTTTGTTTTCTTAAATAAATGTTAATCCATGTAAATATATCGAAATCATTTTCTTATATACTTTAAAAAATAATCCAAAACTCACTCAAATGTTTTTTGTGCCTTTGTGCACTTTTCTTTTCATATGTTTAGATATGATTCATTCTTTCTAGCGGAATTATTCGCTAAAGGATGAAGACTTATCTCTACGTTTTAAAATTAATGCAACTCATTTGTTTCTTTTCAAATTTTGTACCACGAACTACGAGGTTTTGATCTCGCATTGCACTTTGTGGGTACGTAGGCATGAGGTGTTAAGACTTCATCAAACACAAAATCTTAAAAAACATTCTTCTCCTCATCCCTTCAATCATTTTCAAGCAAACCAATTTCAGACCAAAAAGAAATAAATATTTCAAAGGGCTCCCGTGGAGTACCACAGACGATTGGGGTGCGTCAAACCTTCCCGGTTCGTAACCAATCCCCTTACCCATTCTCTATTTGTTTCTTTTAGATTTTGCTTTTAGATCCTTAGGTTTTTGTTTGTTCTTTTACCTTTTTCCTTTCGGAAATAAATAAAAGCGCGGTGGAGACTCTGTGTACCTTAAGTGAAGTTAATCAATAGCTTACACTCACGATTTTACCGCAACAAATATGCATATGAATGTTCATACAAAGATGAGGTTCCATGAAAGCATGCTTAGAAGCTTGGAGACACATGAATATTTATGAAATGTAATGAAGGCAAGACATGGAAAATGAATGAATAAATGACCAACCAATGTTCTAACATGTCCTAAGATGTCTAAGATGACATATGAATGCTTGAAATGTCATGCAAGTTTACACGAGGATGAATATGCAAGGTGAATGCAAATGAACATGAGAAATTAGGGTTTTATGAACATATGAGATGCATATGACCAAAACAGAAGCATACTTCATGATAAAAAATTGAAATCAAGCTCAATCAAACCCTAAACCTATACAAGGTCACACCCCAAAGGCGAAAGTCAGAAGCCTAACCTAGTGGAAGTTATGAATTTCCTAAGTTTGTTAGGTTTTTGGGTGAATCTCAAAGGAAAATTCAAATCAATTTGAAAATTTAAAGATAAATTAATGAGGAAAATAATCTAGAAACTACATGAAATATTTGAAACAATGCAAAAAGAATCAAGTTCAAACTCTTCATGGTTAGGCAGAAATGAATTTTCAAGTTAGGGTTAGAAAAATGTGATTTTAAAGAACCCTAATTTAAAGAAAATTATGAAATTATGATCAAACCTAAAAAGGAATTTGTAGGGAGAGTTTGAAAATGTTTCTAAATGTATTGGAATAGTTCGTGATTTTTTTGCTGATTTTTAGAAACTTAATGTATTTTTAATTAATTAAAATCCATTAATTAATTAAAAATAACATTTAAATATTTTAAAAATAATTTTAAAATGAAAAAAATAAAATAAAAATCATTTTTGGGTTGGGAAAAATATTTGGATCAGAAATGCAAAAGGAAATATTTTTGTGATGTTTTTAGCTATTTTAAATTAAATATGCAAAAGAAATGAATTAAAATGAATTAAAAATAGAAATAAATGGAAGTCAACTTATCTGAGGGCCTGGATTGCTTGATTCTTAACCATTCAAAACTTTCAGAAGTTCAATACATGCTTGATTCTTAACCATCTTCAAAAGTAAACATATCAGGATGATCAGTGCATCATGTAGAAGCATTTAAGAACTTAAAATAAGAGTTCTGGAAAAATTATTTTTCATGGTTACCTGAGATGAAGCTTTCAATTCCTGAGCTGTCTGGCCTCTTTCTTGGTTCAAATCACCTTCACTGAACCTCCTGATGAAGTTGTAATGCTTAGAACAAGTTTGTATGGCCTGGGTTGTGAGTTTCAGTTCCTCTGCACCAAGAATCGTTTTATGGTTTGGCTATGTTTTAGGGCTTTTTAGTGGGTGGTTTGTGTTCTATGAGTGATTTGAAGATGATTGGTGAAGTTTGTTTTGAAGTTTGATGGCTGTGTTTTGAGTTTTGAAGAGATGAAGCTCTATGGTGATTTTGTGAATTCTCACTTGTGGGAGCTTGCAGGCTTGGTTCTTGTGTCAAATGAGCTCCATAATCTTTGTTTGTAATGTCTTGATTTGTCAGAGAGTGGTTAGTGGCATAACTTGATTGGTATGGGAGGTTTTGCAAAAAAGTCAATTTTGTGTACTTGGAGGTATGGGCCATGGCAGGAGATGTTCAATGGGGTGTCTTCCCTCAGCAAGATTCATGGAGAGCCATAGAATCAGTTTGATGCAGCTGGCACAAGTGGATGGAAGGATCCAAGGCATTTTGCAAAGTTTGTGAGTTTTGGCCCTTTGAGATTTTTTGAAGATCAAGTCATGAAAATAATGCAAACTTGGTCCAATTCAGATGTTTAGAAGTTGCTTTGACATGTTATGATGCATAGAAGTTGAATAGAGGTCATAAAAAGGCTTGGCAAGTGAAATTGCAAAATTCCCTCTTTGGCATGAAACTTGAAATTATGTGATTTTTGCCAACTTTGAAAGGCCATATCTTGAGTTCTAGGATGAATCAAGACATGTTCTAGTAATTTTTGAAAAGGGAAAGGCCTAATATACAACTTTCATGTCCAATAATTTTTCATTTGAAGCATTTTTGGTCATGAAAGAGGAGGTTGAAAATCTTTCCCAAAATGGAAAGTTTCCATTACAAGTCATTTCCAAAAATGGCAAGTTTGCATTTGGCTCAAAATTCTTCAACTTTGTGAACTTCCAACCACTTCTAAGATCAAATAAAGATCATAGAACTTCAATTTGATGAAAATGACCCTTTGGTACCCTTGTTGGGGGCCTTAGATGCCCTGATTTTGACTTAACTTGCTCAAGAAGTTACCCAATGATCAGATGACTTCCACAATGAATTTCTTCATCAAACTTAGTAAACATGATCCTTATAACATATTAAGAACATTAGAAATAAGAATGAAGAAAAAAATTTGGAGTTAAGACCTCTGAAACCAAAACCCTAATTTTGGTCATCTATGCAGGAAAACCCTAGCTCTGCTTCCATGCCCTTGCCAATCTTTGTGATTTATTGACTTCCATGAACATTGGGGAGCATAATATGATCATAGAACACACATGGACCCTCTTGAGAAGCTTCAAGACCATTGGGATGACTCAGATTGATTCTTGGGTTGCTCAGATCACAAACCCTAGATGCAGATGAAAAATTGAACTATGCTGTGAAACAAATATGCAATATGAGATGTAATGCTTATGCTAAAACAAAAATGAAAGATTACAAGCCATGGTGTGAGAAAAAGAAAGGGAAAATTTGGGGTGTTTACAGCTGCCCCTATTCAATCATGAGTTAGCTGTGCAGGGTGTAAGCGCATGGCTTAACAGACAAACAAGATAACTTGTGGTTGAATACCAAAGACAATCCGAAATTTGCACTCGCTGGGGATAAGAAGAAAAAGGATATAAACCGTAAAAGGTAGTATAGTATGATTATCAAATGAAAGCAATGGAGGACGACCATCGAGCAAAGGACGACTGCTGGGGATAAAATGGTAAGTTAAGCAATGACGGGGACGACCGACAAGATTGGGAAATAAAGAGACCATGATGGGGACGACCATCGGGAAAGGGAGTAAAAATCTTTGGGGATTTAGACAAGCATAGATGGGGACGGCTATCAGGCTTGGAAAGTAAAGTAAACAATGATGGGGATGACCATCGAGTTAAAGAATAAATGACATAATGATGAGGGACGGTCATCAAAGGTGAAGGACGATCACCTAGCAGGGTACGACTGCTCTCGGGGATGTTCATGACATAGGAAGAATGTCGGATAACAAGATCAACGATGGGGACGGCCATCGGATAAATGATGAGGGACAGTCATCAAAAGGTGAAGGACAATCACCTAGCAGGGGACGGCTGCTAAAAATATCACGACATAGGACGAATGCCGGATAGAAGGTTCCAACAATGGGAATTCCACTGGGGAAAAGGATGAATGACGATCATCCAAAGGCGAAGGATGATCACCTAGAAAGGGACGGCTGCCGAAAGTATCACGACATATGACGAATGTCGGATAACAGAAAGTTGTTTTGTTGGTGACTTACTGGGGAATGGTAAACATTGACGAGTGCTTACGCTCTTTAAAATAAAAGGTATAAGTGTTTGACAGTGTGTATAGATCAAAGATGCGGACGAGCATCCTTAGGACCATGATACAGACGAGTATCGGTAGAAATTATACGCTGACATGTGTTTAAAGATGATGATACGGGCGAGTATCAATCGATTAAGCAAGGAACACGGACGAGTTTTCGATCTACTGAGGAGTGATATATACAAGATACGGACGAGTATCAAAGTCTTCTGTATAAGTATGTACAAGTATTGATCTGCTGGTGAAGTATGTGTAAGACACGGATGAGTGTCAGAAGATTGGGCAAGGGACACAGACGAGTGTTTGACTTACTGGGGAAGTATGACACGGACTAGTGTCAAAAAGAATATGTACAAGTTGTGAACAAATATTTGTATTTGAGAGTGCAGAAGGTTTTCTGGCGACCTGCGGGGGGATAGGATGATACAGACGAGTGTCGAAAAGAGCATATATAAATATAAACAGGCATCTATGTTTTGAGAGTGCAAAGGGGATGCTTTGGCTTTTATCTGCAGGGCATATGAGTTTCGTATGAAGTGATGATGGTATTTGCAAGTGACTGGCTCGAACCTGGCTTGTGATCATGCAAATGTTTGATTTTTGCCGTAATGCTCCATATTAGATGGAATGCTACACTTATTTCGGTGAATATGATGTGAATGCTATGATTATGCAAATGAGAAGCTCGATCCGAGACTCGGATCCTGCAGGGATAATGATCTCTGGCCGATCTTCTTAGAGGGATAACCCAGCTAGGGGAAGAGATCATTGATAGATCTGCCCAGAGGAAGAACTCTGCTTGGGGAAATAGATCATTGATAGATCTGTTTGGGAATGAGAAAGTTTTAGCAACTCCGTCGGGGATATGTTTCAGGTACTGCTCTACTGGGGGAGGCAACTCTGTGGGGAATCAATTCCACCAACTCTGCTGAGCGTGAGAGAAATTTTGGAATCTCTGGTGGGGAATAAGAGGCTTTTTGACCACCTTGCTGTGAAAGAGTTGTTAGGCATGGCTCGGGAGATCCCGTCCGAGGAGAAGATAACTCCTGGAAAATAGTGTGCTGGGGATTCAATGCTTGATATGCCCCATGTTGTGAAAGATTGTCTGTCTTGAGTACTTGCAACCTATTAAGACAAAGGAAGACGCACAAGTTTCCCGAGGTATCCTTAACCGAATTGTGTTATGGGAGTTAGAGTTACCTGAAAGCAACATATTTACTGCATGCATTTATTAAAAATGGCTCACATGTTTTATGCAATTGTTGTATTATGAACATTGGACATTTTGCAAACGAAACAAAAATGTAAAAAGCAAAGTGTGACTGAAAACTCTAATTATATTGATTTGTGTGCCCTGAATTGGCAAGTACAGTCAAAGAAGCGAATCCCCTGGAAGGAGGAGATTGCTGTAAATTGAGAAAATAAAAGTGTTGGCAATGTTGAAGATGACGTTCCAGTGAGCTTCCCTTGCTATGACCTGTATGACCTTGATGTTCTTCTTATCTTGCTTTCTGAATAGGCTAATTCTGACTGACGCTTTGTCCTTTCGAAGCTTGCCATGTTGTGAGTGATACAGACGAATTCAGAATGCAGTTGTTCACTTATTCCCTAATTTTACGTGGATCTCCCTTTCAGGTTTTCAATCCACCGGAATACCCATTTTTTCCTGAGTTGTCCAATGCGGCTTTTCAACTCAGCGGGTGTACACATTTTTTTTATTTTTCCCTTATTTTTGCCCAAGTCTTTTATTCTATTTTTGACTCGCCGGGATGCCCTATTTTTTCCTGGACTTATATTCTGTTTTTATGTCCAGCGGGTCTTTTTATGCGAAGTATTTTTTAACTGCATATGAATTCACAGGAGACGGGAAGTCTTCACCATCCAAGGTTGCGAGCATCAGTGTTCCACCTGAGAAGACTTTAGTTACGACGTAGGGACCTTCATAGTTTGGTGTCCCCTTGCCCCTATGGTCTATATGAAGAGGAAGGATTCTCTTCAGAACAAGCTCTCCCACTTGGTACTCCCGAGGTCTGACTTTCTGATAAAAGGCTTTCTTCATTCGCTTCTGATATAACTGCCCATAACAAATGGAAGCTAATCTTTTCTCTTCAATCAGATTCAGTTGATTGTACCGAGACCGGACCCATTCTGCTTCATCCAGTTTCACATCCATCATCACCCGCAAGGAGGGTAGCTCAACTTCAACAGGTAGGACTGCTTCCATACCATACACAAGCTGATAAGGCGTTGCCCCAGTAGATGTTCTGATGGAGGTTCGGTACACATGTAAGGCAAATGGTAGCATTTCATGCCAGTCTTTGTAGGTAACTACCATCTTCAGCATAATCTTCTTGATGTTCTTGTTAGCAGCCTCAACATCGCCATTCATCTTTGGCCTGTAAGGAGAAGAGTTGTGATGTTGAATTTTGAAGTCCCGGCACAGTTCTGCCATCATTTTGTTGTTCAAATTGGAACCATTATCAGTAATGATTCGCTCGGGAACTCCTTATCGACAGATGATGTCTCTTTTCAGAAATCTGGCTACCACTTGTCTGGTGACGTTTGCGTACGAAGCTGCTTCAACCCATTTGGTGAAGTAATCAATGGCTACCAGGATAAATCTGTGACCATTTGAAGCAGTTGGTTCGATCTTTCCAATCATGTCAATATCCCACATGGCAAAGGCCCAGGGTGAAGACATCACGATTAAAGGATTCGGAGGCACATGCACTTTATCTGCGTAGATCTGACACTTGTGGCATTTTTTGGCATTGTGATCCAATAGTAACCTGATCTTAACAATTTCTTTTCCATTGCATGTCCTTCGGCATGGGTACCGAAAGAACCTTTGTGTACTTCGTGCATCAGCAGGTCTGCTTCTTTCTTGTCAACACATTTGAGCAGGACCATGTCAAAGTTTTGCTTGTTGTAAACACCCCAAATTTGCCCTCACCCATTCACACCATGGCTTGTGATCTTTTCATATGCATAAAGTTCAATCATAGCATCTCATATTGCATATTTACTTCACTGCATTGATTCAAAGTCATTTGCATCTAGGGTTTGTGATCTGAGCCATCCTAAGCCATTTGAGCTACTCCAAAGGTCATCAATCACTTAAAAGGGGTCCATGAATGATCAAGCATCATATCACATTCCCACAAGGTCAGAGAATTCAAAGAATCACAAGAACTGAGGATGGCATGGAAGCAGAGCCAGGTTTAATTGCACAGATGACCTAGAATTAGGGTTTTGTTTTCAAAGGCCATAACTCCAAAAATTTTTGGTCATTCTTGTTTCTATTGGTCTCTATATGTCACAAGGATCATGCATATCAATTTTCATGAAGAAATTCCATGGGGAAGGCATCTAATCAAGAGTTGACTTTTTGAGCAGGTCAATGCAAAATCAGGGCATCTAAGGCCCCCAATGACCCAACCAAGGGGTGTTCTTCATCATTTTGATTGTGTATGATCTTTATTTTATCATAGAATATGTTGGAAGTTCACAAAATTGAAGAATTTCAAGCCATTTGCAAAGTTGACTTTTTGGGAAAATGACTTGTAATGGAAACTTGCCATTTTGGGAAACTTTTTCAACCCTTGCTTTTTGATTCAAAAATGCTTCAAATGAGAAAACTTTGGTCATGAAAGTTATAGAATGGATCATTCCCTTTTCAAAAAGTACCAGAACTCATTCTAATTCATTTTGGATCAAAAGTTATGGCTTGTCAAAGTTGGGGAAAATCACATAATTTCAAGTTATGCACCAAAGGGGCAAAGTTGCAAAATCACTTGCCAAGGCAAATTGAGACCTCAAAGTGACTTCTAAACTTTACACAAACATGAACCAATGTCTAAAAATCAGAATGCATCAAGGGTTTGCTCATTTTCATAACTTGTGGATCAAGAAATTTCAAAAGGGGCAAAGATGGACAAAGTTGCAAAACCTATCACAAACCATAAACCACTTGCTGCATTGCCTCTAAACCTTTTCCATGGCTCTCCCTGATTCAAGCTGCAGCCAAACCATGCTTTGTCCTTGCCCTACACTTGCCCATACCTCAAGTACACATAGACTTGACTTTTTGCAAAAAGGGCCATACCAATCAAACTGTACCAGCAACAACTCTCTGACCAATCACAGCTTCACATACATGCCTCATGGATCATTCTCATAACACAAGACAAGCCTGAAACTCTCTCCAAGCCAGCATTCTCATTTTTCACCCCTTATGCAACTTCCTTCGAAACTCATCATACAAGCATCAAACATAGAAACAAATTCCATAGGATCACTCAGCATACTCCCCTGATCATTTCCATACCCTCATTCATCCCTGAAACCTCCTCAAACTAAATCAAGATTTCCTCACTTCACTGAACAGAACTTACTCAATCTCACAAACTAGCCATTTTAAACTCCAACCAAGCATTGCAAGCTTCTCAGGAGGTTCATTGGAGGCGTTTTGAATCAAAGAGGCAGCCAGAAAGTTCCAAAGATCAAAGCTCCAGTTCAGGTGAGCTCAAGAACATTTTTTCCATAAACATGTTTTTAAGTTCCTAAATGATTCTCTATGCTTCACTGATCATGTTGATATGTTTTGTTTCGAAAATGATTGAGTATTGAGTATGTATGAAGCTTCTGAAACTTTTTTTGACCTAAATGCATTTTGCTTCGATTCAGCTTTGATATGAAAAATAAATGTGTTTTGATGGTTGATTCTTGCTCTATGATGTTTGGGGATGGATTATGGGCAGAGAGATTAAGTTTTAGTGACCTGGGGAGTGAGCTAGCAATTTTCAGGGAGACATGTGGCCGGAGAAGATGACCGGAGGTCATTTCCGGCCACCTGAGGGTCATTAAGCCCTAATTACGTCATTAATGGGAGTTTGAATGTGGAGCGTAGATTGGGTTGACTGGGGTTGACTCGCGCGTGAATGTGTGGCCAGGATCTCATCATTTAGCCTTAATCTTCAATTAACTTAATTAATTCAGTTTAATTAATTTTAAAACCAGATTTAGCCAGGTTTGAACTTGGGCCATTGGATGTGGCGCCATGTCAACCTTTCCCAACCCAGAATCAATCTGGTCCCTTCATTGTGCATACTTCTCCTTATTTTAATTTTATTTTCATTTTTATTGCATTTATTTGTGCGAATTAATTAAAATAGTAAAAACCATTTAAAATTTATGAAAATTTTTGTCAAGGTTTTCATTAATTTTTAGAACACAAAAATATTTTTATTTTTATTTTTTGCATTAAAAATTATTTTTAAATCATTTAAATGTTTATTTTTAATTAGTTAATGAAAATTAATTAATTAAAAATACATTTAGGTATTTAAAAATCACAAAAAAATTCACACTTCATTTAGAAACATACAGAAACATTGTCCAACTCTCAAACCAAATTTCTTTTTTGTTCTTGATGCCTTTTGATCATTTTCATTGGATTTAATTTCATTTCAAGGCAATATTTTGTTTCAAACTTCAAAAATTCATTTCTGTCTAACCTTTGAGAGTTGGATCATGATTCTTTTTGCATTGCATCTTGTAGGGCATGTAGTTTATAGGATAAAATTGGTTTGATTTGATCTTGCATTTTCAATTTGTTTAGGACTTTTCTTGACAAGGTACCTTAAAACCCTAGCAATCTTAGGAAATTCATAACTTTCACTAGGTTAAGAGTTTAGTCCCCTCCTTTGGGCAGTGAGTTTGTATAGGTTTAGGGTATCTTTGATTGCATTTTCAATTTTTTATCATGTCATTTGCTTCTGATTTTGAATTTTGCTTTGTGTGTTGATCATAAACCCTAATTTGTGTCTTTCCTTGCATCCATCTTCCATTTGCTTGTATACCATGACTTGCCATGACATTTTGTGCATTCATTTGATTCATAATACATCTTAGGACATATTAGAATCATGTTTGATCATTGCATCTTTCATTTTCCATGTTATATGTCTTTTGCATTTCATAACTTTTCATGAACATCCATGGTTCAAAGCATGCTTCTCTTGCATCCACATGTTTGTATGATCATTCTCATGCCTTGCCTCATGTTTGCATCATCCCTTAGCATCATTAACATCATGTTTATGCTCCTGGTTTTGATTTGCATCATCACATTTCATCCCATTTGCATTGCATTTCATTTTCTTTTGCTAACATTTCAGGTGGTAAGTTATTTGAGAAGTGAATTTGCCTTCACTTCTCATAATCTCTTTTCATCTCTTTCATACTTCCCTTGATGCATTTTGTATGTGTATTGGATTGACCTTGCTCATTCTTGTTCATCCTACTTTCTTCCTTCAAGCAACTTGTCTCCTTAAGTGAAGCAAGTTGTTTTGCTTCTCTTTGATTCTTCCTCCTTTCATCTTGATTCTCCTTGGTGGTTCTTTGAAGATATTTCTCTTTAAGCCTCATAAACCCTAGGAACAACCAAGTATGATAACAATTAGGGCTTGATTAGTCCCCCACTTAGTTTTACCTTTGTGTCTCTTTGAGTCTTCTCTTCTCATCTCATAATCAGGGACTAAACCCTAAAGGCTTTAAGGCTTTGAGATTAAGCTTATGCCTGCATCCTTCTATTAGGATGGAGTGTATAACTTTAATCCTAAGTGTTAAACCCTTAATGTGTTTAAATCCTTTAATCAATTCACTTAATAATCATCAAGACACCAAGCTTGTAACTTGGGCCTTGCATTAGGGTTCTAATTCTTCCTTAATTGGTTAAGAAGGACTAACCCTAGTGTTAATGGACAAGTCCCCCTCAAGTTGTCTTACAAATCATAAAAATCACTTCTTCATCATACCTTTAATTAAAATCCACTTTAATAAAGGCTTTGTTTTGTCATGAGGTTAATCCCTAATCATGGATTAAGTTGAGGAGTCTTCCTCAGCTAAAATATTCTCATCTATTATCCTTCTATTAGGATGGTGTAATGAGTCTGTTAAATCCCTGATTATGGCTTAACCTCATTACTCAGCACTAAACAAAAACACCAAAAACATCTAAATAATTACAAGTAGGTTAATGATCTTAATCCTACATCAGGGTGATTAAGTGTGAGATGCTGACTTCACACTTAAAGTATTCTCATTACCCCTAATCAGAGGGAGGATGTGATGAGTTTACTAACCCATTGGTTTAGGCTTAAGCTCATTTGCTTATGAAAAACTTTCAAAAGCAATAAAAGACTGAAAATACAAAAACAAACAATAATCTCCTCCTTTGGGATTCTTTTCTCATCTCATTCACTCATAAACGAGAACTTGCTTCTTCCGTCTAATGCAAGACAGTTTGCACCTGAGCCAGATAGGTCATACACTTGAGCATGGACAAGCAAGCAGTTCACAAGTCAATTCATTCTTTCAGTCTCTTCGGGTCGAACTACGGTGTTCTGACTTCCTCATTGCACGAGAGGATACGTAGGCATAACTTAACAGTTATCAAACAAAAGTCTCTGTATATTCCCCCCTCTTTCTAGCCTTATTTTTAAGCCTCATAGTCTTGAGCATTTCACTCCTATTCTTATACTGACACTTCACTTATACACTTCACATTCCTTTTACACTGACACTTGCATTCTTTCCAGCTTTGATACACAAATTGCACTGACACTACCCCTTTAAAACACAAATCTTTTAAGCATGGATCCCGTCGAGTACGGCGGACAATCTGGCTGCTAATACCTTCCCAGGTTGTAACCAACCCCCTTTCTCAGTCTCTCTGGTTCGCAACCGTCTTATCCATATCCTTTCTTAGGTTTATGCAGCATTACCTTTCCTTCGAGATAAAAATGCCTAGCTGGCGACTCTATTCATTCATTTATTTCTCTTTTCGCCGACCGTTCGCGTATGTACCCCTTTTGACCTGAGGTGTCATTTGGCGGGAGCGACAGCTTGGCGACTCTGCTGGGGACCCTTATACTGTAACCAGGGCTTCTGGTTCTTTTTGTGGGTTCCTCCTAGCGCTTGTTTGATTTGTGTTTACTGGGGTGTTATGTGCTAATTGTGTTTGTATATTTGCTTTATTTGCTGCTTTATATACAGTTATTTATTGCTTTCTTTACAGCTTTATACATCATACTGTCATACTGTTTTCTGGCTGGATCTGGTTTTGTTTTGGTGGGTGGGGTTTTATTGAGAGATAAGGTCCTATACCTGGGACCTGAGTGACACCTAGGCTAGAGTGGTTCATGTTCTTTCCCATTCCATTTCGGTCTGGTGTAGGGATATGAAACACGGTTTAGATGTGGGTTTCTTCTTGAGAACTTTGTGCTACGGATTTCCTGTAGTGCTAGGGCTATCTGGGAAGCCTGCTAAGTCTGGATGACCTTTTATTATGACCTTCAGAAACTGAGGTGAATTAGAGGAGGATCTTTTATGGTTATTGTAAACACTGTATCTCCGGGTTAGAAGTGTTTACACTTCTCATAACTGATCCAAGTCTGAGGATCCTTGTTTTAGAACACTACCTGTGAGGGGGTTGGGCTGTTTACAGGTTTGCAGGAACCCTTGGCCACATCATACCCTGTTACTTATTGTGTTTAAGAATACTCCACTTTGGACAGTTCTTGTGATTTAAACCTGGACATGTGACTCTTTATTTGAGTCCCCCACCTTGGTTACTAGATTTCTGAACCTCCATCTGGACTTCCTGAACATACATGGACCTTTTTATATCAATACAGATAATCAGATCCAACTTGATCACAAACCCTTTTATATCACTTGCATACTCATCATGGCATCATTTAACATTTGTTTATTTGTTTTTCAGGGTATCCATATTACATCTGGCTTGGTTTTGACCTCTTCATCTGCATAGACCTTTGTTCATCAGTTATCTACTTCAGCTATCTTCATCAGTGGTTTGCTTCAGTTACCTTCATCATCAGCCTATCAGTGGCTCATCTCCAGTATCAGTCTTCATCATCAGCATCTGTTTTCAGCTCTTCATCAGCAGTCATGGCACCCAAGAAGAGCAACATTTCATACCATTTCTTTGAGCCTGTGCTGGATGGCATCAGGCAGGTCCAAGCACTTATTACTCCAGACCACATCCCATTATTCAGAGAGCATTATGGAGGCATCCTTGATATGGTTATGGACTTAGACCCTTCTCAGAGGAGTTTGATCCACACTTGCCTACAGTTTTATGACCCTCCTTTGAGATGCTTCACTTTCCAGAACTTTCAGTTGGGACCTCTGCTAGAGGAATTTTCATCACTAATTGGAGTGCCTATTAAGGGTGGTATTCCCTTCAACCCTGAGATGACTTATCTCAGCAATGGAGAAGTGGCAAAAGCACTGCACCTGGAACCTATTGTGATTGAGCAGAACATGACCACAAAGGCTGGGATCCTTGGCTTACACTTAGACTTTCTGACTTCTCAGGCTATCCTGAAGGCCTCCTTGGGAGAATGGAAGGCAGTTTGTGCATTGTTAGCCCTCAGTATATATGGGGTTATACTTTTTGCGGATGAGCCCAAGTTTATCAGCAAGAATGCCATTCATCTTTTCCTTCTGAGGAACCCAGTACCCACCTTGCTGGGAGATTTCTATTATTCCATTCACCAAAGAAATGAGAAGCAGAGAGGGAAGTTGGTAAGATGTTGTGCTCCCCTATTTCACACCTGGCTGCTCAAACACTTACCCAAGACTGATGCCTTCCTTAATCCTCACAAACAGAAGAATTGGGCTAAGAGACTTATTGCTTTGACTGCAGATGACATCAAATGGTGCACCCAGAGCACCAAAGGCAGGGACATAATCACTAGCTGTGGGCAGTACCCCAATGTACCTCTAGTGGGAGTGAAGGGTTGCATCAACTACAATCCTTTGCTGTTTAAGAGACAATTGGGCTATGCTTTGGTCCACCCTCCTAGAGTGCAAGATCTAGCTGAAACCCTGTATTGTGAGATAAAGCCTAATCTAGCTGTTGTCAGACAAGCATCCTGGGCTTGGGACAATATCCAGACCAAAGGGATGGCCATTCTTGGAAGATGCAATAATGTGGCTTCAGCTCAGTATTATGAATGGTCTCATGCTAGGGCTCAGATTTCTGGGATGCCCTTCACCATTGAAGATGCACCTGGACCATCCACAGTGCCACCTCCAGCCACTGTCAGCCTGGAAGAATTTGAGAAGCTGAAGGAAAGGAATGAGAATCTGTCTCAAGCTCTGAAGAAGACCCTCTGGGAGAGGAGTGATGGTCGTCTAGACATTGAGAGGTTGGAGAAGCTTAAGGTAGAACATCTGGCCAAGATTGAGAAAGCAGAAGACTATATCAAGAAATCAAAAGTTGGAGAGCAAATATTGAAGAATGCCTGTAAAGAGGCCCAGTTTCAGAAGGCTAGGACTGATCTCTATCTAGAGGAAAGTCAAGCTAGGTGGGTTAGGATCACTGAAGCTCTCACTCAAGAAGATAAGAGAACTCAAGCCAGGATTGAGCAGTTGGAGGCCAATGGGAAGAAACAACAGGAGGCTTTGCTGGCTGCCCAGAAGGAAATTTCAGAGTTGAAGCTTAGGGCTGGTTTGAAGAGGTCAAAGGACCAAGACAGGCACAAGAAATTGACCACTGCTATTGCCACCAGAAACCTTCTTATCAGGAACATCACAGAGCATCCAGCTGGTCCTGTAACTGAAGCACTCCTGAAGGAGGTTAAGGAGGATGAGTTTGGTTTAGATGTTTGACCACTTTGCTTGTTGTTATTTCCATGTACTTTTCTTTTTATGTTGTATTTTTGACCCTTTTGGGGCATATGTTGTAAAAACAGACTATGTATTATCCACCCTTTGTAATATATTTGTTAGTTTGTTTCACTGAGTTTTCTTTCTCTCAAGCAACATCAAAGCATCTTCCTCAGGGTCTGGAAAGGTCAAAACCAAGGGCCAAGCCGGATACCTTGGAAACAAATAAGCATACTGCATTGCATACTAACTCTTGTTTTGTATTGTAGGTTTTTGTTTTGTTGTTACTAACTCTGTTGTGCTCAGGAATTATTGCTCGTCGCCGAGTGTTCCCTCTCAACCGTCCGCACCGGTATCCTACTCGCAATAACCTTCCTGGTATCCAAATGGACCAAGTACAGCAAGATCTGACAGAGGTCAGAACCCAGATGGCTAATGAAAGAACGGAGATGAGAAACCAAATGACCCAATTCATGGAGGTAATGAATGGCTTGGCCCAAAGTCAAGAAAGATTGAGGGCATTGGTAGAAAGACAAACTCCAGAAGAACCCCATCTGGGAACTGGAGGAACAAGTAACAATAAAAGGGGTCAGCCTCATGTTAATCCACCAGTATTTGGGCCTCATCTACATCTGGAAGTCAATATCCTGGGTAATGTGCAAGGAAATACTACTGGAGGAAGGATCCTACAAGAAGACCCCCAAGAGGAGCAGTTTACTGTAATGGGAGCTGGGGATGAAGCCTATGATAGGAGGTTTGATGAAATTGCTGAGAAGCTGAGATCTCTGGAGTCTCAAAATTCCCTAGGTTTTGATGTCATGGATATGGGGTAAGGATTCCCCACAAGTTTAAACCCCCGTGCTTCGAGAAGTACAATGGAACTTCCTGTCCGCGAACTCACTTGTAGTCCTTTCTGGGGAGGCTTAAGGCATACACTATGGATGAAAAATTGTGGATGTTTTACTTTGAAGACAGTTTGACTGGGGCTTCAAGGGAGTGGTACTCTCACTTAACCAAAGCTACTATCAGGTGCTGGAAGGACCTAGCTGAGGCTTTCATCAAACAGTACCAATACAATCTGGACATGGCTCCTAACAGAACCCTTTTGATGGGAATGTCTCAATCCTCCAGAGAAAGCTTTAGGGATTATGCCCAGAGGTGGAGACAGCTTGCTGCTGCTGTCCAGCCACCCATGTCGGAAAGAGAAATGGCCGACATGTTTATGAACACTCTGCAAGGAACATGTATTGATAGGCTAGCTGCTTTTTCTTCCACCAGCTTCGCTGACGTAGTCATAGCTGGAGAAAGAATTGAAAGCCTTCTGAAGATGGGTAAGATTTCTGATAATGGTGCAAGTTCGTCAGGTAATCCCAGGAAGCCTTTTGTGGGACCTAGAAGAACTGGTGAGACAAATGCCATCCATGCCAACAGGGGCAGACCTCAGTATGTTCATAGATCAGTAGCAGCCGTCACAATTCCAGCTCCGATTCCTCAACAACCAGCATATCAACCACAACAACAACCACATTATCAACAACAAGTTCAGTATCCGCCACAAAGAGCCTACAACAACAACAACAACAGTCCACAACAAAGGCCTTTCCAACAAAGACCATCACAGGCAAACAGGGTAATTGACCCTATCCCTATGCCTTATGCTGCCTTATTACCACAACTCCTTAAACTCAACTTGGTTGAGTTAAGGACATTGGCACCCCCAGATCCTTCCAATCTCCCAAGAAATTATGATGTCAACGCCAGATGTGCTTTCCACTCCAATGCACCTGGCCACAATACTGAGAAATGCAGGGTTTTACAAATGAAAGTGCAGGATCTGGTAGATTCTAAAGCCCTCAACTTTGCACCCCCTCCAAATGTCAACAAGAATCCCATGCCCAATCATGGGGGGCCAAGAATTAATGCCATTGAGGAAGACAAGCCATCTTTCTTGATAACCAGTGTTGGACAGATTCGAACACCTCTGGTAGAAATTAAAGCTCAGCTTCTAGAGTGTCAGATGTTCCCCGGGTGTGAGCTCGGTTGTGGTTATTGCAACATTTCGGTCAACGGGTGTGATAATTTGAGAAGCGGAATAGATGGTCTTATCAAAAGTGGTATACTTCAGATTACAACAACAGCGCCTACAAATCCAGAAATCCCTTTGACAACAATTCCTGACTCTTCTACAAATGCAACAACAATCATTCCGATCAAATCCTCAATATCATCAACAATGGCTCCGTCCATCACTTCAACAAATCAAATGTCATCAACCATTCCTTCTACAACATCAGCACCCATTTATTCAGCAGAATCTTCTACAACGACAACAGAAATTAATGAAGATATCTCAGCAGTCACCATCTACTATGATCCATCAAATGTTCCTCCAAACAACAACTTTCAACAACAAGCAGTGGCACCTCTTGCCAGATCACCAGTCACAATTTAATATGATCCGCACACCATTTCAGTACCCTCCTCTGCTGCAGTCAGTCCAGTTACCATCACCGTGCCTGGACCAGTTCCATATGAAAGCAGTAATGCCATCCCTTGGCATTATGGCTCTGACCTCTACTGCAACGGGGAGAAAATCACTTTGGATTCTTCAACCTCTTCTCCACAAATTGATAATGTTGGGGGAGGCGGAGGCTTCACCAGAAGCAGACGCCTTTTTGCCTCACAATTGCAAAGACCTAATGTCGAAGCAGAAGCCGCTGCCAAAGCAAAAGGAAAGAGTGTGGTTTTTGAAGAGCCGGCTGTCAAAGAAACTCAGAAGACATCTTTTGAACAAGATGTAGACGAGTTTATGAGAATTATAAAAAGAAGTGATTACAAGGTGGTGGATCAGCTTCACCAAACTCCCTCAAAGATCTCCATATTATCCTTGTTGATGTGTTCTGAAGCTCACAGGAATGCATTACTGAAAGTCTTGCACGCAGCATACGTGCCAGAGGAGATCACTGTTAATCAGCTAGAAACTGTGGTGGCAATTGTCAACACCAGTCATGGATTGGGCTTTACCAATGTTGACTTAACAACTGAGGGGCGTAACCACAGCAAGGCTTTACACATCACTCTAGAATGTAAGGGTGCTGTTCTATCTCATGTACTGGTGGACATTGGGTCTTCACTCAATGTTCTACCAAAGAAAGCCTTAGTGAAGCTGGAGTATGATGGCTTGGCACTGCGTCCAAGTAACTTAGTGGTGAGAGCATTTGATGGCTCTAAAAGATCAGTGCTAGGGGAGATTGATCTGCCTGTGATGATTGGCCCGCAGACTTTTAAGATTACCTTCTACGTGATGGACATTCAGCCGGCCTACAGCTGTTTGTTGGGTAGACCTTGGATCCACGCCGCCGGCGCTGTTACGTCTACCCTTCACCAGAAGCTGAAATTCGAGTGGGAGGGCCAGATCATCACCATCTGTGGGGAAGAAGACATCTTTGTTAGCCATCTGGCTACGTACAAGTATATTTAAATGGATGGAGAAATCCATGAAACCATGAGCCAGGGATTTGAGGCCCTGAACATTAATGAAGCATCTGCTGTACTGGGAACCTCCATGACATCTTATCAGCAAGCCATGAAGGTTGTTGAAAAGGGTACTGCCCAAGCATGGGGCAAGCTGCTACCTGTGGAGAAGAAGGAGGACAGATTTGGGTTGGGTTACAAACCAACTCAACAAGATCAATCAGAGGCTGCTAAGAAGCCCAATTTTGTCAGCAGGGGGATGCTCACCCCGGATGCAGTGAACAACTTGGAAGATGAGTCGGAAGATGAACGCAACCTGGAGAGCTGGATACGTCCAAGGGCCCCGGGGAGCCATATCTCAAACTGGTCTTCCTAGGAAATTATAAGGGTTACTCCTGCAGAGTAATTATTATTTCCTGTATATTTTAAGCATGCATCAAGTCTTGCATCTTGCCCAAGATGTCAAGACTCATTTTGTAATCGGGCCATCTTGTAATTTTGTGCAAACAGATCAATCAATGAATATCGGACATCTTTTGCAAATGAGTCTTTTTCCTTTTTTCGCTCACTGTTTTCCATTTTTCTTTTTGTACAAAAATAAAATGGCAATGTTTTCAAAATGATAACTTTACTTCACTTTTTTCTAAACAAAGATTAAAATCGATCACTAAAATGAACAATCTAAACCCTTGCAGAGAGTGCCTTTCAGACTGCACCGACAACAGCACGGCTATGGCTTCGTATGACTTTGACAATCCAATCAATCAAGCTGATGAAGGGGTTAAAGAAGATTATGAGCTTCCTGAAGAGCTAGCCAGGTTGTTAAGGCAAGAGGAGAAGGTTATCACTCCTCATCAGGAGGAGATTGAAACGGTTAATCTTGGTACGGAAGAAGATGTGAGAGAGGTTAAGATCGGGGCCTGCTTACAAGATTTAGTAAAAGAGCAATTGATTGACATGCTTCGGGAATACGTGGATGTGTTTTCTTGGTCTTATCAGGATATGCCAGGGTTGGGTACCGATATTGTCATGCACAAGCTGCCTTTAAAAGAAGGCTGCCCACCAGTGAAACAGAAACTGCGCCGTACTCGCCCGGATATGGCAATGAAGATCAAAGAAGAGGTGCAGAAGCAGTGGGATGCCGGGTTCCTTGCTGTGACTAGCTATCCACCGTGGGTTGCTAATATTGTACCTGTGCCTAAGAAGGATGGCAAGGTGAGGATGTGTGTGGATTACCGGGATCTGAACAGAGCCAGCCCGAAAGATGATTTCCCTTTACCTCACATTGATGTATTGGTTGATAATACGGCTCAGTTCTCGGTATTCTCCTTCATGGACGGATTTTCAGGATACAATCAGATCAAGATGTCACCTGAAGATATGGAGAAGACAACTTTCATCACACCCTGGGGCACGTTCTGTTACAAGGTGATGCCATTCGGACTGAAGAATGCTGGTGCAACATATCAACGGGCTATGGTAACCTTATTCCATGACATGATCCACAAAGAAATTGAATGTTATGTGGATGACATGATTGCCAAGTCCCTCACAGAAGAAGACCACCTGGTAAATCTGTTGAAGCTATTCAAGTGTCTGAGAAAATACCAATTGAAGTTGAACCCCAACAAGTGCACATTCGGGGTGCGATCCGGTAAGTTGCTGGGATTTATTATAAGTGAGAAATGGATTGAAGTTGACCCTGATAAAGTTAAAGCCATTCAAGAAATGCCTGCACCAAAGTCAGAAAAAGAAGTTCGGGGTTTTCTAGGTAGATTGAACTACATTTCACGGTTCATATATCACCTTACTGCAACCTGTGAACCCCTGTTCAAGTTGTTAAAAAAAGAACAAACGGTCAGGTGGAATGAAGACTGCCAAAGGGCTTTTGACAAAATCAAGGAATACTTACAAGAACCTCCAATCCTTATGCCTCCAGTTGAAGGAAGACCTCTAATTATGTACTTGACAGTATTAGAAGAGTCAATGGGGTGTGTGTTGGGCCAGCATGACGAGTCTGGTCGAAAAGAGTATGCAATATACTACCTAAGCAAAAAGTTTACCGACTGTGAACAACGTTATTCACTGCTCGAGAAAACTTGTTGTGCTTTAGCGTGGGCTGCTCGCCGACTAAGGCAGTATATGTTGACCCACACTACCTTATTGATATCAAAAATGGACCCAGTTAAGTACATTTTTGAGAAGCCAGCACTTACCGGACGAGTTGCAAGATGGCAAATGATCCTCAGAGAATATGACATCCAGTACACATCTCAGAAAGCCATCAAGGGCAGTGTACTGTCTGATTATCTTGCTGAGCAACCTATTGACGATTACCAGCCTATGAGATTTGACTTCCCTGATGAAGACATCATGTTCATTAGAGCAAAAGATCATGAAGAGCCTATTCACACTGAAAGGCCTGACCCAGAAGAAGAATGGACTATGATATTTGATGGGGCTGTTAATATGAATGGTCGTGGTGTTGGTGCAGTACTCATTACACCTAAGGGAGTTCACATGCCTTTCTCGGAAAAACTCACCTTTAACTGCACTAACAGCGAAGCTGAATACGAAGCTTGCATTATGGGTCTTGAGGAAGCCATTGACCTCAGGATCAAAACTTTGACCGTATTCGGAGATTCAGCTTTGGTAATCAATCAAACCAACGGCAAATGGCACACACACCAGGATCATCTGATACCTTACAAGGATTATACAAGGAGGTTATTGACTTTCTTCACAACAGTCAAGCTTGAGTATATCCCTCGGGACGAGAATCAATTTGCAGATGCCCTTGCCACCATTTCATCCATGATCAAAGTCCAAGCTGCCAACTTTGTGCCTCGGATTTCAGTGTCCAGACTTGACAGACCAGCATATGTATTCTCGGCAGAATTTGTTAAAGATGATAAGCCTTGGTTCCATGACATTAAGTGCTTCTTGGAGGATCAGACATACCCACCTGGGGCATCTTCCAATGATAAGAAGACATTAAGAAGGCTAGCTGGTAGTTTCTTCCTGAATACCGACGGTTCTCTGTACAAGAGAAACTTTGATATGGTACTTCTCAGATGCGTTAATAAGACAGAAGCAGACTTGTTAATGCACAAAGTGCACGAAGGATCCTTTGGTACCCATGCGGGAGGGCATGCCATGGCAAAGAAATTGCTAAGATCAGGTTATACTGGATCACAATGGATGTTGACTGTTGTGCTTATGCCAGGAGGTGCCATAAATGCCAGATTTATGCAGATAAGGTGCATGTGCCTCCCAATCCTCTGAATGTGATGTCTTCACCCTGGCCCTTTTCCATGTGGGACATTGATATGATTGGCAAGATTGAACCGACTACTACAAATGGCCACAGATTCATCCTGGTTGCTATTGACTATTTTACCAAGTGGGTCGAAGCAGCTTCCTATGCAAATGTTACAAGGCAAGTGGTAGCTCGTTTTCTGAAAAGAGACATCATCTGTCGGTATGGAGTGCCTGAGCGAATCATTACTGATAATGGTTCCAATTTGAACAACAAAATGATGGCAAAACTGTGCCGGGATTTCAAAATCCAACACCACAATTCTTCTCCTTACAGGCCAAAGATGAATGGCGCTGTTGAGGCAGCTAACAAGAATATCAAGAAGATTGTACAGAAGATGGTAGTCACCTACAAAGACTGGCATGAAATGCTACCATTTTCCTTGCATGGGTACCGTACATCAATTAGAACATCCACTAGGGCAACACCGTACCAACTTGTGTATGGTATGGAGGCAGTCCTACCTGTTGAAGTTGAATTACCCTCCTTACGGGTGTTAATGGATGTTAAGCTGAATGAAGCCGAATGGGTCTGATCCCGATACGAACAACTGAATCTGATTGAAGAAAAGAGATTGGCTGCAATTTGTCATGGGCAGTTGTATCAGAAAAGAATGAAGAAAGCCTTCGATCAAAAAGTCAGGCTCCGAGAGTACCAAGTAGGAGATCTCGTGCTGAAAAGACTCCTCCCTCCTCATACAGACCACAGGGGCAAGTGGACTCCGAATTACGAAGGACCATTCGTAGTAAAGAAAGTTTTCTCCGGTGGTGCACTCATGCTCAGTACTATGGATGGTGAAGACTTCCCGTCCCCTGTGAATTCAGATGCAGTTAAAAAATACTTCGCATAAAATGACCCGCTGGACATAAAAACAGAATGTAAGTCCAGGCAAAAATAGGGCATCCCGGCGAGTCAAAAACAGAATGAAAGACTCGGGCAAAAATAAGGGAAATAAATAAAAAAAATGTGTACACCCGCTGAGTTGAAAAGCCGCATTGGACAACTCAGGCAAAAATGGGTATCCCGATGGATTGAAACCCGAAAAGGCGATCCATGCAAAATAAGGGAATAAGCGAACAACTGCATTCTGAATTCGTCTGTATCGCTCACAACTTGGTAAGCTTCAAAAGGATCAAGCTTCTTTCAGAATTAGCCTTCTTCAGAAAGCAAGATGAGAAGAACATCAAATGTCATACGAGTCATAACAAAGGGAAGCTCCTTGAAACGTCATCAACATTGCCAAAATCTTTTGTTTCTCAATTTGTAACGATCTCCTCATTTCATGGGATTTGTTTCCTCGACTGTATTCTTGCCGATTCAGGGCACACGAATTAATAAAATCAGATTTTCAGTCATGTTTTGTCTCGTACACTTCGTTTTCATTTGCAAAATGCCCGATGTCCTTAAATTATTGATTGCATAAATACAGAGGCTTCTCTTCTAAAAAATACGTGCTTGCAGGAAATATACTTACTCCCGGGAGTGTTTAAACTCCTATGATGGAATCCGGTAAGGGATACCTCGGGATTACTTGTGCGTTTCTCTGACTTTTCAGGATTGCAGGTGTTCAGGACACAACATGGGGCATGAAGGCTTCTCCCCAGCAAGCTGTCTAATCATTATCTACTCAGTCTATCTCCCGATTAGCACCGGAGGTGCTTTCTCCCCAGCTGAGTTGCAAGTCATCATTCCTCCTCAGCTAAGTGCAAAAGCCAGGGAACCACCTCCCCACAAAGTTTCAACCTCTACCCAGCAAAGCAATACCTGGAGATCTCACAACAGAGTGACGAGAGCTTCTACAAACCCTAGCTGGGTCCCTCATTATCAAGATAGGTCTGTCAGTGACCTATTTCCCCAAGCAGAGTCATACATCTACCAAGGATATCACCCCCAGCTGGGATATCCACCCAAAGCAGATCAACCAGGGATCTTCACAGCAACAGAACCCGGATCCCGGATTGGTATCTTTGCATAATCATACCATTCGCATCATATTTTCCCCCACAGAGCGTAGCATTCCGTCTAATACGGAACATTACGACAAAAATCAAACATATTGCATAACCCTAAGCCATGTTCTGGATCAAACACTTGTGAATACTGACAATCCAACAGCAATATACAGAAAACTCTCCAAATTCCCCGGCAGAAAGCCCAGGCATTTTCCCCACACTCATAAATACAGATACGCACTCCTTGTGACACCCGTCCGTGTCATCATTCCCCAGTAAAGTCACCCGGGCATTCTTTACAAACAAACACTTATACATTACAGATGCCTCTTGACACTCGTCTATGTCATACCCCCAGCAGAAAGCCAAAGCGTCCCCTTTGCACTCACAACATAGATACATATATATATATATATATACAAATTCCCTGACACCCGTCCGTGTCACCTCCCCCAACATAGCTACCCAAACACTCTGCAAATTATATACTTGCTTATAACATACCTTGTTCCGACACTCGTCCGTGTCATACTCCCCCCATCAAGTTAAGCATTCACCATTCATACTTATTACTCCTGTTTTACTCATACAGATACTTGTCCGTATCTTGTATATACCACTTATATCCCCTCAGATCCGACACTCGTCCGTGTTCTCTGTTAACCAGTTGATACTCGTCCGTATCATCATCTCAGAACATGCGTCAAGCGTTTGTTTCTACCTGATACTCGTCCGTATCATGATCTTAAGGATGCTCGTCCGCACCTTTAATCTATACACCGTTTCAAACACTTATGTCTTCTTGAATTTAGACATTCGTCTGTGTCTACTATTCCCCAGAAGAGTCCCCTCAGAATCAATACTCGTCCGTGTTCTTTGTTAACCAGTTGATACTCGTCCGTATCATCATCTCTGAACATGTGTCAACATTTGTTTCTATCTGATACCCGTCCGTATCATATTCCTAAGGATGCTCGTCCGCATCTTTAGTCTACACACCATATCCAAACACTTATACCTCTCATTCCTTGGATATAGACACTCGTCCGTGTCTATTTTTCCCCAGCAAAGTCCCAGTGAACTTCCTTTTTGTCTGACATTCGCCCTATGACATGATACCCTTTCGGCAGCCGTACCCTGCCAGGTGATCGTCCTTCACCTTTGGATGACCGTCCCTCATCCTTTTCCCCAGCGGAGTCTCCATTATTGGAACCCTTTCCTATCCGGCATTCATCCTATGTCGTGATATTTAGCAGCCATCCCCTGCTAGGTGATCGTCCTTCACCCTTTGATGATCGTCCCTCATCATTTTTTATCCGATGGCCGTCCCCATCGTTGATCTTGTTATCTGACATTCATCCTATGTCATGATAAACCCCGAGAGCAGTCGTACCCTGCTAGGTGATCGTCCTTCACCTCTTGATGATCGTCCTTCATCATTTTATCCGATGGTCGTCCCCATCGTCGACCTTTTCTATCCGGCATTCGTCCTATGTCGTGATGTTTTCGGCAACCGTACCTTGCCCGGTGATCGTCCTTCACCTTTGGATGACCGTACCTCATCTTATCCCCAACAGAGCAGCTGTCCCCTGCTAGGTGATCGTCCTTCACCTTTGATGACCGTACCTCATCATTTATTTCATTTACCTATAATCCCCAGAAAGTCTTATAGCTTTACTTGATGGCCGTCCCCATCATAATCTCTTGTATCCCCAGCATGTCGGTCGTCCCCGTCATTGCTCTTTCCCCAGCAGTCGTCCTCTGCTCGACAGTCGTCCTCCGTCGCCCGCACTTTATAAATATACTTTATTTTCTTTTACAATCTATATATCCCTTTTCTTCTTCATTCTGTGAGTGAAAATTTTGGACTGTCTTTGGTATTCAACCACATGTTATCTTGTTTGCCTGTTAAGCCGTTGCTTACATCCTGCACAGCTAACTCATGCTTGAATAGGGGCAGCTGTAAACACCCCAAATTTTCCCTCACCCATTCACACCATGGCTTGTGATCTTTTCATATGCATAAAGTTCAATCATAGCATCTCATATTGCATATTTACTTCACTGCATTGATTCAAAGTCATCTGCATCTAGGGTTTGTGATCTGAGCCATCCTAAGCCATTTGAGCTACTCCAAAGGTCATCAATCACTTCAAAGGGGTCCATGAATGATCAAGCATCATATCACATTCCCACAAGGTCAAAGAATTCAAAGAATCACAAGAACTGAGGATGGCATGGAAGCAGAGCCATGTTTAACTACACAGATGACCTAGAATTAGGGTTTTGGTTTCAAAGGCCATAACTGCTTATTTTTTGGTCATTCTTGTTTCTATTGGTCTCTATATGTCACAAGGATCATGCATATCAATTTTCATGAAGAAATTCCATGGGGAAGGCATCTAATCAAGAGTTGACTTTTTGAGCAAGTCAATGCAAAATCAGGGCATCTGAGGCCCCCAATGACCCAACCAAGGGGTGTTCTTCATCATTTTGATTGTGTATGATCTTTATTTGATCATAGAAGATGTTGGAAGTTCACAAAATTGAATAATTTCAAGCCATTTGCAAAGTTGACTTTTTGGGAAAATGACTTGTAATGGAAACTTGCCATTTTGGGAAACTTTTTCAACCCTTGCTTTTTGATTCAAAAATGCTTCAAATGAGAAAACTTTGGTCATGAAAGTTATATAATGGATCATTCCCTTTTCAAAAAGTACAAGAACTCGTTCTAATTCATTTTGGATCAAAAGTTATGGCTTGTCAAAGTTGGGGAAAATCACATAATTTCAAGTTATGCACCAAAGGGGAAAAGTTGCAAAATCACTTGCCAAGGCAAATTGAGACCTCAAAGTGACTTCTAAACTTTACACAAACATGAACCAATGTCTAAAAATCAGAATGCATCAAGGGTTTGCTCATTTTCATAACTTGTGGATCAAGAAATTTCAAAAGGGGCAAAGATGGACAAAGTTGCAAAACCTATCACAAACCATAAACCACTTGCTGCATTGCCTCTAAACCTTTTCCATGGCTCTCCCTGATTCAAGCTGCAGCCAAACCATGCTTTGTCCTTGCCCTACACTTGCCCATACCTCAAGTACACATAGACTTGACTTTTTGCAAAAAGGGCCATACCAATCAAACTGTACCAGCAACAACTCTCTGACCAATCACAGCTTCACATACATGCCTCATGGATCATTCTCATAACACAACACAAGCCTGAAACTCTCTCCAAGCCAGCATTCTCATTTTTCACCCCTTATGCAACTTCCTTCGAAACTCATCATACAAGCATCAAACATAGAAACAAATTCCATAGGATCACTCAGCATACTCCCCTAATCATTTCCATACCCTCATTCATCCCTGAAACCTCCTCAAACTAAATCAAGATTTCCTCACTTCACTGAACAGAACTTACTCAATCTCACAAACTAGCCATTTTAAACTCCAACCAAGCATTGCAAGCTTCTCAGGAGGTTCATTGGAGGCGTTTTGAATCAAAGAGGCAGCCAGAAAGTTCCAAAGATCAAAGCTCCAGTTCAGGTGAGCTCAAGAACATTTTTTCCAGAAACATGTTTTTAAGTTCCTAAATGATTCTCTATGCTTCACTGATCATGTTGATATGTTTTGTTTCGAAAATGATTGAGTATTGAGTATGTATGAAGCTTCTGAAACTTTTTTGACCTAAATGCATTTTGCTTCGATTCAGCTTTGATATGAAAAATAAATGTGTTTTGATGGTTGATTCTTGCTCTATGATGTTTGGGGATGGATTATGGGCAGAGAGATTAAGTTTTAGTGACCTGGGGAGTGAGCTAGCAATTTTCAGGGAGACATGTGGCCGGAGAAGATGACCGGAGGTCATTTCCGGCCACCTGAGGGTCATTAATCCCTAATTACGTCATTAATGGGAGTTTGAATGTGGAGCGTAGATTGGGTTGACTGGGGTTGACTCGCAAGTGAATGTGTGGCCAGGATCTCATCATTTAGCCCTAATCTTCAATTAACTTAATTAATTCAGTTTAATTAATTTTAAAACCAGATTTAGCCAGGTTTAAACTTGGGCCATTGGATGTGGCGCCATGTCAACCTTTCCCAACCCAGAATCAATCTGGTGCCTTCATTGTGCATACTTCTCCTTATTTTAATTTTATTTTCATTTTTATTGCATTTATTTGTACGAATTAATTAAAATAGTAAAAACCATTTAAAATTTATGAAAATTTTTGTCAAGGTTTTCATTAATTTTTAGAACACAAAAATATTTTTATTTTTATTTTTTGCATTAAAAATTATTTTTAAATCATTTAAATGTTTATTTTTAATTAGTTAATGAAAATTAATTAATTAAAAATACATTTAGGTATTTAAAAATCACAAAAAAATTCACACTTCATTTAGAAACATTTAGAAACATTGTCCAACTCTCAAACCAAATTTCTTTTTTGTTCTTGATGCCTTTTGATCATTTTCATTGGATTTAATTTCATTTCAAGGCAATATTTTGTTTCAAACTTCAAAAATTCATTTCTGTCTAACCTTTGAGATTTGGATCATGATTCTTTTTGCATTGCATCTTGTAGGGCATGTAGTTTATAGGATAAAATTGGTTTGATTTGATATTGCATTTTCAATTTGTTTAGGACTTTTCTTGACAAGGTACCTTAAAACCCTAGCAATCTTAGGAAATTCATAACTTTCACTAGGTTAAGAGTTGAGTCCCCTCCTTTGGGCAGTGAGTTTGTATAGGTTTAGGGTATCTTTGATTGCATTTTCAATTTTTTATCATGTCATTTGCTTCTGATTTTGAATTTTTCTTTGTGTGTTGATCATAAACCCTAATTTGTGTCTTTCCTTGCATCCATCTTCCATTTGCTTGTATACCATGACTTGCCATGACATTTTGTGCATTCATTTGATTCATAATACATCTTAGGACATATTAGAATCATGTTTGATCATTGCATCTTTCATTTGCCATGTTATATGTCTTTTGCATTTCATAACTTTTCATGAACATCCATGGCTCAAAGCATGCTTCTCTTGCATCCACATGTTTGTATGATCATTCTCATGCCTTGCCTCATGTTTGCATCATCCCTTAGCATCACTAACATCATGTTTATGCTCCTGTTTTTGATTTGCATCATCACATTTCATCCCATTTGCATTGCATTTCATTTTCTTTTGCTAACATTTCAGGTGGTAAGTTATTTGAGAAGTGAATTTGCCTTCACTTCTCATAATCTCTTTTCATCTCTTTCATAATTCTCTTGCTGCATTTTGTATGTGTATTGGATTGAGCTTGCTCATTCTTGTTCATCCTACTATCTTCCTTCAAGCAACTTGTCTCCTTAAGTGAAGCAAGTTGTTTTGCTTCTCTTTGATTCTTCCTCCTTTCATCTTGATTCTCCTTGGTGGTTCTTTGAAGATATTTCTCTTTAAGCCTCATAAACCGTAGGAACAACCAAGTATGATAACAATTAGGGCTTGATTAGTCCCCCACTTAGTTTTACCTTTGTGTCTCTTTGAGTCTTCTCTTCTCATCTCATAATCAGGGACTAAACCCTAAAGGCTTTAAGGCTTTGAGATTAAGCTTATGCTTGCATCCTTCTATTAGGATGGAGTGTATAACTTTAATCCTAAGTGTTAAACCCTTAATGTGTTTAAATCCTTTAATCAATTCACTTAATAATCATCAAGACACCAAGCTTGTAACTTGGGCCTTGCATTAGGGTTCTAATTCTTCCTTAATTGGTTAAGAAGGACTAACCCTAGTGTTAATGGACAAGTCCCCCTCAAGTTGTCTTACAAATCATAAAAATCACTTCTTCATCATACCTTTAATTAAAATCCACTTTAATAAAGGCTTTGTTTTGTCATGAGGTTAATCCCTAATCATGGATTAAGTTGAGGAGTCTTCCTCAGCTTAAATATTCTCATCTATTATCCTTCTATTAGGATGGTGTAATGAGTCTGTTAAATCCCTGATTATGGCTTAACCTCATTACTCAACACTAAACAAAAACACCAAAAACATCTAAATAATTACAAGTAGGTTAATGATCTTAATCCTACATCAGGGTGATTAAGTGTGAGATGCTGACTTCACACTTAAAGTATTCTCATTATCCCTAATCAGAGGGAGGATGTGATGAGTTTACTAACCCATTGGTTTAGGCTTAAGCTCATTTGCTTATGACAAACTTTCAAAAGCAATAAAAGACTGAAAATACAAAAACAAACAATAATCGCCTCCTTTAGGATTCTTTTCTCATCTCATTCACTCATAAACGAGAACTTGCTTCTTCCGTCTAATGCAAGACAATTTGCACCTGAGCCAGACAGGTCATACACTTGAGCATGGACAAGAAAGCAGTTCACAAGTCAATTCATTCTTTCAGTCTCTTTGGGTCGAACTACGGTGTTCTGACTTCCTCATTGCACAAGAGGATACGTAGGCATAACTTAACAGTTATCGAACAAAATTCTATGTATATTCCCCCTTCTTTCTAGCCTTATTTTTAAGCCTCATAGTCTTGAGCATTTCACTCCTATTCTTATACTGACACTTCACTTATACACTTCACATTCCTTTTACACTGACACTTGCATTCTTTCCAGCTTTGATACACAAATTGCACTGACACTACCCCTTTAAAACACAAATCTTTTAAGCATGGATCCCGTCGAGTACGGCGGACAATCTGGGTGCTAATACCTTCCCAGGTTGTAACCAACCCCCTTTCTCAGTCTCTCTGGTTCGCAACCGTCTTATCCATATCCTTTCTTAGGTTTATGCAGCATTACCTTTCCTTCGAGATAAAAATGCCTAGCTGGCGACTTTATTCATTCATTTATTTCTCTTTTCGCCGACCGTTCGCGTCTGTACCCCTTCTGACCTGAGGTGTCATTTGGTGGGAGCGACACTTGTATAATGAACCATCTGCATTGAGGAAGAAATTACCGGCCAGCCTTCTCAATGTCTTCTTATCATTGGATGATGCCCCAGGTGGGTACGTCTGATTCTCCAAGAATTATTTGATGTCATGGAACCAAGGCTTGTCATCACTAGCAGTGTCCACAGAGAAATCATATGCCGGTCGGTCCAGTCTGGATACCAAAATTCGAGGCACATAATTGGCAGCTTGAACTTTGATCATAGAGGATATGGTAGTCAAAGCGTCTGCAAACTTATTCTCATCTCGAGGGATGTATTCAAGTTTGACTATTGTGAAGAAAGTCAATAATCTCCTCGTATAGTCACGGTATGGAATCAGATGCTCCTGATGAGTGTACCATTTACCGTTGGTCTGATTGATCACCAAAGTTGAATCTCCGAATACATTCAAGGTTTTGATCCTGAGGTCAATGGCTTCCTCAAGACCCATGATACAAGCTTCGTACTCTGCTTCATTGTTAGTGCAGGAAAATGTGAGTTTTGCCGAGAAAGGCATATGGACTCCTTTGGGTGTAATAAGCACTGCACCAACTCCACGACAGTTCATATTGACAGCCCCGTCAAACATCATAGTCCATGTTTCTTCTAGATCAGGCCCTTTAGTGTGAACTGGCTCTTCACAACCCTTTGCTTTTAAGAACATGATGTCTTCATCAGGGAAGTCAAATCTCATAGGCTGGTAATCATCAATGGTTTTTCAGCCAGATAGTCAGACAATACACTGCCCTTGATGGCTTTTTGAGAGGTGTACTGAATGTCATACTCTGTTAGAATCATTTTCCATCTTGCAACCCTTCCGGTAAGTGCTGGCTTCTCAAATATGTACTTGACGGGGTCCATTTTTGAGATCAACAAGGTAGTGTGAGTCAACATATACTGTCTTAGTCGGCGAGCAACCCACGCTAAAGCACAACAATTTTTCTCGAGCAGTGAATAATGTTGTTCATAATCGGTAAACTTTTTGATTATGTAGTATATTGCATACTCTTTTCGACCAAACTCGTCATGCTGGCCCAACACACAACCCATTGACCCTTCCAATACTGTCAGGTACATTATCAGAGGTCTTCCTTCAATTGGAGGCATGAGAATTGGAGGTTCTTGCAGGTACTCCTTGATCTTGTCAAAAGCTTTCTGACAATCGTCATTCCACCTAATTGTTTGTTCCTTTCTAAAAAGTTTGAACAGGGGTTCACAGGTTGCAGTGAGGTGAGATATGAACCTTGAGATGTAGTTCAATCTACCTAAGAACCCTCGAACTTCTTTTTCAGTTCTAGGTGCAGGCATTTCCTGAATGGCTTTGACTTTGTCGAGATCAACCTCAATTTTGTTTTCGCTTACAATAAATCCCAGCAGCTTACCAGAACGTACCCCAAATGTGCATTTGTTGGGGTTCAACTTTAACTAATACTTCCTCAGACGCTTAAACAACTTCAGTAGATTCACCAGATGGTCTTCTTCATTAAGGGACTTGGCAATCATATCACCCACGTAGCATTTAATTTCTTTGTGGATTATATTGTGGAATAATATTACCATAGCCTGTTGATAAGTTGCATCGGCGTTCTTCAGTTCAAACGGCATTACCTTGTAACAAAATGTGCCCCAAGGTGTGATGAAAGTTGTTTTCTCCATGTCTCCGGGTGACATCTTAATCTGATTGTATCCAGAAAATCCGTCCATGAAAGAAAATACCGAGAACTGAGTTATGTTATCTACCAATACATCAATGTGAGGTAATGGGAAATCAATATTCGGGTACAATATTAGCAACCCACGACGGGTACCTAGTTACAACAAGGAAACCGACGTCCCACTGCTTTTGTACTTCTTCCTTAATCTTCATGGCCATATCTGGGCGAGTGTGGCGCAACTTCTGTTTAACTGGAGGGCAATCTTCTTTCAATGGTAGCCTGTGCATGACAATATTTGTATCTAGACCTGGCATATCTTGATAGGATCAAGCAAAGATGTCGACATATTCCCGAAGCATATTGATAAGCTGTTCTTTTACTGGAGCTTGCAGACTGGCCCCAATCTTCACTTCTTTCAAATCTTCCTCGGTACCAAGATTAATAGTTTCAATTTCCTCCTAATGAGGAGTAATCACTTTCTCTTCTTGCCTCAACAACCTGGCTAACTCTTCAGGTAACTCATAGTCTTCATTAACCCCTTCGTCTGCTTGATTAATTGGATTGTCGAAGCCATACAAAGTCATAGAAGTGTTGTTATCGGTGCATTCTGGAGGATTATCTCTGCAAGGGTTGAGATTTTTTCTTTTTAGTGATCAATTTTAATCTTGTTCAGAAAATGGAGTTATTTATTTTGGAAACATTGCCATTTTATTGTTTTGTGCGAAAAATAACAAAAATGAAACGATAGTGAGCGAAAAAGAAAATCGTTTGCAAAAGATGTCCATTGTTTATTGATATTCCATTTGCACAAAATACAAATATGGCCCTATTACAAAATGAGTCCTGACACCTTGGGCAAGATGCAGGACTTGATGCATGCTAAAAGCAGTAAATAATAATTACTCTGCAGGAGTAACTCTTATAATTTCCTGGGAAGACTAGTTAAGGACTTGTTGGCCCGGGATCCTTGGACGAATCCAGCTCTCTAGGTTGAGGTCGCTTTAAGCCTCGTCTTCCACGTTATTGACAGCATCTGGGGTCAGCATTCCCCCACTAACAAACTTGGGCTCCTTAGCAGACTCTGCTTGAACTTGTCGGAATTGTTTATAACCCAAACCGAATATGTCCTCCTTCTTCTCCACAGGTAGCAACTTGCCCCAGCCTTGGGCGTTTCCATCTTCAATAAACTTCTGAGCTTGTTGGGAGGAGACAATTGAAGTACCCATCCTATCCTCCTGGGATGCAGCAAATACTTCAGTTGTCGCCTTATTGACGTTCAATGCTTCGAAACCTTGGCTCATGGTTTCGTAGATTTCACCATCCATCTCAATGTATTTGTAGGTAGCCAGATGGCTAACAAAAATATCCTCTTCACCACAGATTGTAATAATTTTCCCTTCCCACTCATATTTTAATTTCTGGTGAAGGGTCGACGTAACTGCGCCAGCGGCGTGAATCCATGGTCGACCCAACAAACAGTTGTAGGCCGGCTGAATGTCCATCACGTAGAAAGTAGTTTGAATGACTTGCGGGCCAATTATCACAGGCATCTCTACTTCTCCAAAACAGATCTCTTGGAACCATCAAATGCTCTAACCACCAGATTGCTTGGTCGAAGAGCTATACCATCATATTCAAGCTTGACAAGGGCTTTCTTTGGCAAGACATTGAGTGAGGACCCAATGTCAACTAGAACATGTGAAAGCACAGCCCCTTTACACTCCAGAGTGATGTGAAAAGCTTTATTATGATGACGACCTTCCGTAGTCAAATCAACATTGGTGAAGCCTAGCCCATGACTAGTATTAACATTAGAAACCACTGTCTCTAGCTGATTCACTGTGATCTCCTCAGGCACGTAGGTTGCGTGCAGGACTTTAAGTAATGCATCCCGATGAGCTTCAGAACACAATAGCAATGATAAAATGGAGATCTTGGAAGGGGTTTGGTGGAGCTGATCCACAATCTTGTAATCGCTTCTCTTGATTATCCTCATAAATTTATCCACATCTTGATCAAAGGACGTCTTATGGGCTTCTTTTGTAACTGATTCTTCAGGCACCACATTTTTGTCTTTAGCCTTAGAAGCAGCCTCTGCATCAGTGCTAACTCTTGGAATTTGTGAGGCGAAGAGGCGTCCACTTCGAGTGAAGCCTCCACCTTCCCCGACATTATCGACTTGTGGTGTATGAGTTGAAGAATCAAGAATGACTTTCTCCCCATTGCAGTAGAGGTTTGAACCATAGTGCCATGGTACAACATTATCTTTCTCATATGGAATGGGTCCAGGTACCGTGATGGTGACTGGGCTAATTGCAACTGAAGTAGGAACTGTGATTGTCTGTGGATCGTAATATATGGTGATAGGATTTTTGACTGGTGGTGGTGGTGGATGACTGAAGCTGGGTTGTTGTTGAGATTGTTGCTGAAAATTGTTGGAGTCGGGGACCATTGCTGGGTCGTAGTATATGGTGATTATGGAGATGTCACTATTAATGGTTGTTATAGTTGTAGATGTGGATGCGGTTGAACTAATGTTTGTTGAAGCGGTAGAAGAGATGATTGTTGATTTTGTAGATGAGTCTGTTGGAACAATTGTTTTTGAATTTACAAGAGGGGTGCTTGTTGTTGCTGTAAGAGGAATTGCTGATGTTGTAGAAACCGTTGATGTTATCTGCAGGATACCTTCTTTGATAAGGCCGTTGATGCCACTTCTTAAACTTGCACAACCATTGGTGGCAATTTTGCAAGATTCACAGCAGGCCCCACAACCTGGGAACACCTGGCATTTTAAAAGTTGGGCTTTAACCTCTGCCAGAGGTGTTTGAATGCTTGCAGTATCTTCAATTAAGTTCACGGGTCGATCCTCCTCAATTGCATTTATCCTGGGCCCACCATGGTTGGGCATAGGATTTTTTGTGACATTAGGAGGTGGTGCAAAATTTAAAGCCTTTGAATCAACTAGATCCTGGACCTTCATATGCAAAGCTCTGCACTTTTTGTGGTATGTCCGGGTGCATTAGAATGGAAGGCACATCTGGCATTGACGTCGTAATTTCTCGGAAAGTTCTGAGGATCTGGTGGAGCCAGAGTCCTTAATTCAACAAGATTAAGCTTCAAAAGTTGTGGTAACAAAGTGGCATAAGGCATTGGTATAGGATCAATTACCCTGTTGACTTGAGATGGCCTTTGCTAGAAAGGACGTTGTTGTTGGTTATTGTTGTTGTTGTAGGACCTTTGTTGAGGAAAATGTTGCTGCTGAGGGAAATGTTGTGGTTGCGGAGTGTATTGTTCTTGAGGAGGTGGAATAGGAATTGTGACAGCAGAAATTGATCTTGGCATATACTGGGGTCTTCCTCTGCCCATGTGTATATAATTAGTTTCACCTGACCTGCGAGGTCGTGCAAAAGGTTTCCTTGTGCTGCTAGAGCTGGCGTCATTATAAATTTTTTTACCCATTTTTAACAAACTCTCAATTCTTTCTCCTGCTATGACTACGTCAGCAAAGCTAGTGGAAGAGAAAGCTGCCAACCTATCAATGTATGTCCTCTGAAGGGTGTTCATAAACATATCTGCCATTTCTCTTTTCGACATTGGAGGTTGAACAGTAGTAGCTAATTGCCTCCATCTCTGAGCATACTCTCTGAAGCTTTCCCTGGAGGATTGTGACATGCCCATTAGGAGAGTTCTGTCAGGAGCCATGTCTAGATTGTATTTGTATTGGCGTACGAAAGCCTCGGTCAAATCTTTCCAATTTTTTATTGTTAACCTAGTCAGATGAGAGTACCACTCACGGGATGCCCCGGTCAAGCTATCTTCAAAATAGAACATCCATAGATTTTCATCCATAGTGTAAGCCTTCGATCTTCCCATAAAGGATTGAAGATGGGTGCGAGGGCAAGATGTCCCATTATATCTTTCAAAGCAGGGAGGTTTGAATTTGTGAGGAATTCTTACTCCCTCCACCAGCCCCATATCCATAACATCAAAACCTAAGGAGTTTTGGGACTTCAAAAATCTTAGCTTTTCTGCTATCTCGTCCAGCCGACGATCATAGACTTCATCTCCTGCTCCAACTACAGTGAATTGTTCCTCTTGAGGGTCCTCTTGCAAGGCACGCCCTCCAGTATTACCCTGAGTATTCCTGATAGCATTAATGTCAGGGTTAAGATGAGGCTCAAACTCAGGGGGATCAGTACGAGGTTGTACATGATCATTGTTGTTAGTACTCCCTGTACCTGGGTGATTTTCTTCAGGAGTTTGCCACTCGACCAACTCTCTTAATCTTTCTTGGCTTTGGGCCAACCCAATTATTACTGCCATGAACTGGTTCATCTGAGCCCTCATTTCAGTTCTTTCATTAGCCATCTGGGTTCTCAAGTCAGTCAGATCTTGTTGAACCTGGTCCATCTGTAAGCTCGGAAGGTTGTTTCTTGTAGGATACCGGTGAACTCTGTTGATGGGGAAGACTCTCCTACGAGCAATGTTTCCTGAAACCACAACAAAGTGAGAAAACAACAACAAAAATACCTGCAAAACAAAGAATGAGGTTAGTATGCAATGCAATATGTCTATTTGTCTTCTAAGGGTATCCGGTTTGGTTTTTTGGTTTTGACCTTCCAGACCTCGAGGAATGATGACGTTGAAGAGAAATGAAGCCCAAAGGATAACACACAAACCATATATTACAAATGCAAAGATACATAGTTCATGATTACAACAAGTTCCCATGATGGGTCAAAATACAACAAAATCAGCAAAAGTACAAACAAAATGAAGTACAAATACAAAGAAATCAAACACCCAGCCCATAATCATCCTCTCTGGCTTCCTTCAGGAGAGCATCAGTCACTGGGCCAACTGGATGCTCTGTGATGGTCCTGATAAGAAGGTTCCTGGTGGCAATAACATTTGTCAACTTCTTATACTTGTCTTGATCTTTTGATCTCTTTAACCCCGCCCGGAGTTTCAATTCGGAGATTTCCTTTTGTGCTGCTAACAAGGCTTCCTGACTCTTCTTCTCATTAGCTTCTAGCTACTCTATCCTAGCCTGGGTATTCTGATCTTCCTGTGAATGAGCCTCAGTAATTCTGATCCATCTAGCCTGACTCTCTTCCAAGTAGTGCTCAACTCTGGCCTTCTGAATCGTGGCTTATTTGCAAGCATTCTTCAATACCAACTCCCTTGCTCAGGCTCTTCTGATATAATCATATGTCTTCTCAATATTGGTCATATGCTCGATCCGGAGCTTCTCTAACCTCTCATTGTCCAGACGACTATCATTCCTCTCCCAGAGGGTCTCCTTTAGAGCTTCAGAAAGCTGAGCATTCCTCTCTTTCAGCTTCTCAAACACCTTTAAACTGACTGTAGCTATAAGCTCTACTGCTGATGGCTCAGTCACATCCTCCTGGGTGAAAGGCATGCCGGTGATTTGTCCTCTGATACGAGACCAATCAATATACTAAGTTGAAGCTATGTTGTTGCACTTGCCAAGAATGGCAATCCCTTTTGTCTGAATATTATCCCAAGCTCAGACTGCTTGTCAGATGATAGCATGATTATTCTTAATGTCACAGTAAAGGGTTTCTGATAAGTCCTGCTCTTTTGGTGGATGTACCAAGGCATACCCTAGTTGCCTTTTGAACAACAAAGGATTGTAGTTGATGCAACCCTTAACTCCAATCAGAGGTACATCGGGATACTGCCCACAACTGGTGATTATGTCCCTGCCTTTGGTGCTCTGAGTGCACCACCTAATGTCTTCTGAAGTGAGAGAAATCATTCTCTTAGCCTAGTTTCTTGACTGATGGGGATTCAAGAAAGCTTCTAACTTTTGCAAGTGCCTCAATAGCCAACAATAAGAGAGAGGTTCACAACATCTGACTAATCTTCCCCTCTGCTTCTCATTTCTCTGATGCACTGAGTAATAGAAATCCCCTAGCAAGGTTGGAACTGGATTCTTCAGCAAGAAAAGATGGATAGCACTCTTGCTTACAAACTTAGGCTCGTCTGCAAACAAGATGATACCATATATGCCAAGGGCCAAAAGAGCACAGACAGTTCCCACTTCCCTACTGCAACATGATTGATGGCATGCGTAATCAAGAAGTCCAAATGGAGGCATGGGATTCCAGCCTTAGTAGTCATATTCTGATCAATGATGGTGGTCTCCAAATACAGAGCCTTAGCTATATTCTCATTCCTAGGAGTAGTCATCTCAGGGTTGAGAGGAATCCCTCTCCTGATGGGGACACCCAACAACATGGAAAACTCCTCTAACAAAGGACCCAACTGAAAGTCTAGAAAGGTAAAACATCTGAGAGGAGGGTCATAGAACTGAAGGCAAGTGTGGATCATACTCCTCTGTGATGAATCCAAGTCCATGATCATGTCCATAATGCCACCATAATGTTCCCTGAATAAAGGGACATGATCAGGAGTGATGAGTGTCTGGATCTGTCTGATGCCTGCTAGGGAGGGCTCAAAGAAATGGTAAGTGATGTTGCTCTTCCTGGATGTGTCCATACTGACAATGGATGCTGATGAAGATAATTGAGGAGAAACACTGATGAAGACAACTAATGAAGGTGATGGAGAGAATCTCGGATGAAAATAGCTGATGAAGATGGCTGATGCAGATGAACAGTCAAAACCAAACCAAAGATAAGATGTGGATACCCTGTAAAACAAATAGACAAATGTTAAATAATGCAAAATGATGTATGCAGAATCATATGCAAGGGTTTGTGATCAAGTTGGATCTGTTATCTGCCTTGATAAGGTCCATGTGTGTTCATAAGTCCAGATGGAGGCTTAGAGAACCAGTAACCAGGTGGGGGACTCAACTAAAGAGTCACAAGTCCAGGGTTTTAGTCCAAAATGATGTAACCTTAAAACAAATCTGGTAATAGGGTATGATGAGGCCAATGGTTCCTGCAAACCTGTAAATATCCCAACCCCCTCACAGGTATTATTCTAGAACAGGGATCCTCAGACTTGGATCAGTTATGAGAAGTGTAAACACTTCTAACCCAGAGGTACAATGTTTACAATAATCATAAAGGATCCTCCTCTAATTCACCTCAGATGTTGAAGGTCATAAAAAGGTCATCCAGACTTAGCAGGCTTCCCAGATAGCCCTAGTACTACAGGAAATCTGTAGCACAGAGTTCTCAAGAAGAAACCCATGTCTGAATCGTGTTTCATATTCCCGCACCAGACCGAAATGGAATGGGAAAGAAAATGAAGCCACTCTATCCTATGTGTCACTCAGGCTCCCGGTATGGAACCTTGCTCACTGAATATCCTTCCCACTAAGGAAAACAGAAGATCCAGCACAGATGATATGATGACAATAATATGAAATGCATAAAAACAGTAAATGAAAACAATAAATAAAGTTGTACAGAAAGCAATAAATAAAGCAAAAAACAAAGGCACATATAACACATAAAACCCCCATAAACACAAATCAAACAAGCGCTAGGAGAAACCCACAAAAATAACCAGAAGCTCTGGTTGCAAGATAAGGCCCCCAGCAGAGTCGCCAAGTTGTCGCTCCCGAAGATTTGCATCCCGGTGCAGACGCGAACTGTCGGTGAAAAGAGGAAATGAGGGTGAAATTGAATAGAGTTGCCAGCTAGGCATTTTTATCCCGAAGGAAAGGTAATGCTGCATAAACCTAGAAAAAGATGGATAAGACGGTTGCGAACTAGAGAAACTGAGAAAGGGGGTTGGTTACAACCGGGGAAGGTATTAGCACCCAGATTGTCTGTCGTACTCGACGGGATTCACACTTACAAGATTGTGTTTAAAGGGGTAGTGTATGTGCTATCTATGTGCAAAAGCTAAAAAATGAATGTACAAGTGTCAGTGCAAAAAGGGTAAATGCTCAGGAACTGAGGCTTTAGAAAGGAGGCTGGAAGAGGGGGAAGACACTGAGTCTTTTGTTCGATAACTGTTAAGTTATACCTATGTATCCTCTCGTGCAATGAGGAAGTCAGAACACCGTAGTTCGACTCAAAGAGACTGAAAATGAATTTGATTGTGAACTGCCTGCTTGTCTATACTTAAGTGTATGACTCGTCTAGCTCGAGTGCTAACTGTCTTGCATTAGACGGAAGAAGCAAGTTCTCGTTTGTGAATGAGTATGATGAACAAATAATCCCGAAGGAGACGATTATTGTTTTTTTTTGTGTTTTCAGTTTTGTTATTGTTTTTGGTGTTTTGCATAAGTTAATGAGCTTAAGCCTAAATCGAGGGCTTGTAAACTCATTATATCCTCCCTGATTAGGAATAATGAGCATACTTAAGTATGAGATAAGCATCTCAACTTAATTACCATGAGGATGTATGATTAAGATCATTAACCTACTTGTGATGAATTAGATGTTTTTTGGGTTTTTGTTTAGTGTCAAGTAATGAGTTTAATCTCTAATCACAGATTAGTGGACTCATTACACCACCCTAATAGAAGGATAATAGATGAGAACACTTAAACTGAGGAAGATACCTCAACTTAATCCATGGTTAGGGATTGATTTCATTATATAACAAGCCTTTATTAAATGGATTTTAAATAAAGGGTGAGATTAAGAAGTGGATTTTATGTTTGTAAGACAACTTGATGGGGACTTTTCCATTAAACACTAGGGTTAATCCCTCTTAACCATAAGGAAGAGATAGAACCCTAATGTAAGGCCCAAATTACAAGATAAAGTCTTGGTGATTATTAGTGTGATTTGATTAAGAGGTTTAAACAAATTAAAGGTTTAACACTTAGGATTAAAGTTATACACTCCATCCTAAGAGAAGGATGCAGCATAACCATAATTTCAAAGTCCTAAAACTTTAAGAGTTTAGTCTTTGATTATTGAGATGAGAAGAGAGACTCAAGGAGACTCAAAGGTAAAAAGCTAAGGGGGACTAAACACAACCCTAAACATTATCATGCTCGGATATACTATGGTTTGTAAGGCTTAAGAGAAAGGATATTCAAGGCCACCAATGGAAGAAGCAGATGAAAATAGAAGGAGGAAGAGGAACAAGTTACTTACTTCCTGAAGAAGATAAGTAACTTGAAAGAAAGAATGTAAGAAGGATGGAACATAAGTGAACAAGTTCACTTCAAAGACATCTAAAAATGCATATGAATGAGATAAGAAGATGTGAGAGGTGAAGGCAAATCCACCTCCCAAATAACTTACCAAAAGTACCTGAAAGTGTTAGTATGAATGCTTAAGACATAAAGCATAAAGAAATGAATTGAAATGAGATGAAAAGACCAAAGTCAGAAGTGATTATGCAATGCAAATGGCATGTGAGATGATGCAAACTCATACAATGTGCATATTAATGTTCATACAAAGATGAGGTGCCATGAAAGCATGCTTAGAAGCTTGGAGACACATGAATATTTATGAAATGTAATGAAGGCAAGACATGGAAAATGAATGAAGAAATGACCAAGAAATGTTCTAACATGTCCTAAGATGTCTAAGATGACATATGAATGCTTGAAATGTCATGGCAAGTTCACATGAGGATGAATATGCAAGGTGAATGCAAATGAACATGAGAAATTAGGGTTTTATGAACATATGAGATGCATATGACCAAAACAGAAGCATACTTCATGATACAAAATTGAAATCAAGCTCAATCAAACCCTAAACCTATACAAGGTCACACCCCAAAGGAGAAACTTAGAAGCCTAACCTAGTGGAAGTTATAAATTTCCTAAGTTTGCTAGGTTTTTGGGTGAATCTCAAAGGAAAATGCAAATCAATTTGAAAATGCAAGATAAATTCATGAGGAAAATAACCTAGAAACTACATGAAATATGTGAAACAATGCAAAAAGAATCAAGTTCAAACTCTTCATGGTTAGGAAGAAATGAATTTTCAAGTTAGGGTTAGAAAAATGTGATTTTAAAGAACCCTAATTCAAAGAAAATTGTGAAATTATGATCAAAACTAAAAAGAAATTTGTAGGGAGAGTTTGAAAATGTTTCTAAATGTATAGGAATGGTTCATGATTATTTTGGTGATTTTTAAAAACCTAAATGTATTTTTAATTAATTAAAATCCATTAATTAATTAAAAATAACATTTAAATATTTTAAAAATACTTTTAAAATGCAAAAAATAAAATAAAAATCATTTTGGGTTGGGAAAAATATTTGGATCAGAAATGCAAAAGGAAATATTTATGTGATGTTTTTAGCTATTTTAAATTAAATATGCGAAAGAAATGAATTAAAATGAATTAAAAATAGAAATAAATGGAAGTCAACTTATTTGAGGGGTGAGATTCAAAAGGGGGAAGACTGTGCACGCAGATGGAGGGCCTGGATTGCATCTGGGTTAATTAACTGATTAACCTAATTAATTAAAAATTAAACTTAAGTGAAATGATCTGAACCGTTCACACGCACGCGAAACCATATCCAATGGTCCACATTCAAACTGACCCCTAAACCCTAATTAAGAACCCTAATTATTTTCAAGTGACCGGAGCTTGCTCCGGTCATCTTCTCAGACAGGCCATTCACCCTAACTTCTTCCCTAGGTCAAATTAAACCCTCTAAATCTCCAGAAATGATCCTCTAACATCCCTAAGCAAGAATCCAGCATCAAACAACATTTATCACACAAGAAAATCATGATTCGAAGTAAAACGGAAAAACACTCAAAACTTTCAGAAGTTCAATACATGCTTGATTCTTAACCATCTTCAAAAGTAAACATATCAGGATGATCAGTGCATCATGTAGAAGCATTTAAGAACTTAAAATAAGAGTTCTGGAAAAATTGTTCTTCATGGTTACCTGAGATGAAGCTTTCAATTCCTGAGCTGTCTGGCCTCTTTCTTGGTTCAAATCACCTCCACTGAACCTCCTGATGAAGTTATAATGCTTAGAACAAGTTTGTATGGCCTGGTTTGTGAGTTTCAGTTCCTCTGCACCAAGAATCGTGTTTTGGGTTGGCTATGTTTTAGGGTTTTTCAGTGGGTGGTTTGTGTTCTATGAGTGATTTGAAGATGATTGGTGAAGTTTGTTTTGAAGTTTGATGGTTGTGTTTTGAGTTTCGAAGAGATGAAGCTCTATGGTGATTTTTTGAATTCTCACTTGTGGGAGCTTGTAGGCTTGATTCTTGTGTCAAATGAGCTCCATAATCTTTGTTTGTAATGTCTTGATTGGTCAGAGAGTGGGTTAGTGGCACAGCTTGATTGGTATGGGAGGTTTTGCAAAAAAGTCAATTTTGTGTACTTGGAGGTATGGGCCATGGCAGGAGCTGTTCAATGGGGTGTCTGGCCTCAGCAAGATTCATGGAGAGCCATAAAATCAGTTTGATGCAGCTGGCACAAGTGGATGTAAGGATCCAAGGCATTTTGCAAAGTTTGTGAGTTTTGGCCCTTTTGAGATTTCTTGAAGATCAAGTCATGAAAATAATGCAAACTTGGGACAATTCAGATGTTTAGAAGTTTCTTTGACATGTTATGATGCATAGAAATTGATTAGAGGTCATAAAAAGGCTTGGCAAGTGAAATTGCAAAATTCCCTCTTTGGCATGAAACTTGAAATTATGTGATTTTTGCCAACTTTGAAAGGCCATATCTTGAGTTCTAGGATGAATCAAGACATGTTCTAGTACTTTTTGAAAAGGGAAAGGCCTAATATACAACTTTCATGTCCAAGAATTTTTCATTTGAAGCATTTTTGGTCATGAAAGAGGAGGTTGAAAATCTTTCCCAAAATGGAAAGTTTCCATTACAAGTCATTTCCAAAAATGGCAAGTTTGCATTTGGCTCAAAATTCTTCAACTTTGTGAACTTCCAACCACTTCTAAGATCAAATAAAGATCATAGAACTTCATTTTAATGAAAATGACCCTTTGGTACCCTTGTTGGGGGCCTCAGATGCCCTGATTTTGACTTAACTTGCTCAAGAAGTTACCCAATGATCGTATGACTTCCACAATGAGTTTCTTCATCAAACTTTGTACACATGATCCTTATAACATATTAAGAACATTAGAAACAGGAATGACCAAAAATTTTGGAGTTAAGACCTCTGAAACCAAAACCCTAATTTTGGTCATCTGTGTAGGAAAACCCTAGCTCTGCTTCCACGCCCTTGTCAATCTTTGTGATTTCATGACTTCCATGAACTTTGGGGAGCATAATATGATCATAGAACACACATGGACCCTCTTGGGAAGCTTAAAGACCATTGGGATGGCTCAGATTGATTCCTGGGTTTCTTTGATCACAAACCCTAGATGCAGATGAAAAATGGAACTATGCAGTGAAATAAATATGCAATATGAGATGTAATGCTTATACTAAAACAAAAATGGAAGATTACAAGCCATGGTGTGAGAAAAAGAGAGGGAAAATTTGGGGTTTTTACAATACCTAGCTTCACGCTCTCAGACGTAGTCTCACACAACAGACTCATGTCTCTGAATTGTTCAATCATCTCAAGCTCTTTCACCATCATTATCAACATGTGCAAAGACTTTCTACTCAAGGCATCTGCGAATACATTAGCTTTACCAGGGTGGTAACTTAATTCAAAATCAAAATCCTTCAATATTTCCAACCATCTTCTCTGCCTCATGTTTAGTTCCTTCTGATCAAACAAGTATTTCAAACTCTTATGATCGCTGAACACCTCAAACCTCGATCCAAACAAATAGTGCCTCTAGATCTTTAACACAAAAATCATGGCTTCTAATTCTAAGTCATGGGTAGGATAGTTCCTCTCATGAACATGTAATTGTCTAGAAGCGTAAGTAACTACTTGACCATTCTGCATCAAAATACCACCAAGACCCATCTTAGAAGCATCATAGTACACCACAAAAGATTCGCTCGAATTCGGAAAAATTAAAACTGGGGAAGTAGTTTACCTCTTCTTTAGCTCAACTAAACTCTTCTCGCAAGCAACATCCTATACATAAGCTTTACCTTTCCGAGTCAACTGCGTTAGTGGCAATTCAAACTTAGAAAAACCTTCTATAAACTTTCGGTAATAACCGGCCAAACCAAGAAAACTTCTAATCTCCGTAGCAGACTTCAGAGTTTCCCAATTCAACACAATATCAATCTTCGAAGGATCCACATAAATTCCTCCACTAGAAATCACATTGCCAAGGAAACTCACTTCACTCAACTAGAACTCACACTTCAACAACTTAGCATAAAGCTTCTTCTCTCTCAACACCTATAATACAATCCTCAGATGTCCTTCATGTTCCTTTTCTGACTTCGAATAAATCAGGATATCATCAATAAAAATCACCACAAACTTATCCAAATACTCATGAAAAGTCTGGTTCATATATTCCATGAATACACCAGGTGCGTTGTATACACCAAAAGGCATCACCATATATTCATAGTGACCATACCTCGTCCGGAAATCTGTCTTCGGAATATCATCTGCTTTAACTCGAATTTGATGATAGCCCGACCTTAAATCAATCTTTCTAAAAATAAAAGCTCCCACTAACTGATCCATCAAATCATCAATCCTCGGAAGTGGATATTTATTCTTAATAGTCACCTTATTCAATTGTCGATAATCGACGCACAGTCTCATACTACCATCCTTCTTCTTAACCAATAACACATGAGCACCCCACGGAGAAACACTTGGACGGACAAACTTCTTCTCAAGAAGTTCTTCAAGTTATTTCTTCAACTCACTCAATTCAGAAGCTGACATGCTATAAGGGGCCATCGACACTGGACTAGTACCAGGTACTAAATCCACAGAAAACTCTACTTCACGCTCCGGTGATAAATCACTAATGTCATCCGGAAACACATCAAGAAACTCTCAGACAACAAGTAATTCAACACTCACCTGTTTACGGTCATTTTGTAATGCCGCAAACAAGGCAAACATCTGGGCTTCATCTTCTAAGAGTTCGTCCACTTGCTTCGCAGATAGAAACATTATTTCTCCGCAATCACTCAACTTTGGAAACTCCACCGTCTTTGCATAGTAGTTGATATGCACAAAGTTAAATTCCAACCAATTCATTCCCAACACAACATCCATATGGCACAGAGGTTAACATACTAAATCCATTAAGAAATCCTTACCATAAATGGTCAAGGGACACTTCAAACACACACGGCTAGTCGTAACTGAACCATCAGCAGGCATTTCAATTAACATATTACCATTTATAACAGTCAAAGGCAAATTCAACCTGGTCGCGCACTCAATCAAAATAAATGAGTGAGTAGCTCCAGTTTCAATTATAGCAACCAATTCAACATCATTAATAAAACAAGTACCTCTAATCAAGTTGTCTTTCTTCTGAGCATCTGACCCACTCAAGGCAAATACTCTACCAGTAGTCTGAGCCGCAGTAGCAACCTTCTTTGGTTTCTGGAACTGAGTACTGATATGTCCTTCTTCGCCGCAATTAAAACAAGTTGGTTCAGCACTCGTACACTCATTCTTCATATGGCCCTTCTGTAGCAGTAAAATCACGAGTGTAAGTTGTTAGTTAACTTAACACAAAGTAAACAGAGTCACCACCACACTTTTATTTTATTCCAAGAGGAAAAGGAAAAAAGATCAAATAAATCCTAATGAATCTAAAAGGAAAAAGCTAAAGAAACACAACAGAGAAACAGATAAGGGGATAGGTTACACAATGGGAAGGTTTTACGCACCCAAAATATTTGTGGTACTCCACGGGAGCCCTTTGAAACATTTACTGATTTTGGTTTGAAAATGGTTTGTAAAAATGTGAGTGGAGGGATGAGAAAAGAATTATTTTTAATATTTTTTGTGTTTAAAGAGATTTACCACCTCATGCCTACGTACCCACAAAGTACAATGCGAGATCAAAACCCCATAGTTCGTGGTACAAATAGTGAAAAGGGGGGTTGTAATTAATTTTATTAAGTGAAGAGAATTTGTCATCTTCAAGTGGATGGCCAAACAAACTACCATGAGAATCAAGGCATGGACTCATATATCATTATGGGGAGGGCACCAACTCGGATAAAATCAACGAGTATGCCACTAAAACCCCACAAATGACAAGAGACTCAATAAAATCAAACTACAACCATGGAGATTGAGAGACTTGCACCCGACTAAAGAATAATGACTCATATTCGGCACTTTTTAAAAATAAAATAAAATAAATAAACAAAAAGTGCACAAAGGCACAAAACAACTTGAATGAGTTTGATTCTTTTTATTTTTTGAATTAAGGTCAACATGATTAGATTCATTGATTTTAAAAGAGAAGAAAAAGAGTAAAAGCCACTTGACAAAAGTCAAGGTTTTTGTTTATTAAAGAGGTGATGATTTTAAAATAAAGAATCCTATGAAAAAGGGAGAAGGTTTTGAAAATTAAAGAATGGGAGGAGATGAAGGGACTATCCTAAAAAAGAAAATAAGGAGATAAGGGAAGAAAGATCTAACCAAACTTGGTGACATTCCAAATTATGAGCATAAGCGTTTCATCCTTATAAGCTAGTAAATGGCCAAATAAAGGTTAATTCCAACTCCATGAAGATCAAGGCAAAGGAAGTGTCTTAAGAATTTAAGTCCAACTTCTTCATTCCAAAAGCCAAGGATAGTAACCAATAGTCCTAAAATTAAAGTCACAAGTTTTTTAGAAGTTTAATCCTTTATTAATGTTTTTGTGTCCAAATGGACAAAAGGAAAATCAACAACAAAAAAATAAGAACAAATAATAAACATGATATGGATGAATAAAGCATAATAAAGCAAAATAGAATAAAAGAAATAAAAGTGCAAGAATTTAAATGTTAGTAGCAAAAGCAATTAAAGTGCGAGAATCTAAAATATTAATAAAAATAATAGTATAATAATATTTACATAAGAGTGGTATGGTGAACTTAATCAACCACAACCAAAAGAGTGACCAAAATCGAAAGGCAACCGGATCCGCTTAGCATCTTACACTATAGCGATTAATCAAGGCAATCCGAACCGAATTCAATGAAATTTGAAAGGAGATTGGGAGACCCAAAGCACCTATGCATCAAATATTCATAAGTCTCGATTCTTAATTCAATATGATTAACCACTTTGGGATTACGCGGTCAACAAGATATCCGGTACACGAAAGTGCAAGTACCCAATTAGATTTTTATTCTGAAGTCGGGACAAATTTAGGTCTATGTTAAGCAATCTCCGAGTAATTTACGAAGTAATTACCCTAAAAATGAGGCCGGCCACCACCAATTAAGGTGCATAATGTTAGTGCTAATGCATGCGAGATAAACGATATGTAAATCGCTATCCGGACATAATACCGCATGAAACTAAAGGTGAATACCAAATTGAGCCGCATTCATGGTATTCTTCCATTCTTAAGTTCAATCACTCATCTCGGTGGATTCAAGCATGAAAATGTATCACTAACGCAAAGTACCTTAAATGAATTGAATAATCCACTTAAAGGTAGTTTTGAATTAATGAACATTAACTACTCTAATCTACACCCAAAGTTCATTGAAATTAAGGAGAAATTACTCCTAAAAATACTTCCCAAGGTAAAAATAAAAAGGAGGAAGAAGAAGAAGAAAAAGGAACCAAAAAGGGGCTTGAAATAAGCCAAAAACACCATTCTGACTTGCGTTAACCGGTTAACGCAGGCAAAACCTGTGCAGTTTTAAAACTGGTTAACCGGTTAACCAAATGGTTAACGTTGTACCAGAAGCAGAAAAATGCAGAAAATTCAGCATGATCCATTTTGAAACCTTTTCTCAAACATTTGATGATCATGATCTGAATTTGTACGAATTTTAAAACCAAAATATAGTGGAATCCCTGCAGTCAAACCACAAATAAAGATCCAAAGGATCTAGAAACAAAGGCACCAAAGAGCTACATCTTGAATGTTGATGGTGAATATGGGTTTATGCAGAAAGATGAATTACCAAAAGCTCTTCTTCAAATTAGACCAAAGTAAGCTTATATCTACTGAAATTGATGAACAAAAGAAGGAAAGGATGATGGTTTAACTCAAGTTAGTCAAGAATTCAATGTGAATTCTTGATAACTTCAAAAGAAAGAAAGTGAGCTTTGGAGAAATTTGGTGTTGGGGGAGTATTTTGCAAGAGGTTTTGTGGCTATCAAAAGCTTGGTGAATGAATGAAATTATGGTTCTATTTAAAGACTTTAGGTATGGGAATTTGGTGGAATGGAGCTTGCTTTGGTAATTAAAATTAAGCTTGGTAATTGCAATTTTGGTGGGAAATGGAAAAGAGTGGTGATTAGTGAGGGTTTATGGTAGGAAATGATCAAAGTGATGTAGAGAAATCCGAAACCAATGGATCTAAAGTGTTCTAATTAAATCAATGATCTAAGGGTGCTGAATTTGAATAAAATATTCAAATTTTGCACCGGTTAACCAAGCCAAACTTTGAATATTTTATTCAAATGAGGTTGCTTGGTTGTCGTGGCCCGATTCTTCTTGTACGTCGAAGAAGGCATGGAAATAAACACATGAACCTTGGAAATCCTTTGAATGAATCAATTAACTTGGGAAATCCTCGATCAGATAAATTTGAATTATTTGCGGATCAACTTCTACTTTTGTCTGTGAAATTTCGCTCGAGCTACATGATTGCTATTTTTGGCATTTTCACATGGTTCCTCTTCCTGAAAAAGGTTAGTAAAGGGAAAAAAATTTTTTTTTTGATTTTGATTAATGGTTAGTAAACATAAACAAATAAAGTAATTTAAAGACAACAGTGATCCCCTGCGAGGCATAAACCTAACCCGAGAAGAACCAAGCAACCAATGCGATCTTGTTTGTATGCAAGATGCAGATGAAAATGCGAATAAAACTTAGGGAAAAAATTAGGGTGCAACAATTGTCCCTATTTAAGTTTCTTCAATCTGAAGATATGAAGATTGACATCTTCGTCTCTACAAGATGGGAGAGACTTAAATACAGAAAACCCAAATTTTTGTCCTAAGGGAACATGATATGATATGAATATGATATGGTATGCAAACCCAAGATCTCTGTGGGGGACATACGACCACCAGAGGAAAGCAAAAGCTTGGGGACACTGAAGGAAAAAAAAGAGTCGCTGGGGAAAACAAAAGACACCAGAAGAGCTACCAGGAAAATAAATCACTGGATAGATGACTCTACATGGGGATAAGTTCAATGATATAATCAAAGTAATAGATTCAACAAGGAAGAGTAAACACTCTTCTAGGGAATAACCAACAATCAAAGTATTTGAGCCCAAAGATGGAAGAATACCTAATTGGAAAAGGATCATCAACTACCAGTTTACTGGGTAGAAGATACGGAAATAATGGACTCAACTATCGATTTACTAGATATGAGCAAAACAAAGAGGGATGATGTAATGCCCCAATTCGATTTTCCCAAATTTTTGTGGAGTCTTTTTATTTTATTTGTATGATAATTGTTTTATTTGTGAAATTATCATGATGATATGATATGTTTAGGAATTAATATGTTAATGTGAATATGTGATATGTTGGTTTGTTGTGTGAATTTACTGTTTTGTGAATTTTTGGGTAAAATTGGTTAGGAGGGTATTTTAGGTATTTGTTAATTACTGTTAAGTTAGAAATTTGTAGAATTGGTATTTTTGTGAGAAAATGATATTTGGTTGGAAAGAAATAGAAAGAATAGAGTTAAGTGTAGAAATAGGAAGGAAAGAATAAGAATAGTTGGTAAGAATAGAAATAGAGAGAAAAGAGTATAAGTTAGGAGAAAGAGAAAGAAAAGCATATAGAAAGAAAAAGAGAAGAAAGAAAGGAAGAGAAGAGAAAATAGAAGATAAAAAGAGGAAAAGCTAGGTTTCGATCAAGATTGCTCCGTGTAGACGAAATAATCGGGTAAGGGTGATAAGCATTGTTATCTTAATATTGTGTATGATTATGTATGTGTTTGATTGGTTGAGTTTTGGTTTTGATGGAAGTTTAGAGAAGATGAATAGTTAGGGTTTGAGAGAAAATATGAGAAATTGGTAGATTAATTGGTTAGAAATTGTTATAATCAAAGTATGATGTTAGATATATGCTTTAGATCATGTTTATGGAAGTATTGTGGAGATTGGGAAGGTTTTGGTAGGTCTGTTCGCAGTTGAGAAATTCTGGAAATCGCAGTGGTCGCTTAGCAAGCTATCCCTCGCTCAGCTAAAGTTCCAGGGTGATTCTCGCTCAGCGAGCGAGAGGGCGCTCAGCGAACCTGTAGGTTTTTAGGGTTTATGTGTTTTAATCTGTAGCTTTAGTTTCGGGTATCCGTTTTTAGTGATCCTTATATCGATTCGAAGCTAGAAACGCGTAGAAACTAATGACGCTAAGAAAAGTAATTTTTAGCCAACTTTCACCCGACCTTTCTGATAAAACATAAATGAATTAATTATGGAAATGTGGGTTGATGTGGTGTTGTGGCCGTTTGGCAAGTAGATATATTGCTTGAATTAAATGCGAATGTATGCTAATTGTATGAGATGAATGCATAACTATATTGTGAATATGTATGCATTTTCAAGAATGTTGTGTGTCATTTTGCATGTAAAGCATAATGTATGCATTCTTGTATTGTGGGATTCTTTGTGAATCTGTTGTAGCATTGTATGCTCATGTGGAGTGTGAGCGATGACTACAACAAAATCGTGTGCCCATGTGGGGTGTGAGCGATCGGATTGTTTGCCCGTGTGGGGTGTGAGCAATCCAGAAACATCATGTGCCCGTGTGGGGTGTGAGCGATGGGTGATTTATTCACATTGATTGTGTACCCGTGTGGGGTGTGAGCAATCGGATTGTGTGCCCGTGTGGGGTGTGAGCAATCCAAAAACATTGTGGGCCCATGTGGGGTGTGAGCAATGGGGAACATCGTGTGCCCGACGGGGAGTTACTTTTGGTAGCAAGCAATGATTCCATTTGGTTCCTGAGTGAACCTGCTGAAATGTTGAGTCGGTACCGCATTGCATCTGCATAGAGTCGTGTGTCGGTCTCTATGAGTTGCATTTTATCATTTTAATTATGATATGCAGAAATAAACATGAATGTGCATATGTTTATTTGGAGTATTATGGAGATGATAGTTGTAGATGTCTTGAATTGGCAGAATTTTTGACCAACAAGAGTTATTGAATTCAGTTCAGAATGTCCTATCAAATGTTGGGACATTATCAAACAGAGTATATGAACTTATTTCAGGATGTCTTACCAGATGTTGGGACATTGTGTAAATGACTTAAGTTCAGTTTTTCAGGATGTCCCAACAGATGTTGAGACATCTCAAACCTGCTTCCAGAATTAATTATTGACTAACTAATCAGAGATGTTTAAGGAGAGTTATCTGGAATTAATTAATGATGGATTAAAAACAGAACAAGGCGCATCTGTAGGGAGTTTTATATTGAAGATTCAGATTAAAACAGAAGACCTAAGTCACCTAGAATCTAGGAAGTAACAAACCCTAAATTCAAGGTGGAAGCTGCATGTGCATTAGGGCTGGATCATCCTACAGAAAGCCCAAATTACAGATACCTATTTAAGCAACAGAAACTCATAGAATTGAGTACGAATTTCAGAAGATCAAATAGGGTGTCTAGTGTTTTTAATAGCAGGTGTTTTTAATTGTACCACTTTATGAGCTTTTAAGCAAAAGTGCATTTGTGACTTGATTGAAACTGTGAAGTAAGATCAAGCTGTATTGTTTGAAGAATGTCTTCAATTTCATTAAACTTGTAAACTTGATCACTGTGTGATTGAGGGGGAGTGAGTAGGGTACTCTTATCTAAGGTGTGTCTTAGGTAGAAATTGCATTGGGTAGTTATTAAGTGATAGATTAAACAGGGTGGTTTAAGTCTAGAATTAATATTACTTATAGTGGATTTCCTCCTGGCTTGGTAGCCTCCAGATGTAGGTGTGGTTATACACTGAACTGGGTTAACAAACTTCTGTGTTGTTTACTTTTCTTGCTATTTAAGTTTTGGTTAAATTTGTCAAGTGTCCTATCAAGTGTTGGGACATCTCTTAGGACATCTCATACCTGACCACAGAATTTCATTTGGCATCAGAGCAGGCACCCTGCCTGTTTATACTGGGTGAGATCTAGGGAAAACAAATTCTGTAACATGGACAGAGATATAGGGTCAGTAAATAGACCACCTATACTGGATGGATCTAATTATGACTACTGGAAGCCAAGAATGATTGCATTCTTAAGATCACTTGACAACAGGGCATGGAGAGCAGTAAATGTTGGATGGGATCATCCTGTCCAAGACACCAAAGATGGATCAAAAGTGCTGAAACCTGAAGAAGAATGGAGTAAGGAGGAAGAAGATTCAGCACTAGGCAATTCAAAAGCCTTAAATGCCTTATTCAATGGCATTGATAGGAACATTTTCAGACTTGTGCATCATTGTGAGCTGGCCAAAGATGTTTGGGACACTCTCAAAACAACTCATGAAGGAACATCAAAAGTAAAAATGTCAAGACTTCAACTTCTCACCACCAAGTTTGAAAACTTGAGAATGAAGGAAGATGAATCAATTCATGAGTTCTACATGAACATCTTGGATATAGCCAATACTTCTGGAGCTTTGGGAGAAAAGATGACTGATGAAAAGATTGTAAGAAAGATTCTCAGATCTTTGCCAAAAAGATTTGACATGAAAGTCACAGCAATAGAAGAAGCTCAAGACATATGCTCCATGAAAGTTGAAGAACTCATTGGCTCCCTTCAAACTTTTGAGATGGGAATGAATGACACAAATGTTAAAAAGAACAAAAGCATAACATTGGTGTCAAATACTGATGAAGAAGAAGATAATGAACCAGAAAATGATAAAAGCTTGTCAGACAACATTGCTATGCTTGGAAGACAATTCAAACAGATTCTCAGAGGTATGGAAGGCAAATCCAATTCCAGTGGAAGATTCACAAAGTCTTCTGAAAACAAGAGAACTTATGATGCTAACAGAAGGTCAAATGTTGCTGAAAAGACCAGCCAAGAAAAAGGAATCAAATGCCATGGATGTGAAGGATATGGACACATCAAGAATGAATGTCCTACCTACATAAAAAGGCAAAAGAAAGGACTATCTGTAACCTGGTCTGATGAAGACTCAGGAGGTGATTCAGAAGAAGAATCAGCTAAGCATATCACTGCTTTAGTTGGACAGTGTGAGTATGAAAGTGATTCCAGTGATGGAGAGCTTACTTATGCAGATCTTGAGCAAGCATTCAAAGATCTATACAAAAGAAGCACTGAAATATGCAGTGAGGTTATAAAGCTAAAGAAGCAGAATGAGGCATTAGAAGATGAAAAAGCAAGTGATCAAGAAACCATTGACACCTTGAAAAGTGAAGTAACTCTTCTCAACTCTAAGTTGGAACATATGTCCAAATCTGTTAGAATGTTGAACAGCAGCTCAAATACACTGGATGTTATTCTCAGCAATAATAAGCATTCAGGTGACAAAAGTGGACTGGGATATAACAGAGATTATAAGGATAAAGCCAGCTCTAGCAAAACTACTTCAAAATCCACACAGTCAAACAAGATGTCCCAACAGATGCTTCAACATCAGAACACAAAGTCAAACATAATGTTCCAACAGATGTCTCAACATTCTGGAAAGAACAAAATGAAGAAGAAGTATCAAAGATGGAGATGCCATCACTGTGGAAGATTTGGGCATATCAAACCTCATTGTTATAAGCTACATGGATATGCAAATCAAATATATCAGCAATCTCCTAAGCAGAAAATAGAAGGTACCAAGAAAGTGCTGCATAGACATCAAAGAAATCAGCAATCTCCTAAGCAAAAGACAGAGGGCATCAAGAAAGTATGGAGACAAAAAGCTAGCATTCAGACTGATCAAAGTCACATACCCAAGAACAAGATCAACAATCAATCTTGGAGATTCAATGATGAACAACACACAGGGCAGAGGCATCAAAAGAAATCTCAACTCAAATGGGCAAAGAAAAATGTTGCATATATAGCACATACATCACTAAGAGTATCAGCTAAAGAAGACTGGTACTTTGACAGTGGATGTTCAAGACACATGACTGGATTGAAGAACCTGCTAGTAAACTTAAAGTCACATTCATCCAGGTATGTAACCTTTGGAGATGGAGCTAAAGGAGAAATCAAAGGAGTTGGAACCTTGGACTGTCAAGATGTTCCAAGACTAGATGATGTGCTGCTTGTTAAAGGTTTAACTGCTAACCTGATCAGTATAAGTCAGTTATGTGATCAAGGGTACAGTGTAAACTTTACCAAAACTGAATGCATAGTGACTAACAATGAACAAGAGGTTGTCATGAAAGGAGCCAGATCTAAAGACAACTGTTACATGTGGGAACCACAAGACTTCAGTCTCACTTCAACCTGCTCTCTAGCTAAAGAAGAAGAAGTGAAACTGTGGCACCAAAGACTAGGTCATCTTCATTTCAGAGGCATAAAGAAGATCATATCTATGGATGCTGTAAGAGGTATTCCTAAACTGAAGATTGATGATGGCAAAATATGTGGTGAATGTCAAATAGGCAAGCAAACCAAGATGTCCCATCCAAAGCTCCAACATCTGACAACTTCCAAAGTTTTGGAACTTTTACATATGGATCTTATGGGACCTATGCAGGTTGAAAGTCTTGGTGGTAAGAGGTATGCTTATGTGGTGGTTGATGACTTTTCAAGATATACATGGATAAATTTCATCAAAGAAAAGTCTGATGTATTTGATGTATTCAAAGAATTATGCCAAAGATTACAAAGAGAAAAATCCAGCTGTGTAATCAGAATAAGAAGTGATCATGGAAAGGAATTTGAGAATCAAAAGTTCTTAGATTTCTGCTCTTCAGAAGGAATCAATCATGAATACTCTTCACCAATCACTCCTCAACAGAATGGGATTGTTGAGAGGAAGAATAGAACTATTCAAGAATCTGCAAGAGCTATGATCCATGCCAAAAAGTTACCTCTGTATTTCTGGGCTGAAGCTATGAACACTGCCTGTTACATTCATAACAGAGTTACTTTGAGGAAAGGAACCTTGTCCACCATATATGAAGTCTGGAAGGGCAGAAAACCCACAGTTAAGTACTTTCATGTATTTGGAAGTAACTGTTATATTCTGGCAGATAGGGAGCAAAGGAGAAAAATGGATCCTAAAAGTGATGAAGGGATTTTCCTTGGATACTCTATAAACAACAGAGCATATAGAGTATTTAATTCTAGAACCAAGGTTATCATGGAGTCCATAAATGTGATAATTGATGATGCTCCTACAGATGTCCCAGAAGATGTTGGAACATCTGCTGATATCAAGATTGAAGCTGAAGAAAAGGATGATCATTATAACTTCACTCAAACTGCTAAAAGGACAGAAGAATCCAGAAAACCTCCCTCCATCAGAATACAGAAGGATCTTCCCAAAGATTTGATAATTGGTGATCCCAACAGAGGTGTGAGCACTAGATCAAGAGAAGTAATTTCAGGTTCTTGTTTTGTCTCTAAAATAGAACCTAAAAACATCAAGGAAGCTCTTACTGATGAATACTGGATTTGTGCTATGCAAGATGAATTAGGTCAATTCACAAGGAATGAAGTGTGGAATCTTGTTCCTAGACCTGATGACATAAATGTGATTGGAACAAAATGGGTGTATAAGAACAAGTCAAATGAACAAGGAGTTGTTACAAAGAACAAAGCCAGACTTGTAGCTCAAGGATACACTCAAATTGAAGGGGTAGACTTTGATGAAACCTTTGCACCAGTAGCATGGCTTGAATCAATAAGACTACTGTTGGGAATTGCTTGTATCTTAAAGTTCAAGCTATTTCAAATGGATGTGAAAAGTGCCTTTCTTAATGGTTATCTTAATGAAGAGGTATATGTAGAACAGCCTAAAGGATTTGTTGATCCAAGCTGTCCAAATCATGTATACAAATTAAAGAAAGCACTTTATGGTCTGAAGCAAGCTCCAAGGGCATGGTATGAAAGACTGACCACATTTCTTATCAAGCAAGGATACAGAAAAGGTGGAATTGACAAAACCCTGTTTGTTAAAGATGAAGAAGGGAATGTCATGATTGCTCAAATATATGTTGATGATATTGTCTTTGGTGGGATGTCTGAAAGGATGGTCAAACATTTTGTCAAGCAGATGGAATCTGAATTTGAAATGAGCCTAGTAGGAGAGTTAACCTACTTTCTTGGTCTGCAAATAAAGCAAATGGAAGACTCAATGTTCATCTCCCAAAGCAAGTATACCAAGAACATAGTCAAGAAATTTGGAATGGAAAATGCTACTCATAAGAGAACCCCTGCCCCCACACATTTAAAGCTTACTAAAGATGAAAAGGGTGAGAATGTAGATCAAAGCTTATACAGAAGCATGATTGGAAGCTTGTTATACTTGACTGCTAGCAGACCTGACATAGCATTTGCAGTAGGTGTATGTGAGGCAAATGTAATGACAGCAATGTAATTCTGGAATAGTGTCTTTGGCCCTAAATTTTGTGTCTACCAAGGGGGAGAACAACAACAAATTGTAATTGCTGTTTAAGTATGAATGAAAAAATCTGTTTGTTTGCTTCTAAACTGAATAAGTTTTTTTTGTTGCAACAAGATTGGATACATATATATTTGAGGGGGAGTAATCTCAAATAAGAATCAACAGAAAAGTAATGCTATACTCTGATAAAAAGAACTTCTGCTGCACTCTGAAAACCAGAAAAGATGTTAGCCAAAAATTAGCCAAAGGGGGAGTTTGTAGATGTCTTGAATTGGCAGAATTTTTGACCAACAAGAGTTATTGAATTCAGTTCAGAATGTCCTATCAAATGTTGGGACATTATCAAACAGAGTATATGAACTTATTTCAGGATGTCTTACCAGATGTTGGGACATTGTGTAAATGACTTAAGTTCAGTTTTTCAGGATGTCCCAACAGATGTTGAGACATCTCAAACCTGCTTCTAGAATTAATTATTGACTAACTAATCAGAGATATTTAAGGAGAGTTATCTGGAATTAATTAATGATGGATTAAAAACAGAACAAGGCGCATCTGTAGGGAGTTTTATATTGAAGATTCAGATTAAAACAGAAGACCTAAGTCACCTAGAATCTAGGAAGTAACAAACCCTAAATTCAAGGTGGAAGCTGCATGTGCATTAGGGCTGAATCATCCTACAGAAAGCCCAAATTACAGATACCTATTTAAGCAACAGAAACTCATAGAATTGAGTACGAATTTCAGAAGATCAAATAGGGTGTCTAGTGTTTTTAATAGCAGGTGTTTTTAATTGTACCACTTTATGAGCTTTTAAGCAAAAGTGCATTTGTGACTTGATTGAAACTGTGAAGTAAGATCAAGCTGTATTGTTTGAAGAATGTCTTCAATTTCATTAAACTTGTAAACTTGATCACTGTGTGATTGAGGGGGAGTGAGTAGGGTACTCTTATCTAAGGTGTGTCTTAGGTAGAAATTGCATTGGGTAGTTATTAAGTGATAGATTAAACAGGGTGGTTTAAGTCTAGAATTAATATTACTTATAGTGGATTTCCTACTGGCTTGGTAGCCTCCAGATGTAGGTGTGGTTATACACTGAACTGGGTTAACAAACTTCTGTGTTGTTTACTTTTCTTGCTATTTAAGTTTTGGTTAAATTTGTCAAGTGTCCTATCAAGTGTTGGGACATCTCTTAGGACATCTCATACCTGACCACAGAATTTCAATAGTATATGTGATGAAACATACTTGATTGTATATATGCATGTTTGATATATGTATATGTATGTGATTTATACATTTGTAATGTATATGTGTGATTAAACATAGCTAGACGTAGGTTTATGCAGAATGAATAGAATTGAGGAATAAACATAAATAAAGTAAGTTTATGTGAATTAGTGAATTGGTGCATGATGATTATGCTTGATTTTGTGTAAATACACGTTGCGATGTGTATGGGTGATGAGGTATGAATTATGGTGAGAATACGCTTTATGTGCATTTTATATGTTGAGATATATAATTATATGCAATGTTATTATGATAATGTTTCTTTCCCTTCTGATGTTTTATGATGCTCTACGAGGCATTGTAGAGTAGGTTGCTGGATGGCATTTTTTTGTGAAGCTCGTCTTCATCTTTTGGTTGGTCGGTTCTGATATGTAGCACCGAGTAGTTAGGTTGGCTTAGCGCCATTTTTGTGATGCATTATGTACATGTATCTTTTGGATGGACGTTTTGTATAAACATGATATATCTGGTGAATCAAACTTGTTGACATATGAATATATATGCATGTTTGATGTTGTTGATTTAGTTTCTGCTGTGTAATTATATATTTGGAGATATGGGTGTAAGGATTGAATTTCCTATGTTGAAAGTTACCCTGTTTGTTGCATATCTTTAAATGAGCAGGTGTTGTATGTTTTTAATTTCAAGCATAATGTGGCATTCCTCTTTTATACCATGTTTAATTATACTCTGATGAAATTTTTAACGTGTGCCTAAATGATTTAATTAATTATTTGGGGGTATAGAAAGGGGGTGTTACATTAAGTGGTATCAGAGCCAATGTTCGAGTCAGTTGTGTCTATCTTGATGTTGTTATGATTGAATTTTTGTTTAATCTTATTGTTGTCTTTGGGAACAATCAGAATATGGCTGGTAGAAACGACAATGCTATGGCTGCTTCTTTGGAAGAAATGGCTAAGGTGGTGCAGGGAGCGCCGAATGTGAATGCTAACGATGAGTTCAAAAAGAACCAATCGCTGGTCTTCAAAGGAAGATTTGATCCTGATGGTGCTCAGAATTGGTTGAAGGAGATTGAAAGAATCTTCAGAGTCATGGACTGTGATGAAGAGAGTAAGGTGAGGCTTGGTTCTCACATGCTGAAGGAAGAAGCCGATGATTGGTGGGTCGGTAGAAGTCAAGCCCTTGAGGAGGAGGATGAAGAGATAACTTGGGAAGTTTTCCATACTGAGTTCTTAGGGAAGTACTACCCTGAGAGTGTGAAGGGAAAGAAGGAGATGGAATTCCTTGAGCAAAAGCAAGGTAGTATGTCAGTGGTTGACTATACTGCTAAGTTTGTGGAATTAGTTCAGTTTCATCCTCATTATGTCGTTGCTACTGCTGAGTTTTCTAAGTGCATTAAGTATGAGAATGGCTTGCATCCTGAAATTAAGCAAGTTGTGGGATATCAGAGAATTAGAAGGTTTTCAGATTTGACTGAATGTTTTAGAATTTTTGAAGAAGATAGCAAAGCTCGTTCTACGCATTACAAGAGTGTGAATGAGAGGAAAGGTAAGCAACAAGCTAGAAGTGGACCGTATGTGACACCCGCTGATAAGGGAAAACATAGGGGAAACTTTGATAGGAGATCTGGTGGAGGGAGTTCTGGTCTCGTTAAGTGTTACAAGTGTGGCGATTTGGGCCACAAGTCTTTTGAGTGTGTGAAGAATATTGTGAAATGTTCAAACTGTGGAGGTCTTGGACATGTTACTACCGAGTGTAGGAGAAATGTTGTGAAGTGCTTCAATTGTGGGAAAGTTGGTCACATTAGTACTAAGTGTACTAAGCCGAAGCAAGCTCAGGCGGGCGGAAAGGTGTTTGCATTAGCAGGGAAGGATACTACTAGTGCAGACCGTTTGATTAAAGGTACATGCTTTATTAAAGGACGCCTTTAGTTACTATTATTGATACGGGAGCGACTCATTCGTTCATTTCTCTTGAGTGCGCTAAGCGTTTGAATTTGATTATCTCTTCTTGGGGTGGTGAGATGGTTATTGAGACTCCTGCTTCAGGGTCGGTAACTACTTCTTTGATGTGTGTAAGTTGTTCTTTGACCATGTATGGTAAAGATTTTGTTATGGATTTAGTTTTTTTCCCATTGGAAGGTTTGGACGTGATCTTGGGTATGAACTGGTTGCAATTTGAAATTCTGGGATCAGGTACGTGATGTCGAATGAGATGTTTAAACACTTGAAGACTTGAACAAAACTTAAAGTGCAGGAAAATTAAACAACACAGGAAATTGTTAACCCAGTTCAGTTTATAACCACACTTACATCTGGGGGCTACCAAGCCAGGAAGGAAATCCAATATAAGTAATATTAATTCTAGACTTAAACCACTCAGTTTAATCTTTCACTTAATATCTACCCAAGGCAATTTCTACCTAAGACACAACTTAGATATGAGTACCAACTCACTTCCCCTCAATCACACAGTGATATGTTTACAAGTTTAATAAAATTGAAGTCATACTTCAAACAAAACAGCTTGATCTTACTTCACAGTTTCAATCAAGACACAATACACTTTTGCTTAAAAGCTCATAAAGTGATACACATATACAACCTGCTATTAAAACACAAACACCCTATTTAGTCTTCTTAATTTCGTACTCTATTCTGAGAGTTTCTGTTGCTTAAATAGATTCTTGGATTTTGGGCTTTTTGTAGGTTATCCAATCCTTATACGCATGCTGCCTTCACCTTGAATTAGGGTTTGTTACTTCCTTGATTCTAGGTGAGTCAGTTCTTCTGTTTATACTGAAATCATATAACCAATCTCCCTACAGATGCACCTTCTTCTATTTTATCCATTCATAATTAATTCCAGATAAATTCCCTGAATTTACTCAGTTCTGTTAAGCATTAATTAATTCTGGTAGCAGGTTTGAGATGTCACAACATCTGGTGTGACATCCTGAAAACTGAACTTTCTTCATTAACTGATACAATGTCACAACATCTGGTGTGACATCCTGAATTAAGTTCATTTACTTATACTCTGTTTGATAATGTCACAACATCTGATGTGACATCCTGAACTAAGTTCAACACTTCTTGTTGGTCAAAAATTCTGCCAATTCTAAACATCTACAAACTCCCCCTTTGGCTAATTTTTGGCTAACATAATCTTCTGGTTTATCAGAGTGCAGCAGAGTTTCTTTTATCAGAGTACAGCAGTTCTTTTCTGTTGAGTCATGTGTGAGTTTACTCCCCCTCAAACCTATATGTGTTCTGACTTGTTTCAACATAAATTTTTCATTAAAAACAACTTAGTTCAGAAGCAAACAAAAGACATTTTTCATTAATCAGTAAGCTGCAGCAGACATTGTTGTTGTTGTTTAGTTCTCTTCTCCCCCTTGTTAGACATAAATTGGGGCCAAATTTTACATTGATAGAGAGAATTACAAAAAGACAAATTCAAAATACAATGCTGAAGCAGACAATACACATTCCTCACATACATTTTTCACTCAGAATCTTCATATTCAGTGTCTTCTTCTTCTTCAGATTCATCATCAGAGTCAGCAGCCTTCTGAGCACTCTCTTCCATTTCCAGCCTTTGAATAATCTCCTCAAGCTTCTGCTTCCTGGCATCCAGTTCTTTGCAGGTGTTCTTCAGCTCAGCAATCAAAGCAGCTTTGGATATAGGAGACTTTGCCTTTGAAGGTCCAGCAGATGTCCCAGAGGGAGCTTCAACATCAGCTGCATGATGACTTAAGAACAACTTGTAGTGGAAGGCCAGAGGACTCTCTCTTTTGCAGATTGAATCCTTCTCAGTGAGGATACCAGGATACTGGCTGAGGATTATTCCACATAGCAGAGATGGAAAGGTAATAGGCAGCTTTGTTGCAGATGTCCCAGCATGTTTCAGTGTTTGATCAAATATGTAAGCCCCAAAGTCCGGCTTTGTTTGGATGCCCACAGCATATATGAATCTGCCCAATCCAGTTGCTATTGAGGAGGTATGGTTGGTAGGGACCCAGTTTACAGTGCCAATCCTATGCAGCATTGCATACTTCCTGGTTAGCAAGCTAACAGAAAGTTTGCCCTTGACTGGCCAAGCTTTGACTTGATTGGCAGTAATGACCTTGCACACCTGGTTGTCAGTCTTCCCCAGCTCATTAGGTCCATCAGATTCTCTCCCTAGGTAGTAGTTGATAACCCTAGGAGAGAATTCCACACATCTCCCTCTTACATACACCTTTCTGAATTCATCTGACTTACCATCAGCATAGTCCTCTTGAAGGTTGACAATAAATTCCTTGACTAGCAGCTCATAGCAAGGTGAAAAGTTTGACACTGTTTTGAATAAGCCAGCAGAAGAAATTAGGTCAATTACCTCAGTGCACTCAAGTGCATTGCTGCCCAGCTCTCTTTCAAGTGCTACCCTTCTTTGGTATACAAATTTCCATCTGCTCACACTTGACACATGATGGAATGAAACATTGTCCAGAGGAGCTTCTGGAACAACAGAGGTGGACCTTGAAGGTGCTGGTTTCTTCTTTGGTTGGGATGTTGGGACATCCTCTTCAACATCTGAATCTGGTGGAGTGATAGCTTTCCTCTTTTGTGTATTCACCTTGCTCCATTGTTTGGTAGGACCAAAAGCAACTTTAGCTTTATCCTTCTTTGGTGTAGGTTGTTTCTTTTCAGGAGTTTCATGTCCTGCAGTCTTCTTTTACTTCCTAGTCCTAAGCCTTTTGGCTATGCTAGGGTCCACAGAGGCAATGATTTCTGTGTCAGAATCATGCTCTATGTCTACAACAGGAGGAGGTTGAGCAGTCTCCTCTTCAGCAGGTGGATCAACAGAAGTTTGATCATCAGTGGCTTCATCATCATCATCAGTGGAGGCCTTGTGCTGGTCCTCAGATGTTTCAACATCTATTGGGACATCCTGTTGAGCAGGAGTGTCCTCTTCAGCTTGATTACTCAGTTCTTCTTGTGGAGCTGGCATGGTGTTCAGAGGAATAGATATTCCACTCACAACTCTTTGCTCAGACAGAATCCTGTTCACAAGATCCTTAATAGAAGCATCCACATACTCAGAGGCTTTGGGAGTGGTGTTTGAGGATGAAGGCATCCCTTTGACTTTGCTGAATACAGGTTCCTTTGCTCTTCTCACTGTTTGAGTTCTAGGCTTTTGAGCAAGAGGAACACTTCCTCTGATTTCGTCTATAGGAGTTGAATCCATAGGTACCACATAGATGGGGGATGCATGCACCACATCTTCTTGGTTGAGGATTTCATCAGAGAGGTTAGGGTTTTGATGTTGAGACATTTTCGAATGTGGTGGAGGAAGAAGTTAGGTTTGATTGAGTTTGATGAGCTCTGAAAATCAGCTATAGCATGCAATTTGTTTTGAGAGGATGATGAGAAGATGAATAGCTGAGAGCAAGCTGGTATTTTTATAAGAGCCGTTACTTGGAGAATTTTAAGGAGTGGAATACACAGAGTTCTTGACCAGACTGGTGTTGCCATCTGGTGATCATGCCACATGATGTCATATGACATGTTGGCACTTCTCCATAACTGCTATATTTCACATAAGCAGATTCCCAATTTACCCCTTAGGTTTTCAAATTGGGTAGCATCCAAAGCTTTAGTAAATATATCAGCCAATTGCAGATCTGTGGCTACATGTTCCAATGAGATCACTTTCTCTTCCACAAGATCTCTGATGAAATGATGCCTGATATCTATATGCTTGGTACTGCTATGTTGGATAGGATTCTTTGATATGTTAATAGCACTTAAGTTGTCACAGTACAATGTCATGACATCTTGTGGGACATTGTATTCAGTGAGCATTTGCTTCATCCAAACCAACTGTGAACAACTGCTACCAGCTGCAATATATTCAGCTTCAGTAGTGGATAAGGATACACAATTTTGTTTCTTACTGAACCAAGAAATCAAATTGTTTCCTAGGAAGAAGCATCCTCCTAATGTGCTCTTTCTATCATCAGCACTTCCAGCCCAATCAGCATCACAGAAGCCAGTGAGAATTGGTTCACATCCATGGGAATACATTATGCCATAGTCACAAGTACCATTGACATATTTCAGAATTCTCTTGACCTGGTGATGGCTAACTTTTGGATCAGCTTGATATCTTGCACATACACCTACTGCAAAGGCTATATCTGGTCTGCTAGCAGTCAAATATAATAAGCTTCCAATCATGCTTCTGTATAGGCTTTGGTCCACCTTCTCACCCTTGTCATCCTTTTTCAGCTTTAAATGAGTGGGGGCAGGTGTTCTTTTATGACTTGCACTATCCATCCCAAACTTCTTCACAGTGTTCTTGGCATACTTGCTTTGGGATATGAACATTGAATCTTCCATCTGCTTGATTTGCAGTCTAAGAAATGAGGTTAGTTCTCCTACTAGGCTCATCTCAAATTCAGATTCCATTTGAGTGACAAAATGTTTAACCATCCTGTCTGACATCCCACCAAAGATAATGTCATCAACATATATTTGAGCAATCATGACATTTCCTTCTTCATCCTTCACAAACAAGGTTTTGTCTATTCCACCTTTTCTGTATCCTTGTTTTGTGAGAAAAGTAGTCAGCCTTTCATACCATGCTCTTGGGGCTTGCTTCAGCCCATAAAGAGCCTTCCTTAGTTTGTATACATGGTTTGGACAACTTGGACCAACAAATCCCTTAGGCTGTTCTACATATACCTCTTCATTAAGATATCCATTTAGAAAGGCACTTTTCACATCCATTTGAAATAGCTTGAACTTTAGAATACAGGCAATTGTTAAAAGTAGTCTGATTGATTCAAACCTTGCTACTGGTGCAAAGGTTTCATCAAAGTCTACTCCCTCAATTTGTGTGTATCCTTGAGCTACAAGTCTTGCTTTATTCTTTGTAACAACTCCCTGCTCATTTGACTTGTTCTTATACACCCATTTAGTGCCAATCACATTTATGTCATCAGGTCTAGGAACAAGATCCCACACTTCATTCCTTGTGAACTAACCTAATTCTTCTTGCATAGCACAAATCCAGTACTCATCATTAAGAGCTTCCTTGACGTTTTTAGGTTCTATTTTTGAAACAAAACAAGAACCTGAAATCACCTCTCTTGATCTAGTGCTTACACCTCTGTTGGGATCACCAGTTATTAAATCTTTGGGATGATCCTTATGGATTCTGATGGAGGGAGGTTTGCTGGATTGTTCAGTCCTTGCTTCTGTTTGAGTGAAGTCAGGATGATCACTCTTTATTTCAGCTTCAGTCTGACTGTCAGCAGATGTTCCAACATCATCTGTAACATCTGCAGGGGCATCATCAATTATCACATTTATGGACTCCATGATAACCTTGGTTCTAGAGTTAAATACTCTATAGGCTCTGCTATTTATAGAGTATCCAAGGAAAATCCCTTCATCACTTTTAGGATCCATTTTTCTTCTTTGCTCCCTATCAGCCAGAATATAACAATTACTTCCAAACACATGGAAGTACTTAACTGTGGGTTTTCTGCCCTTCTAGACTTCATAGATTGTGGACAAGGTTCCTTTCCTTAGAGTGACTCTATTATGAATGTAACAAGCTGTGTTCATAGCTTCAGCCCATAAGTACAATGGTAACTTTTTAGCATGGATCATAGCTCTTGCCGATTCTTGGATAGTTCTGTTCTTCCTCTCAACAATCCCATTCTGTTGAGGGGTGATAGGTGAAGAGTATTCATGATTGATTCCTTCTGAAGAACAGAAATCTGAGAATTTTTTATTCTCAAACTCCTTTCCATGGTCACTTCTTATTCTGACCACACAACTTGCTTTTTCTCTTTGTATTCTTTAGCACAAATCTTTGAATACATCAAATACATCAGACTTTTCTTTGATAAAATTTATCCATGTATACCTTGAAAAGTCATCAACCACCACATAGGCATACCTCTTTCCACCAAGGCTCTCAACCTGCATTGGTCTCATAAGATCCATATGCAATAATTCCAAAACTTTGGAAGTTTTCAGATGTTGGAGCTTTGGATGGGACATCTTGGTTTGCTTGCCTATTTGACATTCACCACATACTTTGCCATCATCAATCTTCAGTTTAGGAATACCTCTCACAACTTCCATAGATATGATTTTCTTTATACCTCTGAAATGAAGATGACCCAGTCTTTGGTGCCATAACTTCACTTCTTCTTCTTTGGCTAAAGAGCAAGTTGAAGTGAGACTGAAAATCTTGAGGTTCCCATATATAATAGTTGTCTTTAGATCTGGCTCCTCTCATGACAACCTTTTGTTCTTTATTAGACACTATGCATTCAGTTTTGGTAAAGTTAACATTGTAACCTTGATCACATAATTGACTTATGCTGATCAAGTTAGTAGTCAATCCTTTTACCAGCAACACATCATCTAGTCTTGGTACATCTGGACAGTCCAAGGTCCCAACTCCCTTGATTTCTCCTTTAGATCCATCACCAGAGGTTACATATCTGGATGAATGTGACTTTAAGTCTACCAGCAAATTCTTCAATCCAGTCATGTGCCTTGAGCATCAACTATCAAAGTACAAGTCTTCTTTAGCTGATACTCTTAGAGATGTATGAGCTATATATGCAACACCCTTCTTTGACCACTTTTGCTTGTAGTGAGGTTTCCTTTGATGCCTCTGCCCTGTGTATTGTTCATTTTTAGAGCTCCAAGGTTGTTTGTTGAACTTGTTCTTGGACATATAGCTTTGATCAGCATGAATACTAGCTTTAGGTACCCATACTTTCTTGATGACCTCTATCTTTTGTTTAGGGGGTTGCTGATATCTTTGATTTTGATGTCCATGCAGCACTTTCTTTGTAACCTCTATCTTCTGCTTAGGAGGTTGCTGATACATTTGATTTGGATATCCATGCAGCTTGTAGCAATGAGGTTTGATATGACCAAACCTTCCACAATGATGACATCTCCATCTTTGATACTTCTTTTTCATCATGTTCTTTTCATGATGTTGGGACTTCTGTTGGAACATTATGTTTGACTTTATGTTCTTTTCATGATGTTGGAGCATCTGTTGGGACATCTTGTTTGACTTTATGGAATTTGAAGTAGTTTTGCTGGTGCTAGCCTCAACCTTTTGAGCTTTGTTAAATCCCAGTCCAGTTCTATCCCCTGAATGCTTATTGTTGTTGAGAATAACATCCAGTGTGTTTGAGCTACTGTTCAACATTCTAACAGATTTGGACATATGCTCCAACTTGGAGTTGAGAAGGCTTACTTCACTTTTCAAAGTGTCAATGATCTCTAGATCACTTGTTTTTGCAGCCTTTAGTGCTTCAACCTGCTTCTTCTGCTTTATACTTTCCATGCATATTTCAGTGCTCCTTTTAACCAACATCTTGTATGATTCTTCTAGCTATTCAAAAGTCAGCTCCTCATCACTGGATCCACTTTCAGAATCACATACTCCAGCTAGAGCAGTGATGTGCTTTGCTGATTCATCTTCTGAATCACATCCCGAGTCTTCATCAGACCAGGTCACAGAAAGACCTTTCTTCTGCTTCTTTAGATAAGTAGGGCATTCATTTCTGATGTGTCCATATCCTTCACATCCATGACATTTAATCCCTTTATCTTGATTGGTCTTTTCATCATAATTTGACCTTCTATTAGCATCATAAGGTCTTTTATTCTCAGAAGAGTTTGAATATCTTCCACTTGGTCTAGACATGCCATCCATCTTTCTGAGAATCTTGTTGAATTGCCTTCCAAGCATAGCAATGGTTTCTGATAAATTTACTTCAGGATCTGCTTCATTATTTTCTTCCTCTTTATCAGTATTTGACACCAAGGCTATGCTTTTGTTCTTCTTTACAATTGTGTCATTCATTCCCATCTCAAATGTTTGAAGGGAACCAATGAGCTCTTCAACCTTCATTGTGCATATGTCTTGAGCTTCTTCTATTACTGTGACCTTCATGTCAAATCTTTTTGGTAAAGATCTGAGAATCTTTCTTACCAGCTTTTCATCAGTCATCTTTTCTCCCAAAGCACCAGAAGTATTGGCTATTTCCAAGATGTTCATGTAGAACTCATGAATTGTCTCATCTTCCTTCATTCTCAAGTTTTCAAACTTGGTGGTGAGAAGTTGGAGTCTTGACATCTTCACCTTTGATGTTCCTTCATGAGTTGTTTTGAGAGTGTCCCAAACATCTTTGGCCAGCTCACAGTGATGCACAAGTCTGAATATGTTCCTATCAATGCCATTGAGTAAAGCATTTAAGGCCTTGGAATTTCCAAGTGCTGAATCTTCTTCCTCCTTGCTCCATTCTTCTTCAGGTTTCAACACTTTTGCTCCATCTTTGTTGTCTTAGACAGGGTGCTCCCATCCTTTGTTGACTGCTTTCCAGGCCCTATTGTCAAGTGATCTTAAGAATGCTACCATTCTTGGCTTCCAGTAGTCATAATTGGATCCATCCAATATAGGTGGTCTATTTACAGATCCTACATCTCTGTCCATGTTTCCAAAATTTGCAGTCCCTAGATCTCACCCAGTTAAACAGGCAGAGTGCCTGCTCTGATGCCAATTGAAATTCTGGGATCAGGTACGTGATGTCGAATGAGATGTTTAAACACTTGAAGACTTGAACAAAACTTAAAGTGCAGGAAAATTAAACAACACAGGAAATTGTTAACCCAGTTCAGTGTATAACCACACTTACATCTGGGGGCTACCAAGCCAGGAAGGAAATCCAATATAAGTAATATTAATTCTAGACTTAAACCACTCAGTTTAATCTTTCACTTAATATCTACCCAAGGCAATTTCTACCTAAGACACAACTTAGATATGAGTACCAACTCACTCCCCCTCAATCACACAGTGATATGTTTACAAGTTTAATAAAATTGAAGTCATACCTCAAACAAAACCGCTTGATCTTACTTCACAGTATCAATCAAGACACAATACACTTTTGCTTAAAAGCTCATAAAGTGATACACATATACAACCTGCTATTAAAACACAAACACCCTATTTAGTCTTCTTAATTTCGTACTCTATTCTGAGAGTTTCTGTTGCTTAAATAGATGCTTGGATTTTGGGCTTTCTGTAGGTTATCCAATCCTTATACGCATGCTGCCTTCACCTTGAATTAGGGTTTGTTACTTCCTTGATTCTAGGTGAGTCAGTTCTTCTGTTTATACTGAAATCATATAACAAATCTCCCTACAGATGCGTCTTCTTCTGTTTTATCCATTCATAATTAATTCCAGATAAATTCCCTGAATTTACTCAGTTCTGTTAAGCATTAATTAATTATGGTAGCAGGTTTGAGATGTCACAACATCTGGTGTGACATCCTGAAAACTGAACTTTCTTTATTAACTGATACAATGTCACAACATCTGGTGTGACATCCTGAATTAAATTCATTTACTTATACTCTGTTTGATAATGTCACAACATCTGATGTGACATCCTGAACTAAGTTCAACACTTCTTGTTGGTCAAAAATTCTTCCAATTCTAAACATCTACACAATTTAATTGAGTTCATATAGATTGTTATCATAAGTTAGTAAGGTTTCCTTCATTGGATGATGATAAAGAAGAAAGTTTCCTATCCACGAAAGAGTTGAAGAAACTTTTAATGGACGAAGTTCAATTGTTTGGTTTGTTTGCATCGTTCTCAGTGGAAAGCGAATTGGAGATAAGTAGGTTTCCAGTGGTGTGTAATTTTCCAGAAGTGTTTCCGGATGATATTAAGGATGTACCGCCGGAAAGAGAAGTTGAGTTTTCTATTGATCTAGTTTTGGGTACTAGACCGATTTCGATGGCATCGTATTGTATGTCAGCTTCAGAGTTGGTAGAATTGAAGAAGCAGTTGAATGACTTGTTGGATAAGAGGTTTGTTAGGCCGAGTGTTTCTCCTTGGGGTGCATCGGTATTGTTGGTAAAGAAGAAGGATGGAAGTATGCAGTTATGTATTGATTATCGACAGTTGAACAAGGTGACAATTAAGAACAAGTATCTGCTTCCGAGGATCGATGATTTGATGGACCAATTGTTGGTGCGCGTGTTTTTAGTAAGATTGATTTGAGATCAGGATATCACCAGATTCGTGTGAAAGAGGAGGATATTCAAAAGACGGCTTTTAGGACACAATATGGTCATTACGAGTATTCTGTGATGCCATTCGGAGTTTCTAATGCGCTAGGTTTGTTTATGGAATACATGAATCAAATTTTTTATGAACAGTTGGATCGTTTTGTGGTTGTGTTCATCGACGACATTTTGATTTATTCTAAGTCTCAAGAAGAGCATGAAGAGAATTTAAGGATTATGTTACAGATTTTGAAAGAGAAGCAATTGTATGCTAAGTTGTCAAAGTGCGAGTTTTGGTTGTCGAAGGTAAGTTTTCTTGGGCATGTTATTTCCGATGGTGGTATTAGTGTTGATCCATCCAAGATTGATGCGGTAATGCAATGGGAAGTTCCTAGGTCGATTATGGAGATTCGAAGCTTTTTAGGCTTGGCGGGTTATTATCGGAGGTTTATTGAAGGATTTTCAAAGTTGGCACTTTCGTTAACACATTTGACCTGTAAAGGAAAGGCTTTCATTTGGGATATTCAGTGTGAAGAGAGTTTCATGGAACTTAAGAGAAGGTTAACAACGGCTCTGATATTGATTTTGCCGAATCCGACGGAACCATTTGTGGTGTTTTGTGATGCTTCATTGTTTGGGTTAGGTGGTGTTTTGATGCAAGATGGAAAGGTTGTGGCTTATGCTTCAAGACAATTGAGGGTGCATGAAAAGAATTATCCTACGCATGATTTGGAATTAGCTGCTGTGGTGTTTGTTTTGAAAATTTGGAGGCATTATCTTTATGGTGCAAGATTTGAAGTTTTTAGTGATCACAAAAGTTTGAAGTATTTATTTGATCAAAAGGAATTGAACATGAGACAAAGGAGATGGTTAGAACTTTTGAAGGATTATGATTTTGGTTTAAATTACCATCCGGGTAAGACGAATGTGGTGGCCGATGCCTTGAGTCGTAAGTTGTTACACATGTCTGCATTGATGATAAGAGAATGGGAACTTTTAAATAATTTTAGTGACTTGAGTTTGGTTTGCGAGATGACACCGAGAAGCGCGAGACTTGGTATGTTACGTGTTACAAATGACTTTCTTGCAAGAGTTTGTGAAAAGCAAAAGTTGGATTTGAAATTTGTCGATTTGACAATGAATGAGAATGAGGATTTCAAGGTTGATAATTTTAGAGTTTTGAGATTCCATGGTCGTATTTGTATTCCCGATGATGAGGAGTGTAAAAATATGATATTGGAAGAGGGACACCGGAGTAATTTAAGTATACATCCAGGAGCGAATAAGATGTACCAAGATTTGAAAAATATCTTTTGGTGGTCCGGATTGAAGAGAGATGTAGCTCATTTTGTGTATGCGTGTTTGACTTGTCAGAAGTCTAAGGTGGAACATCAGAAGCCTAGTGGTTTAATGCAACTGTTGGATATTCAAGAATGGAAATGGGATAATATATCGATGGATTTTGTTACGAGATTGCCGAATACGCAAAGAGGTCATAATGCTATTTGGGTGATTGTCGATAGACTTACTAAATCTGCTCACTTTATTCCGATTGATATTAGTTATTCTTTGGAGAAGCTAGCCGAGATTTATGTTTCTGTGGTTGTGAAGTTACATGGAGTTCCTAAGAGTATTGTATCGGATAGAGATCCTAGATTTACATCGAGGTTTCGGGAAAGTTTGCAAAAGGCTTTGGGTTCTAAGCTAAGATTGAGTTTGGCTTACCATCCGCAAACGGACGGTCAAACCGAGAGGACAATTCAACCGTTAGAGGATTTGTTGCGTGCTAGAGCAAGGTGGTGTTTAGGATAGTTATTTAGCGTTGATTGAGTTCACCTATAGTACCAGTTTTCATTCGAGTATTGGTATGGCACCATTTGAGGCTTTGTATGGCCCCGATTCGATTTTCCCAAATTTTTGTATAGTCTTTTATTTTATTTGTATGATAATTGTTTTATTTGTGAAATTATCATGATGATATGATATGTTGAGGAATTAATATGTTAATGTGAATATATGATATGTTGGTTTGTTGTGTGAATTTACCGTTTTGTGAATTTTCGGGTAAAATTGGTTTGGAGGGTAATTTAGGTATTTGTTAATTAGTGTTAAGTTAGAATTATTAGAATTGATATTTTTGTGAGAAAATGATATTTAGTTGGAAAAAAATAGAAAGAATAGGGTTAAGTGTAGAAATAGGAAGGAAAGAATAAGAATAGTTAGTAAGAATAGAAATAGAGAGAAAAGAGTATAAGTTAGGAGAAAGAGAAAGAAAAGGATATAGAAAGAAAAAGAGAAGAAAGAAAGGAAGAGAAGAGAAAAGAGAAGAGAAAAAGAGGAAAAGCTAGGTTTCAATCAAGATTGCTCCGCGTAGACGAAATAATCGGGTAAGGGTGATAAGCATTGTTATCTTAATATTGTGTATGATTATGTATGTGTTTGATTGGTTGAGTTTTGGTTTTGATGGAAGTTTAGAGAAGATGAATAGTTACGGTTTGAGAGAAAATGTGAGAAATTGGTGGATTAATCTGTTAGAAATCATTATAATAGTAGTATGATTTTAGATATATGCTTTATATCATGTTTATGGAAGTAATGTGGAGATTGGGAAGGTTTTGGTAGGTCTGTTCGCAGTTGAGAAATTCTGGAAATCGCAGTGGTCGCTCTGCGAGCTATCCCTCGCTCAGCGAAAGTTCCAGGGTGATTCTCGCTCAGCGAGCGAGAGGGCGCTCAGCGAGCCTGTAGGTTTTGAAGGGCTATGTGTTTTAATCCATAGCTTTAGTTTCGGGTATCCATTTTTAGTGATCCTTATATCGATTCGAAGCTAGAAACGCGTATAAACTAATGATGCTAAGAAAAGTAATTTTTAGCCGACTTTCACCTGAATTTTCTGATAAAACGTAAATGAATTAATTATGGAAATGTGGGTTGATATGGTGTTGTGGCCGTTTGGCAAGTAGATACATTGCTTGAATTAAATGCGAATGTATGCTAATTGTATGAGATGAATGCATAACTATATTGTGAATATGTATTCATTTTCAAGAATGTTGTGTGTCATTTTGCATGTAAAGCATAATGTATGCATTCTTGTGATGTGGGATTCTTTGTGAATCTGTTGTAGCATCGTGTGCTCATGTGGAGTGTGAGCGATGACTACAACAAGATCGTGTGCCCATGTGGGGTGTGAGCGATCGGATTGTGTGCCCGTGTGGGATGTGAGAAATCCAGAAACATCGTGTGCCCGTGTGGGGTGTGAGCGATGGATGAATTATTCACATTGATTGTGTGCCCGTGTGGGGTGTGAGTAATCGGATTGTGTGCCCGTGTGGGGTGTGAGTAATCCATAAACATTGTGTGCCCATGTGGGGTGTGAGCAATGGGGAACATCGTGTTCCCGACGGGGAGTTACTTTTGGTAACAAGTGATGATTCCATTTGGTTCCTGAGTGAACCTGATGAAATGTTGAGTCGGTACCGCATTGCATCTGCATAGAGTCGTGTGTCGGTCTCTATGAGTTGCATTTTATCATTTTAATTATGATATGCAGAAATAAGCATGAATGTGCATATGTTTATTTGGATTATTATGTAGATGATAGTATGTGTGATGAAACATACTTGATTGTATATATGCATGTTTGATATATGTATATGTATGTGATTTATACATTTGTAAAGTATATGTGTGATTGAACATAGCTAGACGCATGTTAATGCGGAATGAATAGAATTGAGGAATAAACATAAATAAAGTAAGTTTATGTGAATTAGTGAATTGGTGCATGATGAATATGCTTGATTTTGTGTAAATACACGTTGCAATGTGTATGGGTGATGAGGTATGAATTGTGGTGAGAATACGCTTTATGTGCATTTTATATGTTGAGATATATAATTATATGCAATGTTATTATGATAATGTTTCTCACCCTTTTGTTGTTTTATGATGCTCTACGAGGCATTGCAGAGTAGGTTGTTGGATGGCATTTTTTTGTGAAGCTCGTCTTTATCTTTTGGTCAGTCGGCTCTGATATGTAGCACCGGGTAGTTAGGTTGGCTTAGCACCATTTTTGTGATGCATTGTGTACATGTATGTTTTGGATGGACGTTTTGTATAAACATGATATATCTGGTGAATCAAACTTGTTGATATATGAATATATATATATATATGCATGTTTGATGTTGTTGATTTAGTTTCCGTTATGTAATTATATCTTTGGAGATATGGGTGTAAGGATTGAATTTCCTATCTTGAAAGTTACCCCGTTTGTTGAATATCTTTAAATGAGCAGGTGTTGTATGTTTTTAATTTCAAGCATAATGTGGCATGCCTCTTTTATACCATGTTTAATTATACTCTGATGAAAATTTTAACATGTGCCTAAATGATTTAATTGATTATTTGGGGTATAGAAAAGGGGTGTTACAGATAACCTCTACTACCTTTTTACTGGGTAGAAGAATTCTCAACTACCAGATTTACTGGGTAGGAGTATAAGTAAAGGGAAACAACTTCTATTACTTTTTTACTAGGTAGAAAGAAGAACTCTGGACTACCGGATTTACTGGGTAGGAGTACAAGCAAAAAAGCTTGATTAGCTTGGTAACATTACCCACTATCGAATAATGGATAGCTTAATTCCAAAGTAACATACTCCAGTTGGGGAAACTATTGCCCACTATCAAACAATGATAGCTTAATTCCAAAGCAAATATTAACTCATCAAGAGGGACCAAAATTCAATCCAAGAACAAGTTGGAGATAAACGGTCAAACAAGACTCATCCCGGGGAGGAAATATCTCAACTGGGGAAATTCCATCCAGATAATAAACTGGGGAGGAAACTGAATCAAAATCCTCCACGAGAAACAAACTCAGTGGGGAAATAGAAAGGATCAACACTTTCTGCTTAATGGTCGACACTCTAAACTTGAGAGGAAGACAACACACACACTTTGTGTGGAAAGATCACACCAAAGAGTGGGGAAGAAATATAAGATGCAAGAATGCAAGCAAACGATGCTTTTCTTATGTGCATGTATATGCGTATGAATATGCTGACAAAACAGACATAAAGATAAGCAAAAGGGGACATAAACACCACAACAAACGGATACTCGGCTAATCAGGGCAACAAGTCCATGGACCATGCTGGAGATTTGAATCTAAATTTTGCAGGGGAACATCAAAAGTCATCAGAGAAATAAAATCCTACTATAAGGCATAACTCAGACTGGGGAAAACAACTGCTAGGGATCCAATCGAAAAAGCAATCTTCAAGAATCCATAAAAGGATAACACTAGAAATCCCACTATGAGAGGACAACATGTCGGAGATACCTCAACAACACAAAATCTTCCATACTCTGGGGGGAAGGGGGAAATGTCCCTGTTAAACTCTAACGGGGACAAATATCTTCAAAGTTCTGTTTGGGGAAACAAGGTAAAGATCTACCAGTGATGCAAATACAGCACAACCTACTGGGGTTTTAAATATCAACTCTGCATAGGGATACCACCCTACTGAGGAAATGTAATGATCTGTCGGGGATAGGGAAAACTTCCACGATCCTTGTTGGGACAGAAATGTTCTTAATCAAACTCCTATAGGGAATAATCATCATATTATTCCTGCTCCACTCGGGGAAAGAGTCATGCCGTTCTTGCTCTGCTTGGGGGAGGAGGTACGCCACTCTTGCTCTGCTTGGGGAAAGAGTGTAAAACTTGTTGAAGATTGTCGCTCCCGAGATTTTCATCCTAGTACAAACGCCAAAGTGGCGCGGAAAAGGTAGAGTCGCCAGCCAGACATTTTTGTCCCGAAAGAATGGGAAAGGTAATGTTGCACAAACCTGAGGAAGAAGGAAAGGACGAGGTCCTGCGAACCAAAGATCTGGGTTCGGGAGTCGGTTACGACCTGGGAAGGTATTAGCACCCCAAATCGTCATCCGTACCCGACGGGATCCACACTTGCTTGTTTGGTTTCAAAGGCTGTGAAAAATATGAATGCTGCTGAACAAAACTGCTACTTGAACTGGAATGAGGTCAAAGGCTGTGAAAAATACGAATGCTGCTGAACAAAACTGCTACTTGAACTGGAATGAGGAAGGAACTGGAAAAGAGAAAGAAAGGAATGGGAAAATGTAGGGAAAATAATGAATGTGCTCGAACGGGACCTACCCCCCTGCTTACGTACCTCATCGGGAAAATGAGGATCAGAGTCGACGTAGTTCGCCTAACTAAGGCGGGAACTATTTATTGTATTTTTTTATGGCTGGAACTGCGTATGTCTATGCTCAAGTATTACAGGCTCGTCTGGTACGAGTGCGTTTACCGTCTTGCATGCGAGACAAGTCGTCGCAAGTTCGCGTTGTGAGTGAATGAGATGAGAAGAGAAGTTCCCGCATGATAGTCGCTTATGGTGTTTATGTCTTTTAAGAGAAGTGTTTTGAATTTGTCTGTTTTATGAAACAACTCCTTGATGAGACTTGTACAACATGATAGACAAGCTTACACCACTCCAAGATGGAATGAGTGCAAGTGCTTCATAGAATAAGGCTATACACAAGGAATCCTTTCATTTATTTGTTAAGTGTTTTTTGGATTTTTGTTTGAATATGAGAAGAGAAAGACTCAAATCGGAAAAGGACAAACTAAGGGGAACTAAGACACACCCTAAGTTATTTATAATTCACAAAAGGGAGATCCTAATGGTTTGTGAGGTTTTCTAATCCTAAGGATCAAAAGGAAAAGAAAGAAGGGAAAAGGATGCAACTTACTTCCTAAGGAAGGTAAGTTGGTCCTAACAAAAGGGGAAATCCTACCAAACACACATATGGAAGGAAAAGATGAATTAAAATGCATAAAAGAAATGCATAAAAAAATAAAGGATAAAGTGAAGTAAACTTACCTCAATCTTCCCCACTACAAAACAAATGTTAGTGTCCATTTTTATTAAAAATGAAAGAAGCAAACACACATTAATTAAATCCCAAAGACTCTAGGACTCAAACTAGACTCAATCTTAATTCTAAAGGAACTAGAGAAATGCTAAAACCAAAATACAACACCTATTACAGCCCCCTAATACCCAAACAGCTATGAAAACAATGCATAATACAACTCAGCTTTTTACAGCCAGCATGCAGCATGAAAAAGTAGGTGTAAAAAGTCAAATATATCATGTACACACAACAAACAGGACACCTTTTACAGCACCTATGCAAAAAACAGCTATGAAATGCAAAATCAAAAATTGATTATTTTCACTTTTAATGCACAAAGTCAATGCAAAAATCACTAATCTCATCATGAACATGGATTTGAACTTAAATCAACATATATCAATGCAAGAACATGGACATTATTGAATGATTATGTAAGCATGCATCACATGGCTTATGCAACTAGTAAATGCACAAAGTAGCTCCTAAACATGCATATGAACATGGCATTTGAACATGGTGATTATTGATTATGAACATACACTATGATGATTCAAAAATGATGTCAAACTTAATACAAAATTCAGAATTAAATTGATAGGGATGATGTGATCGAGTATGCAACGAAATGCAACCGAATGCACAATTATGCAACATGCCAAATGCAACATACATCAACATAATAGAATGCAAAAAATGAATTAATGCAATGCAAACATGTAAAACCAGAATGCTACATGATTATTATGTGTCAAATGATGCATAAACATAGTAACAACATGCAAGAATTTGAGCTATGCACAAAGAAGCACAAAAATGCCTAATACGCAACATGGACGGAAATGCGTCGAAACGACTCGAAATGGGGGAATGAGCTACTGGAAATGGACCCAAAAATTCCCTAAAATCACTACCTAAACATGTATGAAACCTAAAGGCACTAGAACTTAGGACTAAGCCATCAAATAAGCAAAAAATAAAAAAAATTAACAGCGTTAACCGGTTAACCGGTTAACGGACCTAAATCTGCCTTGCTTTGTGGCCAATACGCACCCGTTAACCGGTTAACACTGAACCAGAAGGTAAAAAAAGTTGAAAAAAAGTGCTTTTGGCCACAAACTCACTTGTAATGATCCCTAACATTCCTAGGAATGTGCTACCCCTAATTTCTACTTAATTTGAGCTTATTTACACATGATAGAGCCTATAACTATCAACACCTTAAATCCAAATTCAACCAAAATCACAAATCACAAGCAAACATAATCGAAACGGACTTGATTTTAAACAAAGCGAAAAGCACTTAAAGAATGCAAAAAGTGGCGAGATGAAGAGAATAACTTAAAGAATAAGTGATTAAGATCACTAACCTACAAAGCGAAGGAGTGCTTCGGTGATTGTTGCAAGAATCAGATCTTGAATCGAAGAGAAAACCGAAAACTGAGAAATCGCAAAATAAATGCGTTCTTGACGTTTTGATCTTCTTGCACTTCCGATAAGCCGAAAACTTCAACAAAATCAGTAGCTTATCCTTCTTCAATCCACAAAATATGAAGGTTGGAGGCTTAAGCTTCAAGATCTTCAAGTTTCAATGTGAGACTTGAAGAGCTTATTTGAAAAAGCTTTGGTGAGAGGGAGAGGAAAAGTGAGAGAGAAAAAGTGCTTATCAAAGAGTGAGAGATTGGAAAATGGTGTTCAACCCTTTTGGTTTGGATGAAAATGGCTTAAATAGAGACTAGGCTAGGAGCTAGGTTTGGGTTTGGGGCCCAAAAATTAGGTTTGGGATCCAAAATTAGGTTTGGAAGTTAGTTAGGGTTAGGGTTGGAAAAGGGAATATTCCTTGGAATATTCCTTGGAACACTCTAGATTATGGTGGAAGGTGGTGGAAGTTTCCAAGGGAAATGGAGTGGAATTGAAGTGGAAAAATGAGATGGAAAGAATGAAAGGAAGTGTGGAAAGAAACTGGAAGGAAAGGTGGAGGGAATTGGTGAAACTAACTACCTTTCAAATGATTTTTTCTTTTGATTTTTCTATGACTCCTCCATCATTTCATGATCAAGTTTGAACCATAGGATCATTGTAACCCTAATTTCATGATCTCGATCTTAAAAGTCAGGAGTCGACCCTTTTCACCTAGCTCGGTTGCCTTTTCTCCGATTCCTTGATTTTTCGTCGTCCGGCCAGTCGAACCCCTTCAAAAATGAATTTGTGGACGAGATTTGAAACTCAGGCACTTGACATCATATATAAGCCAAAGGAATCCTTCTTGAATCAAAACTTCACGCGGAAGCCCCATAGAAACGAAACCCTAATTCGGCTATTTTCCCTCAGGAAATATTGCACTGCTTGCCTCCTTCAATCAAACCAAAACTTTCCATGACTTGTGGCTTCAAGTGAAGACTTGTGGGATATTGTGAACCCTTTGCACAAGGTTGAGAAGCTTTGTGGCCCTTCGGTAGCCTCTTCATAGCTTTCGGTTGCTCCGATCATTGATCACATACCCACGCCTCGGCTATGCTATATATGATGCAATGATTTTGGTTATTTTATGAATTTATGTATGCAAAATGTTGAGGAAATGAGAGGGAAAATTTTAAGGTATTACAGTTGCCCCTATTCAATCATCTGCAGGCCTGAACGAATAATTGCGAGAGTTTTTAGACGTTCAAGGGATGGAGTGATTGAATACTCGAATAAAACCTGGAAATTTGAACTCTGTGGGAAGTAAAATACATTGGGAAGAATGCCATCCTCAAATGACAATTCTCAAAAGGATCCTCAGATCTAAAACGAAACCATCCTCGAATGGAGACGCAATGGTATACCGACCTCAGTCGATAACAGAAAACACAAAGACTGACCTCAGACAGACTTTGCAAAAGAGACAAACTGACCTCAATTAATAAGCTCAAAATGGTCTATCATCCTCGAATGATAACCACAAAAAAACAAGACCAACCTCAGAAGGACTTGAAGAAAAGTCTGCCATCCTCGAATGACAATTCTCAAAAGGATCCTCGGATCTAACACGAAGCCATCCTCGAATGGAGACGCAATGGTATACCGGCCTCAGTCGATAACCAAAAACACAAAGACTGACCTTAGACAGACTTTGCAAAAGAGACAAACTGACCTCAATCAATAAGCTCAAAATGGTCTATCATCCTCGAATGATAGCCACAACAACAAGACCAACCTCAGAAGGACATGAAGAAAAGAATGCCATCTTCGAATGACAATTCTCAAAAGGATCCTCGGATCTAAAACGAAACCATCCTCGAATGGAGACGCAATGGTGTACCGACCTCAGTCGATAACAGAAAACACAAAGACTGACCTCAGACAGACTTTGCAAAAGAGACAAACTGACCTCAATTAATAAGCTCAAAATGGTCTATCATCCTCGAATGATAGCCACAACAAAACAAGACCAACCTCAGAAGGACTTGAAGAAAAGTATGCCATCCTCGAATGACAATTCTCAAAAGGATCCTCGGATCTAACACGAAACCATCCTTGAATGGAGACGCAATGGTATACCGGCCTCAGTCGATAACCAAAAACACAAAGACTGGCCTTAGACAGACTTTGTAAAAGAGACAAACTGACCTCAATCAATAAGCTCAAAATGGTCTATCATCCTCGAATGATAGCCACAACAACAAGACCAACCTCAGAAGGACTTGAAGAAAAGAATGCCATCTTCGAATGACAATTCTCAAAAGGATCCTCGGATCTAACACGAAACCATCCTCGAATGGAGACGCAATGGTGTACCGGCCTCAGTCGGTAACCAAAAACATAAAGACTGACCTCAGACAGACTTTGCAAAAGAGACAAACTGACCTCAATCAATAAGCTCAAAATGGTCTATCATCCTCGAATGATAGCCACAACAACAAGACCAACCTCAGAAGGACTTGAAGAAAAGAATGCCATCCTCGAACGACAATTCTAAAGAGGATCCTCGGATCTAACACGAAACCACCCTCTAATGGAGACGCAATGGTATACCGGCATCAGCCGATAACCAAAAACACAAAGATTGACCTCAGACAGACTTTGCAAAAGAGACAAACTGACCTCAATCAATAAGCTCAAAATGGTCTATCATCCTCGAATGATAGCCACAACAACAAGACCAACCTCAGAAGGACTTGAAGAAAAGAATGCCATCTTCGAATGACAATTCTCAAAAGGATCCTCGCATCTAACACGAAACCATCCTCGAATGGAGACGCAATGGTGTAACGGCCTCAGTCAGTAACCAAAAACATAAAGACTGACCTCAGACAAACTTTGCATAAGAGACAAACTGACCTCAATCAATAAGCTCAAAATGGTCTATCATCCTCGAATGATAGCCACAACAACAAGACCAACCTCAGAAGGACTTGAAGAAAAGAATGCCATCCTCGAACGACAATTCTAAAGAGGATCCTCGGATCTAACACGAAACCACCCTCGAATGGAGACGCAATGGTATACCGGCCTCAGTCGATAACCAAAAACACAAAGACTGACCTCAGACAGACTTTGCAAAAGAGACAAACTTACCTCAATCAATAAGCTTAAAATGGTCCATCATCCTCGAATGATAGCCACAACAACAAGACCAACCTCACAAGGACTTGAAGAAAAGAATGCCATCCTCGAACGACAATTCTCAAAAGGATCCCTCGGATCTAACACGAAACCACCCTCGAATGGAGACGCAATGGTATACCGACCTCAGTCGATAACCAAAAACAACAAAGGAAATAAGATAAGATGGAACGGGATCGTTGTACATAAACGAGAGCCCAGGCAAACAGGACCGTTGTACAAAACGAGAGCCTGCAACGCAACTGTTGTACCAAACAAGATGCGGAATAATTGGCAAACATTGATCTGAAAAGACAAGGGTATCTGAAAAATGATGTTGGTATCCTCTATGCGGAATACTTCAGGTTGAGAATATGTCGTATATACCTCAAAAATGGCCCATGCTGGCATGCATATGTTTGAATTTATGGCGTAATGCTCCGTGATGATGGAAATGCTACGCTTTGGAGGATGCAAATGTAATGATGATTACTAAATGCAAATGCAAAGAGATCTCCTGATAAGGAGACTGCAAGTATCCCAGATGGCTTGATTGGGGATATGATGATCACTGCATTGATCTTGATTCATCCTGATGAGGAGGAGACGACTCTGTGGGGAAAATGCTAATCATTGTACTGCTCTGATCCGTCCTGATGAGGAGAAGACAGCTCTGCGGGGAAATTTGTCAATGATACGCCGGCTCTGAACAGCCGCCATTACCAAAAATAAATTAGACTTTGAGATTGGAGTTCCAAGACCCTGCTGGAGACGCACTCTTCTTGCTAGGTACGCTACCTGTTGAACTTTGTCGGGGAAGTGAAACCTTCTGACTTAGCTGGGGAAACAAAGGCATGACACTGCTGAGGAAGCAATTCGCTGGGGAGGAAAAATACTCTTTATACTGCTGAGAATTGCCCCTGTCTGAAGGGAAACTTCTTCCTGGGGATGACACCCACCTCCTACTACCTTGTTGAACTCCGCTGGGGAAGATTGGAGACACCATGGGAGACATATGCTCATGTTCTGGAGACTTCATTGGGGATTCTCTTTTAGCTCTGTTAGCAACACCGGTACTTGTACCTACATGAACACAATCGATAGTACCTGCAACATGGAAAGTTAGTTTGGGACCTACCTGTCCCAGGCTCGTAGTATGAACCATTATCTGGGTATCTCGACACCCTTTCAGAGTTGTATTAAATGTTTCTGTCCTCCTGCATGGGTTAAAAAGCATTCAAATGTTCACAACACAATATAAATCACAATTTGCTGGACGTTTTTGCAATCAATCAATGCTAGATGAAAGAACAAAAACAAGAAGCAAAATAGTCACAAGTTGACTGAAGTTGAATTTTATTGATTCGGAAAAATGGCCATGAATAGGCAGTACAAAGGAAGCAGTTCCCTAGAAAGAGGAAACAGCCAAAAAGGAAAACAAAACTATCCTATTGGCAATGTGAGAAGTGGATCTCATCAAGTCTCAATCCGGTTATGACTTGTATGTCTTCAAGACGCTCCGCTCGCTCTGCCTCTTGAGAAAGAGTAATTGAACTGATCTTCAACCCTTAAGATAGCCTCAACTGTAGATAGGTTACGGATATCGCAGATCGCAGTCGTTCGTGTTAATCCCTCTTTTGCGTGGATCACCTTTCCAGGTTTTCAATCCACCGGGATACCTTTTTTTGCCTGAGTTGTCCGATGTGGCTTTTCAACTCAACGGGTGTACATTTTTTCAAGATTTCCCTAACTTTTGCCCGAGCCTTTTATTCTGTTTTTGGCTCGCCGGGATGCCCATTTTTGCTTGGATTTTTATTCTGTTTTTATCCAGTGGGTCTTTTTTACACGAAGTATTTTCTTACTGCGTCTGCGTTAACAGGGGATTGGAAGTCTTCTCCGTCCATGGTTGTCAGCATCAAGGTTCCACCTGAGAAAACCTTCTTAACCACGAACGGTCCTTCATAGTTGGGTGTCCACTTGCCCCTGTGATCGTTGAGAGGAGGAAGAATCCTTTTCAGCACTAAGTCACATGACATGTACCTCTGTGGTCGCACCTTTTTGTCAAAAGCCTGCTTCATCCATCGTTGATACAACTGTCCATGGCATACAGCTGCTAGACGTTTCTCTTCAATGAGGCTCAATTGATTATATCTAGATCGGAGCCACTCAGTTTCATCTAGCTTAATGTCCATCATCAATCTTAACGAAGGGATTTCCACTTCAATTGGTAGGACTGCCTCCATACCATACACCAGTGAGAACGTAGTTGCCCTTGTTAAAGTATGTACTGACGCCCTATACCCATGCAATGCGAATGGTAGCATCTCATGCCAGTCTTTGTATGTCACCACCATCTTCTACACAATCTTCTTGATGTTCTTATTAGCTGCTTCGACGGCGCCATTCATCTTCGGGCGATATGGAGAAGAGTTGTGATGCTCTATTTTGAAGTCTCGACACAAGTCGGCCATCATCTTGTTGTTGAGATTAGAACCATTATCAGTAATGATCCTTTCAGGAATTCCGTACCGGCAAATGATGTCTCGTTTAATAAATCGGGCGACCACTTGCTTAGTGACATTGGTGTAAGACGCCGCTTCAACCCACTTCGTGAAATAATCAATAGCCACCAAGATGAAGCGATGACCATTAGAAGTTGTCGGCTCGATCTTGCCAATCATATCGATGCCCCACATAGCAAACGGCCATGGTGAAGACATGACACTCAACGGATTCGGCGGCACATGGACCTTGTCGGCATAAATTTGACACTTGTGGCATTTACGGGAGTATTTACAACAATCAGATTCCATGGTAATCCAATAGTATCCCGATCTAAAAAATTTCTTGGCCATAGCATTCCCTCCGGCATGGGTACCGAAGGAACCTTCATGGACCTCTTGCATCAACAAGTCTGCTTTGTGTCTATCCACGTATCTGAGCAGAACCATGTCGAAGTTTCGCTTGTACAGCACGCCATCTTGATTCAAGAAGAAACCTCCTGCCAGTCTTCTAAGGGTCTTCTTGTCCTTACTGGATGCCCCAGCCGGGTATTCTTGAGCCTTCAAGAATTTCTTGATATCATGATACCAAGGCTCGTTATCTTCACCATCGTCGGCTGCAAAGACATAAGCGGGTCTTTCAAGACGGGAGACCGTAATTCGAGGCACGAAATTATCTTGACAAACTTTAATATGGACGACAAAGTTGCCAAAGCATCGGCGAATTGGTTTTCATCTCTGGGAATGTAATTCAGCTTAACTTTGGTGAAGAAAGTTAGAAGCCTCCTGACATAATCTCTGTAAGGGATCAAATGAGGTTGATGAACCAGCCATTTGCCATTGACTTGATTTACCACCAAAGAAGAATCTTCAAAGATCTCGAGGTTTTTGACTCGCAGGTCGATTGCCTCTTCGATCCCCATGATACAAGCTTCGTATTCCGCCTCATTGTTAGTTCATTCGAAAGTCAAACGAGCAGCTAAAGGTGTATGGACGCCTTCTGGCGAGACGATAACAACACCTACTCCACTTCCATTCATGTTCACAGCCCCGTCAAACATCAATTTCCATTTGGATTCAGGGTCTGGTCCCTCCTCCGGAAGTGGTTCTTCGTAGTCTTTCGACTTGAGGAACATGATGTCCTCATCCGGAAACTCGAACCTCATGGGTTGATAATCCTCGATTGGCTACTGAGCCAAGTATTCTGACAACACACTTCCTTTAATTGCCTTTTGCGAAGTGTATTGTATGTCATACTCCGTTAATATCATCTGCCACCGGGCTATTATTTCCGTCAGAGCTGGCTTTTCAAAGATGTATTTCACCGGATCCATCTTGGAAATTAAGAGAGTGGTGTGAGTCAGCATGTACTGTCTTAGTCGGCGAGCAGCCCATGCCAAAGCACAACAAGTTTTCTCGAGTAGTGAGTATCGCGTCTCACAATCGGTAAACTTTTTGCTAAGGTAATAAATGGTGTGCTCTTTTCGACCAGACTCGTCCTGCTGACCCAGCACACATCCCATCGATCCTTCAAGCACAGTAAGATACATAATCAAAGGTCTCCCTGGCACTGGAGGCATAAGAATTGGGGGCTCTAGCAGGTATTCTTTGATCGGTCAAAGGCTCGCTGGCAGTCTTCGTTCCATTTCATGGCCTGATTCTTCCTCAGAAGCTTAAAGATGGGCTCACACGTGGCCGTTAGGTGAGAAATAAACTGTGCAATGTAATTTAGTCTCCCTAAGAAGCCACGCACTTGCTTTTCAGTCTTCGGCTCATGCATCTCTTGGATAGCTTTCACTTTGGCTGGATCAACCTCAATTCCTCGCTCACTAAAAATGAAGCCGAGTAACTTGCCAGAACGGACCCCGAACGTGCACTTATTCGTATTCAACCTTAGTATGAACTTCCGAAGTCTGTCAAACAACTTTGCTAAATTAACCAAGTGCTCTTCCTCTGTTTGGGATTTCGCTATCATATCATCAACATAAACCTCAATTTCATGATGGATCATGTCGTGAAATAACGTCACCATTGCCCTTTGATAAGTAGCTCCAGCATTCTTCAAACCAAATGGCATGACCTTGTAACAGAAGGTGCCCCAAGGAGTGATGAAAGTTGTCTTTTCCATGTCATCGGGAGCCATCTTAATCTGATTATAGCCGGAAAATCCGTTCATGAAGGAGAAAACAGAAAAATGTGCAGTATTATCGACAAACACATCTATGTGAGGTAGAGGGAAGTCATCTTTGGGGCTAGCCCTATTCAAATCCCTGTAGTCCATACACATCCTGACTTTACCGTCTTTCTTGGGAACCGGCACAATGTTAGCAACCCACAGAGGATAACTGGTCACGGCCAAGAAGCCAACATCAAACTGTTTTTGTACTTCTTCTTTTATTTTAATTGCCATATTTGGACGTGTGCGCCTCAACTTCTGCTTTACCGGAGGACAATCTTCTCTGAGAGGCAGCTTGTGTACCACGATGTCAGTGTCTAAACCCGGCATATCTTGGTAGGACCATGCGAAGACGTCAACATACTCCCGAAGTAAAGCAAACAAATGAGTCTTGACAGATTCTTCTAATGCGGCCCCGATCTTGACTTCTTTCTTGTCTTCTTTAGTACCCAGGTTTACTACTTCGACAACTTCTTTGTGCGGCTGAATCATCTTCTCCTCCTGCTTAAGCAGTCTGGCCAATTCTTCAGGTAGTTCGCAATCCTCTTCACCTTCCTCATCGGCTTGATAAATTGGATTGTCGAAGTCATACTCAGCCATAACAGGATCATCATTGATAATATCCGGTGACGAGCACCTGCATGAATGGTGATTCATGCAAGGCTTTAGCAACAACTTGAGAAAATGAGATACATTGCCAGGTTTAAAACTTTTCTTTCTTTTTGAAAAAACAAAAGTAAAAAATGAAAGACAGAGAACAACATGAATGAATGTGAAACGTCGGCTTTATTTATGATTGTGTTAAGAACAAATGAACCCTTACAAAGAGCTACTATGCCCCGGGCAAGACATAGTGCTTGAATACAGGAAAAACAGAAACAAAAATTATTACTCTTCGAAAAAGGTGACTGAAATAAGCCGTTCTGATGTCCAATTGCTAAGCTGAGTTCCTGGGACGGTAGGCCTGATCCACCCATCTAGGTCATAGTCACTATCGACTGCGTCATCCTGTATAGCACTGATGTTCCCATAGTCTACTACTCCCGCACTCGTGAAAGTAATTGGGCCTTGACAACCTCTAGCACTCGGTTCGGACGATGACTACCCAGGACGGTAACCGATTCCGAACATATCTTTTTTTTCTGGTCCCTCTACTGGACTGCCCTAACCTTCTCACATCCTAGATTCTACCACTTCAAGAGCTTGCTTATACGAGGCTATGGAAACCCCCTTCTTCGGTTCTTCAGGAGAAGCTGCCACTGCAGATGCTTGCTCAGACTTTAAGGGCTCAAAAGCCTGACATGGGGTCTCAACTATTTCTCCATCCATCTCCACATATTTGAATGAAGCCAGATGACTAACGAAAATATCTTCTTCCCCACTGACAGTTACAATTTGACCCTCCCAGACGTACTTTAACTTCTGATGGAGTGTGGACGATACTGCTCCTACTGAATGTATCCAAGGTCTTCCGAGTAAACAACTATATGCAGGCTGGATATCCATTATGTAGAACATGGTATTGAAGATTTCTGGACTTACTTTAATTGGTAAATCAACCTCCCCAAACACCGATCTCCTCGACCCATCAAATGCTCGAACTACCAGGTCGCTGGGCTTCAGCACTACTCCATCATAATCCAACTTCATCAATGCCTTCTTGGGCAAAACATTCAATGACGATCCAGTATCTACCAACACGTGAGAGAGTAATGCACCTTTACATTCTAAAGATATATGCAATGCCCGGTTATGAGCACGCCCTTCAGAAGTCAAATCCAGGTCTGTAAAACCCAATATGTGACTGGCATTGACGCTGGATACCACCGCTTCCAACTGATTTACTAAAATATCCTGAGGTACGTATGCCTTGTTCAGAATATTCAGGAGAGCCCTCCTGTGAGAATCAGAACACATGAGCAAGGACAAGATGGAAATCTTTGACGGCATCTGCTGCAGATGGTCCACAATCTTGTTGTCGCTCTTTTTGATAATCCTCAGGAATTCTTCAGCTTCTTTATCAAAGGTGAGGTCTAGATCAGTTGTTGGCACTGGATCATTGACAACTACTGGCTGCTTCCCTCTTGCTCTAGCCTGGGATTCTGCAGTGTCACTAGGTGGTATCACATTATTCCTTAGTGTTTCCGGCGCAAACAACCTTCCACTTCTAGTAAAGCCCCCTACTCCAACATTTTCTACTTGATCTGGGGTTGTACTAGACGTGGCCAACTCTTGCTTCTGGCCATCACAGTAGACTTCACCACCATAATTCCAAGGAATAGCTCTATCACTCTGATACACTACGGGTCCTATTGTGGTGATAGTTATCGGTGCCACTCTGACCCGCGGAGGAACTTGAGATGGATCGTAGAAGATGGTTACTGTAGAGACTTCGCTTCCCTTCACAACCTTGTCAAACTGCAGCACTCCCTCATCAATCATACCTTGGATACCTGCTTTCAATTGCTCACATCCATTTGTAGCTTCAGCATATTCTGGACAATCTTCTTCACACCCAGGGAAGATACCTTTCTTCGATAAGCAAACTTTAACCACATTCAATGGAGTCTGCAGATCGTTGACATCGCGCACCAGGTTTAGACTTTCCCCTTCATCAACTGCCCCAACCATACTTCTGTGAGGGGGCATGGGGTTCTGAATTACATTAGGAGTAGGAGCAAAGTTGATTGCTTTAGAATCCAGTAGGTCTTGAACAACATGCTTCAGCGCTTTACAGTTCTCTGTGGTATGTCCGGGAGCTCCGGAATGAAATTCACATCTGGCATTTGAATCATAACCCTCGGGAATCTGGCCTGGCTTCGGGGGTTGTAGAGTTCGGAGTTGAACCATCTGAAGTTGTAGAAGATTCTTCAAAAGTTGTGAATAGGACATTGGAGGAGCTTCGAAATGTCTTTCTCTGGGCTTCTGGGGATAATATGGACGAGGAGCTCTTTGTTGTTACCCTTGCTGGCGTTGTTGCTGTGGTAGTTGGACTTGTTGTTGAACAGGTGGAGTTGAGATAGTGACAGGGGCCACTTGCTGATAAAATCCTCTGTTAGTTCCTCCCCACTGCGCGTACACTGCCCCGGTCTCTCCTTCTCTCTTCTTCGTGAAGGACTTCTTGATACCAGAACTTGAAGTGCCTCCATTCTGAATCTTACCTTGCTTCATCCAACTTTCTATCCTCTCACCAGTCAAGATGATATCTGAGAATCCGCTTGAAGAACATCCAGCTAGCCTTTCCATGAAATGCCCAGGAAGGGTATCCAGGAACAGGTCTACCATTTTTCTCTCCAACAAAGGCGGTTGCACTCTAGCAGCCACTTCATGTCACCTTTGTGCGTAATCCTTGAAGCTCTCAGAATTCTTCTGAGTCAGACTCTGAAGTGGGGCGCGACTGGGCGCCATGTCGATGTTATACTGATACTGCTTGAGGAATGCCTCTCCCAATTCCTTCCAGCTTCTCACAGAACTTCTCTCTAGCTTCATATACCATTCCAAGGATCCTCCGGAGAGAATATCCTGGAAGTAGTACATCCAGAGCTTTTCGTCCCTAGTGTGAGCAGCGATCTTCCGATAGAAAGCCTGCAAGTGAGTCTTTGGGCATGAGCTACCGTTATACTTGTCAAAAGTCGTCGGCTTGAATTTGTGAGGAATAACCACCCCGGGGACTAGACCCATGTCAGACACGTCTATCCCCAAAGTGTCTCTACACTCGAGGGCTTTGACTTTCTCAGCAAGCATCAAAAAGTCCTGAAGATTTCCTTCTCCGCCGAACCCCAGGTCATTATTGATAGGAGGGAACTGATCATCCTGCTTGTCTTGTACTGGAACGAAAGTTGCCGTGGCTGGTTCTGGAATATGAGGTCCACCTGGGCCATTGTTGGTGTTGGGAGGAGCCCCTTGCCCGTCAGAAGTGGCCGCATGAGTATTAGTATGAGGAGGGTTGAGCCCTTGAATTGCATTCCTTAACTCTTGATGTCCCTGAGCCATCCCTTGCATCATGGTCATGAACTCTGCCATTCTGATGCGAACCTCATTAAGCTCAGTTTGCATAGCGTCCATGACTGTCCTCTGGTTGTTGCGAGTTGCGTAGCGATGCGGAATATTCTGCCGAAGATGCCGGGTCTTGGCAGCTCTCGCAATCTTTGCCTGAAACACAAATAAATTAAGCATCCTGTAGAAAAACCTGCAAAACAAAGAAAGAATGCAAATGATGCGTATGAAATGCAATGTGTTCCTTTTATTCCCAAGGCTTTCCCTTTTCCAGTCCTGGTATTAAGAGAATAATAATTGGGAAGAAGACCCAAGTGATGTTCAAATAAAGTGACGGCCGTGAAGAATTGGCGCACATTACCCCGTGTCGGTGCAACAGATAACAGACAAAAGATTCAAAACAAATCAATCTCATAAACTGAAGTTTGAAACAACAAAGTCCCCGAAGGGTGCCAATCAAAGTACACCAAAGTATATCCAATAAAAGGAATCCCACAACAAGCATGTGGGTAATTCAAGTACAATAGCATGAAACTAAACCCTAGGGAACTCTAAGTCTCGCAGCCTCCAGCTAAGACGCTTGACATTCTGGAACAACTGAACGATATCCGGATGATCAGGCTCCTGGATGAGTCTCTGGATGAGGAGGTCCCTCGTGTCAAAGGAAGCATGCAACTCTTCAATCTACTGCAGAAAAGCCATCTCACTCTCTTTGCTCAGACCCGGCTCAGCCTTTGACTTCTTCACATCAGCTTTCAACTTCAAGTCTTCTATTTCTTTTTGAGCTTCCTTTATTGCTTGTTGACTTTCTGCTATACGTTGGAGACGACCCTTCTCCTGATGATAAGCCTTTTGAAGGAGCTCTCTCTGTCCATCCAAAGAATCTTGAAGACTCTTGATTTCCAGCTTATGCTTGACGTCCAGCTCTTTTTTCTTCCTCAAATTGTCTTCCCACTTTTCTTGCCATAAGGTAACAGCTTCATTGGCTTCATTCAGGTCCTTCCTCTCTTTCTGGCGCCGGGCCGCCTTGTCAGTCTCAGCTAATCCCTTTTTCTTGAATTAAAGCTCTCTATCTTGAAAATATTGCTGTTTGAGCCTAACCATCTCTTCAGCTTTGTGAGCTCTTTCCTCCAACTTTTGATTCTGCATCTTCAGCTTCTGACATGAATTGTAAACTTCTTGATTCTCTAACCTGAGCTGTTGAACCATAGCTTCCAACTTTTGATAATCTTGCAAAGGCACTGAAGTCGTGGGTGCTATCTCTTTAGGGTAGAGAGGTGTTTCCTTAGAAAATGGGAGCAAATGGGTCTTCACACAATCCTCCAACCAGCTGGATAAAGGATCATAAGTGTTAGGATCCACTCTTCCAAAGTCTTTCTTCCCTTTCATCACTCTAACTTCCCAAGCTTGGGATGCTAGTATGCTCATCTTGGAATTTCCTTCTGCTGGAAAGTATAAAGACTCATCTGCATCATATATCAAAGGTACATCTCTTAAAGGATAACCAATCTGTTTCCTGGACAAGATAGGATTATAGCTGATCCCACCTTTCCTTCCCATCAGAGGCACATTTGGAAAATTACCACAACTGACCAAAATTTCTTTGCCCACCAGATCTCTATTGCATCCCCAAGCGATGTCAGCTGAGGTTAAGCCCATTAATCTTTTGGACCACTTCCAAGATTGTTTCAAATCCTGAAAGGGTCCTGATTTAGGGAGTTGCCTTACAAACCAATCAGCAAATATGGGAGCACAATAGTTTATATGTCCCTTCCTCTTTTCATTTCTGTGGTGAACTCCATAGTAGAAGTCAGCTAGAAATGTAGGTAGATGATTTCTTTTGACAAAGATGGTGATGGCCTCCATGCTAATTAGCCCTTTCTCCCCTGGAAATAAACTAGTTCCATATGCTATCATGGCTAACAATGCCTTGAAGTCTTCCCACTTTTTTCCCAATGCCATGACATGTGCCTCTGTGATAAGAAAATCCAAAGGGATCCCCTTACTTTGGCCATCCTCTAATCCCATCTTGAGTTTGAACATACTCAAATGACAGGCAACAGTGATATCCTCATGAGAAGGGGTCCTCTCTGAAACATAATAAGGCATACCCTCCTTAATAGGAATATTCAGCATACTAGAAACCTCCTCTAATGTAGGTGCCAAGATGTAATCAGGGAAAACAAAAACCCTCAGTTGTGGATCATAGAACTGCAACAAAGAATGCAAGCTATCCCTCTGGTCAACTGTGGGTTTGCTCACATAATCCAGTATCTTGCCAAACTCTTTCCTGAAATCATCAAGGACTTTGTCACCCATCAAGCTAATCAAACCCTGAATACTCTCTGTCTCCGGTTGTGGGAAAGTATAATGAACATTTCTCTTTGTCGGAATCTCCATGTTGAAGCAGCAAATATGACCAGGACCTAGGAGGTAATGAACCCTGAGAATAAAAAGAACACAAAATGATTAATGATGTCATGATGTTATGCAAGGCAAGGCATGTGATCAGTGATGTTCCTGTGTAGTGAATCAGGTAATCAAGTGTCTGTACAAGGCCACAATATCATCACAAGTATCTCTGATCAGGAGTTCATGACTTCAGAATAAAACAAGATCATATCACTGGAGTATACTGGCATGTGAAGGTATTTTGAAGTTTAGGGTTCCTGCAAACCTGTAAACCCCTCCCAATCTCACAGGTGTGCTACTCGGGTCAAACATCACAGACCCTCGAGGCCGAATAGCAATAATACGTTCACCATTTCCAAGAAATGGCTCATGACCAAATCAGGGAATCGGTTTGGCATTATGTACTACTCAGGGAGGTCTCAGCTGAGTCCGGAAAAACAAGCATCCCTCACAAGTCCTCAGCTTCAAGCACTGAATCGAGAAACAATAGTACATTCATCCCGAAGGGTACAATACTACCGTCATACGAACAGTTTGCTTTGACTGGATTCCTATGAGAGAACCAGGCCATCCTATGCGAGTTCCCTATGGGCCCTCGGATGCGAGTGGGTTTGCCAACAAATGTGGTCTGCCACTGTCATCACTGGAGAGGGATGTTTCCACAAAGGTTCTCAATGATCGGTCCCTTGACTGCACATAACTATCAAGGTAGCGTATTAACCCAGAAAGATTCCGGTATCAATACATTCCCGAGAAGGTCGCAAGTCAAGGTGTGGAACTCACTACTACCAACATAGCAAGATGCCATGAAGCCAAAGTGGAACCACTCTAAGTCCTAGGGTGCACTCGAGCCCCGGTTACGAGCTCATCTCACAGTAACCCCATCCCATAGAAAAAATGAAAACCAGCACAGCCAGACAGTCCAGTATAATATGATGCATGGAAAATAAATACTGAAAGCGGTAAATAAGTGCGGTAAAGTAAAGTTGTAACGTAAAAAACTGTAAATAAAAACAGTAAAGCTAAACTAAAGCACACAACATCAAACAGATAAACACCCAAAGAAACAAAAACAAACATGCGCTAGGAGTGACTCTACAAGGGAAACCAGAGATTCTGTGTTCGGTCCCCAGCAGAGTCTCCAGCTGTCGCTCCTAGGATTTTCATCCTAGTATAAACGCGAAAGTGGAGCGGAAAAGGTAGAGATGCCAGCCAGACATTTTTATCCCGAAAGAATGGGAAAGGTAATGTTGCACAAACCTGAGGAAGAAGGAAAGGACGAGGTCCTACGAACCAAAGATCTGGGTTCAGGAGTCGGTTATGACCTGGGAAGGTATTAGCACCCTAAATCGTCCGCCGTACCCAACGGGATCCACACTTGCTTATTTGGTTTCAAAGGGTGTGAAAAATACGAATGCTGCTGAACAAAACTGCTACTTGAACTGGAATGAGGAAGGAACTGGAAAAGCGAAAGAAAGGAAGGGGAAAATGTAGGGAAAATAATGAATGTGCTTGAACGGGCCCTACCCCGCTGCCTACGTACCTCATCGGGAAAATGAGGATCAGAGTCGACGTAGTTCGCCTAACTAAGGCGGGAACTATTTGTTGTATTTTTTATGGCTGGAACTGCGTATGTCTATGCTCAGGTATTGCAGGCTCGTCTGGTACGAGTGCGTTTACCGTCTTGCATGCGAGACAAGTTGTCGCAAGTTCGCGTTGTGAGTGAATGAGATGAGAAGAGAAGTTCCCGCATGATAGTCGCTTATGGTGTTTATGTCTTTTAAGAGAAGTGTTTTGAATTTGTCTGTTTTATGAAACAACTCCTTGATGAGACTTGTACAACATGATAGACAAGCTTACACCACTCCAAGATGGAATGAGTGCAAGTGCTTCATAGAATAAGGCTATACACAAGGAATCCTTTCATTTATTTGTTAAGTGTTTTTTGGATTTTTGTTTGAATATGAGAAGAGAAAGACTCAAATCGGAAAAGGACAAACTAAGGGGAACTAAGACACACCCTAAGTTATTTATAATTCACAAAAGGGAGATCCTAATGGTTTGTGAGGTTTTCTAATCCTAAGGATCAAAAGGAAAAGAAAGAAGGGAAAAGGATGCAACTTACTTCCTAAGGAAGGTAAGTTGGTCCTAACAAAAGGGGAAATCCTACCAAACACACATATGGAAGGAAAAGATGAATTAAAATGCATAAAAGAAATGCATAAAAAAATAAAGGATAAAGTGAAGTAAACTTACCTCAATCTTCCCCACTACAAAACAAATGTTAGTGTCCATTTTTATTAAAAATGAAAGAAGCAAACACACATTAATTAAATCCCAAAGACTCTAGGACTCAAACTAGACTCAATCTTAATTCTAAAGGAACTAGAGAAATGCTAAAACCAAAATACAACACCTATTACAGCCCCCTAATACCCAAACAGCTATGAAAACAATGCATAATACAACTCAGCTTTTTACAGCCAGCATGCAGCATGAAAAAGTAGGTGTAAAAAGTCAAATATATCATGTACACACAACAAACAGGACACCTTTTACAGCACCTATGCAAAAAACAGCTATGAAATGCAAAATCAAAAATTGATTATTTTCACTTTTAATGCACAAAGTCAATGCAAAAATCACTAATCTCATCATGAACATGGATTTGAACTTAAATCAACATATATCAATGCAAGAACATGGACATTATTGAATGATTATGTAAGCATGCATCACATGGCTTATGCAACTAGTAAATGCACAAAGTAGCTCCTAAACATGCATATGAACATGGCATTTGAACATGGTGATTATTGATTATGAACATACACTATGATGATTCAAAAATGATGTCAAACTTAATACAAAATTCAGAATTAAATTGATAGGGATGATGTGATCGAGTATGCAACGAAATGCAACCGAATGCACAATTATGCAACATGCCAAATGCAACATACATCAACATAATAGAATGCAAAAAATGAATTAATGCAATGCAAACATGTAAAACCAGAATGCTACATGATTATTATGTGTCAAATGATGCATAAACATAGTAACAACATGCAAGAATTTGAGCTATGCACAAAGAAGCACAAAAATGCCTAATACGCAACATGGACGGAAATGCGTCGAAACGACTCGAAATGGGGGAATGAGCTACTGGAAATGGACCCAAAAATTCCCTAAAATCACTACCTAAACATGTATGAAACCTAAAGGCACTAGAACTTAGGACTAAGCCATCAAATAAGCAAAAAATAAAAAAAATTAACAGCGTTAACCGGTTAACCGGTTAACGGACCTAAATCTGCCTTGCTTTGTGGCCAATACGCACCCGTTAACCGGTTAACACTGAACCAGAAGGTAAAAAAAGTTGAAAAAAAGTGCTTTTGGCCACAAACTCACTTGTAATGATCCCTAACATTCCTAGGAATGTGCTACCCCTAATTTCTACTTAATTTGAGCTTATTTACACATGATAGAGCCTATAACTATCAACACCTTAAATCCAAATTCAACCAAAATCACAAATCACAAGCAAACATAATCGAAACGGACTTGATTTTAAACAAAGCGAAAAGCACTTAAAGAATGCAAAAAGTGGCGAGATGAAGAGAATAACTTAAAGAATAAGTGATTAAGATCACTAACCTACAAAGCGAAGGAGTGCTTCGGTGATTGTTGCAAGAATCAGATCTTGAATCGAAGAGAAAACCGAAAACTGAGAAATCGCAAAATAAATGCGTTCTTGACGTTTTGATCTTCTTGCACTTCCGATAAGCCGAAAACTTCAACAAAATCAGTAGCTTATCCTTCTTCAATCCACAAAATATGAAGGTTGGAGGCTTAAGCTTCAAGATCTTCAAGTTTCAATGTGAGACTTGAAGAGCTTATTTGAAAAAGCTTTGGTGAGAGGGAGAGGAAAAGTGAGAGAGAAAAAGTGCTTATCAAAGAGTGAGAGATTGGAAAATGGTGTTCAACCCTTTTGGTTTGGATGAAAATGGCTTAAATAGAGACTAGGCTAGGAGCTAGGTTTGGGTTTGGGGCCCAAAAATTAGGTTTGGGATCCAAAATTAGGTTTGGAAGTTAGTTAGGGTTAGGGTTGGAAAAGGGAATATTCCTTGGAATATTCCTTAGAATATTCCTTGGAACACTCTAGAAGATGGTGGAAGGTGGTGGAAGTTTCCAAGGGAAATGGAGTGGAATTGAAGTGGAAAAATGAGATGGAAAGAATGAAAGGAAGTGTGGAAAGAAAGTGGAAGGAAAGGTGGAGGGAATTGGTGAAACTAACTACCTTTCAAATGATTTTTTCTTTTGATTTTTCTATGACTCCTCCATCATTTCTTGATCAAGTTTGAACCATAGGATCATTGTAACCCTAATTTCATGATCTCGATCTTAAAAGTCAGGAGTCGACCCTTTTCACCTAGCTCGGTTGCCTTTTCTCCGATTCCTTGATTTTCCATCGTCTGGCCAGTCGAACCCCTTCAAAAATGAATTTGTAGACGAGATTTGAAACTCAGGCACTTGACTTCATATATAAGCTAAAGGAATCCTTCTTGAATCAAAACTTCACGCGAAAGCCCCATAGAAACGAAACCCTAATTCGGCTCTTTTCCCTCAGGAAATATTGCACTGCTTGCCTCCTTCAATCAAACCAAAACTTTCCATGACTTGTGGCTTCAAGTGAAGACTTGTGGGATATTGTGAACCCTTTGCACAAGGTTGAGAAGCTTTGTGGCCCTTCGGTAGCCTCTTCATAGCTTTCGGTTGCTCCGATCATTGATCACATACCCACGCCTCGGCTATGCTATATATGATGCAATGTTTTTGGTTATTTTATGAATTTATGTATGCAAAGTGTTGAGGAAATGAGAGGGAAAATTTTGAGGTATTACAAAGATCAAATAGAAATCTGCTGGAAACCATCACACGCAGACCTACTGGGGATCTAGGGAGATCATTCATCACTGAAAGTTTGGACCTTTCGACCCGTGTGGGGATACCAGAAGTTAACATCATAGCAAATCATAGTTACGAGGGATTTTAAATCAATAACCACCATCGAGTGAAAGAAAACCTCTAAACTGATTGATATATCAATTCTTCTGCTAAGGGATGCAACCAATTCATGCTGAAGAGCAAGGACTCGTCCGGGGATTCTCGATACTTCTCAAGTCAAAGGTAAATTGCTGAGGAAGAGATCAAAACTCAGCTGGGGATTTTCTAGGATATATCTTCCAACAACTCTTCTGGGGGAAGGGAACATAATTATGAGTATTTACAATCCTCGTTCATGCTTGTGGAGCACAATATTATTAACATCAAAATGCTAGGACTATTCAGTAGCTCCGTAAGGGCACACTCGGATCAAACCTGCTTTAGGAGAGACGAGTTACACACATCTGGATTTTACTATCCCTAGAATCACTATTGATATCCTTTTCTTTGTTCACATATCAAAAGAAAAATGTATTTATAATCTTCAAAAATTAAATTTATTAAATTTATTTCAAAAATCATCATTAACAATAAATTGAAATTTTGTAAACAGAAACAACATAAAGAATTTCAAATAATTGGATAAAAGCTCAAATTTATTGATAGAATGGTAGTCAACAAATGGCATGACTCCATGGATCATTACAAGTTTGAAAAATGGTAAATACATGGTTTAACACGGTGGGAGAACTGACTTTCTATAAATGTTGCGGATAGCAAGAGTCGCCACCGACTTTTATTTTATCCAAGTGGAAAGGACATAAAAGAACAGGAAAGACCTATTTTTAAAAGACTTGGGTTTGGGGGGTAAGTTATATAAAGGGAAGGTGTTATCACCCTTTATATCCATGGTTATCCATGGGCTCTTAGTTACTTAGCTCACTTTAATTGTTTTTGAAAAGTGTAGTGTGTGATTAGAAATTTTCTAAGTACTTTGTAATGATCCTCGTATGGATGTATACAAAGCCTTGTTTGAAAATATTTGAAAATATTGTGAGGTGTGAAAAGTATTTTTGTTTTGAAGAGTGAGCAAGTAACTATGAGGTACCTACTCTATACTAAGTCATTCATGTTCTTTTATATTTTTTCAAGGGTAAGACTATCCCTATTATTAAGGAATAGGTAGTCATTACCTTGGATTTGTTAAGGGACGGGCGTAGGGTCATTGTATGGTCAATGAAGGCAACTTAAGGGGTGTCTTTAGCAATTCGTAGGGACTATCATCATTTATTTGAAGGGTCATCGAGGGACAAGATCATTTACTCGTAAGCAACTTCGAAGGGACTATGATCTTATGAACTTTGAAGGGACTTGATGATTTATATTGTAGGGACATTTGCTTAAGACACCCCTATATTCGAGGGACTTGACCATTTTGATAAGGCAACCAAGAGGAATACCCTAGGAAGTGCAGATGGAGATCAAAGATCGACTTACGTGTGTGAGCGTTATTTTTTCAAATATTTATCTTATTTAAAGTTAATTATCTAAATTAAATTTAATTACAAGTAGGTTTTCACACCCTATTTACTAACCACGCAGTAAAGATTTACAAAATAAGAAGCGAAAAGAAAATTCTATACTATTACAAGGCTTATGGACAGATACAAAATAATCGGATAAAAAACAATAATAATAGATATAATAAAATAATAAACAATAATAATAAAGCAATAATATTAATAGTCATAATGAAAAGAAATTAAGATTAGAATTTTGAAAAGAAATTATTTTTAAGTTTAGAAAAATTAGATTTTTTAGAAGTTTTTTAGGAAAATATAAGTTTAAATAGTTTAGTAAAAAAATAAAAGGATTATAAAATAAAGTATTAAGTTAATATTTATTTAGGGTTAGAAAAATAAGGGTTTATATTAAAACTAGGGTTAGAATTTCTTAAAATTAAATAAAGAGAAATAAGTTTAATTATGATAATTTTAAAAAATAAATTATGGTTAGAAATAATTACATACAAATTTAATTAAATTATTTATAAAAAAGTTCTAATTACATTATTATTTATTTTATTATTATTTTTTTTAAGAAAAGGATTAGTAATTGTTATTAAATTAAATTAACTATAATATAACTAACCTAATTAATCTAATTATGATTATGAAAAATTAAATTAGAAAAAAAATAGAAAAAGAAACAAAGAAAAATGCAACAAAAGAAATATGGGGAGGCCTGGGTTTGATCCCAGGACCTCCCCTTTACCAGCATGGGGGCTATCCACTAGGCTACATGCGCTGCTTGAAGAAATAATGACCACAGTGTGTAATATAGGTAACCTGCACAAAGAGAACGAAATAAAAAAAATAGTGAAGGACCTAGGAATCGAACCCAGATCCAGAGGTCTACACACGCGTTCCACCACCAACTGAGCTAGCATGCGTTTTGGTAAATTCTGTGAAGCAAAACAAACATAAGCAATAACGAAAATTCAAAATTTATGAGCGTGTTAACTCCTTCTTCAACCTTCAGACTGCGTTTTTTGCTACAAATTTTTGCTTGAGATTTGCTACGAATTTGCTACGAATTATTTCGTAGCTAAAACCTGCGAATTCTAGAAAATCCTCTACACACAAAATCAATAAGTTTTAAATGTATCAATCGAATGCAAATGATGTTAGGAGCTTAAATATTCCATCAAATCGTTTGGAAATCTCCTCTACCGAAAATCCCCAATTTCAAACCTTAAACCCTAACTATGGTGTTCTGCGAATTAGCCATGGTTTCTTGAATTTAATCACCCAGAATTCATCACAAGCTTCAACTAAACACAAATCAATAAACAAATTCAATTAATAATGCGTGAATATATATGAACGAAAAAAATAAAAAGTAAGGAAAAATGTGATTCAGATTTCACAATATATGATGTTCTGGATGTGTATGATGATCGTGTTATGTTCTATGATGCTCAAGGAAGCCAATGCAATCCTTATTTGGCCTTGAAAGTACCTGAAACCTACAAACCGAATATGAGTTTTGTATGAAATTTTTGAGTTTTGTTCTTCTTCTTTGAGGCTGCCAAAAACGTGTCCTAATGCTTGTGTTAACTTGTATACTTATAGGAGGATGGATTTAGGTCAAAAAGTCAGATGGTTTTGTGGGCTTTTTGATAACTTGACTGTGAAGAAATCTCATCTATTATTGTGAGAAAAATCAAATGATATCTTTCTAAATTGGCCTTGCACGAAATTGTAACCTTTCAATCAGTCTTAAATGATATTAGATTCATTCCAAAACCAAGAATTGATCCATTATTTGATTTTATATATTTTATTTATATTTAAATTGAATTTTAATTATTAAAATCCAAGTAAATAATAAACAAATCATAAAAATCAGAAATAATTGGAATTGGGTCGTGCTTGATGTTATCATGAAGATTGGATTGCAAAATTACAAGCCCATTTGGAAAAAGTTGGATTTAAGACCTCATTTGCTCAATGCACCCCTAAAAAATCTCCCAACTTTGACAAGACACAAATCCTTCAATTTTAAGGCTATGAAGGTTTTCTTGGACATTTTGGAAAGCTTAAAAAGTCCTATAACAAACCTATATGGTCTCATATCCATATCTTTTACCATTTTCAAATTATGCCCTATGAAAAAGTTGACTTTTTGTTGATTTTTTAAATGACCTATAATGTTTTAGCTCATACCTTCCAAATGAAGCATTTTTAGGCTTGGCTTATGAGACATAAAGTTGTAGAGAATTCAATTTCCTTCAAAATGAGCTTTGGATGGGAAATGTTTGATGAAGCATGTTAAAGTTATGGATGGTCAAAGTTCCGTTGACTTTTCATAAGAAAACCCTAATTTAGAAACTCCTAATTCGTGATGATCTGAAACTTCCTTGATGAATCATGATAAACCCTTGATAAAATGATGAATTTTACTTCATAATATTGATGTTGGTAAAAAAAAATTAAGTTTGACTTTAATTTGACCACAGTTGACCTCGGTTTGACTTTTTAACTACTTTGATATATTTTTGAATATCTGATCATCTGACTGGGCAAGCTCTTTGGGAAAGCTTTGAAACTTGACATAGGGATTATTGAAGTCATATGGGATGCCATGAAGATCACTTGAAGCATTGAAAGTTATTTTAACCCGAGGAAACCCAAAACCCTAGTTTTGGACACTTTGCTTAGGAGGAGGCATTGTCTGGGGAAACTTCCACACTTCTTGATCAATTGGGAGTCTTGAGGACCTTATGATCATTTAGAAGTCTTGAGAGAGATTGTCTTGATTGTGGGAGGGAAAATTTTGGGGTACAACAGCTGCCTCTATTTAATGTTCTGAAATCTGAGGAGTTAGATTGACATGTACGCCATTCGTGACTTGAAGGTTGAAGAGGATTGAACACAAAAGCCCAAAAATTTCCACTCGCCGGTGCGTAGAATGATACTATTGATTGGTTGTGATGCTTGAATGGGCTTAAAGATGCCATTTGGAGAAAAATTCTTCAGATATATTTCTTTGAGAGGAAAGCAATCCCCAATATGAAGATCTAACTTTTGAGCGGATAAACAATGGCCCAAGGTGATGATATGTCTTCTGAGAAGAATAAAGGACGTCTCAAAATAATGTGATAAACTTCGGGAAGAATAAACGACGGTCCGAGGTAACAAGATAACTTTTGGGAAGAATGAACGACGACCCAAAATGAGATAACCTCCGGGAAGAATAAACAACGGCCCGAGGTAATAAAAATAACCTTTGGGAGGAATAAACGACGGCCCAAAATGAGATAACCTTCGGGAAGAATAAACGATGGCCCGAGGTAACAAAATAACCTTTGGGAAGAATAAACGACGGCCCAAGGTATCAATATGGCTTTTGGGAAGAATAAACGACGGCCCAAAATGAGATAACCTTCGAGAAGAATAAATGACGGCCCGAGGTAACATGATAACCTTTGGGAAGAATAAACGATGGCCCAAGGTCTCAAAATATCTTTTGGGAAGAATAAACGACGACCCAAAATGAGATAACCTTCGGGAAGAATAAACGATGGCCCGAGGTGACAAGATAACCTTTGGGAAGAATAAACGACGGCCCAAGGTATCAATATGGCTTTTGGGAAGATTAAACGACGGCCCAAAATGAGATAACCTTCGGGAAGAATAAACGACGACCCGAGGTAACAAGATAACCTTTGGGAAGAATAAACGACGACCCAAGGTCTCAAAATATTTTTTGGGAAGAATAAACGACGGCCCAAAATGAGATAACCTTCTGGAAGAATAAATGGCGGCCCGAGGTGACAAGATAACCTTTGGGAAGAATAAACTACGACCCAAGGTAAGTTGTTGATGAAATTTGCCTGCTGGAAAATTAACCTAAAAAACAAGGTTAGTTCGGTGCAAATAGAATGATATATATAACATTCTGCAAGATAAAATTTTATGAGAATGCATATAATATGATATGATATAATATGATATGATATGATATGATATGATATGATATGATATGATGTATGTATGAACTATATTGTTGAAGCGTATAAGTAGCTTCGTATGACAACTGCTGACTGGGGGAAATAAATCATGATTCGTTGTTGAAGAGTATGAAGACTTTGTTCCCGTCTTGTTTTAAGAATATCGTACTTAGGAACTCCCGTTTTCGTTCATCGTACTTCTTATTGAAGGATTAAGTTCCTGAATATCCTGATTGAGGATAAAAGAGATGGACATAGATCCAGGAGACCTATGTAGTTAAGTATCAATTCTTCGGAGGATATGAAACCGCTTTGAGACTTCGCAAAGCTGGAAGTGTAAGATATTACTTGAGGTATTCCGTAAGGATATCCGTAAAGATTACTCTGTGGGGATGAACCGGTGAAACTTCGTTGAATTCCTACCTCCGTTCGTGCTTAGTAAATGCTATTATTGTATTTTATGAATTTATGGTAAACATCAATCATATTCAAAAGCATATATACATTCAAACATAATCAATAGACGTTTTTCGCTTTATTAAAAAGGGGAAAAGTAAAGCTGAATAAAGAGGGAAAATTAAAGCTGAATAAAGAGGGAAAAGTAAAGCTGAATACAAAAAATGAAGTTTTATTTATTTTAGAAATTGGACTATAAACAAGCAGGTTTTAACACGGAGACGGAAATCCTAGTAAGAGGAATTTGTCAAAGAAATATTTACAAGGAAAAATAGCTATGTGTAAATAATTCTATTGAGTTTCAACTTTGCTATTGCCATTATCTTCAATTATCTCATCTTCAGCTATCGGAGAAGAAACGATTAGATTGATCTGTATCTGTCGAATTTGACGTAGAGAACACATCTAGTAGAGGTTACATGGGTGATCCAACGAGACATAGTCATACGCTTTAATCCCTAACTTTTGCCTGGATTGCCTTTTCAGGTTTTCAATCCACCGAGATACCCTTTTTTTTGCCCAAGCCTCCTTTTCAGGTTTTCGACTTCCCGGGTGTACATTTTATATATATCCCTAATTTTTTCCCGAACCCTTTTGGTTCGCCAGGATGCCCTTATTTTTTCCTAGGCCAATCAACCTAGCGGTTCTCTTTTCATGCGTAGTATTTTTTAACTATGTATGCGTTCACAGGTTGCGGGAAATTTCACCATCCATAGTGGTAAGCATCATGGCACCTCCAGAAAATACCCTCTTAACAACAAATGACCCTTCATAGGTGGGGGTCCATTTGCCCCTGGGATCACCCTGTGGTAATATGATACACTTAATTACCAAATCACCATCCTGATACACTTGTTGCTTAACATTTTATTGAAAGCTTTGATCATAAATTTCTGATACATCTGACCATGACAGACAGCTGCTAGTCTTTTCTTATCAATCAAGTTTATCTGGTCAAATCGAGTCTGAATCCATTCATCTTCATCCAAGCCTGCTTCCTTCATAATTCTCAAAGAAGGAATCTGAACTTCAATGGGTAAAACTTCTTTCATACCATAGACAAGGGAAAATGGGGTTGCCCCTGTTGAAGTACGTATATTGGTACGATAACCATGAAGAGCAAATGGTAACATCTCATGCCAATCCTTATATGTGACTGTCATATTTTGCAAGATCTTCTTAATATTCTTGTTGGCGGCTTCCACTGCGTCATTCATCTTTGGACGATATGGAGACAAATTATGATGTTTAATCTTGAACTGCGTGTAGAGATCAATAATCATAGTGTGTTCATATTAGTACCATTATTTGTGATAATCCTTTCCGGGATGCCATATGTGCATATAAGATTATACTTGATGAATCGAGCCACAACATTCTTGGTAACAGAAGCAAATGAAGCTTCCTCTACCCATTTTGTGAAGTAATCAATAGCCACAAGGATGAAACGATGTCCATTGGAGGCAGTAGGTCTGATCTCACCAATCATATCAATGCCCCACATGGCAAAAGGCCATGGAGCAGTTAGAACATTCAATGGAACTGGAGGCACATGAACCTTATCAGCATAAATCTGGCATTTGTGACAAGTTTTGGAGTGTTGATAGCAATCAGCTTCCATGGTAGACCAATAATAACCTGCTCTCAGAATCTTCTTAGCCATAGTATGCCCACTAGAATGAGTACCAAAGATCCCATCATGCATGTCTTCCACAATCTCTACTGCTTCTTTCCTATCCACACAACGAAGCAAAGTTGAATCATGGTTGCGCTTGTACAAAATTCCATTACTCAGAAAGAATTTAGCAGAAAACCTCCTCAGAAACTTCTTATCATTGACAGATGCCCCTTCAGGGAACTCTTGAGCTTCAAGATACCTCTTCACTTCATAGTACCAAGGTTTTCCTCTACTCCTTCAGTACCTACCTCATTACTGTATGCAGGTTTATCAAATTGATCAATAGTAATTCTCGGAGCTTCGTCATCCCAATTTATTTCAAACATAGATGCCATGGTAGCTAATGCATCTGCCAGCTGATTCTCTTCTCGTGGAATATCTCCAAAGGTGATATCTTTAAAGTACGGGATTAAAGAAAATACATGCTCTCTATAAGGGATGAGATTAGGATGCTTGGTGTCCCAATCTCCTTTAACTTGACTAACTACCAGGGTTGAATCTCCATATACATTCAAAAACTGGATCTTCATCTCAATGGCAACCTTGACACCCATGATACATGCTTTATACTCAGCCATATTATTGGTACATTTAAAACAAAGATTTACAGTAACTGGTGTATAACAACCTTTAGGAGAGATAATAACAACACCAACACCATTACCAAGCGCATTAGAAGCTCCATCAAAAACCATATTCCATCGGGATCCTTGTCCAGGTCCTTCATATTGTCTAGGTTCTTTAGCAACAGTCATAATATCCTCATCTGGAAACTCAAAATTCATAGATTTATAATCATCCACTGCTTGATGAGCCAAATGGTCAGCTACTACAGTTCCTTTGATTTCTTTCTGAGTAGTATATTGTATGTCATATTCTATCAAGATCATTTGCCATCTTGCTATTCGTCCGGAGAGAGCAGGTTTCTCAAAAATATACTTGATTGGATCCATTTTTGAAATCAATAAAGTGGTATGAGTCAACATATACTATCTTAGTCGGCGAGCAGCCCATGCCAAAGCACAACAAGTTTTCTCGAGCAGTGAGTATCTTGTTTCACAGTCGGTAACCTTTTTGCTAAGGTAGTATATTGCCTGCTCTTTTCGACCAAACTCGTCCTGTTTCCCCAACACACACCCCATTGAGTTATCCAATACTGTCAAGTACATAATCAAGGGTCTTCCTTCAACTGGTGGCATCAATATAGGAGGTTCCTGTAGGTACCTTTTAATCTCATCAAAAGCTACCTGGCATTCGTCATTCCATTCCAATACTTGATCTTTCTTCAACAACTTGAAGATTGGTTCACAAGTAGCAGGCAACTGAAAAATAAATCTTGCAATGTAATTCAGTCGTCCCAGGAAACCTCTAACTTCTTTCTCAGTACGAGGAGCAAGCATCTCTTGTATAGCTTTTACCTTTGTAGGATCCACTTCAATACCTTTACCACTGACAATAAAACCCAGAAGTTTACCAGATCTAACTCCGAAAGTACACTTGTTTGGATTCAACCTCAACTTGTATTTCTTCAACCACTCAAACAACTTGTGCAGGTGATCAAGATGCTATTCTTCATTCTGAGATCTAGCTATCATATCATCCACATATACCTCTATCTCATGGTGAATCGTATCATGGAACAAAGCTACCATAGCACGTTGATATGTTGCCACATCATTCTTCAAACCAAATGGCATCACCTTATAACAGAAAGTGCCCCATTATGTAACAAATGTAGTCTTCTCCATATCTTCAGGTGCCATCTTGATCTGATTGTACCCAGAGAAACCATCCATAAAAGAGAATACCTTATATTGACCAGTGTTTTCTACCATAACATCAATATGTGGAAGTGGAAAGTCATCTTTGGGGCTGGCTCTATTCAAATCCCTGTAATCTACACACATGCGTACTTTGCCATCTTTCTTAGGAACCGACACCACCTTTGCAACCCACTGAGGATAAGAAGTAACATCTAAAAACCCTGCGTTGAATTGTTTTATCACCTCTGCCTTAATCTTTTCTGACATATCAGGACGCATACGACGAACTTTCTGTTTTATTGGGCGACAATCCTCTTTCACTAGTAGACGATGAACCACAATATTTGTATCCAACCCTGGCATATCTTCATAAGACCAAGCAAAAATTTCCACATAGTCACGTAACATCTGAATCAACCTGTTCTTAACACCATCTTCCAACTCAGCACCTATCTTGACCTCTTTCCTGTTTTCCTCAATTCCCAAGTTCACAACTTCGATTGGTTCCTCATGTGGTTGTATAACTTTCTCTTCTTGTTGTATCAATCTAGCCAACTCTACAGGAACTTCACAATCTTCTTCCTTTCCATCCTCGGCTTGATAGATCGGATTCTCGAAGTCATAATTGGTAATAACATAATTGTTATCAATAGGATCCAGAGTGGACGAAGATCTGCATTTTAGTGACGTGGGTGTGTGTAAGAACACATAGCTTTTTTTGATAAAAGGAAAAAGTAAAAGAAAGACAAAGAGCGCAATATTTACGAAAGCGAGAAACGTCCATTAATTTTATTAAATGAAAATATGCAAATGAAATGACAACCCTAACAAGCATACCATTGTGTCTCGGGCAAGGCACAAGGCTTAAAAGTATTTAATTGTTCAAAGTTACAAAAAATAAATTTAGAAAGATAAAATAGCATTTACTCTAGACTAAAGGAGATAGGAATAACGTCTTCAGCCTTCCAATTGTTGAGTCCATCACCCATGATAGGAAAGATCCAATCATCCAGTTTGTAACTTTCATCATAATCTTTCACAACATTGACTTGGTCCTTTATGATTCCTTTATGAGTGATACGAGCAGCACGATCACGACGAACAACCTTTTGAGATTCTGCAGTAAAACCCAAACCAAACTTGTCAGACTTGTAAGGAATGTCAGGAAGCTGACCCCAAATAGTACAACCACCTTCTTCAACCATAACTTTAGCATATTTGAGGGAGGCCTTTGTAGGAGGTACTCTGGTAATCATAAGAACTATTTTAACAACAGGGATGGCTTCAGTAGAAGGAACAGCTTGAGGAACCACTTCAAATATCTGGCAAGGAGTCTCAACGAATTCACCCTCCATCTCAACATATTTAAAGGTATTCACATGACTGACCATGTATTCTTCTTCACCATAAACGGTGACAATCTTTCCTTTCACCGGATACTTTAATTTCTGATGTAAAGTGGAAGTTACAGGACCTGCCCCATGGATCCAGGGGCGCCCAAGCAAACAGGAGTATGCATGACAAATATCCATCACATAGAAAGTGGAATCAAATACTTGAGAGCCTACTTTGATTGGAAGATCCACCTCTCCATGCACCATTCTTCTTGAACCATCAAAGGCCCTCACCACCACATTACTTGGTCTTAACACTACATCCTTCAACTTGAGTTTGTCTAGAACCTCCTTAGGTAATACATTCAACAAAGAACCATTATCCACCATTACATGACACCAAGTAGTGCCCCTACACTCAATGGAGACGTGCAGAGCTCTATTATGGTTTCTTTTAGCAGGAGTCAGATCAGCATCAGTAAAACCCAAACCATTATCACTAGTTAAATGAGCAACAAAATTTTCAATCTGGTCCATAGAGATTTCATGTGGCACGTGAGCAGTCTTCAGGAATTTGATTAAAGCCTTAGCATGGGCTTCAGAACACAATAGCAGAGATAGCATGGAGATTTTGGAGGGATTATGCCCCAACTGGTCAACAACATCATAATCACTCTTATGGATGATCTTCAGTACTTCTTCCATCTGCTTAGAGAGGTCTTCACTAACTGGTGCCTCAGCTTGAACAGGTTCAATCACTGGTCCTTTGCCCCGAGCCTCAGTACTTGGCCCCAGAGTTAGAGATATGAACTGGAGTAGCATCAGTCTTTGAGGTGTCTTCTAGAGAGAAAATTCTTCCACTCCTGGTAACCTTACTAGACCCAGCAATATTGTCCACATCAAGATTAACATCAGTAACAGGTGCATCAGTCAAAGGCTCTTGTTTGACACCATGGATATAAACATCAGAACCATAATTACAGGGTATAGCCTTATCATAAGTGTATGGGATAGGACCAGGAGTAGTAATAATCATTGGAGCCACCTTTTGCTCAGCAGTAATCTTCACAGGCCCCTTAGAAGTGATCCTCACTGGACCATTGGAAGTAATCTTCAAAGGAATCTTATTAACCGTAGCCACATCTTCAACTTTCAAATCTTGGGCCAAACCTCCACACTTACTCTCTATAGAAGGGGTCATCTCAAATATTATAGTATAGTTATCTATCAGGCATTGAATACCTGACCTCAACCTCCAACAACTATCAGGTTTGTAGGCACAGTAAAAACAATCTTCCCTGCAACCCGAAAATAAACCGGCTTGCACAAGCTTCTTCTTGACAATAGATAAAGGAGTAGTTATTTCAGCCACAATACGAACATAAACGACCTCATCAACAACATTAACAGTCTTCTCATGTTTAGGCATAGGATCAGTAATCACATTAGGAGTTTTCGGAGGGTCAAACTCAATTTCTCCATTCTCAATCATATCCTGAATTTTGTTCTTCAATTACCAGCAACTGTTAGTATCATGGCCATGGCTATTAGAATGGTATGCACACCTTGCATTGGGATTGTAATAAGAAGAGGAAGTATTGATATTATGTGGTGGGTCCTTCAAAGTAATCATTCTCCTTTCAACATATGTTGCAAAGCCTGAGCTAACAACATATTGAGCTTGGTAAATTACCTCCTAGGCTTGGGATGACTATTCTGTTGTTGCTCTTGTGGTGGAGGTGTAGAATTAGAAATCAAAACAGCTCCCACAAATTGGTTATGATTATTACGACCATGTTGGCCATACACAACATTTGATTCCTTCTTCCCATTAGGGGGCTTCTTGGTGGTACTTGAAGAAGCAACTATCTGAATCTTTCCACTTCGTATCTAACTCTCCACTCATTCTCCAGTCATTATCAGCTCAGTGAAGCCAGATGATGAGCTTCCAATGGGATGACTATAGAAAGGACCAGTCAACGTACTCATGAACATATCAACCAATTCCCTGTCAGTCAAAGGGGGTTGAACTCTACTTGCCAGATCTCTCCATTTATGAGCATATTCCTTGAAACTTTCTTTGGCATCCATGGACACGCTTTGGAGCTACATGCGTGTTGGTGCTAAATCAGAATTGTATTGGTACTGCTTATAGAAAGCCTCGAGAAGATCATTCCAGTTGCGAATGTTAGTACTCTCCAGTTGATAATACCATTACAGTTGGGATCCAAACAGACTCTCTTGAATGAAATGCATCCATAACTTCTTATCAGGAGTATGGGGTTGAATTCTTCTGACATAAGACCTCAAATTCAATTTTGGACAAGACACACCATCATACACTACAAAAGTAGGAACCTTGAAACCAATAGGGATGGAGACTCCAGAAATAAAACTCAAATCTTCAAAGTCAAACCCATAATTCTTTTGTAGTTTCATAGCATTCATTCTATCCACCAGCATCTTATACGTATCTTCACTAGTATGATCATGATAATAGTTCTCCTCATAATTAGAATCCTCTACAGCATCATGGAGACTGCCTTCTTCTTTCTCAGAATTCTTAGACCCAAGATTCTCAACCTCTTCATCTATCTTGACTGGACCTCTGAATCTTCTACCCAGGTTGATGAAGCCCACTGGTTTTCTGGTCTTCTTCTTTTTCTTGGTCAAAAGTGCCTTCAGCTCATCTTGTCCCCTGGACAAATTCAGAATCATTTCGTGAAATTGTGCATTCTGAGTCTGGAGATCCTTAACAGTTTGTTCGAGAGTCATTTCTGCTGAAATAAACAGCGAGAAGATAAGATACTTGTTTATAAGAAACCTGTGATGTAATGATATGGTATGTGTATGTTTATGCAATGTTTTCAAGGACCGCGGGATTTAAATTTGTTTAAAGGAAACAAAAACAAAATTTTATTAGTAAATATTTAATATAAGTTTGTCCCTTGGGCTTACAAGGAAATAACAATAAAATACAAAAGATAAATATATGGGGTCTTAAGTCTCCCATGGAAACTTCCTCTTTGTGTGGAGGTACTTGTTGAGGTTTTTCTCCTCGTGAAGTTGCCTTTTCAGCTCCAGAATTCTTTTTTGACCAGCTCTGAAATGAGTCTCAAAAGTATCCCTTTGCTCCTTTAACTGAATCTAGGAGTTCTGCAATTCTTCCAAATCGGTGGGCATGTTTGGATGAAGGATGGTATAAGGAACATCTCTTTCAGCAACAGGCTCCATAGTGATTGGTAGAATAATAGGATATCGTATCATAAGAGTCTGAGCACGAGATCGCACCCATCTGAGATAAGGCTCCATAGGAATAGAATACTTTGGCTCCAAAGTGTTGCTGTCAATCCTGTTCACCTTTTTCCAAGCTCGTATAAACCTTTTACGGTAACCCTGAAGATCATTGTCGTAGTCGAACATAATACCCTGAATAATCATGTCATGAGGACCATTACTTCGAGCATAACCAAACAGGCGTAGTGCTAAAGAAGGGTTGTAGGTAATGCCCCATATTATGCCAAGGAGTGGCACATTAGGGAACTCCCCACAACAATCAATGATAGTAACATTCTCCATAGATTGAGAGCACCAATGAATGTTTGAATGAGAAAGTGACATAATTCTCTTAGACCACCTTAACCCTTGTTCATTCTTCATCACTGATCGAGGAAGGTGAGAAATAAACCACCTATACAATAAAGGTATGCAGCACATCAGAGTTCCTTTCACCTTCGTAGTACGAGCGTGAAAAGAATGTAAGATATCTCCAAGTAATGTGGGCACTGGATTGCGAGTCAGAAATATGTTGATGGCGTGTACGTATATGAACTGGTCTGGATTAGGGAATAACACTAAGCCATAGATCAATAGGGCTAGGATCTCCTCAAAACCATCATAACTTATATCCTTCAAGAACACTTGAGCTTTCTCCATCAATACCTTAGCAAGAATACCCTTAACCCCACATCTTGTTTTTAGGACAATGTCTGATTTCTTCAAATGTAGGGCTGCAACAATGACTTCAGGTTTAGGCTCTTTCTCTAAGCCTGTGAAGGGTCTTTGATCAAGTATAGGTATACTCACTAGTTTGGAGAACTCTTCCATTGTAGGAACCAGTTGATAGTCGGGAAATGTGAAGCAATGATGTTTAGGATCAAAGAACTGAAATAGGACACTCATCATGTCTTCATTGAACCCTGAAGTGACTAGATCCAGTAGATTCCCATGTTTCCTGATGAACTTGGAGTTTTCAGAAACTTGAGAGACCAATTCCTTAAGCTTAGAAGGTATCCCTACAAAGTTGATCCGGATAGTATTCCTACGAGTAGAAGCCATGACCTGCAACAAAGAACAAAGATAAATCCTTTGGTCCTTGAAATGGTTAGTGAAAATGCTATGATTATGATGTCATGATGTTATGCTCAATCATAAACATGTGGCACACACAAACAAGTCACACAATAGCCCTAGGTTTGAAGGCTTGCATGAGGTTTAAAGTTAAGTACCCTCCCCTGAAGTTCAGTTGGTTCATCCTGTCCTACAAAAGTAACCAGGTCCTAAGGGATCTCAATATCACTGATCCTTCCCAAGGGTGGTTGTTCAGTAGGTGTAAACACCCCAAATTTTCCCTCACTCTTTATCACACCATGGCTTGTGATCTTTCATTTTTGCATTAGCATAAGCATACTACCTCATATTACATATTTGCTTCACTGCATAGTTCAAGTTCATCTGCATCTAGGGTTTGTGATCTAAGCAATCCAAGAATTCATTTGAGCCACCCCAAAGGTCTTAAAGCTTTCCAATAGGGTTCATGTGTGTTCTATGATCATATTATGCTCCCCAAAGTTCATGGAAGTCAAGGGATCACAAGATTGGCAAAGGCATGGAAGCAGAGCTAGGGTTTTTCACTACACAGATGACCAAAATTAGGGTTTTGGTTTCAGAGGCCATAACTCCCAATTTTTGGGTCATTATTGTTTCTAATGTTCTTAATATGTTATAAGGGTCATGTGTACCAAGTTTGATTAAGAAACTCACTGTGGAAGTCATTTGTTCACTGGGTAACTTCTTGAGCAAGTTAAGTCAAAATCAGGGCATCTGAGGCCCCCAACAATGGAACCAAAGGGTCATTTTCATCAAATTGAAGTTCAATGATCTTTATTTGATCTTAGAAGTTATTGGAAGTTCAAAAGATTGAAGAATTTTGAGCCAATTGCAAACTTGCCATTTTTGGAAATGACTTGAAATGCAAACTTTCCATTTTTGGAAAGATTTTCAACCTCCTCTTTCATGACCAAAAATGCTTCAAATGAAAAATTCTTGGGCATGAAAGTTGTAGATTAGATCTTTCCCTTTTCAAAAAGTACAAGAACATATCTTGATTCATCCTAGAACTCAAGATATGGCTTTTCAAAGTTCGCAAAAATCATATAATTTTCAAGTATGTGCCAAAGAGGGATTCTTGCAAAATCAAGTTTCAAGCATTCAAATGGCCTTTAACCGACTTCATGCCTTGGATCACAAGTCTCCATAAGCCATTTTTCACAAAATTCTCAAAGAGGGATTTTTTGCAAAACTGGTTTTTTGGACTTTGTGTGACCTTTAATCCACTTCAATGCATCATAACAACATTATGCAACATACCATGACTAAGATTCAGCATTGAGAGAGCCATTACCATGACCAAATGTCTCAAAATTCACAAAGTTGTAAAAATGCAAAACATGTGCAATCTCACCATTCATTTACTTCTGATCACTCTAAATCATCCCATGGCCATCCTTGAAGCTAGCTGAACTCAGAGCAACCCTAAAACACCTTCTGCCATGGCCCATACTCAAGGACACCAACTATTGACTTTTTGGCCAATTGCTCCATACTATTCCCACCGTGTTATGCAGTCTTTCTGACTCATTGCATTTGTTTATTCACACCTCAAGGATCACAAAAGACACAACACACAAGCCTGAATCAATACACAACATCAGATTGCATAAAATCACTTCACACCTTCCTCTCTTAGAATTTCATAACACAGCCAGAAAAGACCACAAAATCTTCCACCAATCAACTCAAAAACACCCAAGGATCATTTCCCAGCCATTACAATGGCTTGAAACACCCCACAACACAAACCCGATTTCTGACCTATCAGAACTGAATCACTCAAACCTGCTCATTTAAACTCCATTCATGCTTTCCAGAAGCATCAGAGGGATCATTGGAGGCATTTTGCACAAAGGAAGAGGTCAGAAAGCTCCAGTTTGAAAAGCTTCAACTCAGGTAGTCACGAAGAACTCTTTTTCCAGAACTCTTGTTTTAAGTTTCTAAATGATTCTACATGTTTAGCTGATCATTGTGATATGTTTATTTTCGAAAATGGTTGAGAAATGAGCATGTATTGTTCTTCTGAAATTTTGCCCGTGAAATTTTTTTCTCATTGATTCATCATGTATGCGTGAAATAAATTGTTTTTGTTGATTGATTCTTGTTTATTGATGATTGGGGAGTGATTCTGGAGAGTTGGGGAGGTTTTTATGGCTTGTGGAGAGAGTTAGAGAGAGGACATTGCCGGAGAAGACGATCGGAACACTGTTCCGGCCGCCTGAGAGTGATTAGGGCTAATCTCATTAATTAGCTGAGTTTAAATGTAGACCCTTGGATTGGATTTACCCGCGCGCGTGTGTGACCAGGATTATTTCATTAACCCTAATTTTCATTTAATTAACTTAATTAGAATTAATTAAATAAAAAATCTCAGATTGAATCTCAGCCTTTAGTTTACGCGCTAGTCAACCTTTCTTTCCCCAGTTTGAATCTTAGCCTTAGGATCTGCAGACTTCTCATTTTAATTCATTTAATTTCATTTTATTTTCATTTCTTTTGCATAATTAATTTAAAATACCAAAAATCATTCAAAAAATATTTCCATTTGCATTTTGACTTTAAATATTTTTCTTAACCCAAAAATATTTTTTATTATATATTTCGCATTAAAAAAGTATTTTTAAAATATTTAAATGTTATTTTTAATTAATTAAAGTATTTGAATTAATTAAAAATACATTTAGGTTTCTAAAAATCACAAAACAAAATCATGAACCATTCCAATGCATTTAGAAACATTTTCAAACTCTTAATACAAATTTCTTTTTAGGTTTGATCATAGTTTACCAATTTCGTTTGAATTAAGGGTCCTTAAAATCACAATTTTTAACCCTAACTTTGAAAAATCATTTCTGCCTAACCAAGAAGAGTTTGAACTTGATTATTTTTGCATTGTTTCACATATTGCATATACTATATAGGTCATTTTTCTCATTAATTTATCTTGCATTTTCAATCTGATTTGCACTTTTCCTTTTGAATCACCCAAAAACCCTAAGAAACTTAGGAAAATCATAACTTTCAATAGGTTAGGCTTCTGACCTTCTCCTTTGGGGGTGACCTAATATGGGATTAGGGTTTGTTTAAGCTTGATTTCAAATTTTAATCATGTTGTATGCTTCTGTCTTATCCATTTGCATCTCACATGTCCATAAAACCCTAATTTCTCATGATCATTTGCATTCACATTGCATATTCACCATCATTTGAACTTGCCATGACATCTCAAGCATTCATATGACATATTAGACATCTTAGGGAATGTTAGAACCTTTCTTAATCATTTCTTCATTCATTTTCCATGTTTTGCATTCATTTCATTTCATAATCATCCATGTGTTTTCAAACTTCTAAGCATGCTTTCATAACATATCATCCTTGTATGATATTTCATATGCACATTGTATGACATTGCATCATCTCATATGACATTTTCATAGCATAAACACTTCTGACTTTGATTATTGCATCTCATTTCACTTCATTTCCTTTTACTTTATACCTTATGCATTCATACTAACACTTTCAGGTACTTTTTGGTAAGTTATTTGGGAGATGGATTTGCCTTCACATCTCACTTCTTCTTACCTCTTTCATATGCATTTTAACTTGTATTTGAAGTGAATTTGATTCACTTATGTTCCATATCTCTCACTTTCTTCCTTTAAGTTACTTATCTTTTTAGGAAGTAAGTAACTTATTCTTCTGCTTCCTCCTCCTTTCATCTGCTTCTTCCATTGGTGGTTTCCTTGAAGATGTTTCTCTAAGCCTCACAAACCATAGGATATCCAAGCATGATAATGATTAGGGTTGTAATTAGTTCCCCTTAGCTTTTTACCTTTGAGTCTCCTTGAGTCTCTCTTCTCATCTCAATAATCAGGGACTAAACTCTTAAAGCTTTAGGACTTTGGAATTAGGGTTATGCCTGCATCCTTCTCTTAGGATGGAGTGTATAACTTTAATCCTAAGTGTTAAACCTTTAATTTGTTTAAACCTCTTAATCAAATCACTTAATAATCATTAAGACTTTATCTTGTAACTTGGGCCTTACATTAGGGTTCCAACTCTTCCTTATGGTTAAGAGGGACTAACCCTAGTGTTTAATGGACAAGTCCCCCTCAAGTTGTCTTACAAACCATAAAATCCACTTCTTAATCTCATCCCTTAATTAGAATCCATTTAATAAATGCTTGTCATCTAATGAATTTAATCCCTAACCATGGATTAAGTTGAGGTATCTTCCTCAGCTTAAGTGTGCTTATCTATTATCCTTCTATGAGGATGGTGTAATGAGTTCACTAATCTGTGATTAGAGATTAAACTTATTACTTAACACTAAACAAAAATCCAAAAATATCTAATTAATTACAAGTAGGTTAATGATCTTAATCCTACATCATCATGGTAATTAAGTTGGGATTCTTATCTCATACTTAAGTGGGCTCATTATCCCTAATCAGGGGGGATATGATGAGTTTGCAAGCCTTTGATTTAGGCTTAAGCTCATTAACTTATGCAAAACACCAAAAACAATAACAAAACTGAAAAAAAAAAAAACAATAATCGTCTCCTTCGGGATTCTTTTCTCATCACACTCATTCACAAACGAGAACTTGTTTCTTCCGTCTAATGCAAGAGAGTTAGCACTCGAGCCAGATGAGTCATACACTTGAGCATAGACAAGCAAATAGTTCACCAGTCAATTCATTTTTTAGTCTCTTTGAGTCGAACTACGGTCTTCTGACTTCCTCATTGCTCGAGAGGATACGTAGGCATAACTTAACAGTTATCGAACAAAATTTTCTTTGTCATCCCCCTCTTTCAGCATTCTTTTCTAAAGCCTCAGTTCCTGAGCATTCATCCTTTTGCACTGACACCTGTACATCTATTCCTAGGTTTCGCACACAGATAGCACAAACACTACCCCTTTGAACACAATCTCTTAAGCGTGGATCCCTTCGAGTACGACGGATAATCTGGGTGCTAATACCTTCCCAGGTTGTAACCAACCCCCTTTCTCAGTTTCTCTGGTTCGCAATCGTCTTATCCATCTTTTTCTAGGTTTATGCAGCATTACCTTTCCTTCGGAATAAAAATGCCTAGATGGCGACTCTATTTCACTTCACCTTTCATTTCTCTTTTCGCCGACCGTTCACGTCTGCACCCTGGGACCCTGGTGTCTTTTCGGGGGAGCGGCAACTTGGCGACTCTGCTGGGAGGCTATCTTGCAACCAGGGCTTCTGATTCTTTTTGTGGGTTTCTCCTAGCTCTTGTTTGATTTGTGTTTATGGGGGTGTTATGTGCTACTTGTGCTTTTTGTTTATTGCTTTATATATTGCTTTCTATACAACTTTATTTATTGCTTCATTTACTGTTTTTATTCATTTCATTACTATCATCATATCACTATGCTGGATCTTTGGTTTGCCTTGGTGGGAGGGATATTGAGTGAGTAAGGTTCCATACCGGGAGCCTGAGTGATACAAAGGATAGAGTGGCTTCATATTCTTTCCCATTCCATTTCGGTCTGGTGTGGGAATATGAAACATGGTTCAGACATGGGTTTCTTCTTGAGAACTCTATGTTATGGATTTCCTGTAGTACTAGGGCTATCTGGGAAGCCTGCTAAGTATGGATGACCTTTTTATGACCTTCAGCATCTGAGGTAAATTAGAGGAGGATCCTTTAAGATTATTGTAAACACTGTACCTCCGGGTTAGAAGTGTTTACACTTCTCATAACTGATCCAAGTCTGAGGATCCTTGTTCTAGAACAATACATGTGAGGGGGTTGGGATGTTTACAGGTTTGCAGGAACCCTTGGCTTCATCATACCCTTGTTACTGATATTGTTAAGGTCACATCATTTTGGACTGTTCTTGTGAAACCCTGGACCTGTGACTCTTTATTTGAGTCCCCCACCTGGTTACTGGTTTTCTAAACCTTCATCTGGACTTAGGAACACACATGGACCTTATCAAGGCAGATAACAGATCCATCACCTGATCATAAACCCTTGCATATCATTTTTCATACATCATTTTGCATCATTTTAACATTTGTCTATTTGTTTTACAGGGTATCCACATCTTATTTGGTTTTGGTTTTGACCTGTTCTACTGCTTAGATTCCTTCAAGCTATATGCATCAGCCATCTTCATCAGTTATCTTCATCAGAGACTCTTCTTCAGTACCTTCATCAGTTGCCTTCATCATCAGCTCTCCTCAGTTGTTTCCTTCAGCATCCATTGTCAGCATGGACCCATCCAAGAAGAGCAACATTACTTATCATTTCTTTGAGCCCACCCTGGCAGGCATCAGGCAGATTCAGACACTCATCACTCCTAATCATGTCCCTTTATTTAGGGAACATTATGGTGGCATTATGGACATGATCATGGACTTGGATGCATCACAGAGGAGTATGATCCACACTTGCCTTTAGTTCTACGACCCTCCACTCAGATGTTTTACCTTTCCAGACTTTCAGTTGGGCCCTCTACTTGAGGAATTCTCCATGTTGTTGGGTGTCCCCATCAGGAGAGGGATTCCTTTCAACCCTGAGATGACTTCTCCTAGGAGTGAAGATATAGCCAAGGATCTGTACTTGGAATCCACCATCATTGATCAAAGTATGACCACCAAGGCTAGAATCCCAGGCCTCCATTTGGACTTCTTGGTTACTCAGGCCACCATTCATGCTGCAGCAAGGAAATGGGACACTGTTTGTGCTCTTTTGGCCCTTAGCATATATGGTATCATCTTGTTCGTAGACGAGCCTAAGTTTGTAAGCAAGAGTGCTATACATCTCTTCTTGTTGAAGAATCCATCTCCCACCTTGCTTGGGGACTTTTACTACTCAGTGCATCAAAGGAATGAGAAGCAGAGGGGAAGATTAGTCAGATGTTGTGCACCTCTCTTCTATTGTTGGTTATTGAGGCACTTGCCGAAGACAGAAGTCTTCTTGAATCCTCATCAGTCAAGAAACTGGGATAAGAGAATGATTGCCTTTACATTAGAAGACATCAGGTGGTGCACTCAGAGCACCAAGGGCAGAGACATAATCACCAGCTGTGGGCAATATCCCAATGTACCTCTGATTGGAGTGAAGGGTTGGTTCAACTACAATCATTTGTTGTTCAAAAGGAAATTAGGGTATGCCTTGGTA